>CM019067.1:292314415-293019415 GCA_009667805.1 Leptobrachium leishanense
ACAAATACTGCAAGATCTCATGAAAGGGTGGCTGGAGGTCCCAGTGAGCGGCCGCTTTACAACCTTTGCTGGCGGCCGTTTGCTAGGATGTGGTCAACCATAGGGGCCTGGCAGAATGCTGTTTGTGCATTCTGCCAGCCGCCCCAGCCCTCACATACTGCCCGGCAATCCAACTCAGTGCTGGTTTCCGGGAATCAGTATAGGTATCAGGGGGGCATTTGCATAAGTTCAATACAAGTATTGGTATCGGTGCATCCCTATTCACAACATTAAAATAGTAATGGAGCACTTCTTAGCATCTCTAACTAATTTTCTTATTTTTGATTGTTTTGTGTGTTACTCTTATACCTTTTGTGATGTCTATCTTTCATGGTTATGCCCAAGCACACCAAGTCGGGTAATACACCTTCCCATATCTACTAGAAGGGATCTGCCTAGTTTGCTGATCCAAGCCTATCAGTCCATGGGCACATGGAGGTTTTAAAAATATTAAATTAAAAAATATCAGTAGGGGCAGGGTGGGGAGTTGCTGTACCTAGATCACAATGTTATATTTGCCTCCTAGACCAAAGGTCCCCAGCTCTTCTCTAATGAGAGCCAGCAAAGAAATGAAAGCATCAAATGTTATTGCTCCACCCACATAAATAATATAGAAATTAACATGATATAAATAATCCTTTTCAAACTTCGGTAAAATGGACACAAAAACAAATGAAATATAAACTAATTATAATAAAGGATGTTATTAGGCATGAAAAAAATGACAGAACTGGAAAACAAAAATCTAAAAGACACACACAAAAAATAATTCATGACTAATTTTCAGTGTGAATTGTATTAGGCAGAAAACATGACAGATCTGCTTTAAATAATGTGGATATTCTACATTCATGAATGTCCCCCACGCAAAATGACAGTTTTAAAATGAAATGAATATTGGGTGAAAAGAATTAATCATGGAGAATCATATTAGCTTTACAATTGAAACCACATATGAATGCCTTAATTGCTTGAAAACTGACAACGAACTCATTAATTTTTCCTTTCATAGAGCTTTTATTTCTACCCACAATCCTTAGCAGTTTTTCAAACTTTTCTAAAAATTGCTACTGTACCGAAAAAGAAAGTTTACAAACTCCATAATTATGTGTGCTCCTACAGTCATTTAACGCAAATGTAATCTAATGTACGGCCACTACCAGTAAATGAAATGTCTATGGGTTGTTATTATTATTATTAGAGTAATCATTGTATTGTGTGGGATGTATTCAAAGGACACCACCACAGGGTAGATTAGAAGAATTTTATGCTCCCTGTTTTATCTCATTCAGCTGCCAGCTATTGGCTCAATTAGCCTATAGAACAATAGCCTCCTGTTTCCTTATCTAAACATTCTTTCCTCTACCTCATTAACTGTTAAATAATGTAGATTAAATAAACAAGAGTCACAAAGCAAAGCTTTTAGTTAATGTTGCCTCGTGGGAAAAGTACACAAAACGGAAACTAGAGATCAAAACCTTTCTTTACTCTTCCTATTTACATGCAATCGCTTCACACAAAGAAAAAAAACAGCAGCATGTGTTTTTTATAATGTGGTTTTATTTATAATGCGCAAGTAATCTAGTTACAGTTTATGTATATGGTAGTGTCCCTTTAAAGGGATTATCAACTTCCCCCTGTGATTGTGCAGATCCTGCTTATAGGGTTTTTTGTTAATATTTATTATTTATAAGTTGGAAACCTCTCCTTTTTCCCACATTTCTTTTTTATTTCCTCCGCTCCAGACTATCAGAAAGCGGAAGTCCCAGGAGCGCTTTATAGGTGAACGGCGCATACACTGCTCATACTTTACAATGCAATGACCATCTTCTCAGATGTGAGGATCAGTGCTGCTTGCATACCTAGTCCATCATTGAATGGAGAGGGTACAGTCTTCGCAAGTGGTTGCTGCCCCGAGCACTTGCATAAATGCACTGACATTAGTACGAAGGACTGTATGGATGTCAGTAGTTCCCAAAGGTCCCGACAGGCAGGGATTCTAACCCCTGCTGTTGATTGACAGTAGTGTGTGTGTGTGGGGGGGGACCCCTCTGCTTTACACAGAAATGGGAGGATATTCTCCTACCACCCTGTAAAAAGAAAAAGTGGTCAGGGTGTGAAGAGTGTCCCTTTAGTGACAAAAATATATTTACAATAGATAACTATGATTAATAAAGTAACAGCTTTAAATGAACTTAATGAACAATACGATACATTATTAATATATCTGTGCTATCATTTATAAGTTGCCTTAAATATCTGGTTTGTAATCACACGGGTCGTCTGGCAGAGCACTTGTATATAAGAGCTGTAACTGCTAGGTTTTATCCCTGTGGTCAGGGCCCGCTGTTCCTTAAGGAACAGAGTCTTTTCTCTCTACCTCATGCCTCTGTCTATCCATGTCTGCTGTAATTTATTGTAACCCATGTAGTGCGCTGTAGAATAAATTGGCTCAATACAAATAAACGCATAATAATAATATAATTAGTGTTGTGTTGAGGTGCTTCCATCTTTACGAGTTGCCTATCTATTGACTGGATGAATACAAAGTCTTCAACAATGGCTAATTAAATCAACACGTGGATAAGTAATTTGATGGTAATGAAAAAGAGTCACAGAATGTTGGCGGTTCTGAGGGGAAGAAGGTTGAATGTGGTCTAGGTCAGGTGCCAGAGAGGAAGTGTTGAGCTTAGAAGTACCTGTCCTCAGAGAATATATTATGGATACAGGTATTGAGATCAGTGGTAGTTGTATCTATCATTCTATCAATTGTTCTATATTCTAGAATTCTATCCATTCATCCATCAGTACGTCTGTCCATCCATCCAACCATTCATCGATCTATCATTCCATTATTTTATCCTACAATCATTCTATTCATCTATCATTCCACACATCTATTGTTCCTGTTTTCTATCCATCATTCTATCCCTCCATCATTCTATCCCTCCATTGTTCTGTTGTTCTATCCATCTAATGTTCTAGTCCAGTGGTTCCCAACCGTGGTCCTCAAGTACCCCCAACAGGCCAGGTTTTAAGGATTCCCTTGGGGAAATGCCGACTGAATCCTGCAATCACTGAGCAGCAAATCATAACACCTGTGCTGCGCTTCAGATATCTGGAAAACCTGGCCTGTTGGGGGTACTTGAGGACCACAGTTGGGAACCACTGTTCTAGTCTATCCATCCATTCTTCTATCCCTCCATACATTGTTCCATAGTTCTGTCCTTAGTTCTGTCATTCTATCTTGCCATCATTCTGTTATCCTGTCCATCCATTGACCGATCTATCCTTTTATCCATCCATCATGCTACTGATCCATCATTCTTTCCATCATCATACATTCATTGTTCTATCATCCATCATTCTGTCATTTTATCCATTTATCTCTCCATCATTCTATTGTTACATCTACATTATTCATTCCATCCATCTTTGTTCTATTGGTCAGTCCATTGTTCTAACGTCCAATTAATCAATTGTCGTTCATCAGTCATTCTATCTATCATTCTATCCACGCTTCAGTCCATTGCTCTGTTGTTCTATTCATTGTTCTGTTGTTCTGTCCATCCATTCATGGTACTATCCATCCCTTGTTTTATCCATCCAATCGTTCCTTCCGTTTGTCAATCCATCCATGCACCCATCCATCCATTATCCATACATCCATTGTTCTGTCTGTTATAGGCTAGATTGCAGATTGCTTCCTTGCCTAGATTGCTTTGTGATTGAGCCTTTATATGCAAACTTGGATCCCTGGACTCCCTGCAGTTTTAAAAGTAATTGACACTTTACGTGAAGGGTTTCTACACATTTCATTACACTGATATGTGTGCTGATATTCTAGCCCTCTATAAAGGGTACCCAATGTGAACCTTTCTTTTCAATATTTTTAATGACCACTTATTACAAGAAAATTAAGTGCTTTAAGTCCAAGCATGTCATGCATTGGGTGAGCACAAAATTAATAATTCATTTCATGTTATTGATTTAATGACAGTCATTTGAGCGTGCGATTTGAAATGAACATAATTTAATAGTACCAAAATAAGACCTGTAATTGCTTTCAAAACACTTTGCAAACCTTTGCGCTGTACTGTACTGTCAGTACTGCTGCACTTACAGCCTTGGACAAAAAAAAAATGCAGCTGTCTAACAATGACGCCTTTAATTGGGAGCTGTGCAAATGTACGAGATATTCATAATCCTCCAGGCCGATATCCTAATGCTATTTGGAGATTTAAATTGCTGCATTTAGATGCCGTTGCTACTTTTCCTGTCTTCTGTGACTATGATCGAGATACAAATTAACTCCTTGTAAATATTTATTACGCAATTAGTGAATTTTTAACGCAGATAAAATGTTGTGTAAGCCACTGTTTAAAAAGCAAAAATATTTAATACGCACATCATGTCTCTAGCTGTCATGTAGGTCAGATTAACATTAAGGCTGTTGGAGAGGCAGCACCAGGAAACTGTACACAAATAGGTCCAGAAGGCAGGAAGGACCTACCACCTAACACCGTAATATACATCCAACAACCAACCCAACAACCGGCCTCATCTCTCTCTAGATTACCATCATTCTCATCCATCGCCGTCGGCACCGTAACAAGGCCAAATCTAATGCTGCTTCATAATAAGACTCCAGCAACCCCTTTCATGTAACATTCCAGACCAGATTTTACCCCTGTGATGTCTGGTGTCCAGGTGCCCAGGAGTCCACACCAGCCAAGAAGCGGAATAAATGCTGAATCAGTCCTTTAAAGCCAGCGTCCATAACCAGCGAGGAAAGGGATTACCCGTCTGATCTGCCCCCGGTGCCACTGGAACTGGGAGAGAGAGTCAGCAGCCGTATTGGACACACCCGGCACATGCGGCGCTTTAAACAAAATCGAAAATCCAGACAACATAAAACCAAATGGCCCAACAGGGAAAGAACGAGCGGAGAACTATGAGGAAGAACGGTTCAACACATGAACGACACTTAAATTACCAGTCCAAAAGATCACTCTCTTATTAGCCAGACTCTCCCCCACAGTTCCAGTGCCGTAACAATGGGAAACAACCAAAAAGGTCAAATTAGACAACAAGTTGTAGTTAGATTAAGAAGCAGGCCATGCCTCAGTGCACCAATGGCCTTGGAAGTAAGCCCCAAAACCATAAGCACCTGCAGCATCCGTAAATAAATCCAAGGCGGAATTATCCACATCAGCCTCTTGCTAATACATACACCCATTGTACTGACTTAAAAAGGACTGCAAGAACAATAAATCAGCCTTCAAAGACAACGCAACCAGACAAAATTAGGCGGTACTTTTAATCCCATCGGCATAACCCAACAGGCAAAAGCCAAATGGCCGTGCAAAGACTGACTCGCAAAGAGGAAGCTTGGGGAACAACAAAGTCCACGCCAAGACAGTCTCTAAAGCAGCAATTTTATCCAGAGGCAGCCGGAAAAACCCACTCATCCGAGACAATTTCAATGCCCCGAGAGGAGAGCCGCCAACAAGGACCCCCTGGTTCGTCACCCACCAGCGTTACCCCAAACTCGGCAGCCATGACCCCAAAGTGCTGCAGCAAGTCCACACCAAAAGTAGATGCTGTCAGCGCAAAAAAAAGAAAGCCGTCCAAATAATGAATGACATAGGATCAACCCGCCCTCTGACAAACCATCCACTCCAGGAAAGTAGCAAAAAGCTCAAAATAACAAGAAATAGAATACCCCATCAGCAGGCAACTATCAAATAAAACCGCTGCCGAAAAGAGCAGCCCAGATGTATCGGCAAAAGCCGAAATGACGACTCCAAATGGAAGAAATGCAAATTCCCTTTGAAAATCCATCCACCAAAAACATGAGCTGCCCTTTTATTGGGGTAGCTGCCAAGCCATGGGAGCATCCTTTGAACGTATGCTGGGGTAAGAACTGCCGCCGGAACCCTCCCAAACTGCCCCTCGGCTCAAAGGTCCCCGAACCTGCTGCAGGCACCGGAAGGCGTGATGCACCCCTTGGCATCGAGAACACTAGTGCCGGAACCGGCACGAACTCGCCCAACGGCAATATGATTCATTATACAACCAACAAAATACTCTCTGGGTTGCCACCAACGTACCAGGGAAGACACCGCCAGCAGATCCAAGAAATGGAGCAACCACAGGATGAGGAGGTGTCATCAACAACAACAACCATAGGTTGGCATCCTGCTCATCAAATCGCATGAGAGGATGGACAGCCATTTTTTTTTAACGGAACTGCTGATAATAGCAGAACCAACACATACCCCCATAAACTTTGTAAGCCCCCAAATGAGATCCAGATAGGAGAACAGGGCCACACTACGCTCTGGAAAAAGTTCACATAAAATGGCGCTAAAAGCCAGAGATCCCTGAGGCCAGTTCCCAAAGGCATGGGGTAAGCTCTTAACCTTAGGTTTTTCTTTTTCCTTATCTGCTTCAAACTCCAACCGCGTCATACGGTCCATCATCTCCCTATCAACAGATACCAAAGAAAGAACGAAAATATATACGCATCACCAAATCTTTTCTCTGATATCAGCAGAAAGGTGCACACCCAGCGAAGACAATGCATACCCAGAAAGCTGCTGAAACGCAGCCACCGGACCAGGCACCCGCTCCAGTCACAGGAGCAGAGGAAACAATCCCAGCAGGCATCTCCCCACCGGACGGCACCGGTACCACCAAACCACGAGGCGCATAATCTTAGAATGGACACTAAGGCTAAGGGTCCGACACCCCCCAGGCATCGCAGCCTGCGCACCCCCGCTGACTCCCGGTCACGCGCTCAGCAACAGAGAACAAATCATACTCACGTGGATACTCACGTGTGGACAGCAGCGGGGAAGGATCCACCAGGCGCTGGGACAGACTGGCAGCCACTTCAGGAATCACACTGCGTAAAGGCACAGCAGGGCATTGTTCCTCCTTGCGTCCAGGAACCGCCACCAGGTGAGGCTCCTGACGTGCAGATGCGGGGCACCGCAACATTGGCCGCTCCAGCAGCCAGGCAACCATCAGCAGGCAAGCGGACAACCTGCTCCCTGATATCAAGCAAACCAGTGGACATGGAATCCTGCAACTGAAAAGCTCCTTGGGGCTGGGAACTAAGGGCATTAGGAAGCTGGAACCGCCATCTTGGGTAAGGGCAGCCAGGCACCCATGGGACATGCCCCCACCATGATGTGTGTGAGAGATGGGGGGCGCAGCCAGTTATCCTGGAGCGAAGAGCTGCAGACAGAGAGGCCATGGCTGCAGAAGCACGTGGTCTGTGTGAACGCCCTGCTCACAACTCACACGCTTTGCACCAGGAGAAACTGGGGGCCACAGAGGGATGAACAGGATGGGGGCTGCTACACAGCGTCTTGGATACGCTCGGTGGGCCACAGAGCTGTTTGTTACAGGGGAATCTAGGCAAGCCTGCACAGTAGTGGGGATAACCCCCCTCCCGAGGGAAACCAGAGGCGCGTTCAATACCTCAGCCGCTGCAAGTGCTAAGTTAGCAACTTGCCATTGAACGCCGTTCGGCCGCTCAGTGCTCAGCACTGCTAACTTAGCACTTGCATCGACTCGAGGAGATGCTGCGAGTAGCTAAGTGTGGCGTATTAAAGATGGCCGCCGTCATGGAGCAAGTAACAATTCAGTACGGCAATGTTAATTTTGAGGTTTTTGTTCACCAAAGCACAAAATATTTATTTATTATTTACCCCTGCACATAGACATATATTACAGTTCAATTATATATTTTTTTTAGAAGTAACCATTACGTTTATTCAATAAAAACGATCATTTGTGTTGTGTGCATACAAAACGGAATTGTGCTGACTGCTTTTAGTTACCGGTATTTCAAAGATGGCCTCAGTCTCAGTTTCTGCTAATAAAACTGTGTCTATTGCAGAAACTACCGAAATCAGCCATTTTGTTTTGAAATTCGTATCCAAAGCGTTCAGAGACACTGCTGCAGCATACTGAATTGCTGTGCTGCATCAATTCAGCAGCTGCTGAGGTATTGAACGCGGCTCAGGGATAAGCTGTGCAGGATCAGGAACAGGACACACTCTCCTCCACACCTGGCCCCCCATCCTCCCCAGGGGAGTCAGGTCTCATCGGCTCAGCAGAGCGTAACAAGTCCTCAAAAGTCAGGCTGGAGTCAGCAGCAAAGTCCCACAAGTGAGAGAGGAGCAGCAGCAGCAGCAGCAGCAATATCCTCACACTGTGCAGCCAGATCCATAATCTCCTCCTTGATGTGTTTCAGAAAAGGGAACACAGAGTGCAGGACCCAGGAAAACGCAGGCGACAAAATAGCTTCCAATGTGTAGCACGTTCAGCCTCTTCTAATCACCAGCACATGGAACAGGTAATCACACACACCTGTGTATATATAGGACTTCACCTAATTAACATAATTTATCCTGACCAATGACCCTGCACACACCTTGATTGACCGGCCCAGGCCAGCAGTCATGCCCCCCTTCCATAATGTTCCAGGGAGTTGCTATCTGATTTAATAAGTGTTTGATTTAAGTAAATTGAAGTAATTTGTTAAGCACCTAGTTGTTTTCTATAGACATTTCCGATACTTAAGTGGTGTAGAGTAAAAATGTATTTTGTCCCATGACAATTTAATGGTCATTTTCGGATTCGGCGTGCAAAAAAACATACAAGAGAGACTAAATTATGGAAAAAGTTTTTCTATGGTCGGCCTGTGAATCATTGTTTTTCAGTGTCAAAACATTGGAACAGTTCTCTGTGTTCACAGGACAAACTGGACGATTTATTTGCTAGCTTGTGGACAGTTTTTAAATGCTGAAACTTATGCTTTAATTTTCATTAAAATTAGCTCAATGGTAACATCTAAACCCACTTAAAATTCTTCTTCAGACGTTTGCATGATTTCAATAATCATTAAAACCATCATGAAACAAAAACATGCATGGGCTGAATAAAAGACGTGCGCCCATCGTCTATTCTCACATCACCTACTGCTGTTGATCCGAAAGAAGGCAAAAAACCCAGTCTGAAGCGCTCCACAAATTTGCAACATACTGGGAAAAAAATTCCTTCTTGACCCAAGAATGGCGGTCAGATTTCTCCTTGGATCAAGCAGGTGTATGTGGTATTATTTATATTCAGTCCTGTTTTAGGATTATTATTTTCACCAGCTCTTTAGTTGCCTTTTTCCATCGCCCAGTCAGCCACCCAATCAAACTCCTTGAACATGTCTTCTTCTTCTGCTGTAAATGCTTTTTTTACGTGAGATGATAACACTGGTTCCTGTTTTCTTAGCTCCTCGTTGAAGTGGCTGACATCTTTGGGGCTTGTGATGTTTGGCAAGACTGGTGGCTTTATCTCCTTGGATAACAGTTTCATCCAGTTGATTTCCTGATAGAATTTAAAAAAAAGGATTGTAAACATAAAGTGCTATAAAAATCTATAAAGGAAAAAAGCATATCACGACAGAGAAAAGACAAGCCACCCCAAAAACCTAACTCTAACTATTCCAGGGGAATTCATAAACGTTTCCTTAAGATGACTGTTATATTCCCAGTTTATACAGATATTTCTAAAACATATTAACATTCCTCATCACTAAATATGGCAAATAAAGCTGCATCTTAAAGTATACTAGCAGGATAAAAACATGGACATACATTGAAGTAGACATGTTCCTTAACATCTTTAGCGTCCTTCTTGGATGATCCGAGGCGCTTCCTGGGTTTTTTCTTCAACAGCTAAAAAGGAAATAGTTATGATAGAGCAGGTGAATTTCACTGGTAATTATCAGTACGACGAGCAATTTAAAGCCAGACTGAAACATTTGTCTTTATGAATACTCTATATGTCCATTAAAACCAGAAGACAACATGCAGACACTGCTTCCAGAGCATTAACGCTGAGTCCGATAGCTTTTACATTTACACATTAATACACGAAGCCGCCGGTTAAAATGAAATAAATAACATGCAATAAATAAACATATTGTAATAAGAAAGAGATACTCAGGCATCTGCCCACTTACACGTGATAATATTAAGATGGCATTTGCAGACAGGAACTGTGGATAGTTTACTTTCTGCTCCAAGATTTTATTTATCAGTTCCCTCTGGTTTTTCCCTGAGAAAGGAGTCTAAAGGGAAAAAAAATGGAAAAGTGGTGAGAATGAGATTATAAGAGGTAGGCATGTTGTTTTGTGTGATGAACACATCCGTTACACTGGATGAGATTTTGTTTTCCGTCCAAAGAGGAATCCTATAAAATATTAATGGTGTTGACTTCTTACCCTCCCGACCAGCATGGCGAATATCAGGCAGCCGAAGCTCCACCAGTCCACTGCCCTAGTGTATGGTAAATATTTCAGGATCTCTGGGGCGCAGTAGGGCAGAGATCCACACATGCTGCGGGTTTTATCTCCAAATCCCATTCCTATAAAACAGTAGAGAATTGAATATTACTACAAAATAACTTGTTATTTTTTAAATTCACGAATATGTTACAATGTCACTGGCATCATTTCACTTTTACAGGTTCAAGTCTTAACATTCAACAGCAACACTTGTAATACAGAGCCATGTCAGAGCTCAGTAATGAGGTTTCCTTTAGTCTTCAATTGATTTGTTTGTGGACGTAACACTATATTTACCTCCTTTGCAGAGTCCAAAATCTGTGATTTTCACATATCCATCGCCACACATCACAATGTTCTCCATCTTTAAGTCTCTGGATTAAAACACGGAGAGAAAGACGTTCAACGCATTAGTCTCTATCAATAGAAACAATTTAATTTTCTACTTTGTGTTTTATAAAAAGAATAAATTTGAAAGCTAAAAATATAAAACCAACCAATGAACAGACAACGAGGAAGTAAATCCAAATCACTAATAATTCTTCCTCGGGCATTAATACTGCACCCCTGCTCCACACCTTCAGATTCCCATGTTAACTCACCTGTGGACGATCTTTAGCTGGTGAAGGTATTCTAGTCCGAGACAAATGCAAGATGCATAAAACCTGTGACAAAAAACATTGAGTCAATGTCTTTCTAAAACAAGAAATTAAATTTTGTGTGGCTGAATGGCTTCGTGTACCCTTTTGTCACTCGATGCTCTGACATTATAATACAGCTTTAAGACAATGTATAGCACCATGGACAGCCGTGCAGAATACGCTAAATACCGTCAGTCCTTTACCACAAGGAATACGTGCATATGCACACATTGTCAGCATGTATATATATAAAATGCAGATGTAGAGTTTCACAGATTGCAATATTTAGGATTATTAAATGGAAAGAGTCATTGGGTTATGTGGCCTTTGACCTCTTGTATTACGCAGTATGCTGCAGGTAGTGATTTTGGTTGTTGATGATTCCATGTAGTCGTATGTTACTGCCGTTATCATGCAGCTCTATGTCAGAGTCAATGTTTGTTTGGTACATGGCATTCAGAGAATTGTGCCTCGTGTTATATAGGACGAGACATGGAGTCCCAATCCTCACTTACATCGCTCTAGGTTCAGGGAACACACCACAGGTGCTGAGGCTCATGTCAAGATCTCCACCAGCAGCAAATTCCATGACGAAGATGGTGTGTTCCCTGGTTTGAAACGAGGCGAATGCATTCACCAGGAATGGGTGTCTCTCGCTGCTGATGCTTTGAAGGATATGTTTCTCATACATAAAACTAAAGAAAAAAAGGAAAAGAACAAACAATAATTATACTTTGGAAGAACACATGTCCTACTCTGTCCAAGAAACCTCAACTTATGTTCGGTCTACCCTCCTATCAGGTTTATCCAGACACGCTCGCTCATTGTCTGTTTTTCCAGAAATTTTGGCTTATTTCTATTTCATCCCTCAGAGGTCTTCATGCAGCTCCATTCAGTCCAGCTCGCTTCCATGTAGGCGGCCGTACATCTTATTAACATATGTGGAAAGGGATAGCAGGTTTACTCATCGTATGTTATTTATTAGCCACAACTAAATGTGGCAGAGCAAGACAGGATGAATGTGTCGTTTTATCTCTTGTGTTAATGCCCTCACCCATTCTCTGCTCAAACATGGAATTTTAGTCTGTGTAATGCCCTTAAACTGTAACTATGTTATTATTAAATTATTCCATGGAGGATCAGATGTCTCAGAAAGCTCACTCTTTGATTACCAAAAATCTATCACCTATTTTATGCATCTTGAACTAAGTTGAGTCTTTATGAGAGTACGGGTTTTGTTGATTTTCTTCGATTTCCAAAGATGTTTATCAATGGTCAATGCTCCAGTTTCCTTCTGTCGCCCAACCATAACAGAGTACTCGTGCTTGGGAAAGTCATCCCTGAACAGATTACAGGCTGAAACACAATAGGGGCTTTGGGGAGCTGGAGAGCTGCCTATATGAGGATAAATCGGGCTCACTCTTTGCGATTCAATCCTGTGTGAGCATTCTGTGACGTCACAATAAAGTTTGCCTTTCCTGAAGAGACTCGTGTCTAAGCAGTCATTGTCCGTGCCGGTCCGACTTTACTCCCGAGTGAACCAGGTGGATTCTGGTAACATTTTTGGGGGCTGGTCCGGGATTGGAGTCCCTTCCGGATGGGCAGTGACTGCTGGACAGTAGCAATTGACTGCAGGCCTGAAGGGTCCCGAGGCTGGGTGTCCGTTGAAGGTGAGCTGACATCTGCAGGTGCCAAGCAGGAATTCCTGTTAAGTGGAGCTCAACTCATCTCTAGCAGACCCCTGGCCCGGGAACACTGGGACCTCACCGAGTCCGAGGAAACAGCAAGCAGCGCGGCGATAGGTAAGGTGTCTTTCTGTGTTTGTATGTCCTGGAAAATACCGGTATAGTGGAAAACGTCTGACCGAAGTTGGATAAGGAGACCCGCGGCCACGGTCTTGTTAGTATACTGAACCCGCCGCCGACAGCATGGACAGCACAGGGGCCAGTAGAGTGGCTAGCGCGTGTCTGAACCCGGGGGATCGGATATTAACTAAGGTGTTTTGGAAAGGAGGGAGAGGGTAGCCACGTGGAGTAGTATTGTCATAGTTAGTGTTTGTAAATAGAACTGCTGCACGTGGACAAGGAAAAGAGGAGGGATCCTGTGACTGGGCTAAGAGCCCGAGTCGATGCTGTGTGTATCTTAGTCAAAAAGGGAGGGGCCAGTCAGGGCCAGCGGTAACTGCAGTAGGAGTGGTGCCTGGTGGGTTAATTGCCCTTAGGTAAATTGGAGTAGCAGGAGAGAGTGTTGCATAGGACGGGCTATACATAGTTGAAAAGCAGATAAGAGTAGAGATCAATTAACTGGGTATAAGGAGCCAGAAAAAGGGTCGGCATACCCTAGGCTACAGGGAAAGAGTAGAATTGTTTATGTACTGTTTTGTGCTGAATGTATCTGGTACATGTACGTGCTGTGATTGCTGAGAGTGTTGGGAGTGATTGTACGCCTGCTTGCTTAGCAAGGAAGCAAATCTGAGAGTGGACTCCGGAGGTACGTTTCCAGCTCAGGCGACTGCAGTTGGCTACCAAAGGAGGAAGCGAATACGACACGAGAGAACTGTTGTTTGAAGTACCAGACAGTTGATTTAAAACTGTTTTGCCGAAAGTAATATCTGAATTGTGAGAAGTTATTACTTTCAAGAGTAACCATGGGTAGGGTCATCTAAAACCAAAGAAGGCAAAGGAGGGCGAAACACCCCTGGAATATATGGTGCGCAATTTTGAGGCGCTGTATGAAACACATATGGTGTGGAATTGAGTAAAGAAAAATTAAAACTGTTATGTACAATAGTTTGGCCAATGCTGGTCCCGGAATGGCCAGAACAGGGATCTATGGATCCAGAATTAATACAGAAAATGCACTCCCAAATAATCGGGAGATATGGTCACCCAGACCAGTATCCATATATAGATATTTGGAGGTACTGTGTGAGAGATAAGAGCCATTTTGTTATGTTAGCAGGGCAAAGAAAGAAAGGTATGCCCTCAAATAAATATAAATAGGAGTGTGGGAATAAGTCTATGTATATTCGGTGTTTTCATTTTAATATACCAGTAAATTAAACAAAGATAAGTTACAAGCCCTATGTGTGGACTATGTAATGATCTGCAGGAGTCTCTGAGCCCCCACTTCCCCCCAGGCCAGAAGAAAAGTAGATGATCAATGGATCAGATGGTAAAAAAAAATGATTACAGTGCTGTATAATTTGTGTATGTAATTCGGACTGACCATCCGGATTTGATGTCTGTACCGTCCTGCGTGAGTATGAAGTCAGAGAATGTTATTAATGGATAGTGTGTGCTGTATAATCGAATGGTATATGGTAGAATGTTTTGTCTGATTGTGTCATATGTTATATTGGATGTTAATTTAGATTGTGATGGCTGAGAGTAATGAGATTTTCCTCCACTAACAGTTTTCTCCGTATTCGCTCCCCCCCTTCTAACCCACACTATCTGCACAGAGGGGAGGGAGAGAGTCGGCCCTCTGCTCTCTGATGAACAAAGGAATTAACCCTTATGTAGGTTTACCAAAGAAATAAAATAAATAAATTACTAATTAAATAGATAATTTTTATGTGTGCTACAATAGAATGTATGAAGTCTGTCGATTGCGAGATATATGTTTATATTTTGTGTTGATATATTTGGTTAGATCTGTTTTGACAGATTATATTGAAATAGTTTTATATAAACTAAGCTATATGTGAGAACGTTATATTGTTTAATATTGTTGTCCGGTTGTTTCTGGCAATGTTGCGCAATGTGTTGGTATTATTCCAGAAACTCTAGTTTTGTTCACAGAGCTAGAATTAAATAAAGAAGAAGTGTGGAAACCAACTGCTGTCAGTATCATGCACTGTCGTGGCCACCAGAAAGGACATAATGAAATCCCTAAAGGAAACAGACGGGCCGACCAGGCCACGAAGGCCGCTGCAAAGCCCCTGATACCCCCTGATCAAGTCTCCAAAGTCCTCCTCTGCAAGCAAGACGATGAAGACCCAATGCTAAACTACGAATTTTATATGAATTGGAAAAAATTCGAACCAAAAGGAGAATTTATTGATATTATTCTACGACAATGGGTTGCTGATGACGAATTGCTCGAAAACAACCATGATTATATCCAATGGCTTTTTCCAAATCAAGGCCAAGGTCTAAATTTTTACTCCAGACCTCTGAGTCCCAAAGAAGCACGTCTGATGATTAACACCTCCGAAATTCAGCAACGACTCCGTCGAGCGTACAAGATGATGCTGAAGTTCTTCGGTGTAAAATTAGTGGGGGAGGATGGAGAAGATACTGGAGTAACCGAAATTGAACGAGCAGAAAATTTCGCCGAACGTTTTGACAATCTAACAGCTAACCCTCATAACAATTTGAGGATCACGAGAATGCTGCTAAGCCTGGGAGAACTGTGAGCAGAAGAATATCAAGCACCACTGGTGAAGTTCTTCCTCAGAGAGACTCTTATCGAAAACAACCTGCCACGAATGAAGAAAAGTGTGATGAACTTCTTTGTGCCAGCAGTAAGAGATGTGCAGAAGAGGCGAGACCTGCCTGTACTTTGCCTGGCGGCATTACCAACCAAGAGAAGAATTCATCTGTGGGAAACAGGAGGAACTCGAGAGATACAAGGCCAGATCAGTAGTGGTAGCCCCACTATTGCCGGCTCCATTGAGTGAATGGATACCTGTGTATTCGGAGAAGGAGAAGAAGTGGCTGTCAGAGGAACAAGGAGAATATGGAGAAGATGGATGGTTCCAATTGGCAGACAAGAGAATTGTCTTGCCAGCAACATTGGCTCTAGAGATCGTGAGAGCACTTCACGCAAGTACTCATGGAGGAAGAAAAATGATGGAGCAACAACTGGAGCCACATTTCTATGTACCGGGACTGTCGGTAATCTGCAAAGCAATAGCCCAGCAGTGTGTGACATGTGCCAAGAATAACCCAAGAGCAGGCCCATCTCAACCTCCAGGATAGCAGCCAGTCGGGCTGTCCAGAATGGCATCGTTGCAAATAGACTTTACGGTGCTACCACCTTGCAAAGGATACAAGTATCTGCTCGTGATGGTGTGCACTCTAACAGGATGGGTGGAGGCTTTCCCCACAAGAACAGAGAAGACAACGGAAGTGGTGAGAAGTCTAATGAAAGAAGTAATACCACGGTATGGACTTCCCCTTGAAATAGGGTCGGACAATGGCCCAGCTTTCATACAGAACTGTTTGCAGCAGCTTGTCCGCCTGTTGGGCATAACCTGGAAGCTACATACGGCTTACAGGCCCCAGAGCTCGGGAAAAGTCGAGCGAATGAACAGAACACTAAAGACTTTAATGCCCAAACTGTGCCAAGAGACGTCACTAGGCTGGTTGGATGTGCTGCCGATAGCTTTGTTGCACATTAGGTGCAGGCCAACCCCCCAATTGAAGCTAAGTCCGTACGAACTCATGTTCGGATAGCCTACCCCTCTGATCAATAGACTAAGGGGGGACCTTCGGGCATTGGGTGAAATTAAACTGAATGAACAGGTTATATTGTTAGGTAAATCATCAAATCTTCCACCAGTCTTAAGTCACTCAAAATTTCCCTGTTAACATACCTCAATACAGAATGCACCTGTAAACATGTAACCTAGTGACTATATTTCCTACATATTTATTTTCTGTTAATCTGTATATTTGTGTTGTTAATATCTTACATTGTATTACTTTGTATTTCTGTAAATGTAACACTTCAATGTACTTGAACCAGGACATACTTGAAAACGAGAGAAATCTCAATGTATCCTTCCTGGTAAAATCCTTTATAAATAAATAAATAAATGCAAAAGTTGAATACTTGGGTGGGAGATAATATACCTCACTTTTTGTATCCCCCACTACATAAGTATTGTCCAGGTGACTCGGTTTGGGTGAAGGAGTGGAAAAATGACCCACTAGGCCCAAAATGGAGGGGTCCTTACCTTGTCCTGTTATCAACCCCTACAGCAGTGAAGGTTGCCGAGGTGGTCCCGTGGATACATCACTCCAGACTGAAGACAGCTGCAGCCAATCCTGAACCAGAGTGGAAGGTCGTCACCAATGAGACCAATCCATTAAGACTACAGCTGACAAAGACCACAGTCTCAAGCACCTAACCGACTCAACAAGTGAGTGTTTTGAAGGACACAATAATGCCTGACCACCCACCAACGGAGGAGCAAAGGGATCCCCCGGGGGATGCCCCAAGGGCTATTTTTAGGGGCCCTGCCCCGACCCTTGATCAACCAGAGGTGACTTTTACTTTTGAAATTACGGTGGGGAGGGATTGGGTTTATGTGACTGTGAAAAGGGTTGCCCAAGGAATTTTGACGTTTCGGGCATTTTTGGTGCTAATACTGTACCTTGCTAATTTGATCTATGGACTGTCGCATGGGGCGTGTCCGAAGGCCACGGAGAAAGTGGACATCTCCCACATCTGGAATGGTACGCACCCGGTGATGGAGAACCGTACCATGTGGAAACAAAAGCGAGATGTGGAGTCTGAGACAATGCCAAGAGGGCACCTGCTGGTGAAATTTAAATATGCATTAGGCTTGTGCACCGATTTTTTTTTCGGTTCGGTTTGGCTCGTTCGGATGTTTAAAATTTTCGATTCGGCTCGTTTCGACCGATTTCTGTTTCAATTCGGTTCGGTTCGACTCTTTTTTCGTGTACATATTTTTTTTCGGAATATCGACCATTTTTCGGATTTTCGGGTCACTTTGCTCGTTTTTTGTATCGACTTTTCGAGATTTCGGAAATTTTCGTTTTTTCGGAACCTCTGTTCTCCTCGTTTCAAAGCATTCGGAGACTGGTTCAATCAATCCTGGGATTCATCTCACAGATTGGATTCATGATATTGATGGTGGTAGTGATCCTAGTGATAGGGATACTCCTGTACCGCATAGGGCTATGTCTATGGCCACTGTGCAAGAGAGCTCTGACACCAACACCAAAGATACCACTGATGATCCCGCAAGATATGTTCCCAGCGAAGATGGGCCCCCTGAAATACGAGGTACTTGAGGAGAACAATAGTGGAGTGTAGTGGCTACAAGTCCCAGAAGGAGAATCTGAGACTTGAGCCAAGGGGGGAATGTAAGGGACTCAGGCCAGGAGATGGCTGCCATCTTGAGCCAGGCGGCCATCTTACTTAGAACATTGGTTCACTTGAATCTAAATAGTAGATATTAGCTGAAATTAGGATGTAGCTTACATAGAATCTTAAGAATGTGTTAAACTAACAGCAAAGCAATTAAAACTAATGAGAATCCAGGCCGTAGCTGGCACACAAGTGACAGGATGAAGAATAGATACATCATGGTCAGAGAAGCAAGCTGTTGAACAAAGGGTAGTGTGAAACCAGACGAGGCCTTATCTAGAATATACAATAAACAAGCTTTAGGGAGGTGGGCATAGGCAGGAACCAGAGAAAGTGGTAAATCCTCTATTGTCAGAATAGCATGAAGTTTGCGAATTTATGACCAATGTGTGGAATGTCTTTGTTTTAGATTATGGGAGGTACGGACCCACGTGGGGTGGGATAGTGTGTCACAGCGGGGTGGGTTAATTGGGATGTACCTAATTATGTATTCGGGGTATAAGACCCCTTGTCGGAGTGAGAACGGGGCTCACTCTTTGCGATTCAATCCTTTGTGAGCATTATGTGACGTCACAATAAAGTTTGCCTTCCTGAAGAGACTTGTGTCTAAGCAGTCATTGTCCGTGCCGGTCCGACTTTACTCCCGAGTGAACCAGGTGGATTCCGGTAACACTGTCTCATGTTCAATGGCGACTCTAGGAACAATATTTAGGGGGGCACATAAGATACTGCAGTCAAAACTGGGGGCACTAATAATTTTCGCCACTAAATCAAACCACTGAATGAACCTATCACCTGGTGTGAGCTAAAACACCATCACTAAAGGAAAAATTTAGCGCAAGTCACTAAAACTTACTGCCTGACAACCTACTAACAGATCACCTTGTCCACGATAGTCCATGAACAAGGTCGTTTGGCGCACGCTAGGGAAACTATAAGACCCGGGCTGAGACCCAGTGCTAATGCGGTTGTGTACAGCATGGAACTGTTTTTTTTCCAGTGCAGAGTGCCAGGCCATACCTATCCCCCGCCCTCACAACCTTGAATATGAACACATTCAGTGAATAACCTCACACCCCTGCATTACTAAAATCCTCCAAGGTGACCGTATCATCCATGTTTTGATGCACACATATATTAAGACTGATGTGCATTGCATGATAAATGCCACCCGACAGCATGTAGAATCATTACACTGCATTTAATATATCCAATAAAGGAAGGCCAGGTGAGCGACACAAATTTCCCTGATGCAGCATATAAATAAGACATGTTTCAGGGCAAGACTTTTTCACGTGTCCCTTTAAACATGGTCCACACAGTCACCCTACTAATCAACCGCTTACATACTATGAATAACCCCCAGCATAAAATGTTTAAAATTAGGCAATATATTAGAATTAGGATATATGTGGATAAAGGATACATACAGTCAGGTCCAGAAATATTGGGACATCGACACAATTCTAACATCTTTGACTCTATACACCACCACAATGGAGTTGGAATGAAACAAACACAATGTGCTTTAACTGCAGACTGTCAGCTTTAATTTGAGGGTATGTACATCCAACTCAGGTGAACGGTGTAGGACTTACAGCAGTTTGCAGATGGGCCTCCCACTTGTTAAGGGACCAAAGGCAATGGGACAATTGGCTTCTCAGCTGTTCCATGGCCAGGTGTGTGATATTCCCTCATTACCCCAATTACAATCTGCAGATAAAAGGCCCAGAGTTCATTTCAAGTGTGCTATTTGCATTTGGAATCTGTTGCTGTCAACTCTCCAGGATGAGATCCAAAGAGCTGTCCCTATCAGTGAAGCAAGCCATCATTAGGCTGAAGAAACAAAACAAACCCATCAGAGAGATAGCAAGAACATTAGGTGTGGCCAAAATAACTGGAACATTCTCAAAAAGAAGGAACGCACCGGTGACCTCAGCAACACCAAAAGACCCGGGAGACCACGGAAAACAACTGTGGTGGATGACCGAAGAATTCTTTCCCTGGTGAAGAAAAAAACAGTTGGTCAGATCAAGAATACTCTCCAGGAGGTAGGTCTATGTGTGTCAAAGTCAACAATCAAAAGAAGATTTCACCAGAGTGAATACAGATGGTTCACCACAAGATGTAAACCATTGGTGAGCCTCAAAAACAGGAAGGCCAGATTAGAGTTTGCCAAACAACACCTAACAAAGCCTTCACAGTTCTGGAACAAGATCCTACGGACAGATGAGACCAAGATCAACTTGTACCAGAGTGATGGGAAGAGAAGAGTATGGAGAAGGAAAGGAACTGCTCATGATCCGAAGCATACCACCTCATCAGTGAAGCATGGTGGTGGTAGTGTCATGGCGTGGGCATGTATGGCTGCCAATGGAACTGGGTCTCTTGTATTTATTGATGATGTGACTGCTGACAAAAGCAGCAGGATGAATTCTGAAGTGTTTCGGGCAATATTATCTGCTCTCATTCAGCCAAATGCTGCAGAACTCATTGAACGGCGCTTCACAGTGCAGATGGACAATGACCCAAAACATACTGCAAAAGCAACCAAAAGAGTTTTTGAAGGGACAGAAGTGGAATGTTATGCAATGGCCATTCAATCACCTGACCTGAATCCCATTGAGCATGCATTTCACTTGCTGAAGACAAAACTGAAGGGAAAATGCCCCAAGAACAAGCAGGAACTGAAGACAGTTGCAGTAGAGGCCTGGCAGAGCATCACCAGGGATGAAACCCAGCATCTGGTGAGTAGGGATGAGCCGAACACCCCCCGAGTTCGGTTCGGGCCCGAACCCGAATTTTCCATATGTTCGGATAAGAACCCGAACTCGAACTCAATGCAAGTCAATGGGGCTGAAAATTCGGTTTCTAGAGTGCCCTCCAAGAGGGCATATATGCTAGATATTTGCCATAAAAGGTGTATGGGGGTCCGGGTAGTGCCCTGGGGGACAGGAAACAAGGACAAAAAGTTAAAAAAAAACGTTTTTAAAGGGACAGTGAGTTTTCCATGAAATAAGGGTTAAAAATAAAAAAAACGAAAAATTCCTTCAAATATCGTGCCTAGGAGGTCCCCATAACCTGCCCGTGAAGTGGCGGATTTCTAGGATGTATAGAAACACTTAAAAACTAAAAAATGACATTTCAAATGACGGTAAATGCTTTTCCTTTAATCTATCCATAAACAACTGCTTGGGGTGGCAGTCTGTATGAAAAGAGGAGACATTTTCAGACACGCAGAAAAAGTTTACTGATTTTTTGGCGGTGAAAAGCAGGAGAATGGAAAATTCTAGACCAAATAGTTGATTTGGAAAGTGAGATAAATGGGAGAATTTTTCTGGTTTGGCTATTTTGACCTAGAATTTTCTCTTCAGTCATTCTCCTGAGTTTCACCTTTCTCTGAATAACCCTGTCAGGGTTATTCAGAGAGCGGTGAAGAGCAGGAGAATGACTGGAGAATGGAAAATTCTAGGTCAAAATAGCCAAACCAGAAAAATTCTCCCATTAAGGCTAGGGTCAAACGAAAGCATTTTTACACGCGAACTTAAAAAAGTGCGTCCGAACGCATTGATGTATTTTTTCACGGAATATGCGAAAACGGTCATACGATGCGCATTTTCGTGCGTGATGTTTTACGAATCCAAACCAAGAAACTTTTTGCGTCTGGACGTTATGTTGGCCGGACACGAGCAGGGTCTGACGTCTCCAAATCACACACACACACCGCTAGCGGGCGCAGCGCACTCTGTACGTCCGTACTAGCGGTTCTGCGTTCTCGAAAAAATGCGTTCATTTTCCACTTGCGTTGCGCGGCCGGACTTTCGTGCGACCGTACTTCGTATATTGGCTGTCATTGCCCGTCATTTGCTGCTAGTGCGGCCGTGATTAAGTGCGCCAGAACGCACGTTAAAAATGCGCTGGTCTAACCCCAGCCTTAGGCTAGGGTCAGACTAGCGAATTTTTAACGTGCGTTTAGGTGCACTTAATCACGGCCGCACTAGCAGCAAATGACGGGCAATGACGGCCAATATACGAAGTACGGTCGCACGAAAGTCCGGCTGCGCAACGCAAGTGGGAAATGAACGCATTTTTTCGAGAACGCATAGCCGCTAGTACGGACGTACAGAGTACGCTGCGTCCACTAGCGGCGTGTGTGCGTGATTTGGAGACGTCAGACCCTGCTCATGTCCGGCCAACATAACGTCCAGACACCCAAAGTTTCCTGGTTTGGATCCGTAAAAAATCACACACAAAAATGCGCATCGTATGACCGTTTTCGCGCATTACGTGAAAAAATACGGCAATGTGTTCGGACGCACTTTTTGACGGTCGCTGTGAAAAATGCGTTAGTCTGACCCTAGCCTTATCTCACTTTCCAAATCGGCTATTTGGTCCAGATTGTTCTCTTTTCCTGCCATTCTCCTGGTTTTCACCTTTCTCTGAACAACCCTGAGAGACAGGTGAAAGCCAGGAGAACTGGCAGGAGAAGAGAACAATCTAGACCAAATAGCCGATTTGGAAAGTGAGATAAATGGGAGAATTTTTCTGGTTTGGCTATTTTGACCTAGAATTTTCATTTCTCCAGTTATTCTCCTGCTTTTCACCGCTCTCTGAATAACCCTGTGAATGTTTAATCCCGAGGTGAAAAATAACATTGCTTTAGAAGTTAAAAGCGGGCAATGAGGAAATTTTGTATTTTTTCACACAGCAGTTAAATGCAACATATTAGGAAGTTTTAGGAGGGAAATTAACACTCACTCAGAACAGAAGCAGACACCCCACACCTTCATTCTACATAAAATGTATCAAATTGATTAGACCAGATTAAAACATCTGTTGTTGTTATGCCGTTTGAAAAAAAAAGGTCATTTAGGCTAGGGTCAGACTAACGCATTTTTCACGTTGTCCGTGAAAATGTGCGTTCGAAGAATGGACGTATTTTTTCATGGAATACGCAATAGCGGTCATACTATGCGCAGTTTCATCCGTGATTTTGTACGGATCATCAATAAAACACTTCTTGCATCTGGACGTTATGTTGGCCGGACATTAGCAGCGTCTGATGTCTCCAATTCACGCACACACGCCGCTAGCGGACGCAGCGCACTCTGTACGTCAGTAGTAGCGGTTTGACGTTCTCGAAAAAATGCGTTCATTTTCCACTTGCGTTGCGCAGCCGGACTTTTGTGCGACCGTACTTCGTATATTGGCCGTCATTGCCCGGCATCTGCTGCTAGCACGGCCGTGATTAAGTGCGCCAGAACGCGCGTTCGCACTGCCTCAGTCTGACCCTAGCCTTAGAGGTGAGAAGAATCTTTGCACGTACACATTAGTTTTTAATTCAATATCTAATAAACCGTTGCTTATAATATTCTGCAGTAAAGAGTCTCTTATTTCTATATTTTTTAGTATTTTTTAAGCATTGTCTATACTTTTTTCAAAAAAATTTTTTTTCCAAACTCGAACCGAACACGCCCAAAAAGTTTGAAGTTCACGAACTTTCAAACTGCCAAAGTTCGAGCCGAACTCCGAACCAACCGAACCCGAACAGCTTATCCCTACTGGTGAGTGATGTCTATGCGTTCCAGACTTCAGGCTGTGATTGACTGCAAAGGATTTGCAACCAAGTATTAAGAAGGGAAAGTTTGATTTATGATTATTATTCTGTCCCATTACCTTTGGTCCCTTAACAAGTGGGAGGCACATCTGCAAACTGCTGTAAGTCCTACACCGTTCACCTGAGTTGGATGTACATACCCTCAAATTAAATCTGACAGTCTGCAGTTAAAGCACATTGTTTCATTCCAACTCCATTGTGGTGGTGTATAGATCCAAAAATGGTAGAATTGTGTCGATGTCCCAATATTTCTGGACCTGACTGTATATATCTTAATAGAGCCTACTGCAACAGCAGTGACATTGCTGACCAGATCCATTACTATGGTGTATGGGTCCAAGAGCACACTTGTGCTGCATTACTTTACATAGCCTTTTAATTTTGGGCGAGGATCTGGGTTTTATGTTTTTTTGGAGTTAACACCAGGGTTGAGCAGTAGGTAAAATGTTGCAATTAGCGCCCCTCAAAAAATTAGCGCTGGCACCAAGTGATCTGTTAGCTGCAAAAGCGCTAGAGATCTCTAGCGCTCCCCATGTTAAGTAAAGGACACAGAAAGTACAGTAAGCTTGCGGTACAAATCGCTAATAGCAACGCGCTAAGTGGTTTTTCCCATTTGTAGCGGGAGGCAAATGATCTGTTGGTCAGGCGCTACAGTCTTGACTTCCGCATAATCTGGTAGGGCTGGAGCAGCTGATCTGCCAGATCAACCCACCCATACGCCGGTTATAGGCTTTGATGCACACTGGCTTCCTGATGCGCTCAGCTCTGCCACGTACAGAGACCTCCACAGACCTCTCAGTGTGGATGGTGGATAGAAGGTATACATCCTTCTTGTCTCTGTACTTGACCGCCAACAGCTCCTCTTGGCGCAGAGCTGAGGTCTCCCCCTTTTTAGCCGGGTGCGGACAAGCTGTGCTGGGAAACCTACGCGGTTCTTGCGAACAGTACCGCATGCTGCTGTATCAAAACAATACAGCAGCTTGAACAAAGGGACACTCGTATAAAAATTATCAACATACAAGTGGTACCCTCTGTTCATCAGGGGAAAAAGTAGGTCCCACACAATCTTGCCACTGGTTCCCATGTGTTCTGGGCAACCTGGAGGGTCAAGGCTACTATCCTTTCCCTCATACACCCGGAAGGCCTGAGTATACCCACTCTCGCTGTCACAGAGCTTATACACCTTCACTCCATACCTGGAGCGTTTGGAAGGAATATACTGCTTGAATCCCAGCCTTCCCTTGTATTTCATTAGGGATTCATCCACGCAGATATTCCTTCCAGGTGTATAAGCCTCTGCAAACCTGGTGGCGAAGTGGGTAATCAAGGGGTGGATTTTATACAGCCTGTCAAACTGGGGATGCTCTCTAGGAGGGCACAGGCTGTTGTCACTGAAGTGCATGAAACGCAAAATGTTTTCATACCTTCTACGTGACATTGATTGGGGGTAAATGGGGGTAGAGCAGAAGGGGCTACTGCTCCAGTAGGAGCGAATTGAGGGCTTCTTTATGATGCCCATCAACATAGTAAGTGCCCAGAATTTCAGAAATTCTGGCACATCTAGCGGGGTCCATTGCTGCCTTGCCAAGTAGGAGTCTGGCTTCGCAGCACAATGCTGATGGGCATACAAATTTGATTGGGCAACAATGTGGCCCAACAAATCATCCCCCATAAACACCTGCAAAAACTGTGTGGCGGTAAATCCTGCAACATCAATATTGATGCCAGGATTTGCCGTGAAAGGAGGGATATCTGGCCTCTGGCGATGAGGCACTACCCACTCCTCAGCTGGAGCTGTTCGTCTCCTGCTGGCAGGTGGTGGCCCAGGATCTGCATCAGAAACATCACTAGATACATCAGCCAGCGTAGATAATGTATCTAGCGAGGTCTCTGAGCAGTTAGCGGGGTCAAAATCTGTGTCTGAGTCCGACGCAGATGCCTCAGATTCTGACGCCAGGATGGCATATGCCTCCTCGGCGCTGTACACCCTCTCAGACATTATATATAATAGATTATAAAATTTTATAATTATTATATATAAGCGGATTGTTGGTTCTTAGAAGAACCTGTTGGGTTTCACAAGAAAAATACAAATAAACACCTAAATCTCTCTAAATCCCTCTAAACCTGCCTCAATTGTCTAAATTTCCCTAAAATCTCTCTAAATCTGCCTCAATTTTTCTAATCTCACTAAATCTACCTAAAATCTCTAACCTGTCAAATCTGGTCTCTCTCTCTCGCTCACCAAAACGCAAGTGAGGAGAGGGAGGGAGAATCACAGAGGTCATGGCCAATATTTACAAAATATTGACCTGACCTGACAAATTAGAAATTTTATTTTGATTTTTTTATAACTTTTGATTGGATGTTGCTAGCCTGCCTCTCTGATGAGGCAGGCTAGGAACATCCCACACAGCCCCAAGATGACCCTGCCCTTAGAAGGGCAGCGCCATCTTGGCTGTCACTTTTATTTTATTTTATTCATTTTGATTTATTATTTTACTTTTTTTACTCTTTTTTTTACACTTTTTTTAGTCTGCTGGGTGCCTTGATCCCTCGAGGCACCCAGCAGAGCACCTGATCACTTATGTGATCTTTTTGTACTGAGTGCCACGATACCTCGTGCCACTCAGTACTTCCTGCCGCTACCGGAAGTGATCGCTCGGGGGGAGCGATCACAGACGGACCGGCGGCAGGTAACCATATTGCAAGGATGCCTCGATGTCGAGGCATCCCTGCAATATACTCAGAGCAGCTGGAAGCAATACCGATCGCTTCCAGGGCTCTGTAGAAGTGCGGGGCACCTTTCCGGCGAAACCGGATGTTGATCGCTCCCGGGGAGCGATCACAAGGGGCCCGGGCACTTCTGTCCGCCATTGCACGGATGCCTGGACTCCCAGGCAGCGTGCAATGGCCCTGGAGCTGCTGGAAGCGATCCGATCGCTTCCAGCGCTCTCTAGAAGTGCCGGGCACCTCTCCAGTGAAACCGGATGTTGATCGCTCCCGGGGAGCGATCACAAGGTGCCCGGCACTTCTAACCGCCATTGCATGGATGCCTGGACTCCCCAGGCAGCCTGCAATGGCGTTTGAGCTGCTGGAAGCGATCCGATCGCTTCCAGCGCTCAAAAGACCGCAGGACGTACCATGAACGTCAGCGGGTCTAAAAGAGACCCGCGGCCATGACGTACATGGTACGTCCGCGATCACTAAGGGGTTAACGCCTAAAATGCAATTAATCAAGGGAAAACATGTAATGAATACACTGTGAGGCATGTAGCCTACCCATTAACCCCTACAATGCCATTAATCAAGGAAAAAATAAAATGTATACTGTGAGGGATGAAGCCTTCCCATTAACCCTTAATATGCAACTAAACCAAGACAAAAACTAACGTAATACACAATGTAATGTATAGTCTGAACATTAACCACTTCACTGCTGAGACATTTCTGAATATGGTCATGTTGGGTATCATTGGAAAGGCCAGAATCTGCCCTTTCCAATGACATAAACGATGTCCATATACGATGAAGTGTGGGAAGCTGGATGTTGATTTTTGGAGGGGGGGGCACATGGGGGGGCAAGGAATAACCTTGGGGGGGAATTGCCCCCTTGCCCCCCTGTAGAGACGCCTATGCCTCAGAGTAACCCATTTAACCCTTTCAGCCCTTCTGATGTTTTTCGTGTACATTTTTTTCGGAATATCGACCATTTTTTGTATTTTTGGGTCACTTTGCTCGCTTTTTGTATCGACTTTTCGAGATTTCGGATATTTTCGTTTTTTTCAGAACCTCTGTTCTCCTCGTTTCAAAGTGTCTAACTCTATTCGTTTTGACGGAAACTGCTATGGTTTACTTTTTTTATACTTTATATATTTTTTTATAATAAATTTTTGGTTTTTTTTTCGGATCTGATAATTCATTCTGTCGATACGATAATTCTGGCGATTCTATCGTGTTTTTTTTTTATTAAATAAAGATCCTTTTTTTCTTATGAATATACATTTCACAACTTTATTTAATCATATTAAAATGGTATGAAAGCCAAGGACAAAAAAAAAAATGAACAAAACGATTTAAAAAAATGCTAAACTGACCCAAATGGTCTGACTTTAAAAATAGAAACCAGAACAAAAGGTTTTAAAACGGAAAAATAGTTGATCAAAATGATCTGAAACGAAAAAAAAAACAACAAATAAAATGATTTAAAACAGACAAAAATAAAATTAACCTTTTCGCTGCTGAGGCATTTCCCGGCTTCCCTTCACGCCTGTGTGCGGCACTGCGGTCTGCTGCTGAGCTAATTTTTAACAGTTTTGCCCCTCTTGTTTAACCCTTTCGCTGCTGAGGCATTTCCCGCCCCTGTGCTGAGGTCATTTTTACCGATTTTGCTCATCATGTTTAAACGTGTTTGAAGGCTTATTTTAGTATATGACCCAGACATATTATATATCGTTCTTTCCGTCAGACTCGGCAGATTCATAATATGTCATTATTATATGTATACGTCATGACCTGTCTGTATATTATAACAAAAATGCAATAAAATATGAATTTTCAATAATTTACAACGTGTGAAGTGTTTTTTTTTCACATTTTAACATGCGAGCAATTGCGGTTATATTTTGTATGGGGTGCGCTTGTTAAAAAAATTAGAGATGGGTCTCGTTATATTTTTTTTTGGGGAAAATTACGCGATTTTTAACAAACGCACCGCATACAAAAATCGTTAGTGCAGCATTATTGTTCACATTATAATTGAAATGGGAACAATATTGCTGCATTAACGAACCAAAAAAAAAAAAAAAAATTGTTTATTTTCTTTTATAATTTTTTTTTTATATATATATTTTTTTTTTTTAAATTTTTTTTTAAAACTTTTTTCATAGTTAAGTTTGGTATTGTTGGAACGGCCATGCTCTGGCCGATCCAACAATACCAAACATTAACCCCTAACTGCCACGGATCGGGAGATAGGGGGTTCATTGCTATGCACGATGACGCCAGTCCTCAGGGGGCATTCCCGGAAGCTTGGCCGACATCCAAGATGTCGGCCAGGTCCGGGAAAGGATTACGAACCGGTGCTTTTCGGCGCCGATTCGTGATCCGGCCCCCATGGGGTTAATGCCAGGTACCATTTGGAAGGGCAGGCTGTGCCCTTCCAAACGGTGCCTGGGTTAACCCCCTGCACACCGCCGATCGGGAGGGAGAGAGGTCCGAAGGACCTCCCCCCCTCCCTTTCAGGCGCCTCCTCCGCACATGCGGGGAGGGGCCTGAATTAGGTGTCATCGCGCCCCCGCGATGACACCTAATTACTCCGGCGGCGGTTCCGGGTGCTGGGCTGACATCGAGGATGTCAGCCCGCACCGGGGGGGCCAGCGATCGGCCGGAACCCGGCCGAACGCTGGCCCCAAAGTGAGGACGCGCTCAGCGCATCCACCGCAAGGAACGTACCTGCGGGTGGACGCGCTGAGCGCGTCCTCCGCAGCGAAAGGGTTAAACGCGTTTTGAAGTCTTATTTTATAATATGACCCAGACATGTTATATATTGTTCTTTCCGGCAGACTCGGCAGATGATTCATAATATATCATTATCATATGTATGCGTCATGTCCTGTCTGTATATTATAACAAAAAATGCAATAAAATTAGAATTTTCAATGTTTGTTTTACAAGGTGTAAAGTGTTTTTTTCACATTTTCACATGCGAGTGTTTGCGGTTATATTTTATGAGTTGCGTTTGTTAAAAAAAATTGAAATGGGGACTTGTTATATTTTTTTGGGTGAAAATTACACTATTTTTAACAAACGCACCCCATACAAAAATCCTTAGTGCAGCATCATTGTTCACATTATAATTTGAATGGGAACAATATTGCTGCATTAACAAAACAAAACAAAAAACCTGTTTATTTTTTTTATATTTTATTATATTTAAATTTTTTATAATTTTAACATTGTCATGTTTGGTATTGTTGGAAAGGCCATGCTCTGGTCGATCCAAAGATACCAAACCTTAACCGATAGCTGCTGCGGATCGGGAGATAGGGGGTTCATTGGAACCCCCTATCTCCACCATTGGTCGCAGTTAGGGGTTAACTCCAGAACTGACGTCATTGTGACGAGGTCTTGGACTGTCGGCAGCTGCCGTTCCCCACGCTGTTGTCTTCCTGCAAAGACGTGACCATGTTGGCGGCAGCGTCTTAGCGGGCAGCGGTGGGAGAGAGAGAGCTCATAACTGGGAGGAGGTGTTGCGTGAAGCTGCAAATAGGGACAAATAAACTAGACCTGAGCCGCACTGAGGATCTTTGGGTTGTGTCGGAGAAGACTTCACGCAGTGCTGCCATCAATATTTTTTGATAAATTCTTGGTTATACAATGAATGTAACTGTGGACAAAAATCCGTGTTGATGTGACATCGCCTAACCTTAACAAAACCATGCCACGGTAATCAAATCTCAAGGCAGTACAACAAGGTTGTGTTAGTGTGTGACATTTTTTGGCCAGGCAGGCAGTGTAGAATGTGCACAGTCACATTCATGGCCACAAATATGTTGACAAATTTATGACAAAGGGTCCATAGAAATGTCAATAAATTTATGTACATATAATGTTAACAGTGTGGAAAAGAAACCAAGCAATACATATTAACTTATTAAGTAAGGAAAAGCAACGCACACAAACAGGAAAATATAGAAAAAATATAAAATTTATTTACAACATGATGCCACATGGCATTGGCAAACTGCCCAACAGGGGCACAAACATAGGGGAGGTGGAGGCTGGTCTCTACTGCCGCTCCAGGATGTCAATGGCGTTATTAAAATGCTCACTAAATTCCTATAGCAACTCCTGTATGGCATCGAGGTTGCTGCCAGCCAGGCGTAGCTCGCCGATCGCCATCCTGACGCTGGACCTGTCAGTGTCCGGTCTGGCTTCTCCTTCTATATATCCAATAAATGAAAGAAGGAAAATACAGTAAGTAAAGCAGGTTTCTATTTTTGACTGAAAGTCTTGAAAAAATATAACAGTAGTATATACCAGTGCTGGCGGCCTCATGAGGCTCTGACTCCTCCTCCTCCTCCTCCACCACTACCGTCAGCAACTCTTCCGGTACTATATCTAAGAAATTAAAGAAATAAAAAATACAGTTTAACAACAAAACTGATTTATTTTTGAACAAAAGTCGATGCAAAATACAACAGTAAAAAAAAAAACTGGACTCGCGGCCTCCTGCTGCGGCTCTGGCTCCCTCTCTCCAACATCGCCCTCCTCCTGCTCCTCCTCTTCCTCCTCCTGCTCCTCTTGTGCTATATATAAAAAAATTAAATGAATATACAGTAAACTAATTTTTTTTCTGTTTTTGACCAAAAATCGTTGCAAAATAAAACAGTATATACCAGCGCTGGTGGTCGCCCGTGGCTCCCCCTCCTCCTCCACTGGGGCACTGGTGCCCACCGGGCAGATGCTGCCTTTGCCTTCCTGTCTTCTGCCAAATCCAAAAAATAACACGTAAATAATGCAGACTGGAAAAAATGGTATATCTATACACTATATTGCCGAAAGTATTGCGACACCCCTCCACTACCCACTAGCACTACCAGCTTGACCCACCACTACTCCCATCTCATAGTTCTAAAGTCACAAAATATTTATTTATTTCCCCTGCACATAGACATACAGTTGTGTTCAAAATTATTCAACCCCCAATGCTGTAAAGGGTTTTAGGGAATTTAGTGTACATTTGTAATTGTATTCAGAATGAAATCCTACAAGGACTTTTTAAAGAACCATATGCAACTAAAATGACATCAATTGGTTTTGTAATACAGTAGTAAATGTTTCTTTTGTGAATTCTTCATTGACACAATTATTCAACCCCTTAAAGACTACCACTCTGAAGAACAGAGGTTCATTCAAGTGTTTTCAATCAGGTATTGAAAACACCTGTGGATGTCACGGAGCAGCAATAAAGCATAATAAGCACCAATTAGTCAGCTTTAAAATGACTGTGATACTCAGCTCCTTCTAGACATTTACTGGTGTGGTTACAAACATGGTGAAGTCAAGAGAATGGTCCAGGAAGACAAGAGAAGAGGTGATTACTCTTCACAGGAAGGGCAATGGCTATAAGAAGATTGCAAAGATGTTAAACATACCAGAGAGACCATAGGAAGCATCATTTGCAAATTCAAGGCAAAGGGCACTGTTGAAACGCTACCTGGTCGTGGCAGAAAGAAGATGCTGACTTCGACTGCTGTGCGCTACCTGAAGCGTAGAGTGGAGAAAAGTCCCCGTGTGACTGCTGAGGAACTGAGAAAAGATTTGTCAGATGTGGGTACTGAAGTTTCAGCTCAGACAATACAGCGCACACTGCGTAATGAAGGCCTCCATGCCAGAACTCCCAGGCGCACCCCCTTGCTGTCTCCAAAGAATAAGAAGAGTCGACTGCAGTATGCCAAAAGTCATGTGGACAAACCACAGAAGTTTTGGGATAGTGTTCTGTGGACTGATGAAACAAAATTAGAACTGTTTGGGCCCATGGATCAACGCTATGTTTGGAGGAGGAAGAACAAGGCCTATGAAGAAAAGAACACCTTACCTACTGTGAAGCATGGCGGGGGGTCAATCATGCTTTGGGGCTGTTTTGCTTCTGCAGGTACAGGGAAGCTTCAGCGTGTGCAAGGTACCATGAATTCTCTTCAGTACCAGGAGATATTGGATGACAATGTGATGCAGTCCGTCACAAACCTGAGGCTTGGGAGACGTTGGACCTTTCAACAGGACAATGATCCCAAAGCATACCTCCAAGTCCACTAGAGCATGGTTGCAGATTAAAGGCTGGAACATTTTGGAGTGGCCATCGCAGTCACCTGACTTAAATCCGATTGAGAACCTCTGGTGGGACTTAAAGAAAGCAGTTGCAGTGCGCAAGCCTAAGATGTGACTGAACTGGAGGCTTTTGCCATGACGAATGGGCGAAGATACCCGTAGATCGCTGCAAGACACTTGTGTCAAGCTATGCTTCACGTTTAAAAGCTGTTATAACTGTAAAAGGATGTTGTACTAAGTACTAAGATTGAATGTCACTTGGGGGTTGAATAAAACTGATAATGATGTGAGCACAGAAAAGACATTTGTGGTTATTTCATTATAAATGTTATGTTATATTTGTCTGACCTACACGTGCCTCTTTGATTTAATTGTAAGCAAGATGACTGAATGATCAAAATCAATGTCAAACTGGCCAAAACACTCAATTTCAGTGGGGGTTGAATAATTTTGAACACAACTGTATATTACCGTTCAATTATATATTTTTTTTAGAAGTAAACATTACGTTTATTCAATAAAAACTATTATTTCTGTTGTGTGCATACAAAACGCATTGTGCTGACTGCTTTTAGTTATTTTATAGATGGCCTCAGCCTCAGTTTCACTTTCAGTTTCTGCTAATAAAACTGTGGATATAGCAGAAACAACAGAAATCTGCCATTTTGTTTTGAAATTTGCATCTAAAGAGTTCAATAATGACACTGCTGTAGCAAACTGAATTGCTGCGCTGCAACAATTCAGCAGCTGCTGAGGACGTATTGAACGCGGCTCTGTTTGGATGTACTTTCAGAAGAACTACATGTCCCATCCTACCACTTAGCAGAGACGCAGAGATTTTTGTTGATGCGCAGGTGGGAGCCAATATTGGGCAAGCTGAGGGTCATCTCGTATGCATCACTCAATCACAACAACCTCCCCCCCCCAGCACACTACAGTACACACAGTGCCAAAAGAAATCCAGCATTGTTATTTCATCTACATACATCAAATATCACAATTTTCACGAATACATAAAATCACATGTAGCGCTCACTCCCGGAGGAGCCGCTGAATTTGAACCTCGGGTCAGTCTCCCCGCACTAGGGAATAAATATACTCCAGCACCGTCGTGGATTTTATAAATTATATAGTTTACTGAATAAACTGGCATATAATGAGTAACACGGTATATGTATATATTTTTACAGTACTTCGTAATGCGAGAAACGCGCAGCGGAAAAGGAAATACAGCACTTCGTAATGCGAGAAACGCGCAGCGGAAAAGGAAATAAAGTATTTTTAACCCCTTAGTGGTTGGAGTGTGAGTCCCGTACAGGTTATGTCCCAAGGAATGTATGTGTATGCGTGTATTGGTACCCGGGTACAATATTCAACTGGCCAGTGAATTATTCAAGAGGTATCTTCGACTAGTCACGTTGGGGCCCTGTAGGTTTTGAACAGACTGCAGCGTGCTTTAGTGTTTTACAATGGCCTGGAAGGCTTCTCACCCATCCGCCAGATACTCTGCGTTCCGCTCGACCCAGGACGTCTCTCCGCTCGATTTTGACTGGGATTTTCTGTGTCACCGGATCCGCTGTCTTGCTTTTCTGTATCGGCCACAAGATATCCAGCTCACCGCCTGCACTCCCTGTTAGATCGTCTGCGGTTCTCCTAACTCGGGGTCCTTCAGCTTACTATGTATCAGCGTGAGATTACTAGCGGTGGATCACTGGGTCTTCGATTAATAATAAGGAAAATCCCGATCTCCAGCTCTGCTAGGCCACACCTGCTCTCTGGCCTGGTTGTATTCACTCTCTGCTCTCTTGCGTCTTCCTCCTCTCACTCCTCTGCGCGCTCTGCCGGCTCTTTACACGAGGCTGCGGATGTCACTGTCTCTCTCCCACCCACTTCCTGTTCCCGCCCGCAAAGCATGCTGGAAAATGTAGTCCCAATGTCCAGTGTCTTACATTTCGCTTGTCTCCCTACGGTGGCCAAAAACAAGTACTACAATGACAGGCAATTAAAACCAGCGCTACACTCTCCCCCTCCTAGAACTCTTGGGTCTCTCCAAGGAGGTACAACAGTTGCATTACATTTCAACATATATTAGGCAACATATACAGGCTCAGCAGCAAGCATACAATGGGTTAGGTACACTTCCTCAAGTTGACTCATGTCAAGTGTCATAGCAGACACTTCGGGCAACCTTCGCACTGTGGTGACGGCCTCTTCAGTGCTATGTCCTGGTGAGTCGTAGGTGAGTCTCTGGGGCGGTCGAATATAGCATTTTGGTTCTGGTTCAATCAGTTCCTCTTCAGGTGGAAGTACTATAGGTGCGGGTTCAGTTCTTCTTTCTACCACTGGAGCAGACATCTCTTCGGAGTATGATCCTTCCAGTGAAGGCATAGAACTGTAGTCATAAGATTCGGCTTCAGGAGCTACAGGGATTTCAATAGTCTCGGGGACTTCTAACTGAAACTCAGGAGCCTCAGGCCTCAAATTACTCTCCCACCGTTCAGGAACCGAGATAACCTCTTCAGGCTCTGGTGAGCGCATCCAGTCCAGACAAAAACTTTCTTCCTCACTGTCCCTTTCACTCTCTTCGATAGCCCGGGTCTGCTGAGACCGAGTAACGGGAGTCAAGCGTGGGGCAGGCGGATTCGGCAGAGAAAGTTCGTCCCCAACTGGTATCCTCACAGCCTCTCTCAAAGGTAATAAATGATTCCGGTGCCAGTTCTTAAGAGGCCCAGCCTTTCCATCCAGCCAGATTTGGTACACTGGCAGACCTGGCAGTTGCTTCCAGACAATGTAGACCTGAGAACTCCATCTATCTGCTAACTTGTGCCTTGCAGCAGCACCCAAGTTCTTCAACAAAACCCTATCACCGGGTTGTAGATCCTGTATCCGAACTTTCAAGTCATAGTTCCGTTTATTCCTTTGTTCCCTGTTTCCTGAGGTCAAACGGGCCTGTTCAAACGCAGAGGCCAGATTCTTTCGAAGTCTATCCACATAATTTCTATGAGAAGTTACCGACGTCTGGTCCAAAGATAGCCCAAACGCCAAATCATTAGGCAGTCGAGCTTCTCTTCCGAACATAAGACGGTACGGTGAGTATCCATTGGCGTCACTCTCCGTACTGTTATATGCATGTACTAGCGTAGCTATGTGACGACTCCAGCTCTGCTTCTCTGTGTTGGACAGTGTCCCCAGCATATTTAGCAACGTGCAATTGAACCTTTCGGGCTGAGCATCACCTTGAGGTAATGATCTTAACATGTACAGCTTGGAAAAAAGATGAGACAGAGGAGATATGATAGAAACATTTAAATACGTAAAGGGAATCCACAAGGTAGAGGAAGGGAGCATATTTAAACGGAAACAAAGTAGCAAAACAAGAGGACATAGTCTTAGATTAGAGGGGCAAAGGTTTAAAAGTAACATCAGGAAGCATTATTTTACTGAGAGGGTGGTGGATACATGGAACAGCCTTCCAGTTGAAGTGGTTGAGGCCAAAACAGTAATTGAATTTAAGCAAGCATGGGATAGGCATAAGGCTATCCTAAACAAAAGATAAATCCAGGTTAAGTATCCATGTAATTGGGCAGACTAGATGGGCCGAAAGGTTCTTATCTGCCGACATTTTTCTATGTTTCTATGTTTCTATATGGTGTAGTTCGGGTCTTTTGGATTCCCAGCAGTTCCAGTAATTGCCCAACAAGCCGGCTTTCAAAGTCTCTACCCTGATCAGAGTGTATTCTCCTTGGTAGGCCGTAGTGAACAAAGAACTTTTCCATCAGAACCTTTGCCACTCTCGGAGCGCGTTGGTCTTTTGTAGAAAAGGCTTGGGCGTAACGTGTGAAGTGATCAGTCACTATTAGAATATTTCCCTGCCCACTAGCATCCGGCTCTAAGCACAGGAAATCAATGCACACCAAATCCATGGGTCCTTGACTTTGAAGATGGCTCATTGGAGTGGTTCGGGTCGGTAGAGTCTTCCTTTGAATACACCTCAGACATGAATGGCAGTAACTTTCCACTTCAGCTCTCATGCAAGGCCAATAGAATCTGTCTCACACAGCTTAAAAGTCCTTTCTGCGCCCAAATGTCCATGCTCATCATGTAGCGATAGCAGTACACTCTCCCAATGTTTAGTGGGAAGGAACAACTGTTGGGTCTCTTCAGCATTGGTTGAGGGGCCCCTTCGGTAGACCACGCCATCCAACATCTTCAACCGTTCCCACTCTTTGTAGACCAATCTGGCTCCATCTGGGGAATTGGTCAGCAGAATTTCCCGTTGGTTCGTAGTTAGGGCCTTTACGGTTAACGCAATTAAGGGGTCTCTAGCCTGATCAGCTTTCAGGTCCTGTTGTGAAAAGGTAGGCAGACTTTCATCCCTCAACTGCGTAGGGCTACAGTAGAACTCCGGAACAGCCGCAGCCATGACTCCTATGGCCTCCGCTTCAATCCCTCCCTTTACCCGGCGCTCTGCTCCTTGACACAAAGCTTGTACCCCGTCTGGAGTTAACTGAGTCCATTCTGTAGTGTAGGGTCTTCTCGACAAAGCATCAGCAACTCGATTATTCACCCCAACATCAGGCTGAACCGAAACCCTGACAGAGCGGCCAACCACCGATGTCCCGTTGCGTCCAGCTTCGCAGTAGTAAGGACGTAGTTAAGAGGATTGTTATCCGTCTTTATCACAAACTCGGCCCCATACAGATAGTCCTTTAGCTTGTCTACCACCTCCCACTTCAAGGCTAGGAACTCCAACTTGTGGGTAGGATAGTTCTTTTCAGAAGGCGTAAGGCTCCGGCTCACATACGCTACAGGCCTCAGCAATCCACCATACTCTTGATACAGGACTCCTCCTAGACCTTCTCTGCTGGCATCCACATGTAACTCGTACGGCTTGTGAGGGTCCGCATAGGCCAAGACAGGAGCTCGAGTTAAGCTCTCTTTCAGCTTCGTAAAAGCACCCTCACATTGACTAGTCCATTCTCCCTGGATGGACTCTCGAGCTTTCCTTGGCCCTGTAGCTGACGATTTTCGGTCAGAGACCTTGCAGCCTTCTTCTGTGCTTTCCTTCTGTAGGAGTTTGTTCAGTGGTTGAGCTATTTTTGAGAATTCTCCTACAAATCTTCGATAATAGGAACAGAACCCCAAGAAAGATCTAAGTTCAGTGACGTTTCGGGGTCTAGGCCAAGAAGCCACGGCCTCCAACTTCCGAGGGTCTGTTGAAACTAGAGATGAGCTGTTCAGGTTCGGACGGTTCGGGGTTCGGCCCGAACTTAAACCTGTTCGAGCAGATCGCGAACCCCGAACATTTCCGGGTGTTCGCCGCATGTTCGACCACAATGGACCACAATGCATTTTCCCACTGCCTGAAGCTCGTAATTGGCTACAGCCTTGCACCTGACCACAGGTCTGGTGCAAGACTGGTTGAACACTATGCCAATCACCGCTCAGAGTCCTGATTGGGAAAATTTTGCCCAATCATGGGCTCACAGAGCTAAGTCCCGCAGCACACTATATAAGGTTTCAATGCAGCGCTTCTGCACGCATTTCAGAGGAGATTTCAAAGAAGATAGTTGTGTATGTTGTTACTGCCGGTCTGCCACGCTACTGGGGGGTCTGGGGGGTCTCATTTCGACCAAATATCAGGGAATTTAGGTGATGTGTGTCTTGTCACTGTGCCAGCAAGTTTTTTTGGGGTTTACAACTTTATTTAAAACATTTGTGAATTGAGGTGATCTTCTGGGTCTCGTCACACAGCCAGCAATTATTTTTGGGGCTCACTAATTTCTTTAAAACACTTGTGAATTAAGGTGATCTGTGTCTCGTCATACAAACAGTACCACGCTGTATTTTGGGGCTCACTAATTTCTTTAAAACACTTGGGAATTAAGGTGATCTGTGTCTCGTCATACAAACAGTACCACGCTGTATTTTGGGGCTCACTAATTTATTTAAAACATTTGTGAATTAAGGTGATCTGTCTCTTGTCACTGGCTGCCAGCTATCAGTGTGTCTCACTGAGTTATACCAGAGTTATTTAAATCTTTATACCAGAGTTGAATCAGAGTTCTGTATATATTAATCTATATATCACTCACCATGTCTGAAAGAACAAAAAGGACAGGCAGACGCTCCCAGCCACAGATAAGAGGGCAAGCAGCCCCTGTGTCGGGAGGCTGTGTCTCTGGTCGTGGTGGACGTGGTGCATCCTCTGCAGGGGCACGCTTGTCCTTTCTAACTGGTGCTGGCCGTCTTAAGCAGCAGCAACATACAGAGGACTTGGTGGATTGGCTAACCAGGCCATCCTCATCCTCCGAGTCCTCTGCCAGCCAGGCTTCTAGTGCTTTACAGTCCACCTCAGCTGCCAAAGCATCTAATGCAGCCTCCATGTCCACAGCTACTCCTGCCGTAGCCTCGCTATCACACACGGAGGAGTCAGCTGAATTGTTTGACTACAATGAGAGTGACATGCTGGTTGAAGATGCGCAGCAAGTACAGTGCTCTGATTCAATCTCTGAGGTTGAGCAAGGGAGTATAATCAACCTAGAGGAAGGGGGTGCCAGTGATGACACACAAATAACTGGCACTCATGCTGCCCCAGCAGCTGCAGCATACTGCCAAGTTGGCTCCAGGGATGAGGAGATAGGGGGTGAAGATGACATTGATGATGATGAGGTCACTGACTCCCCCTGGGTGCCAGATCGAACTGAGGAATCAAGTGAGGAGGAGGGGAGGAGGAGGAGGCACAGCAAACACGAGGCACAACATCGTCTGTGACCAACCGTAGCACTAGCCAGTCCAAGGCATCACATGTCAGAGCTGCTCCGGTGCAGAGCGCTGTTGTCTCAAAGAACACATGCAGGAACTCTGCTGTCTGGGAGTTCTTTAAGAACTGTGCAGCAGACCCCACCATTGCTATTTGTAATCTATGTCAGAGGAGGCTGAAGCGTGGGATAAACACCGGACACTTGGGTACCACGTGCTTGAGGCGACATATGAACAAGTGCCACCCATCCCGTTGGGGCAAAACTTTGCGTAGGTCCTCCTCCTCCTCATCTGTCTCTACCCACACTGTATGTCCTGCCATGCAATTGCCTACAACCTCCACCGACAGGGATGATGCTACAGTAATGGATGTACCAGCAGGTCCTTCCTCACAATGTGACATCATCCCAGTAGCTGAAGATTTACCCAGTCAGATTACATTGCCGCAGCTGCTGCAGCGAAAGAAAAAATATAGTCCCAACCATCCCCAAGCACAGCGTCTAAATGCCAGTTTAGCAAAATTACTCGCATTGCAGCTGCTGCCTTTCCAGCTGGTGGACTCTGCTCCCTTCCGTGAATTTGCTGAATGCGCTGTACCACAGTGGCAGGTTCTAAAACGCCATTACTTTTCACACAAGGCCATTCCAGCACTATACCAGCACGTGGAAGACAATGTTATCCAGTCATTGGGAAAGGCAGTCAGCAGCAAGGTGCATGTCACTTTAGACACGTGGTCCAGCAAGCATGGACAGGGTCGTTACATTTCCTTCACGGCACACTGGGTAACTCTGATTGCAGCTGGGAGTGGGAGGGATCCAAGACGGGGCTCTGTGCTGGAGCTTGTTCATCCACCACGCCTCCAGAAAGCTGCTTGTATGAGGTCTGTCTGCTCCACCACCACCACCTCTTCCTCCTCCTCCTCCTTCTCTGTCTCTGGCGAAGTGGCAGTTAAACCGACGCCTGACAGGGTCTATGCAATGGCTCAAGCAATAAGATGCCATACTGTGCTTGAGCTAGTTTGTTTAGGGGACAGGAGCCACACCGGGTCAGAAATTTTGTCAGCTCTGCAGGGGCAGGTGCAGAGATGGTTAACACCACGCCAGCTTGAGCTGGGAATGATCGTCTGCGATCATGGCAGCAACCTTCTCTCTGCCCTACGCAAGGGTAAATTGACGCATGTACCATGCCTAGCACACGTCCTAAATATGGTGGTACAGCGTTTCCTAACCAAGTACCCAGGGCTGCCAGAGCTTCTCATCCAGGCCAGAAAAGTCTGCAGCCACTTCAGACGGTCATTCCCAGCAAGCGTTCGCCTGGCAGAAATTCAAAAAGAATTCCATCTTCCCACAAACCGTCTGATTTGTGACATGCCCACCAGGTGGAATTCGACATTAGCAATGCTGCAGCGTCTGCACAAGCAGCAGAGGGCCATCAACGAGTACCTGTGTGAGTATGGCACAAGGACAGGTTCAGGTCAACTTGGTTCCCCCCCCCGCAGTGGCTGATGTTCAACGATGCATGCACTGTACTGTCACCATTTGAGGAGGCAACGAGGATGGTGAGCAGGGACAGTGCATGCATCAGTGACACAATTCCTTTAGTGTTCCTGCTGGAGCACACTCTGCAGGGAATTATAGATGTGGCTCTAGAGGCAAAGCAGCGGGAGGAAGAGGAGGCCTTCCCTAGCTCTCAAGGCCCCAGTCTTTCCGCAGACAGCATTCCAGCGGGTCCTACTCAGATCAGACAGGAGGAGGAGGAGGACTATTAAGTTAAGTAGTGGGGCATTGAAGGTGGGATTCCTCAAGGCAGGGTTTTGTGTGCCCAGAAACAGAAGGGCTTGTGCGTGGCTGGGAGGAGGAAGTGCACGATACGGTCATCCTCATTGACCAGGAAGACTCCAACCTACGCTGCATGGGCTCCCTAATGATGCAAAGCCTGCTAAAGGACCCCAGTATTCGTGCTATCAAGGAGAGGGATCATTACTGGTTGGCAACCCTTCTTGATCCACGATACAAGGGGAAAGTTGCAGAGCTCATTCTGCCTGCACAGAGGGAGCACAGGATGACAAAACTTGAGGACGCTCTAAAGCGAAACTTGTGTAACACCTTTCCAGGCACTGTTAGATTACCAAGTGCTGACACACATGCTTCTGAGGCTGCAGGTCATCAGAGGAATAGCGGTGAAGGCCAGGGCCGCTTGACTGATGCATTTTTTAATTTTTTTAGTCCTCGACGCCGAAGGACGTCAAATGTAGGCACCCATTGCCAGCGTCTTCACCATATGGTGCAGGACTACCTAGGGGCAAGGGCAGACCTGGATACCTTTCCAGCAGATGATCCACTGGCTTACTGGGTGTTGAGATTGGATCACTGGCCAGAACTTAGCCAATATGCTATGCAGCTACTAGGTTGCACTTCATCTAGCGTGCTTTCCCAAAGGACGTTCAGTGCCGCTGGAGGTTTTGTCACAGACAAAAGAGTGCGTCTGTCCACCGACTCTGTAGACCGGCTGACATTTATAAAAATGAATCAGTCCTGGATCAGCAGCTATCAATCCCCTGATGCTGAAGTAATGGAATAGATAGGGGATGTCCTCTTCTGCATTCACAAAACCTCCAGCACTGAACTCTTCCACAATACCACAAAAGGGTTACGATGTGAAGGCACTTGCTGCCATGAAAGGCACAATATCTGGCTGCACTGACGCCCATTAAAAAAAATAAAACTTTTCAATATAGGACCACATGGTCCACCCCTGCACTCTTCCACAATACCACAGAGGGGTTACTGTATAATGATACTTGCTGGCCTGGCACCAAAGGCACAATATCTGGGTGCACTGACGCCCATTACCAGATCAAAAACTTTTCAATAAAGGACCACATGGTCCACCCCTGCACTCTTCCACAATACCACAGAGGGGTTACTGTATGATGATACTTGATGGCCTGGCATTAAAGGCACAATATCTGGGTGCACTGACGCCCATTAACAGATAAAAAAACCACTTTTCAATATAGGACCACATGGTCCACCCCTGCACTCTTCCACAATACCACAGAGGGGTTACTGTATGATAGTACTTGCATGCCTGGCACTAAAGGCACAATATCTGGGTGCACTGCCATTGACCCCTGTATCAGATTCATAGCCTCAGAGGGGTAACGGTGTGACGGCACTGTTGCCGACGCTAAAAGCCCAATTTTAAAGCACCTATTGTTACTTTCATCCAAAACCTGCATAAGTTTCACAATAATTTAGCCCAAAAAAAACTAAACTTTTTCTGCGCGTCCTAAAATGTCTTTTCATACATGCTGCTGCCCCAAGCAGTTGTTTATGGATAGATTAAAGGAAAAGCATTTACGGTCATATGAAACGTCATTTATTTGTTTTTAAGTGTTTCTATACATCCTAGAAATCCGCCACTTCACGGGCAGGTTATGGGGACCTCCTAGGCACGATATTTGAAGGAATTTTTCGTTTTTATTTTTAACCCTTATTTCATGGAAAACTCACTGTTCCTTTAAAAACTTTTTTTTTTAAAACTTTTTGTCCTTGTTTCCTGTCCCCCAGGGCACTACCCGGACCTCCATACACCTTTTATAGCAAATATGTAGCATATATGCCCTCTTGGAGGGCACTCTAAAAAACCGAATTTTCAGCCCCATTGACTTGCATGGGGGTTCGGGTTCGGTCCCGAACAAATGGGAAGTTCGGGTTCGGGCTCGAACCGAACTCGGGGAGTGTTCGGCTCATCCCTAGTTGAAACGCCTTCTGCTGAGACCACGTGTCCCAGATACGTAACAGACGGTAAACCGAATTGACAATTCTCCAGAGACAGTTTCAATCCCTCTTCATGGAGCCTCTTCAAGACCTTCTCCAAACTAGGGATGTGCGTTTCGGGTTTCGGAATTTCGGAATTTTCACGAAATTTCCCGATTTGTGTTTTCGGAGGCGGCCGAATTTCCGAAAATTTTTAGATCTGAAAATGGCAGATCCGAAAAGTTTTCCGAGCCGAAACGAAATATTTTCGGAATTTTCGAATGGACATGAAATGGGTCAAATCGAAATTTATTGCTTTGAAACGAGGAGAACAGACGTTCCGAAAAAACGAAAATTTCCGAAAATACGAGAAATCGATACAAAAAACGAGCAAAGTGACACGAAAATACGAAAAACGGTCCAAATTCCGAAAACATGTACAATTCCGAAAAAAAAGAAAATTTCCGAAATTACGAAAAGTCGATACAAAAACGAGCAAAGTGACACGAAAATACGAAAAATGGTCGATATTCCGAAAAAAAATGTACACGAAAAACTAATCGAGCCGAACCGAATCGAAACAGAAATCGATCGAAACGAGCCGAATCGAAAAGTTTAAAAATCCGAAACATCGAACCGAATCGAACCGAAAAAAAATCGGTGCACAAGCCTACTCCAAACGTTGTTCATGTTCTTCCAGAGTCTTCCCGAACACAATTATGTCATCCAGGTACCCTAATCCTTCGATCAGGTTCATGTCCCCGACTGTCCATTAACCGTTGGAACGTGGCTGGAGCCCCAGTAAGGCCTCGAGGCATTCTGTTGAATTCGAAGAATCCCAATGGGCAGATGAACGCAGTCTTCTCTTTGTCTTCAGGATGCATTGGTATCTGGTGATACCCACTTTGCAGGTCTAGTACACTAAACCATTTTGCTCCCGACAAACACTGTAAGGCATCTTCTATCCGAGAAGTAGCATATTGATCTGGGTTGGTTCTCCGATTCAGCGTGCGATAGTCTATGCATAGGCGGACAGAACCATTCTTCTTCATGACCATTACTATTGGAGATGCATATGGGCTCCTGGACTCTTGGATCACCTTGGTTCTTTGCAGTTCATTCAGCTGTTCTCGTAGATCATCCAAGTCTCCCAGCGGAACTCGTCTTGACCTTTCACGAAACGGCTTGTCCTCTTGTAATCGAATGCGGTGCTCAGTACTTTTAGCTAGGCCCACGTCGAACTCATCTTTCGAGAACAAGTCTCTCCACTTTAGAACTTGGGACTGAAGACGTTTCTTCCATTCAGGTGAAATGGGAGCGTCCTTGGGGTAGAACCTTTCATCTGGAATCTCTTTATCCACTCCCCCTCCTAAATCGGTAGGAGAGAGGGGCGTAGCGGACACTACTTGCCCGATAGGCATTCGTGCTTTAAGGACTACTGGAGAATCAGACACATTGCACACGCTGACTGAGACTCTTCCTCGTGTTCTTTTCAAAGCTTTGGTGGAGATTATTTCAGGGATTACTTCTACTCCGGCTTCACTCCCATGATTAAAATCGGTTTCCAGTACCACATAGGGGCCTGGTTGCGATCCGTTCAACTTGACTGAAGCCCGGAAACTCGTTACTTCTCCTGCTTGCAGAACTTTCTCTGTTCCTTCCAATCTCCACAGGCGCCCCACTTCAGCAGGTGCCTTCTGTTCTTCGACCATTCTCTGATAGACTGGACGTAACATTGGGTGTACTCCTTTAGTAGAACCTTCTTCCAGTACGATAGGTGTCAGGAGATGTCGCACCAAATCAGTATTCGTCCCCACTATCATGGAACTCCTGTTTGCCCCTGAAGGCCGAGGACACACAATGGCCAATGCATCACAACCTCCGGACTGTCCGATGACTTCGGATCCGATCTCCAACTTCACCTGTAGTTACCCGTCATAAGGGAGTTTCTCAGTTCCGATACCCCAGATTTCCAGATCCTTCAATTTCTGTAGAGGGATGTGCTTCAAGTGTTTCTCATAGAAATCTCTGTAAATCAATGTCACTTGGGCCCCTGAGTCCAGCAGAGCTTTAGTGTAGACTCCCTCCACTTGGATTGGCACAATAGGGGAAGGACCTATCAGCTGGTCAGGAAACTTGGTGGTGGCAACAGGACATTTAGACCCAGTTTGTTGTACCCTGGCCTTCTTCTTGGCCCGTGTAGGTTTTGGGTGTGAATTGCTTCCCCATGACGTAGGTCTGGATGCTAAGGGAGTGACTCTTTCAGTCCTGGCAGGCTCGGCAGTTGACCAGACTTTGGGCCCTCTCGCCCTCTTAGTCCTGGCTTGATTTTTGGAGCAGTTTTCAACCTTCGGGCACCTAGGTTGCTCCTTCACTTGTGCCCTCTGGCGTTTCCCGCCGGTGAGGTAGATAACAGCCCTTCCAAGGCTTTCAAGAACTCCTCTACTCTATTTCCTTCAGGCTTTTGCTTTTGCATTGTGCGCGGAACTGGCCCATTTCTCCACAACTGAAACATCTCCTCTTTGAAGACGGAGACGCATTCGCCCGCTGTGATTCGGTTGAAGGATCCTGGCTAGATGCCACAGCAACTCCGGTTGTCTGCATGTCTGTAAGGAACTTCTGCATCTCTGTCTGTGTCTCTGTCACCTTGAACAATACTCGGCACAGTTCCGCGTGCGCCTGTTGCAATTCAGCTTGAGCTTCTTGTACCTTCTTAACAGTTTTGTGCAACTCACCATGTGCAGAGAGGTTTAATTCTTTGACAGCCTTCTCTGTGGATTTAAAAGCGATCAGATGCTCTTGTTCGTCCACGTGGGATCCATAGGTATCCAACGAGTCACTTTCAGGCTGCAAACATTCGTTATGCCTCACAGGTTGCGCGTAAGCTCTTTCTCCTCTCCTGAAGGATTTTTTCTCCAGTAGAGCCTCCACCTCTCTGACAGCTCAGATCAGTTCCAGGTACTTCAGTTCTTGATTACCTTCCCTGCTTCTCAGCTGCAGCATCACTGGATCTAGAGGTTGAGCGCCCCTCAGGATCTGTTTTATTCGAATCTTATCTACTTCGGACAGTTCGGCCTCTTTCTTGAGGAGTATCTGGTGCAGAATCTTATCTAGGCGCCTCATATATTCGGTCATTCTCTCACCTTTCCGCTGGTAGGTGTGTTCATACTGATACACGAGCTCTGCAGCCTTTTCCGTTCGCCCAAAAACTTCCTCCAGAACATTTAGATAATCTAAAGCAGTGCAGTCTTTCTTACTCAATTTTAGGTTTCTTACAGCCTCTGACGCAGGTCCCTTTAAGCTCTCAGTAATGCTTTGTTTTTTCTGTGCTTCAGGGACGTCCCACTCATCCAGAGCCTGCATCGCCTGTTCCACCCATTCTTCGAAGGTTTCTTCTCCCGCCGGAGTTGGTACGTTTCCTGTAAAATTTCTCAACCGTCGATAACCAAAGTTAGTGTGCGGAGGGCTTGTTCTTTGACATTTAGCCAGCAAATCTCCAATAGCCACTATAAATTCAGGCCCGATCATGGCCAACGGACTGGGCACGGGAACACTCGCGGATTCGCCACGTGGCGCACTTGGCTGAATCAGTTGGACTTCCACCTCATCGGTCAGCTTCACGCTCGCGCCCTGAAAACACACTGGAACACCCTTTCTCCACTCAAAAAGAACATACGTGTGAGAGGTATCTGGGTTCTCTTTAATGTCCAGGATTAACCCCCGATGATCTGGTGTTAGCGCGGCCACGGCCTGGCGAATCTGATCTTCAATATCCATGACTATACACAATTCTAACTGACTACTGTGCTCCTCACACCAATTGGCAGCAGTGTCTGGATCCATATTTAACCCTTTAAATGCAGTTTTTCCAGAGACTGGATCCCGGACGAGCCCCCACGTGTTGCGCTCACTCCCGGAGGAGCCGCTGAATTTGAACCTCGGGTCAGTCTCCCCGCACTAGGGAATAAATATACTCCAGCACCGTCGTGGATTTTATAAATTATATAGTTTACTGAATAAACTGGCATATAATGAGTAACACGGTATATGTATATATTTTTACAGTACTTTGTAATGCGAGAAACGCGCAGCGGAAAAGGAAATAAAGTATTTTTAACCCCTTAGTGGTTGGAGTGTGAGTCCCGTACAGGTTATGTCCAAAGGAATGTATGTGTATGCGTGTATTGGTACCCGGGTACAATATTCAACTGGCCAGTGAATTATTTAAGAGGTATCTTCGACTAGTCACGTTGGGGCCCTGTAGGTTTTGAACAGACTGCAGCGTGCATTAGTGTTTTACAATGGTCTGGAAGGCCTCTCACCCATCCGCCAGATACTCTGCGTTCCGTTCGACCCAGGACATCTCTCTGCTCGATTTTAACTGGGATTTTCTGTGTCACCGGATCCGCTGTCTTGCTTTTCTGTATCGGCCACAAGATATCCAGCTCACCGCCTGCACTCCCTGTTAGATCGTCTGCGGTTCTCCTAACTCGGGGTCCTTCAGCTTACTATGTATCAGCGTGAGATTACTAGCGGTGGATCACTGGGTCTTCGATTAATAATAAGGAAAATCCCGATCTCCAGCTCTGCTAGGCCGCACCTGCGCTCTGGCCTGGTTGTAATCACTCTCTGCTCTCTTGCGTCTTGCTCCTCTCACTCCTCTGCGCGCTCTGCCGGCTCTTTCCACTCGCCTGCAGATGTCACTGTCTCTCTCCCATCCACTTCCTGTTCCTGCCCGCAAAGCATGCTGTAAAATGTAGTCCCAATGTCCAGTGTCTTACATTTCGCTTGTCTCCCTCCGGTGGCCAAAAACAAGTACTACAACGACAGGGATTTAAAACCAGCGCTACACACAAAAAAGAAGAGCTATGGCAAAAATGTATGTATGACGAGTCATGAAAACGCAAAGCTATATACAATCACATTGCATGAAAAAAGGACTAGATAAATCAACGTATTTCTGTGCACATTAGCACATGCAAGCACATTATTATTATTATACAGGATTTATATAGCGCCAACAGTTTGCGCAGCGCTTTACAATATAACATGACACTTACGTTTGGCTATGACGCAACAGATGTGCCTCAGCTGCTCCTGCTCGCGTGCCTTCAGATCGGACCAGCGTTTTCGGAGCTGGTCCTTCGTCCGGTCTTTCCCAAACAACTCCAGGATGGTGGTGCGAAGTTTATTAAGGATATGGTCCTTGCGTGAATTATTCTTTCTGCCATAAGGGCCCTTACGGCAGTCGTAATCTTTTTTATCAAAGATGCAGACCAGCTCCAACATCTCCTCAAATGCCATGTTGCTGGCCCGCTTCTTCCTGTTTGGTGTCTCTGGGGTGGAAGCAGATGAGGACGAGGAGGTGTCCGAATGGGACTCTCTGTCTCGTCTTTCAGCCTTATAAATTCTAAATAATTTCAATATTTTTTGGCCTGTCAAAAAATTGTCAAAACTGGCTCAATAAAGTTACGACATCCGCGCGCGCGCATGCGCGACTCGCGGACGGATCGGATCCGACCCGATTACGACAGAATTATCGTATCGACAGAATTATCGGATTATTGGAAACAAAAACAAGTGATACGCATTTACAAATACAAAATTTACAGAATCAGCGATATAACCGATAATAGTTAAATATACGATGTCCAGAATTACCGAAATGGAACCGAAATCACGAATGGAACCGAAATCATGAATAGAGCGAAAATAAATTTTGATTTGACACATTTCAAGTCCATTCGAAAACTCCGAAAAATTTTCGCTTCGGCTCGGAAAACTTTTCGGATCTGTCGGTTTTCGGGTCCGATCCGATTCGGAAAATCGGCCGAATCCGAAGACACAAATCGGGAAATTTCGTGAAAATTCAGAATTTCCGAAAACCGAAACGCACATCCCTACTCATTAATAAAAGTTACATTTTGCTGCTATGTAGAGGGGATTGAAGTTATCGACTTGTAGCTTCTTTTTTGTACACTGGAGTCTGATATCTGGGTATACATGTGTCTGTTGTCTGATGTCAGAGTATTAAAGAGTTATTCAAAGAGATCCGAATGGCTGCCGAAAGGTAACTGAGCGCTGAAAATCAGCGTTCGGTACATTTTTTGGCCATTCGGCTATCCAGAGAGCAGGCAGTTCGCCAAATGTTGGCGAATTGCCTGCACATACAGTGCCTGTTTGGTGCCTGTTCGACAGCAGTGAAATCCCCATAGCTTTGTCTATTCAGAGAACAAAAACCAGCAGTGAAAAGTTGAGGAATTGCCCTGCTGTTCGGTGGTTTCATTCGGCAGGTTTATTCAGGAGAATCCCATAGGCTTCAATGTTAAAAATATTCCTGTTTTAATTCAATATCTAATAAACTGTTTATTATAATATTCTGGAGTAAAAAGTTTCTTTAATTGTAGATTTTTTAGGACCTTTTAGGCATTTTTCCGGATTTTTTAGCAAACCTTTTTTCCGTTTTTTTTTTAAAATCAGTCTTTCTTTTTTCTGTAACAGCCCTTTTTATTGTCATTCATTGGACCTCATGTAAATTTCAGACTTTTTCGCTCAGTAGTTTTTTTGCAAACAGCGTTTCACTTTTCAAACATTCAAGCGTACCGGTTTTCTAATTTATTCATTCCATTTGTCTACGGTGTCGTCCTGCGCTCTGATCGGCTCCTGCTCGTGTTTTTCTGGCATTTTTAGCAGGTTAATCCAGATGTTTTTTCAGGTTTTGGTGTGCGTTCGCCCTCGTTTTGCGGTGAGTTTTCGGCGGGTTTGCAGTGACTTTTCCCTGCATTTTGGCGGCCCTGTGGTGCTTGCTGAATACACCGTAGGGTTGCCGAAATGGGATCGCCAAATCGAACCGAATTGAAAAGAACGAAAAGTCACCGAACGTGCGGTGACTTTTCGATTCTCTTTGAATAACCCTGATAAAGTTGTTGTTATTTTTTTATGTAACTTTATTCTGAATAAAACATTTAATTAACAGTGTCATTTCATAAGATAATTAAGGGCACGGGTGAGGGCGTGTTTAGGGGCGGAGTTAAGGGCAGAGTAGGGGTTAAGTGAGGAAACTCTTTAGGCCTGGCTAGTAGCTTGGGACTTTAAATTTTGAGCCCTGTTTATATATTCACAGTAATATGTGAATATAGATAGATATATATATCTATATTCACATGTTACTGTGACCCATTCTGTCTGGTAAGAGTGTAATAAGTTTAAGTAACCACCAGGTGGCACTAGGAACACACATTTTTATTTTCGTAAAGAGAAAGGGCACTTTTTTATGTTTATGAAATCAGAACTGAATTTTTTTGCCTGTGTTATAAGAAGTTATTATGAAATCTTCATCATATTTTTTGCATATGAGATGTGCCCAAGTATATTCTCTTTCATACCAGCCTATATAATCTTGATCCATGGTTGATTATTGTGAAGATAGACACTGGAAATAAAGACTACATTATTTAGTATTCATTTTGTGTCAAAGGGGGTTTTATTAAAATTTTATTGAAGTTGGTATGAGAAGTAAACCAAAACTAGGCTAATATTGAAGTATTTGTTTTTTCTCTTCATTTATTGTACAGTATTGTTTCTGTCCAGGGGATTTATTGTCGAATTTGAATATTGTGCAAATGTGAAGTGAAGCATTGTAATGTAAATAAATAAATAATGCCTGGAGAAGAATAGGACCACAAAAGAGGTCGGGCAAAAATGGAGAGTGTGGGCGATCTACAACCTCTTACCCGAGTTAGGCTGGGTGCACACGAGCGCACTTCAGAGTGGAAGGAACGTCCGTGAGAGTGGACGTTCCTTCCACTCTACGCTGCTGCTGAGTGCGCTCAGCTCTGCAAATCGCGATCCTATGGAGGATCGCGCTTTGTAGCTCCGTTGACGCGCTTCCTAGCGCATCAACGGAGAGCTTCTCTACACGGACGCTTGCTGCGCGCACAGTTCGTGCGCGCACAAGCATGTGACTGACCGGCCCCGTCGCAGCATCACATGGCTGTGACGGGCACTGGTAAGTGCGAGCACATGGGCGCACTAGGTGCGCTCGTGTGCCCCCGGCCTTAAGTAAAAAACAACAAAAGGAAACTCCCTATAATGCAAAAATGTTAGAATAAATGATTATCAGAACACTTTTGGTACAGTTGTATCTTTGTGTTACATATATATAGTTTGCAGTATGAGCTGGCACAGTTCTTAATTTATGCTGGTGTCACAGGGTCAGACAAAAATGTATTAACCCTTAAATAACCAAGGTAGATGTATCCTTTTTTTTGGTATTTAACCCCTGACGGTTTTCCCGAGTGTGTCTCGGGGTTAAATTTCACCACTGAAAGCGGTAGCCCCGAGTCACACTCAGGCTGGATATATCACCTGCCCCTGCGCTCCCTCGCTGATCCCTCTGATCCCCACAGTGTCCTCCGGCGATCACAGCGTTTTACTTCCTGGATTCCCTTCTCGCGAGGAGGGAACCAGGAAGTATGAGGTCGCGATCCTTAGGAAATCCACAGGCAGCTAGGGGTTCCTCGGCTAACTGACGTCATTGCGCCATGCACGATGATGTCCGGTAGTGAGGGGGGACCTGGAGGTGGAGCCGCCATCCAAGATGGCAGCCCCCACTGGAGCTAGATCGCGATCCGGCACTTAAGGGGTTAACAACAGGCATCGCTTTAAAGGCCAGACACTGCCCTCAAAACGATGCCTGTTTTTTTGTAGACCCTCCCGATCGGGAGGGAGAGGGATCCAAAAGGATCCCATCTGCCTTTCAGGCGATTTCCCGGCATTGCCGGGGGGTCACTTGAAAATTACGTCATTGCGCATGACGCGATGATGTCATTTACGTCGGGAGGGGTATAAATTCGGCGTCTGACTTCCAGGAAGTCAGAACGCCGTGGGACCCTGGACAGAGAGGTGAATATCTCTCTCGGGGCTCCCGCAAGCGGAGGACGTGTGGGAAACGTCCCCCGCATATAGCGGGAGTCAATGAGGACGTTCTCCACAGGGAAAGGCTTAAAAGAAAAAACGGTTTAATAGATGTTGAATAAAAACGGGAATATTTTTAACATTGAAACCGATAGGATTTGCCTGACTAAACCTGCCAAATGAAACCACTGAACATCAAGGCATTTCACTGACATTTCTCTGCTGTTCGGTTTTCTCTGAATAGGTTAACCATTGCTTCTCTATGGGGATTTCATTCATTGCCATCGTATTTTGCTGGCAGTTCGCCAATAATTGATGAATTGCCTGCTTTCTGAATGGCCCCGAAATGGCACCGTACGGGGGAATTCACTGTTCGGTGCAATTTCGGGTCAGATCGCTCTCTCTGAATAACCCTGTTAGTAAAATCATTAGACACACTATGGGTGGATACTTTATTACATATATTCCGAATATGTTTTCCCAAGCGAACATTCAAGAGTGTAATAGCCCTACTTTTATACTGCAATCCATGCGGGCACTCTAAAACATATTCTACCTCTGTACCCCTACAAGTAATAAGTTCTTTAACCCCTTCACTGCTGAGCCATTTCCATTTCACCCAAGTGTGCCGAGTTAATGTTGACTATATTGTTCTCATCATGTTTAGATGTGTTTTGAAGTCATGTTTTATTATAGAAACCAGACAAATTATATTTATTTTTCCAGTGGACTCTTCAAAAAATATATCATTACTATGTACACTATATTGCCAAAAGTATTCGCCCACCTGCCTTGACTCGCATATGAACTTAAGTGACATCCCATTCCTAATCCATAGGGTTCAATATGACGTTGGTCCACCCTTTGCAGCTTCAACTCTTCTGGGAAGGCTGTCCACAAGGTTTAGGAGTGTGTTTATAGGAATTTTTTACCATTCTTCCAGAGGCGAATTTGTGAGGTCACACACTGATGTTGGACGAGAAGGCCTGGCTCTCAGTCTCCGCTCTAATTCATCCGAAAGGTGTTCTATCGGGTTGAGGTCAGGACTCTTTGCAGGCCAGTCAAGTTCATCAACACCAGACTCTGTCATCCATGTCTTTATGGACCTTGCTTAGTGCACTGGTGCACAGTCATGTTGGAAGAGGAAGGGACCAGCTCCAAACTGTTCCCACAAAGTTGGGAGCATGGAATTGTCCAAAATGTCTTGGTATGCTGAAGCATTCAGAGTTCCTTTCACTGGAACTAAGGGGCCAAGCCCAGCTCCTGAAAAACAACCCCACACCATAATCCCCCCTCCACCAACCTTTACACTTGGCACAATGCAGTCAGACAAGTACCGTTCTCCTGGCAACCGCCAAACCCAGACTCGTCCATCAGATTGCCAGATGGAGAAGCGCGATTCGTCGCTCCAGAGAATGAGTCTCCACTGCTCTAGAGTCCAGTGGCGGTGTGCTTTACACTACTGCATTCCGACGCTTTACATTGCACTTGTTGATGTATGGCTTGGATGCAACTGCTCGGCCATGGAAACCCATTCCATGAAGCTCTCTGCACACTGTTCTTGAGCTAATCTGAAGGCCACATGAAGTTTGGAGGTCTGTAGCGACTGACTCTGCAGAAAGTTGGCAACCTCTTCGCACTATGCGCCTCAGCATCCGCTGACCCCGCTCCGTCAGTTTATGTGGCCTACCACTTCGTGGCTGAGTTGCTGTTGTTCCAAAACACTTCCACGTTCTTATAATAATACAGCTGACAGTTGACTGTGGAATATTTAGGAGCGAGGAAATTTCACGACTGGATTTGTTGCACAGGTGGCATCCTATCACAGTTCCGCGCTGGAATTCACTGAGCTCCTGAGAGCGACTCATTCTTTCACAAATGTTTGTAAAAACAGTCTGCATACCTAGGTGCTTGATTTTATACACCTGTGGCCATGGAAGTGATTGGAACACCTGATTCTGATTATCTGGATGGGTGAGCCAATACTTTTGGCAATATAGTGTATTGTCATGTGACATTAGAATGTTATATTAAAAAATGTCAACTGTTTTGCTTTGTGGTTAGAATGCTGATTTAGCATGTTTGTTTATTGATATTTTGTATTACTGCCCCAAGTACTGGCTTGTTTTCTGTGCTTCACTTGGTGCCTTGTAGGAGTTTCTTGTATTATTTATAAAATCAATAAAATTGTGTTATTAAAAAATAAATAATAAAATGTCAACTTAATTTACATTTGGATTTCAATAATTTACAGCAGGAAAATGTATTTTTCCACATTGACCTTGTAAAGGTCAGACCTTTACAATGACACCTCACTTGAACTTGTGGGATGTATAAAATGGAGATACAGGGGACCAAAGCACCCCCACCTCCCCTCACAGCAGTCCGGCAGCTTCTGTTTTCGATGAAACAGTGCATAATAACTCACTGCGCCATCACTTTCACATTTGCTTCCAGCTTGGGAGATGAGAAGGTAAGGTATTGGAGCAATATAACTCATTATGTAATTGAAAGGCGAAAATGTTGCGCATTTAAAGAAATGTATTTGATAATTTTTTTTATTATTAAGACCACTCTATATGGTCATGTCAGGCTCTGGAATTTCCAAGGGCACCTCACATGATAGTGTGAGGTCCAAGTTAATGCTGCATCTCCTGTAATGGGATTTCTCTGTCAGGGGGGCAACTCTGTATCTGCTGTCATCGCACCAACGTATGATGTCATAAGTCTGATCCCTATTTGAGGTTCCTCCTGGTGGGTTCCTTTCACTGCTTGACCATTCTTCTTCAAGTGGAAGGCAGCCACCAGGAGGAACCTCAAAGAGAGGGACTATCTATTACACCAAGCCAGGATTTCCACAGACTTAGAAACATCATGGCTGGCTGAAAGTGAAAGGAGATCCGGTGCTCCAGTGTATCAACTGGCTGTTAAAAGTTTGGTGTCTCTTTTATTTACACCTCGTAATGTGAATAGTTTAGTTTCACCATTATTTATTATTTTGTGTTTCTATCCATCTACCAGTGTTGAATATATATAATAATATAAAATAATATATATATATATAATATATAAAATAATATAACCTGAGTGGTAGAGGACCAGTTGAGCTGTGGAAGGAGAAAAACAAGGGTAGCCTCAAAAATAGTGGTCCTCACTCAGGATCCAACATCTACTATACTGAGACAGGATAATAATAAACTGACAAGCGTGTGATTGGGATAGTTCTTGCTTCTGTTAATCATCGATTTCTTTAAGGATTATCTGCATTGCATGCGTTTATATTTTTGCAGGTCTTGTGCGAGGGATGAATTCATTTAATTTCATGATGAAGGACTAGCATCTAGATTATTTTAAAGCCCTGAACTCACTTGCTGATTTTCGAAGTAGATTTTCTAAGTAGAAATAGTTTCCCAACCGTGGCAGTAATCCTAACACTAATCCTAAATCAAGCAGAAATAATAACCCTAACCCTAAAGCTCACTCACTACCTCTACCTATAAAGATACACTATTTTCTCACTTTCATTTTTTATTTTTTTCTGAGGTCAAATAAAATTATCTTAAGGGGTAAATCCCCTTAAAACCGGCTGGGTGGAGTAGAGGTAACATCACTGCTCTGCATGGAGAGAGCCTGTGGAGTCATGGGTTCAATCCCAGTGAGCAACCTCTCCAGTAAGTGTCCTTGGGCAAGACACCTAACAGTACATACTCGCCACCCAGGACATACTTGAAAACCAGAGAAATCTCAATGTATCCTTCCTGGTAAAATCCCTACTCAAAAAAAAAAAAATCCAATGGTTTTTAGCATTTCACATTTTAACAGTCACTTTCCTAGTTTCCATTATTTATATCCCACCTTATGCAAGTTATTCCTATTCGAACTTCTCCCTCCTGACATAAACTTCACTTACCTACTGAGTCACAGCTGGATCAGACGTCTGCGCGGGGACTTACCTGGTATGGAAAGGGAATGAGTTTAGGCCAGGGGGCCGGAGTTCTCGGACTCCTCTTTTAAAAGGAATAACTCAATAAAGCTAGAAAATAATGCTAAGTAGTAGTAAAATGCTTCTTTTATCATGCTAAATTGATCCTGGTAAAGGATTAATACTGCGTGTTTAATGCAGCGTTGTTAATGAAGCCCTGATAAAATGGTGTACGGCTTGAAGGAGAAAAGTTACCAGGAAAGGCTTAATGATCTTAACATGTACAGCTTGGAAAAAAGACGAGACAGAGGAGATATGATAGAAATATTTAAATACGTAAAGGGAATCCACAAGGTAGAGGAAGGGAGTATATTTAAAAGGAAACAAAGTAGCAAAACAAGAGGACATAGTCTTAGATTAGAGGGGCAAAGGTTTAAAAGTAACATCAGGAAGCATTATTTTACTGAGAGGGTGGTGGATACATGGAACAGCCTTCCAGTTGAAGTGGTAGAAGCCAAAACAGTGATTGAGTTTAAGCAGGCATGGGATAGGCATAAGGCTATCCTAAACAAAAGATAAATCCAGGTAAAGTATCCATGTAATTGGGCAGACTAGATGGGCCGAAAGGTTCTTATCTGCCGACATTTTCTATGTTTCTATGATAATTTGAGTTATCTTAGCAATTGTCTGAGAACTCAAATACTACTTTATAAATCATTCTTTTTAATCGCAGTAAATTATGAGCTCTCAGACATTAACAGTCACCAAGATAACTCCCTTTATCAGGTCTTGATAAGCAATATGTAATTAAAGATGTTTTCAGAGTGCACAGCAAATGCTAAGGGTGGCCCTGATCCATCTCAATTTGTCTGATATGTACAATCTTCATCAATGTGCTGGTAGGGAACTCAGGTCGTCAAGAAAGAGCAGTTTGAGCAGCCCGCTCTCCAGCTCTCCCTCCTTGGCTCTTTCTCTTCCATCCTCCATGCAGCCTGTCTGCATGGTGGAGAACCCGCTTCTCAAATTTTCATGAAATGTATGATGTGCCTTGTAAAGAAGAATCAGAAAAGTATATACCCCTAATATTTGCATTTTTTGGCAGCGGGAGGGGCTAGTGGCATTTCAGATTTCTGTGTGTATGGCTCCTAAGATGTAAATTTGTCATGTTGTTTTTGAATTTGAGGAGTCCAATATGTGGTACATTGGGATGGTGTGGAAAGGTGGGTATAGCACAGTTACAAAGGATGTCCAAATTCGTAGGTAGGGTAGGTTCAAAGAGTAAGACAGACAAACAAACAGAGGTCCAAAGGCAGGTTAAGGGTCAGTGCACAATAATATGCAATAGAAGTGTACACTGAGTAGATAGAAAGAGCACTCTCCTAAACACACTGTGGGTTTATAGAGAGAGCTCCGTCCTAGCTCCTCCCATATGGGAGGCCTCGAACCCAGCACCTCCATAGATCAAGAGAGAGGCAGGGTATGCGGTCCGCCTCTCACGCGGTCCCTGGCAAGCAGGTCACGCCATGCTGTCCAGGCCACTCCCCGGGTCCACCCTGATGGGGAAAACCCATCAGGCAGGATCAAGATGGTGACTTCAACCCCACGTGCCACCCGAGGATGCCGAGGCCCGACATGCCAAGGCAGCATGGCATGCCTCCGCGCCCCACGAGTCAGCATACCGGTGGTCAAGTGAAAGGAGGAGTCTCCCCGACGGGTAAGAGGTGACAAGGCACCACCAAGTATCGTAGCGCTGTACAATGGGAGAGAAAATATAAATACAAGTTTAAACACATAGAACAGTATCAGAGAAGCCCCTGCCCAAGAGCTTGCACTCTGAGAGGACCTGATGGAGAGCAGGCTGAAATGCGGTGCCGTAATGTCTGGGAGGCAGGAATGTTAACTGTTGTTATCTGATTCTGAACCAAATAAAAGCAGGCCATGTGAAATGGCCAGAGAGAGTCTGCACAACCCAATATGTGTGTTGTCTGCTTTATTGAGAGAAATTGAGATCTGACATTGTTCCAGCGCTACGGGCTGAGGGGGGAATCCGCGAACTGGCGAAGGTGAACGACTCGAGACGGCCGAGGGAAAATATTCGACTTGGGCTGTTCGCGACACCCATATTGTATATTTTCTAAATATGTTATACTGCATCACTTTATATGAATTTAAAGCATATGTAGTTCACATATATCCTTTTGGCTTTGGCCACCCATTGCTCATCTGTATTCATGGTTTTATGTGTGTGGGTACTGTCAGATATAATCTCTGCACGTGACTACAACACGTCATATATTGGATTTATCAACCAAGCCTCCAATATGGCAGGGATTATTATTTCATAAGAAACTTATACGAGACACAAATATCAATCGTTTATATTTCCTAGAAATTCTCCTAAATTCTTTTAATTGTCTGTGTTTTGCTTTGAAGAATACAATAATCAATAATCGGATAAAAACATATATATATTTATTACGTATACAAAAAAGTTTCAAATCTCATATCATAAACAAAGATTTATAAACCACAATCCATCAGCACATAAAAACTAGCTTCATAATATATGTATCTCCTGTTAGTAACTGCATATATGATTAATATCATTTACCTTATCAGTTAGTAACTAATACACCAATGGTTAATAAACACTTCTGCTTAATAAAACATGCATTTCCCAGCAAACAATGTTTAACCAGCTAGATCTTATAGAGATATATATTTCTCTCTATACTACATGGATCAACAAAAGATGAGCTAATTTAATAATAAGTAATAAAACTTATTTAGTGAATCCTCCCCTAATCTCGAGAATTAAACTTCTAATCTTTTGCTTTTTATTTTTAGTTATATAATTCCTTGCTTATTAATTTCAATCACAGTAATTTCCAAATTCAATATATATATCTGTATCAATCCTACAACAGTTTATTTTAGGATAAATCCTTATGTCCATATCTGCAGAATATAAATATTTACAGGGTTATCCAAAGAGATTCGAAAAGTCACCGCACGTTCGGTGACTTTTCGTTCTCTTCAATTCGGTTCCTTTTGCCGATTGCATTTCGGTGACCCTGCGGTGTATTCAGCAAGCACCACAGGGTCCCCGAATTGCAGGGAAAAGCTACCGCAAACCTGACGAAAACTAAACGAATGCACGCTGAAAACAAGCAAAAACATCTGGATTAACCTTTGAAAAAGACGAACAGGAGCCGAACATGAGCCGAATCACACAGAGCCGAAGCAGCTGTGACGTAGAGGAGGCAGTGAATAAATTAGAAAAACCATTTGTATGAATCTGGGAAAATGAAACGCTGTTTGCAAAGAAACTACTGAGCGAAAATGTCTGAAATTTTCACAGGAGGTCCAGGGAATGATAATAAAGAGGGCTGTTACAAAAAAAATAAGTAAACTGAAAAAAAAAAAAAAAAAAATCGGACTTTTAATAAAAAAAAAAAAAACAGAAAAATGCTTAAAGTATCCTAAAAAATCTATAAATAAAGAGACTTTTTGCTGCAGAATTTTATAATGAACGGTTTATTAGATATTGAATTAAAACGGGAATATTTTTAACATTGAAGTCTATGGGATTCTCCTGAATAAATTTGCCGAATGAAACCACCGAATGGCAGGCCATTAGGGGAACCTTTCACTGCTGGTTTGTGTTCTCTGAATAGCCGAAGCAGTGCTTCTCTATGGAGATTTCACTGCCCTCGAACAGGGACCGAACAGGCACCGTATGTGCAGGCAATTCGCCAGTATTTGGCGAATTGCCTGCTCTCTGGATAGCCGAATGGCCAGGAAAGGTAACCGAACGCTGATTTTCAGCGTTCGGTTACCTTTCTCAAGCAATTCGGATCTCTTTGGATAACCCTGATAGACTTTTGGAGCTACCAAGAATCTGAGAAATCTCAGTCAATCTGTTGCAAAAATCTACAGATATATATATTTACATTAATTCCTTAGTTTAAATAGCTCTCATACATTACCCCTCCAATCTGGATTTTGATGAGTCTGCCTTGGAATTCCTTATGTAATATTGTTTTTGGAATATGGTAAGATTATCAGATAATCAATGCATGTGAGTTAGAGATTTGGTGAGAGTCTTGAGTGCCTCATGTCCTGGAATCTCGGAATTTCTCATATGTATTGGAAGTCTGAATGCATTGCGGTGTGAGTCTCTCAATCTCGGAATGAACTGCAACCAACATTGCCGCTTCCATTATAGTCAATTTGACGTCACTAGCAATACCCTTATAATATCAATTATAATATTTACTATTCTCTAGAGGGCATTTGCACATTGCACTTCTTAATTAATTCCACCATTTCTTTTTAATATCCTTATCTTGTGTCAAAAGGTCAATTTGACTTAACAAAGACCCTCTCTCTCCCTATGTAGACATTTAGTCTCTACATATCAAAATTAGATTTATGTCCTCACTCCTTTCTAAGTTTTACATTCCTCTCTAACTCACAGAATCTCTTCTTCAGTAATCATCTATTTACCAATTATATACTTATACAATATTTATTGGAGCATACATTTCTACTGTAAATATAATAAAATATACCTTGATTATAAACATATATTTTGTGAATATATTTTACCTTACAAAGATATTAACTCTTATATTCCTATACCCAAAAGATAAAATATCTTTTTGTTTTAAAATCTTAAAACAGACCAATAAATTTAATTATGACAGTTCTTAGCACTTAGCCTGACATTATATCACACAAAGACATTTTAAAATTCCTTCATATCTGGTATTTTTAAAAAAATATATAAAATCTCACCCAGCCATGAACTCTGTAAAAAAAATCTCGGTTCATTTCTAACTAGGGAAATTTGGAGAAAGAAAAAGACTGTCTTTAAAAACAAAATGGCTACAGGCATCCATTTTACCTTTTTTCCCTTCCAATATACCTGACAGTACATTTCCCTGTGTTTTTAGCATTATTTTTGTAACACTATTGTTTGCACCCAATCCAGTTCTTTTGCGCTCTGGAATGTGTTTTTGTTTTTTTAAATTTTCAAACAACACAAAAAGACCTTTATTTTTGACAGGTTTGCCACCACAGCTTTACAGATTATATTACTTGGTCCTATGTAGTATGAGATGAGAGTTTCGCCTTAAATCCAGCCATGTTTTATCTGCCAGAGAGGCGGAAGATAAAAATGATAAATTTGCTGATATTAAAAAAAATATATATAAAAAACGTGGCTATGCAAACGCGATCTGGAATACGCAAACACTTTTTTTCCCCTACATCAGAGAACAGCAATGTAATTGAGTTATTTTTAATGATAGATTAAATTAAGCAAATTCATCCAATGAGATAATTTTATTTTAAAATATACACCGTGAGGTAAATGCTATAACTCAAGATCTGAAATTGAAGCTGATGCGCAGGCAGATCCGAAGCTAATCACACGCAGCATATTGGCAGCTTAACAAGGCTAATTCATCAAGCGACTGGATATGTCACCCAAATAAATTTGTCATTATTTCCTCAGGGATTACTAAACAACTGCTGCAGATTTCTTAAAATTAATATCTCAGATGCCAGTGAATCACTTATGTATGGGTTTTATAACTTTTTGCTGCTAATTTGTCATTGACAAAACTGACGTACAGGGGAGGACAAGCAGAGAAGAAGGTAAAAATATGAAAAGGTCACCTTAATAAATACATACATGAAAGATCTATGCCACAGACTCTGATTTGCGTGCCATAAGCATTTTACACAAAGATTTCTTCTGGCTGACTAAACATTCTAGCCGCTGAAATGAGATATCTCTGACCTTCTTATTCCATCATTCTTTTCTCTCGCATCTTTTCACCATTTCCTTCCTCCCTAGCCTCTCTATACCACTCTTTCTTCTCTATGCCACTCAATCTGTTATATGTCTCCCTATTTCTATTGGTTTCAATTGCCCTCTTCTCACTCGTATCCTCAAATATCTTTGACTTCCTTCTAGTACAATGTCTCCCCTCTCCCTTGTCGCTTTGATTGTCTCTTCTCTTTTTCTTGTTTTCATGTCTTTGCAGTCTTTGCATATAGAGCGCCCCCCACTAATATTGGCACCCATGGTAAATACGAGCATTGAAAGCTTTGAAAAGCGCTAATTCAGCAGCCTTCCCCGTAAAGCCTCGGGATGCTCGAGGCAGCGCTAAACGCCACCATGAGCATCCCCCTCCATGGAGTCCATAGGACTGCCGGTCACATGACCTGCAGGATCGCGCCTGTCACGAGATCCTGCAGGTCGACGGAGTGATCGCAGAGGGAGACTGCGACTTTTTTTCCCCAGTCTCTCTGCTCCCGGCGGCCAGAAGCAGCGGATCGAGCCACTGTTCTCGCCGCAGAATGAGTGGTGATGAATATCTGATTTTTGGGTTGGTTTTCAGCTGATGCTGACTGAATCAGTTAGCACCAGCTCCAAGCTACATATCCAAGCTCCCATGTTAAGCATAGTGAGCACAAAGTACAGTAAGCTCACGCTGAAAAGCGCAAGCTCCGAATCGCTGTTTTTTTTAACCCTTTAGCGTTCAGAATGGAATATTGTCGGCCCGAGCTAGGGCCACCTAAGCTAACGTTAATCCTTACACAGCTGAACGCTAACGTTAACGTTAAGTATGTAATATGGCCCTTTATGTCTATGCCTCTACATCACAAAAACGTCATTCCCTTATAAGAGTACTAAGCTCAGTTACTATAATTGCAGAAGAAACTCCCCCATATACAAATAGTGATGCACACCAAGAGCTCCTAAAGACAGGCTATCCCTAACATGGCCATAAGAATCAATATAAAGAGTATGGAGAGGTATATGCTTGTTTTTGTGTCAGTTTGATACACCGGAAATTTGCTGTTTACATTTTACATCCATTTTTATCCCTGCAGTTTAGTGTGTATGATGAATAGCAGTACATGGCTTTGTACTAATAGGATTCTGGTAATATACCAATGATCTGTCATACACATTCCCCACATTGGGCCCTATTACATTCTCTGCGCAATTTTTTTGCGCACGAAAAAAACGTTATCGCGCAAAAATTAACGTTGTATTCTGATCCGAGCGCATTTTTTCTTCCTCCAAGATTTTTCGTGCGCAAATCCGACGCGCAAAGCCATTCGCAAATGAACGTTGCGTGCAGGAATCGGTGGGCAGACTGTTTTGTCACGGAATTTGTCACGGGATTCAGCCAACATCAATCACCCATTTCCAATAAAATATTTACAAACTAAAAGAAAGGAAAAAAAATAATTAACAACCACCAGCCAAAAAAGGAAAAAATTAACAATGACACAATTTATAAATTTTAATGTTTGGGTATGTGTAGAATGTGTAACTGTACTGTGCTGTATTTTTTTGTGCTGGTGTATTTCGTTTCGGCCAGGACGATCAAATTTACAGTTACCACCTGCTTTTCAAAGACGTTACGAAAATGCGCGCAAACGTTCGTTGCGCAAAGATTGTAAAACCATCTGCGTACCAGCGCACGAGCGCATTTGCGCTGTCAATGTTAAGTATAGGATGCGCGCACGGACTTGCGCTCGCGCTGGGTTCGCGCAGGGTCAATCGCGTTAGATGATTACGCGCATCGTTTGCGCGAACATCGAAATGCGATGTTCTGCGCAAATGGTTTTGTCCTCGCGCAAATGCGCATTTGCGCGCGAAAAACCGATGCGCGAGGAGTGCAATAGAGCCCATTATATATAAAGCCTGGTCCAATAGTGCTGATATTTTTAGAGTTTTATTTGTTTCTCTTTTTATTTTATGCAATATTAATTAATAAAGGTTAAGTTTTATACATATACAGTATATGCCTGGAGTGCCAATCACCAAAGGATCTCTTTTGTGTGGATTTTTTATTTTTTTTTCCTTTTTGATATTACTCACAAACCAGTCTCCCTACATCCAGAAGTTGGCAAGGGCACTTAGTAAGGAAGATCTTTAGTAAAAAAAAAAAATAGACAGGAACAGAAGGGAAGCATAATAAAGAGGATAGGGATGAGCCGAACACCCCCATGTTCGGTTCACATTTGAACTCGAACAATTTCAAAAGTTCGAACGCGAACACGAACCAAACTCAATGCAAGTCAATGGGACTCAAAAGTTCGATTTTTAGAGTGCCCTGCAAGAGTGTTTATATGCAAGATATTTGCCATTAAAGGTGTATGGGGGTCCGGGTAGTGCCCTGGGGGACAGGACACAAGGACAAAAAGTAAAAAAAAAAAAAACATTTTTAAAGGAACAGTGAGTTTTCCATGAAATAAGGGTTAAAAATAAAAACAAAAAATTCCTTCAAATATTGTGCCTAGGAGGTCCCCATAACCTGCCCGTGAAGTGGCGGATTTGTAGGATGTATAGAAACATTTTTTTTAAAAAAAAGACATTTCAAATGACGGTAAACGGTTTTCCTTTATTCTATTCATAAACAACTGCTTGGGGCGGCAGCCTGTATGAAAAGACATTTTAGGACACGCAGAACAAGTTTAGTGATTTTTTGGCTAAATTATGGTGAAACTTATGCAGGCTTTGGATGAAAGTAACAATAGGTGCTTTAAAATTGGGCCTTTAGTGTCGGCAACAGTGCCGTCACACCGTAACCCCTCTGTGGTATTGTGGAAGAGTGCAGGGTTGGACCCTGCAGTCCAATATTAAAATGATATAAATCTGGTAATAGAGGCGTCAGTGGCAGTGCAGCCAAATATTGTGCCTTTGGTGGCAGCAAGTGCCTTCACACCGTAACCCTTTTGTGGTATTGTGGAAGAGTGCAGGGTTGGACCCTGTGGTCCAATATTAAAATGATATAAACCTGGTAATATAGGCATCAGATATTTTGTTGAAATGAGACCCCTAAAATAGTTGGTGGCAGTGAGAACACAAAGATTAGAACAATTCCCAGATATTATGTGGAAATGACTGACCCCCAAAATAGTTGGTGGCAGTGAGATACACACAGATTACAACAATTCCCAGATATTTTGTAGAAGTGAGACCCCCCCAATAGCTGGTGGCAGACTGGCAGTGAGAACACACACTAATACAACAATCTCCTCTCAAAAAAAACGTGCTGAAGGCTGTGTGAAGCCTTATATAGTGTGCTGCGGGACTTAGCTCTGTGAGCCCATGATTGGGCAGGACTCTGAGCCGTGATTGGCATAGTCTTGCACCTGTCTTGCACCTGACCTGCGGTCAGGTGCAAGGCTGTAGCCAATTACAAGCTTCAGGCCAGTGGAAAAGTGCATTGTGGTCCATTGTGGTGCATTGTGGGAGAACATGCGGCGAACACACGGAAAAGCTCGAAGTTCACGAACTTTTGAATGGCCAATGTTCGAATCGAACTCCGAACCGATCGAACTGAACAGCTCATCCCTAAAAGAGAAGAGGAAAAACAGGGAGGTTGATTAAGGACGGATGGGGTGCTGGGAAGTCAGGGCTATCCAGGTGTAAACAATTCAATAATAAAGAGAATATCAGAGACGTTAAACAGAATCCCAGGGAGCACAAAGACAAAACACATAATTACAATTTGTTTATAGCTCTAATGTGAAATAAAACAGAACCTTCCGAGTGTATATTGTTTGTTCTTTTTAATTTGTTATTTAATTGCAGTTTTGTAGAACATGCTGTTCATTTTTATTTTATCAGTGATTAATAGCCTAAAACCAGTTAATAGCAAAACCATTTTAATGTCCAAAAGTGTTGTGAAACCATCTAATTTTTCACGGAAACTTTCTAGATGAATTCCTTAACCTTGGACCATGAACATGGACATTGCACAAGCCAAACCAATGTCAATGTTATTACTTTTATAGTCTTCCTTGTAACCAAGATTTTTCATTCATAGTTGTTTTTTGAGTTTATAAATGAATGAATAAATCACCGACAGATTTCAACACAAGATAATCTTTAGATAAAACAAAACATGAAGCAGAGACACAAATTCTCCACAACACTCTTGTCATCTTACAAAAACATGAAGAAGATATTTGGCAGTGGTATGCCCTGCTGCTTGTTCAGTTTAAAAAAAAAGGAATACAATGTTTTGTTTCCACTTTTACCTTATTGCGCTGAATCAGAAAATCCTCTTTGCCTTAATACCATCAATATTTATCTAGCCATGCATTATGTCTTAAGTAACACTTGACTCTGTACTTTCTTTGACCTCGCATATGCAAATACTTATCAGCCTCAACTACACAGACCTACAGGACGTTTCTCATAACAGCTCTTTCTCCATACAGAATACAACCCATACCATAATGTACTTCCCTTTACATTCCACTTCACAGTTTCAACATCCAGTGTTGCTAAATTATCACTGTTAACACGAGATCTTCTAATGTTCCTCCTGAATACTCCCACCTTCCTGGGGAAATTCAGACATGTACTGTAGGTGGTAGATTACACTTGATGCATTTTGAGAGATAGTGCTTCATAGCTGAGATATTTATAGTTATAGTTGGGTAATAGTTGTTAAGATGTTTTGCAGGTGTGAATTGATGTTGGAATTGTGAGGTTCTATGTTACAAGGCATCTACAGATGTAATCTAATGGTGAGAACTCAATCTATCACTGGTCGATCCTCTGGTACTTTTATAAATATCCCTGATCCCTTCACACAGACATTGCACAACCTACATTGCTTGTCTTTAGAGTAGCCGGAAATCTAGAAACAGCACAGACACACAGAAAAGACAGGGTTAAGAACAAGACAGAGTCAGAAGCCGAATAAGGTAGTCAGACAGGCCAGGGTTCAGTACACGGGTTTAAACAAATATATAGCTCAACCAAGAGAATGGCCAGTAAATGGAGCCAAGGTCAATATACAAAAAACAGTAACAAGGGTTAACGACAAGAGAGTGGTCAGAACAGAGCCAGGGTCAATACACAAGAAAACAGTATAATGGAGGATAAGAACATGCTATCTGGTAGGAACCACGACAGGGCAATGAGGCAGATGAACAGCTTGGCTTTTGAATCTGGTTTGCTTCGTGTCATCAAGCTACAACCCCACTGGCCACCTTGATCTTCGGCTGGCGTCCACAAGAGCCGGCATTATCTTTCGGTGGCCAGTAATCAAGCAGCGAAGACAGGGCTGCCGGCCGCCGGGCACAAGTGGAACCCCAGCTGTGACAGTACTCTGCCATAGAAGAATGATACTCCTCAAAAATACGCATAAGTGTCAAGACGTACTGAGAGCAGGAGCCCAGAATGCATGAGATGGTGCATACCTTTACAGAACTGTGCTAGAGTAATCAGAAGTGTTATCTCTGACCTCTGAGTAGATTGAGTAAACAAGGGGCAATTCCAGCTAGAAGAAAAAGGGTTATCCAAAGATGTGGTCAGGAAGTGCAGAGATCAGGGATGGCCAAACCGGTTTGGTAATCGGTAAACAGACAGAGGCCAAGTCCAGAATATTAGTCCAGAAACATCTCAGTGAGTCACATCTAGTGTAACTAGTTGACTGAGTACTGAGGACAGGGGCGACTAGTCAGGAAAAGTCAGGAAAGGGCCACTAGGTGTGGAGGGTAATTGGTCGTTGGCTGTAGGTGGGAGCACAGGAGTAATGGTTTCAGCAGAGATTTGTTGCAGCTATGAAAAGCTTCACGAGTCATAGAAGTCCTGCTACAGACTGTTCAGGGAACCGGACTCAGAATATTGGAGTCCACGTGTTCAAATCAGTCAGGTTGCTTTAAAGGGCTACCATGTCTCGCATCTTCCCTGTTTGGGCGATGATCCTGACCGCCTCTATGGAGGTACTAAATTTTATAGAAGGAAATAACATACCTTAGAGGGATCAAGTAGCAATGTTTCCACCTATGCAGCCTTAGTCATGCATAATAACTCTGCAAAAACACACTCACACATTATCCAATATCTGCTTTAGGTTTTCTAGTTTATAGTCCATACAAAGGCTCCATCTGCAGAGGTAGGCACATAAAGCAAAACAGACTTCTGTAATAATTCTTGTTTGGGATATGGTCAGCCTTAAACTTCAATTTCTAGTGGTGCGATGAAGGAATTAAGAGTAGTTAGTGAAATCTTGAAGTCCAGCATTACTGCTAAGGCTCACATTGGATTTTTGGTGCCTGTAATGAAATAGGTGCAAAATAGGAAAAAGATCTTTGATTGGGGAACAACATTTAGCATCGACCATTACCATGGGGACAAGAATGACACCAGCTGAGCTGAGCATTACAGTTTTCAGATTGTTCCGAATTTCAGAACCCAAAAGAATCCAATGTTCCAGAGTCAGGAGATTACATTGAGAGCCACTCGACTCCTACTGCAGCTCCCAGCGATACTCCAGTCTGCATGTCACACGATGCAGCTGCCCAGAGGCTCTGACCATGTGCCGTGATATGCTGCAGTGCTCAAGAACTGGGTTCCCGAGAGATGGTGCATAGCTCCCCTAGTCCAGGTGTGAACCAGGCCCATAAGAAATAATGGGATTTCAGTGTTTGAGCGTTTTACAGCACATAGGAAGGAACGCGCTGTAAAACGCCCAGGTGTGAAACAGACCTAAAGCCTGTGTGACGTCCATCCCCTGATGAGATATTGCAGCCAAAGTGCATCTGGCCAATACAGGTAACACAGTAATACACATTACTAATTAATAACACTAATTAATAACACTTTATTATAAGATTTCTAGTGTAATACTTTTAGAACATTTTATTTTGTATCCTGCCTCTTCCATATTTGTATTTTGTATCTGTTTTCATTCCTTGCTGTTTCACAAATTGAAAGTTTTTGCTCAAAATGAGCACCATAAACAATATTTAGAGCCACCTCGCACTGTGTGAGTGGAATAAAGAACCAGCAGTGCAGGAACAATACCTTCTAGACATGAAACATTAGATGTACTGAATTTTTGCCTAATAGCATCCATATGCTGACTCACACATTTCATCCTCCTTTATGTAGCTGCTAGAAATATAATCTAATCTAAATTTATTTTAAAATAATTTATTATTCCTAAATCCTTCTTTTCCCCTGAACTGGAGAAGCGCAGGTTCCTTGATAAATGTCCACTGGTGCTGTTTTTGAAAGATATTGATTTCGTTATATTGTGTTTAATTCCTCCGTGAAGTAAATGTTTAATGTTTAATTAATTCTGTCATATGCAAAATGCTCAAGAATGCGCACATTTTGTTACTCTGAGACAGCGCACTAGTTTCATATATTTTTTTTTGTAGGGAAATATCTCCATGAAACTGTTGCCATTTTAATTGTAAATATATTGAAATATATGAAATATTTTATGAAACATAAGATTAAAGGGATATATTCTATTAAAATTATTATTTAATTTTTTTTGGGTGAGTTTACTCTACTTTTGTCTCTTGCTACGCGCACCTCCTCATCTTCAACTCAGAAATTACAAACCCGAAAGTCCCTGCAACTATCTAACATAATTTCTGCTTCTATGCAACTTGTGTCGATTAGGAACCACACCGCTACGGACTTACACATTTTACACATGCAACGTCCGTAGCACCTGTGCAAAGCTAAGGATTGGAGCTACGCATACATGGGCAGGTCCAATCCGTCACTGCCTCTCTGAGACCGCTTGCTATCATAGGTAGGCTCGGAGAGGGTGTTGTCAGCAAGCTCTCTGCGAGCTGATGTCACTAGTGATCAATCTGGTGACCATCAGATCAAAATCTCAGCTGCTGGTGATAATGTGTGGGGTGGAGAAAACTCCTCCGCTTCACCCAGCGATTATATCCGATTGGGGCGAGGATGGGGCCCTCCTCACATCCTGACCGCTTTAAAAAGATAAAGCTGTCAGGGTGAGTAGAATGTCTCTTTAACCATTATGGTAAATTCCAATTTTTTTTAATGCAAATATGTATATTTGCTCATATTTGCAAGTATGAACTCACGGTATTCTTCCCCTCCTGTCATGAGGTCACCCGGCATGAGCCAAGGTGGGCCCTTTATATGGGATGTTCAGCCCTTTAAGCAGGTCTGCTACTGGGGAAGGAGTACAAGGAGAACACAGAATACCAAAGGGAACCCTGAATCTTGATACGGTCCTTGGAATGGCTGTCTATCTAGAGAAGGGAACCTCACGAGAATACACAGAACAAGATAACAGGAAGGACAAGAGCTAATGGAGAGAACAAGAACAATATACTGGCACCCTGCAGCACTCACGAGGAAACCCTGATCTGAGATAAGGTCCTTTGAATTTCCTTCTATGCTTGGAATAGAATGCTGTTGGGTGATACACAGGACAGGATACAGGACACAAGGAATAATACCAGAGACAAAGTCAAAATGCAATTCAGAGATCATTAACCAGAGAGGGTAGTCATACAAGCAAGGAATCAGAAATCAAAGAGGGAAGTTAGACTTGCCAAGAATTGGTACACAAATAAGCAATCATAACATACAGGGATCACACAGTAGAGAAGTCAAAACCAGGCCAAGATTATACACAGGAATCGCAGAACATGGAAATCAGTACCAGAATACTCTATATATAGCAAACTGGTGTTAGAGAATCACTTCGTACAGTTATCAAAACATACAGTGAGAACTGGTAGAAAATTGCAGAGGAATTGTAAATGGTCGGCCAAAAAATTGATCTGAAGAAAACTAAATAATAAATTCCTCTACAATGAACAAAACCAATTGCAATTTCTCTGAAATTCTTTATACCACTTTATGGTCAGAGTTAATTACTAAGAGTATTCATAAAAACATGATTAAAAATGCATTATGCACTATTGTCGCAAAATAAAATAAAACTCGTCTGGTTCATTTTTAAAAGATAGTGTGGTTTTATAAGAGATAAATCTCTGTTTTATTTGAGCACAGGCACAAATGCTATTAATAAAACATAATTCCATGGGAGACATAATGTAATATATAGTTTACATATGATTCATTTCGCTGGACCCAGTAGTGCTAAGAAAGGATTGGTGAGTCATGAAACCATTATAAAAGTTGTGTTTTTTTTTCATATGGTTATGCTGAAGCAATTTATTTATCTTTAAATAGTTGAAAAAAGCAAATAGTTCACATTCTCTGCTGGAAGCTGCTTCTGAAATCATTAGCTTTTTATATAAATATATAATATATATTATTTCCCGACAGTGGACTTTGTGCACGAGCAGGATTTCCTGCCAGGGTTTTCCTATATTGCATAATACTCTGACCGAATACAGTTATGTAAACATAGAATCGTTTTTTCTCCTTCTTCTTATTCTTCATCAGGCCAGATGATGTGAAGGACTCTGTAAATGAAAACAGCTGCTGTTTATATTGGATTGTCTTTACTTTCAAATAACACTTCCTTTGCGTGGTCCCTGCATGGGTAACGGGAAACAAACACACGTCCACTTTCCTGATCTTAATATAAAAATGCTGAGGGTGTCTTGTAATTTTAGGAAAACTATAACGGTTATTCATTAACCTCCGAGTTTGCCCCTGCATTGCACCAAATCGTGTATTTCACCATAGGTGCAATTTCAGGGTAATTCATCTACTCCCAATACTGTCAATCCGCCAAATACAAATTATGTCAGTGTCAGATGAGCGCGCTATGTGCGCCTGTACTGACGTGCCTTCTGGCATCTGTCGCAACGTTGTGACATTTCGACGAGGCTGGCCACACGCCTTATCGCGTGCAGAATTGCGCACACTACAGCGGACATGCTGAAAACCTCCCTGTCGAAACGCTACGACGCTCGTTCGACAGCGCTGCAAAGCGCGATCCTCCATAGGAGGATCGAACCTTGCAGCGTTGAGCACACTAACTGGGCTCAGCAAGGTGGCCAGACGGGCGTCAGAGTGGAAGGAATATCCACTCTCGCAGACGTTCATTGCGCTCTGAAGTACGATTGTCTGACACTGGCCTTAACAGTGCGTCTCTCCGCAATTCGGCTGCGATCCCATGGTGCCAAAATTGACCCATAGAGAACTATCGATTCGTCTTTTCACAGAATGCTGAATTGCACCAAAATATCAGTGACATGACCTTACAGTATTTTCGTTGTTTCAATTCGACAGGTTTAAACAGATGAATCCAAAATATTTCAATGTAATAAATGTAATATCTTTTTTAATTTTTTTAAACACAGTTTATTATTTATTTATTTTTTACCTAAAACCTTTTTCCATTTTTTGTATTTTTTAAAATACAGCTTTGTTTTTTTATGTTTTAAAATGTTTTTGTATTATTTTTTAACAGACCTTTTTATTATGTTTTAAAGGACCCTTTTTTATTATTTAGACACATTTTTACTACATTTTTATATCTTCTCCAATTCAGCACAACTTAGTGCTTTAACTGCTTTGGCGACTCCAATTTCAACAACATAAATAGTGAATTCGCCAAATTTTTGGAAAAAATGGGATCGCTGATGTGAGCCGAAATGGGCCAAAAGGAAAAACACCGAAATTGCATTAAGTTTAGGTGCTTTGTGAATAGACCCTTATCTGTGATATCTGAATATCTCAGATTTGGAATTATTTACCTAAGAAGTGCTGACGAGCTACAGTAATTATCCGTTGAAACCCATAATGCATTAACTCTGGCAAATGTAATGAAGATCCAGCGTTGTCCCTGGGATACTCTGAGCTAAGATATTTTCTTGAATAAACCTTTTAACCACTTCACTGCTGAGCCATGTCACCCATGTATGCTGAGCTCATTTTAACCATTTTTTGCCCATCACATTTAAACGCTATAAAGTAATGTTTTATTATAGGACCCAGACACGTTATATACTTTTTTCAGCAGACACCGCAGATTCAAAATATATCTATACTATGTCGTATTACGTCAGTATGCTATTTCAAAAATGTCAAAAACGTGTAAATTTCTGTCATGCTCCTCGCCGGGCAACTTGGGGATGCCATAAGGAAGGCCGCACTTGCACCGATTCTGCCAACTTGTGACTTCTGCGTCTTTGTTTAAGATATGATTCCATATCATATTTTGTGATGGGCCTGTGCTCCACCCCAGGCTTCAAAGAATCCAACCTGGGTGTTCTGCCTAACTCCAAGAAGCCTCAGGTGTAATCCATCTCATCTGATGAGGTCTCCTCTAAAGAGAGGCATGTCCCAAACTCAGTGCTTCAGCATTGTGAAAGATTTTCTCCTGTGTAGCGGTTCTGTAGCCTGTTCCCTGTCAATATTGCTGTATTCCCAGAACTTCACATTCTCCAGTGACCACTGCATCTCCACATTCTCCAGCCAGCCATCCGTGTTCTTGCCTGTTCCTGCCAGTCATCCATGTTCCTGACTGTCACTCATGTTCCAAGTGTCTTCTGTTAGCCAGCCTTGCAACCTGTCTGCTGTGTGTCCAGCCTTTGCCTCCTGTGCCCCAGTCCAGCCTCTGTCTCCCCATGCCTCAGTCCAGCCTTTGCCTCCTGTGCCCCAGTCCAGCCTCTGCCTCCCCATGCCCTAGTCAAGCCTCTGTCCCCTCTGCCCAAGTCCAGCCTCTACCTCCCTGTGTCTGAATCCTACCTCTGCCTCCCCGTGCCCCAGTCCAGCCTGTGCCTCCCTGTGCCCCAGTCCAGCCTGTGCCTCCCTGTGCCCTAGTCCAGCCTCTGCCTCCCTGTGCCTGAGTTCACCCTCTGCCTTCTTACCTCGCGTTTGGGTGGAAATAGATTACCGGCTCGATGTGTGTTGTGTGACTAAGGGTGTACATATAGAACATCTCTGACTGTCTCTAAAAAACTTGAGCATTCCCCTACGTATTGTTATATGTACTGTAAAATATCTTACATTGTTCTTGTTTTATAGTGCGTTGAAACTGTATACTTCTTTATGAATCACCCTGTATAATCATAATTTCAATGGAGCTTTTAAATGGAATGGAGAGGAAAGTAACATATGGGATTACATATTATATAACAGACATATTTCAAGGCGTACCCATGCAATTTCTGTTTGATTTCCTACTAAACAAGTAGCAAAATTATTTTAATAAAATGTGTTGTCAAATATTGTTCACATAATAATTGCAAAAATTGAGGGAAAAGCATCTTTTGCTTAATTGAATTGAATATTAAAAGGGAATGAAAAACAATTACCAGATGGTGCAGTGAACAATCCATAGTCAACAATGTTTTCCCTGTTTAAACCATAGAATAAACATTATAGCCATTCCTAGTGAAGGCACCCAAGTGTGAAGGTTTCCCATGTAATTTATTCACAAACATGTCTACATGTTCCAGTTCTTAACCCTTTCGCTGCCGAGGCATTTCACGCCTCTGTGCTGAGCTCATTTTTACCGGTTTCGCTCATCATGTTTAACCGCGTTTTGAAGGCTTATTTTAATATATGACCCAGACATATTATATATCGTTCTTTCCTGCAGACTCGGCAGATTCATAATATATCATTATTATATGTATACGTCATGTCCTGCCTGTATATTATAACAAAAATGCAATAAAATTAGAATTTTCAATAATTTACAATGTGTAAAGTGTTTTTTTTTCACATTTTAACATGCAAACATTTATGGTTATATTTTCTATGAGTTGCGCTTGTTAAAAAAATTATAAATGGGGTCTCGTTATATTTTTTTTGGGGGAAAATTACGTGATTTTTAACAAACGCACCGCATACAAAAATCATTATTGCAGCATCATTGTTCACATTATAATTGAAATGGGAACAATATTGCTGCATTAACAAAAAAAATAAAAAACTTGTTTATTTTTTTTTATTATTATTATTTTTAATATTTTTTTATTTTTATTTTTTATTAACTTGTACATGGTCATGTATGGTATCGTTGGAAAGGCAATGCTCTGGCTGATCCAACAATGCCAAACATTAACCCCTAGCTGCCATGGATCGGTAGATAGGGGGTTAATTGGAACCCCCTATCTCCACCATTGGTGGCAACTAGGGGTTAACTCCAGGACTGACGTCATCGTGCTATGCACCATGACGCCAGTCCTCAGGGGGAGTTCCCGGAAGCTTGGCCGACATCCTGGATGTCGGCCAGCTCCGGGAGAGGATCACGATTCGGCGCTTTTCGGCGCCGAATCGTGATCCGGCACCCAAGGGGTTAAAGCCAGGCACCGTTTGGAAGGGTAGGCTGTGCCTTTCCAAACCGTGTCTGGCTTTGATCGCTGGCCCCCGGCGATTGGGAGGGAGAGAGGTCCTAAGATCCCCCCCCCTTTCAGGCCCCTCGCCCGCACTCGCGGGGGAGGCGCCTGAAATAGATGTCATCACGCCGTCGCACTGACATCTATCTTCCCCCGGGGTCCTGGCGTGCTGGGCTGACATCCAAGATGTCAGCCTGCACCTGGGGGGCCAGCAACCGGCCGGAATCCGGCCGATTGCTGCCTCCTGTGCTAGGACGCGCTCATTGCGTCCATAGCACAGGAAGTGCACTTGGCAGGACACGCTTATTGCGTCCTTAGCAGCCAAGTGGTTAATCTTGGATTTTTTCTTTGCTTGTTTTAAAATCGGAATGTTTAAGCAGTATACCCATCATTTTATTCAACAGTTTAGGCTACAATTTAGAATTATGAGAGAGGTATGTTGAGTAAAGTTACCTTTAACCCCTTCACTACCAAGCACAGTTTCTTGAATCCATTTTTATCATAACATTTATATCAAACATGGGATGCAAAATTAACAGTTAAATATAGGGTAAAATAAAAGTTTTGCACAAAAATTGTTGTTCTGACATGGTTAACCCTTTCACTGCGGAGGACGAGCTCAGCGCGTGCACCTGCAGGTAGGGTTCCATGCGGAGGTTTCCGGCCGATCGCTGTGCCCCCCAGTGCGGGCTGACATCCTCAATGTCAGCCCAGCACCCGGAACATCTAATTCAGGTGCCCCCCCGCGTGTGCGGAGGAGGCGCCTAAAAAGGGAGGGGGGGAGGTCCTTCGGACCTCTCTCCCTCCCCATCACCGGGGTGTAGAGGGTTAATCCAGGCACCATTTGGAAGGGCACAGCCTGCCCTTCCTAACGGTACCTGGCATTAACCCCATGGGGGCCGGATCACGAATCGGCGCCTTAAAAGCGCCGGTTCGTCATCCTTTCCCAGAGCTGGCCGACATCTTGGATGTCGGCCAAGCTTACGGGAATGCTCCCTGAGGACTGGCGTCATCGTGCATAGCACGATGATGCCAGTCCTGGAGTTAACCCCTAACTGCCACCAATGGTGGAGATAGGGTGTTCATTGGAACCCCTATCTCCCGATCCGTGGCAGCTAGGGGTTAATGTTTGGTACTGTTGGATCGGCCAGAGCATGGCCGTTCCAACGATACCAAACATGACCATGAACAAAGTTTTTAAAAAAATAAAAATAAAAATAAAAAAATATTTTAAAAAAAATTATAAAAAAAATAAACAAGTTTTTTTCTTTTTTTTGGTTTGTTAATGCAGCAATATTGTTCCCATTTCAATTATAATGTGAACAATGATGCTGCACTAACGATTTTTGTATGCGGTGCGTTTGTTAAAAATCGCGTAATTTTCCCCCAAAAAAAATGTAACGAGACCCCATTTCTAATTTTTTTAACAAGCGCACCCCATACAAAATATAACCACTATTGCTTGCATGTTAAAATGTGAAAAAAAACACTATACACATTGTAAATTATTAAAAATTTATATTTTATTGCATTTTTTGTTATAATATACAGACAGGACATGACGTATACATATAATAATGACATATTATGAATCTGCCGAGTCTGACAGAAAGAATGATATATAATATGTCTGGGTCATATACTAAAATAAGCCTTCAAAATACGTTTAAACAAGATGAGCGAAACAGGTAAAAATGAGCTCAGCACAGAGGCGTGAAACGCCTCAGCAGAGAAAGGGTTAAAAATGAAAATTATGTTAAATTGCTATGAAAGATACTGAATTCTAGATGGTGCCCCTTATTTTGCACAATGTCACATGGTGTGTGCATTATCAGCATACAGGCAGAAATGGCCTTAGTGTCAAATACAGTAAATGTGATAAAGATAAATAATATAACTGGTCAGATCTCCTGCTTATGTGAATTTGTACTGTTTATAAATAACCATATAATATAAAAATATTTTCTGTATGTGCCATAATGCCTTTGTATGAAAATTACAGAAACACCTTGTATCTGTACTGTACAGGGATTTTGAGTCATTATTACCTCCTGAATCATATCCCTGTACAGCAGTGAGTGACCCCAGTGTTCTGCCCACTCACTGGCTGTTGTAATGCAGCTGCAAAGTTTTGAACTTTCTGCTTGAGTGAGTCAATTTGATCCTCTTTGCAGCTTGTTTACTGTAATACAGGGTGACTGGAGAGAGATAAAACAAAAGAAAACTTTTCTCCTCAGGTGGCACACTAATTATGTTTTGAAAAGGTATGAAAAGAGGATCTGATATGCTAGAGATTGCTTATCAATGAAATACAAAATTGAGTTAACTCGATTTCTGTAATGAAGCGGATGAACCAATAATCAAAATACCTTACTCTGAAGTATAAAACTGGGTGGAGTAATTTAATCAGTACATCTTGACTGTCATGTTTAGCCTAAGAGGTCAGGCTCATTTTAAATAATTTGTGAGTTCAGTCCTTCAATCGTCACAAGACCTAAAACGATAATCGCTTTGAGTTTTATTTTAAATCCTTTTAATATGGTTTTCTTTTTTTTGTTCCTTCGAAGTACAATGTTTTGATTTGACTGGTAAATAGTATATTTTATTTATGTATGTATAGAGATATGCTAATGTTATGACAGTTTACTAAATGTTCTTCATTACTTGTCTCTAAACAGAAGGAAAGGAAGTTATTTTAAAAAACATGTCAGCGTCTAAACTGATAGTTAATTAGGAAACCTGAGCATAGTGGGATGTGTTTGAGAAATTACAGTCTTTAGCGCTGAGGGCAGTTTGACATATAAAGCAATGTAGTTGATTTAGTCTTTCCCTCCTGTTAAATTGTTTGATTTAGGTTAACCCTTATGCTACCAAACATAACTATCCGATTTCAAACTTTTTGGACTATTTTTGTTTGTGTGAAAGTTATATGTAAATAATCCTAAAGTCAAAACATGGATATTTTTTGAACATACCATATTTTAAACTTTTCTTGTGTACAGAATTCATACATAAAGTTCCCCAAATATGATAAACCTCTCACATATTATAATTTAAAAACAGAGAAAAAGCAGGAGGGAATTATATTTTTCTGGGGAGAAGCACATATCATGATAATGATCAAATCAAGGGAAAGGATCATTCTAATGATAGAAAGAGTGCCCAAACTAGAAGTCTATCGGTAGGTTATTCCTGTAAGTAAACAAAAAAGTATGATTCATTATTTATGTATATACATACTTATTCTATTGCCCAATTGTTTGCATGCTGCCTCATCTAGGTGGAATTTGCCCATTATATAGCACTTGGCCCGCTCTAAGGGTTATATATTAAGCGATTAACTTGCACCGAATTACAGCGGACTGCGATTTTCACCGTACGGTGCAATTTCCTGGCAGTTCATCTATTCGCTAGCCTGTCAAATCGCCAAATGCTGGTGAATTGACGGCGAAATATGGTGCAGTTCGGCACAGATCGGTAATCTTCGGTGGCAGTGAAATTGTCCCATAGAGAAGTTATGGTTAATCTATTTAGAGAAAGCCGAACTGCACCGTAATATCAGTGAAATGCCTTGATTTCTGGTGATTCAGTTTGTAAGGTTTAAACAGTCAAAGCCCATAGGATTCAATGTAAAAAAATATCGGTATTATCTGTTTTTTATTCAACCGTTTAATCCTTTCATTTTCAGCAAACCGACCTTTCATTTATTTATTTTTTGGAACATTTTGATGTATTTTGTAGTCAAATTTTTTGAATCCCAACATTTTTTAAAGGCGTTTATTTTTTAACAGACCATTTTATTAGTTTTTATTGAACCTTTTTTAATATTTCCACTAGTTCTCATGCATTTTTATTGGTTTACACACCTTTTAGAAGAATAGCAGAGTTTCTTTTTTTTTTTTTCAGTTCAGCAGCATTCTGAGGTCTGTTCAGTGGTCTTCGGTGGCGTTCGGTGTTCTGATTGGTGGTCTTCGGTGGTGATCGGCAGTCTGTTTGGCGGTGTTCGGTAGTCTGTTCTCCGGTCGACGGCAGTCTTTGGGGCCTCCACATTTGGCACACTTTGGGGACCCTACGGGGAATAGTGAATTCACCACAGGGTCAGCAAACTGAAGTCAAAGTGCGACGAGTGAGAAAGCACTGAAATTTCAGTGAAATTTTGGTGCTTTCTGAATACCCTGTATGTAGGTTCAATTCAGAAAGGTGCCAGTTAGTTGGTAAGATATTGTGTATCAATTGGCATAATGTATTTTTGAGATTTGCTATTTACTATTGATAGATATTATTGTACTATTATTTATGCTTAGATTATTTATGTTGTTATCTATTTAATAAAGATTTAGGACCCTATTCCAAGGTTGGTGTCAACTTAACCAGAGCTGTTGTAAACGTTCCAGAGCCAATGAAGTTTATGGAGTTGTTAAGTTTAAAACAGCTCTGGTTATACTAACACCAACCTTAGATTATGGCCCTTACCTTTTTATATTTCTATAATGGTTGAGTCATTGGCTTCTCTTATTGTGAGAAACACATATCACCCAGTGATAAGAACGGAATATATATATATATATATATATATATATAGTGTGTGTTTTAATATTGCAGACGCCACCTGCACATCATAGCAATTCAAAGAATTACATCCCAGAGCTCCTGTGCCACATTCCCTATATGCAGCAAGGAATTCTGGGTAGGATATGCAAATGACCTCTGTCTCACTTTTATGCATCCTGGATCTGTTATTGCACAGAACCCTAAAATCAATGCTATGCCACACTGTGTCTTTGTAGCAAAGATAAGGTTATGCAACTGGTCAAAGCCACTCCTAGGACAGCGCTGTTTCAGGTTTGTTGAACCTTCATCAGCTAGGAGACAGGCATGACCAGTTACAGTGGATGCTTGGACCATAGGTAAGTAAGTGTCTATAAGGGGTTGTGGTGAAGGACTAAAAGTGAGATAAAAAGCCTCCACACTATAATAAGTGTGTTTTAATATTGCAGAAGCCACCTGCACATCATAGCAATTCAAAGAATTGCATCCCAGAGCTCATGTGCCACATTCCCCATATGCAGAAAGGAATTCTGGGTAGGATATGCAAATGACCCCTGTCTCACTTTTATGCATCCTGGATCTGTTATTACACAGAACCCTAAAATCAATGCTATGCCACACTGTGGCTTTGTAGCAAAGATAAGGTTATGTAACTATACATATATATATATATATATAAATTCAATAGGTCGTGTTAGTCCAGATGCCAAAATTATGAGTATAGCAGTACGTAGTGATACCTTTTTTATTGGACTAACGTTACATTTAAAAGACAAGCTTTCAGCCTTCACTGTGCTGTCTGTTTTTTTTTTTTTTTCTTCTTTTTTCATTCTAGGTCAGGGGTGGGGAACCTTTTTTCTGCCAAGGGCTATTTGGAGATTTATAAGATCATTCGAGTGCCATACAAGATTAACAACTTAAAATTTCGCCCCGGTGCGGTAACTTATGGTGTCACCCCCCCCCCCGAGTTTTACAGATTTTTCTTAACAACTCTTACTCATAAATCAATACTCCCATATAACACTGAATGCTCGTACACACAGCACATATTACTGTGAGGTTTATTGCTGTGGAGCTCTCTCCTATGTTCACACACAAATTTTTGCCAACTGCCAGCAAGTACGGTGCCTGTTCGAAGGCAGTGAAAGTGAAAGCACATGTAGCGCTGTTTAAAACTGTGTTGCTGCAATTACTCGGTTTTAGCCACCAGAGGGAGACAAAAGCCATATGGACAATGCAGGACCTAAACGAACTACAATATCCATCAGGCTTTGCGGCGAATACAGGAAGTGGGTGGGACAGAGAGTAAAGACGTAAGCAGCCTCGTGCGGAGGAGCGCCAGAGTGAGCGGAGCGGCGAAAGACAGAGGACGCAAGTGAGACTGCCAGGGATCGAGACCAGGCCGGAGCTCAGACGCTACCTCGAGGGCGCTGGAGATCGGGACAGTAACTTGCGGAGGCATACCCATTACCGCTGAGAGGTTTGCGCAGAACTTCAGTTCCAGTTGGACCCCTTGTAAGGAGACTGCGATGATCCATAGGGAGTGCAGGTGGTAGGCCGTAGTTCTCGAGTTGGAGATCAGATGAGCATAAGAGCGGATCCGGTGGCACAGAGTTCCGGAGGACAAGCGGAGAGACATCCTTGATCGGGCAGTGGGACGGACTGTCTAACGGATGGGTGAGAGGCCTTACAGGCCACAAGTCCAAGTATAATCCAGCACGCTGCCTTATTATTCAATTCTACAGGGCCCCAACTTGACTAGTCGAAGATTTGCTTATTACATTCACTGGCCAGTTGAATACGGTACCCGGGTACACGAATCAATACACGTACACCTTTTTGAGACATTTACATTCACGGGACTTACACTCCAGAACTGAGGGGGTTAATCCTTTTTTTTTTGCCGCCGCGTTTTTTCCCGCATTACGAAATCCTGTCGTCCATATACCGTATTTGCATTATATGTGTCACTTTATTGGGATCAGTGAAGTATATAATCTATAAAATCCACAACAGTGCTGGTGTATATTTATTCCCTAGTGCGGTGAGACTAACCCGAGGTTTATTCAGCGACTCCTCCGGGAGTGAGCGCTACACGTGGTGGCTCGTTCCGGGATTCTAGTCTCTAAAATTAAACCGCATCTAAAGGGTTAAATATGGATCCAGACACTGCTGCCAAATGGTGTGAGGAGCAAAATAGCCAAAAAGAGTTAAGCATAGTCATGGATAATCCTGCAGACACTTGGGCCGAAGATCAGATTCGCCGGGCCGTGGCCGCGCTGACACCAGAGCATCGGGGGTTAATCCTGGACATTAAAACGAACCCAGATACTTCTCACACATATGTTCTTTTTGAGTGAAGAAAGGGTGTTCCAGTATGTTTTCAGGGCACAAGCGTGAAGCTGACCGATGAGGTGGAAGTTCAACTGATTCAGCCAAGTGCACCACGTGTCGATCCCGCGAGTGTTCCAGCGCACAGTCCGCTGGCCATGATCGGGCCTGAATTCATAGTGGCTATCGGAGATTTGCTGGCTAAATGTCAAAGAACAAGCCCTCCACACACTAACTTTGGTTATCGACGGTTGAGAAATTTTACAGGACACGTACCAACTCCGGCAGGAGAAGAAACTTTTGAAGAATGGGTAGAACAGGCGATGCAGGCTTTGGATGAGTGGGACGGCCCTGAAGCGCAGAAGAAGCAAAGAATTACTGAGAGCTTAAAGGGACCTGCGTCAGAGGCTGTCAGAAACTTGAAGTTGAGTAAGCAAGACTGCACTGCTTTAGATTACCTAAACGTGTTACAAGAAGTCTTTGGGCGAACAGAAAAGGCTGCTGAACTCATGTACCAGTATGAACACACCTACCAGCGAAAGGTGAGAAAATGACTGAATATATGAGGCATCTAGATAAGATTCTGCACCAGATACTTCTTAAGAAAGGGGCCGAACCGGCCACAATAGACAAAATCCAGATGCAGCAGATATTGAGGGGCGCTCAACCTCTAGATCCTGTAATGCTACAGCTGAGAACCAGAGAAGGTAACCGAGAATTGAAATACCTGGAACTGATTCGAGCTGTTAGAGAGGAAGAGGCTCTACTGGAAGAAAAATCTTTAAGGAGAGGAGAAAGAGCTTAAGCACAACCCGTGAGACATAACGAATATCTGCAAACTGAAGATGATTCGATGGACACTTATGGATCCGAAGTTGACGGGCAAGAGCATCTGTTTGTCCCTATATCCACAGAGAGTGGGGTCAAAGAGTCAGCCATTCCTACCTATAGTGAAATACACAAGACTGTTAAGAAGGTGCAAGAAGCTCAAGCTGAACTGAAACAGGCACACACGGACTTGTGCCGAGTACTTTTGAAGGTGGCAGAGACACAGACCGATATGCAGAAGTTCCTTACTGATATGTGGACAACTGGAGTTGCTGTGGTGTCTGGCCAGGGTCCTTCAACCGACTCATTACAAGCAAATGCGCCTCCGGTTTCGAAGAAGAGATGTTTCAGTTGTGGGGAAATGGGTCATTTCAGAGCACAGTGCAAAAACCAAAGGCCTGAAGGAAATAAAGTGGAAGAGTTCCTAAAGGCCTTGGAAGGGCTGCTATCTACCTCACAGGCGGGAAACGCCAGAGGGCCCAAGTGAAGGAGCAAACTAGGTGCCCAATGGTTGAAAACCGCTCCAAAATTCAAGCCAGAACCAAAAGGCCGAGAGGACCCAGAGTCTTGCCAACTGCTGAGCCAACCAGGACTGAAAGAGTTACTCTCTTAGTATCCGGTCCTATGTCATGGGGAAACAATGCACACCCAAAACCTCCACGAGTCAAGAAGAAGGCCAGGGTACAGCGAGCTGGGTCTAAACCTCCTGCGGCTACGACAAAGTTTCCTGACCAGCTGATAGGTCCTTCTCCCATCGTTCCAATCCAAGTGGAGGGAGTCTATACTAAAGCTCTGTTAGACTCAGGGGCTCAAGTGACATTGATCTATCGAGACTTCTACGAGAAGCACTTGAAGCACATACCTCTACAGAAGATAAAGGACCTTGAGATCTGGGGTATCGGAACTGAGAAGCTTCCCTATGATGGATATCTACAGGTAAAGTTAGAAATTGGATCCGAAGTTATCGGACAGTCTGGAGGTTGTGATGCATTGGCCATTGTGTGTCCTCGGCCTTCAGGGGCCAACAGAAGTTCTATGATAGTGGGGACGAATACTGATCTGGTGAGACGTCTTCTGACTCCAATAGTGATGGAAGAAAGTTCTACCGGAGGAGTGCACCCAATGTTACGTCCGGTCTATCAGCGAATGGTCGAAGAACAGAGGGCACCTGCCGAAGTGGGGCGCCTGTGGAGATTGGGGGGAACAGAGAAGGTTCTGCAATAAGGAGAAGTGAAGAGTTTCCTGGCTTCAGTCAAGTTGAACGGATCACAACCGGGTCCCTATGTGGTTCTGGAAACTGATCCCAGTCATGGGAGTGAAGCCGGAGTAGAAGTAATCCCTGAGATAATCTCCACGAGAGCTTTGAAATGGACACGAGGAAGAGTCTCAGTTAGCATGTGTAATGTGTCTGATTCTCCAGTGATCCTGAAAGCACGAATGCCCATCGGGCAAGTAGCATCCGCTACGCCTCTCTCCCGTACCGATTTGGGGGGGGGGTGAATAAAGAGATTCCTGCTGAAAGGTTCTATCCTAAGGACGCTCCCATCTCACCTGAATGGAAGAAACGTCTTCAGTCCCAGATCCTAAAATGGAGAGACTTGTTCTCGAAGAATGAGTTCGACGTGGGTTTAGCCAAGAGCACTGAACATCGCATCCGACTACAGGAAGATAAGCCGTTTCGAGAAAGGTCAAGACGAGTTCCGCTGGGAGACTTGGATGATCTACGAGAACAGCTGAATGAATTACAGCGGACTAAGGTGATTCAAGAGTCCAGGAGTCCATACACTTCTCCAATAGTGATGGTTCGGAAGAAGAATGGTTCTATTCATCTATGTATAGACTATCGCACGTTAAATCAGAGAACCATTCCGTATCAATATGCCAGTCCTCGGATAGAAGATGCCTTACAGTGTTTGTCTGGAGCAAAATGGTTTAATGTACTAGACCTGCGAAGTGGGTATCATCAGATACCAATGCATCCTGAGGACAAAGAGAAAACTGCGTTCATCTGCCCACTGGGGTTCTTTGAGTTCAACAGAATGCCTCAAGGCCTCACTGGGGCTCCCGCCACGTTCCAACGGTTAATGGAGAAGACAGTCGGGGACATGAACCTGATCGAAGTGTTGGTGTATCTTGATGATATTATTGTGTTTGGGAAGACTCTGGAAGAACATGAGCAGCGGTTGGAGAAGGTTTTGAAGCGGCTCCACGAAGAAGGGTTGAAACTGTCTCTGGAGAAGTGTGAATTTTGCCTGCCTTCTATTATGTACCTGGGACATGTTGTTTCAGCTGAAGGTGTTTTGACGGATCCTCGAAAGTTGGAAGCCGTAGCTTCCTGGCCTAGACCCCGAAATGTTACTGAACTTAGATCTTTCCTGGGGTTCTGCTTGTATTACCGAAGATTCGTAGGAGGATTTGCCAAGATAGCTCAACCCTTGAATAAGCTCCTACAGAAGGAAGATGTGGAAGAAGGCTCCAAGGCCTCTGATCAAGGTTCGTCGGCTAAAGGGCAAAGGAAGGCCCGGGAATCCATCCAAGAAGAATGGACTGATCGGTGTGAAAGTGCTTTCATGAAATTGAAGGAGAGTCTAACTCGAGCTCCTGTCTTGGCTTACGCTGACCCTCATAAGCCGTAGGAATTACACGTGGATGCCAGCAGAGAAGGACTAGGGGGAGTCCTTTACCAGGAATATGGTGGATTGTTGCGGCCTGTAGCGTATGTGAGCCGAAGCCTTACTCCTTCCGAGAAGAACTATCCTACCCTCAAGTTGGAGTTCCTAGCCTTGAAGTGGGCGGTAGTAGACAAACTGAAAGATTATCTATATGGGGCTGACTTCGTGATCAAGACTGACAACAATCCTCTTAGATATGTTCTTACTACTGCGAAGCTGGATGCAACGGGACATCGGTGGTTGGCCGCTCTGTCAGGGTTTCGGTTCAGCCTGAAGTATCGCCCTGGAGTGAATAATCGAGATGCGGATGCTTTGTCGAGAAGGCCCTACACTACGGAATGGACTCAGCTGACTCCAGATGGGGTGCAAGCCTTATGTCAAGGGGAAGAGCGCCGGGTCAAGAGAGTGGTTGAAGCAGAAGCTATAGGGGTTATGGCTGCGGCTGTTCCAGAGTTTTATTGTAATCCTACACAGCTGAGGGATGAAAGTCTGCCTACTTTTTCGAAACAGGACCTGAAAGCCGATCGGGCTAGAGATCCTCTGATTGCGTTAACAGTAAAGGCCATAAACACGAACCAAAGGGAAATTCTACTGACAAATTCCCCAGAAGGAGCCCGAATGGTATACAAAGAGTGGGAACGGCTGAAGATGTTGGATGGGGTGGTCTACCGAAGGGGCCCCTCGAACAGTGCTGAAGAGACACAACAGTTGTTCCTTCCCACCAAACACAGAGAGGGTGTGCTGAGATCATTACACGATGACCATGGGCATTTGGGTGCAGAGAGAACTTTTAAGCTAGTGCGAGACAGATTTTATTGGCCCTGTTCACTATGGCCTACCAAGGAGAATCTACTTGGATCAGGGCAGAGACTTTGAGAGCCGGCTTGTTGGGCAATTGCTGGAACTGTTAGGAATTCAGAAGACCCGAACCACTTCATATCACCCTCAAGGCGACGCCCAACTCGAAAGCTTTAATCGCATGCTGCTAAATATGTTGGGGACATTGTCGAACAGAGAGAAGCAGGGCTGGAGTCGTCACATAGCTCCGCTGGTGCATGCGTACAACAGTACGGAGAGTGACGCTACTGGATACTCACCGTACCGTCTCATGTTCGGAAGAGAAGCTTGACTGCCAGTTGATTTGGCATTTGGGCTATCTCTTGATCAGACGTCTGTGGCCTCTCATAGAAATTATGTGGATCGACTCCGGAAGAATTTGGCCTCTGCGTTTGAACAGGCCCGTTTGACTTCAGGAAACCGAGAACAGAGGAACAAGTGAAACTATGACTTGAGAGTTCGCATACAAGATCTACAGCCGGGTGATAGAGTGTTGTTCAAGAACTTGAGTGTTTCTGCAAGGCATAAACTGGCGGATAGATGGAGTTCTCAAGTCTACATTGTCTGCAAGCAACTGCCGGGTCTGCCAGTTTACCAAATCCGACCTGATGGAAAGGCGGGACCTCTAAAAAACTGGCACTGAAATCATCTGTTACCTCTGAGAGAAGCTGTAAGAATACCAGTTGGAGACGAACTTTCTTTGCCGAAACTGCCTGTTCCATGTTCGATTTCTGTCACATGGTCTCAACAGACCCAGGTTGTTGAAGATAGTGAAGGAGACAGTGAGGAAGGAAGTTTTTGTCTGGACTGGGTGCACTCGCCTGAGCCTGAAGAGGTCATCCCAGTTTCTGAATGGTGGGAAAGTAACCTGAGGCCTGAGGCTCCTAAATTCCAATTGGAAGTTTCTGAGAGTTTGGAGGTTCCTGTAGTTCCGGAAGAGGTGTCCATAGATTACAGTTCTATTCCTTCACTGGAATGGTCATATTCTGAAGAGGTGTCTGCTCCAGTTGTGGATGAAAGAATTGAGCCCGTACCTGTGGCACTTCCACCTGAAGAGGAGACGATTGAACCAGAGTCAAAACGCTCTATCCGACCCCCTCAGAGACTCACTTACGACTCACCGGGACATAGCACTGAAGAGGCTGTCACCACAGTGCGAAGGTTGCCCAAAGTGTCTGCTATGTTAGCTGAGGTAGTCAGGAGCATGAGTCAACTTGAGGACGTGTATCTGACCCATTGTATGTTTGCTGCTGAGCCTGTATATATTGCCTAATGTAAATGCTGAAATGTCATATAAGTGTTATACCTCCTTGGAGAGACCCAAGAGTTCTAGGAGGGGGAGAGTGTAGCGCTGTTTAAAACTGTGTTGCTGCAATTACTTGGTTTTAGCCACCAGAGGGAGACAAAATCCATATGGACAATGCGGGACCTAAATGAACTACAATATCCATCAGGCTTTGCGGCGAATACAGGAAGTGGGTGGGACAGAGAGGAAAGACGTAAGCAGCCTCGTGCGGAGGAGCGCCAGAGTGAGCGGAGCGGCAAAAGACAGAGGACGCAAGTGAGACTGCCAGAGATCGAGACCAGGCCGGAGCTCAGACGCTACCTCGAGGGCGCTGGAGATCGGGACAGTAACTTGCGGAGGCATACCCATTACCGCTGAGAGGTTTGCGCAGAACTTCAGTTCCAGTTGGACCCCTTGTAAGGAGACCGCGATGATCCATAGGGAGTGCAGGCGGTAGGCCATAGTTCTTGAGTTGGAGATCAGATGAGCAAAAGAGCGGATCCGGTGGCACAGAGTTCCGGAGGACAAGCGGAGCGACATCCTTGATCGGGCAGTGGGACGGACTGTCTAACGGATGGGTGAGAGGCCTTGCAGGCCGCAAGTTCAAGTATAATCTAGCACGCTGCCTTATTATTCAATTCTACAGGACCCCAACTTGACTAGTCGAAGATTTGCTTATTACATTCACTGGCCAGTTGAATACGGTACCCGGGTACACAAATCAATACACGTACACCTTTTTGAGACATTACACTCACGGGACTTACACTCCAGAACTGAGGGGGTTAATCCTTTTTCTTTTGCCTCCGCGTGTTTTCCCGCATTACGAAATCCTGTCGTTCATATACCCTATTTACATTATATGTGTCACTTTATTGGGATCAGTAAAGTATATAATCTATAAAATCCACAACAGTGCTGGTGTATATTTATTCCCTAGTGCGGTGAGACTAACCCGAGGTTTATTCAGTGGCTCCTACGGGAGTGAGCGCTACACACACATGGATATATATTGCCCCCAGCAGCTCTACATATATTGTCCCCAGCAGCTCACCCATGGATATATATTGCCCACAGCTCACATATGGATATATTGCCCGAACTCACAATTATATATTGCCCCCAGGAGCTCATCCATAGATATATATTGCCCCAGTTCACATATGGATATATTGCACCCCAGCTCACATATGGATATATTGCCCCAGCTCACATATGGATATATTGCCCTCAGACCAGCTCACACATGGATATGCCCCAGCTCTCATGGATATGCCCCAGCTCACATGGATATGTCTCCCAGCTCTCCTGGATATGCCCCCCAGCTCACATGGATATGCCCCCCAGCTCACATGGATATACCCCAGTTCACATGGATATGCCCCAGCAGCTCTCATGGATATGCCCCCAGCTCACATGGATATGTCCCCCAGCTCACATGGATATGCCCCAGCTCTCATGGATATTGCCCCCTGCTCTCATGGATATTGCCCCCTGCTGTTCTCATGGATATGCCCCAGTGCACATGGATATTGCCCCCATCTCACCTCCTGTCTCCTGCCACCACCACATCTTCGGCTCCCTCTGAGCTATATATAAGCTTTTCTGGATAGGTACTTTATAGATCAGAGCAAATGGTGGAAGACCTTGTCGGAGAGGAAACAAACTCTGTGCACTCTGGATTTTGGATTCTTCTGTATTTTAGAATTCCAGATTAGAGATGCCCAACCTGAATTATAATACACCCAATAAACCATTCCAATAGCCCTCTCCCATCTTGGAACCAAAAAACATGTTGGCATTGCCATATTCTCCTGTACACCCCCTACAATATATAGTTCTAATTTATATGTTTTATAGTTAACATTATGGGCTGTATTACATTTTTTATGCTAAAACAGGGACACTAAAGGAGGAAAACCTTCGCCTGCAGACTGTTATGTCCTGCGCCCCCTCTGGATGAGGTGGACGTTGCCAGTGAAGTTCTGAACTTTTAGTGTATCTGGCGCCACCTCTGGCTTCTTTGAACTATGCACCTTAGTTCTGGACATTCAGTCACTTTCTGACGTCTAGCCTGGACACGCACACCTGGACTGAATTGCTTATGAACTCATGTGCTTAAAAGCAGGCAGTGCCAAAGAAGGACGCTGTCTCATTTGTTCTGAAGCTCATCGTGTTAGGTACTCTTTCTGATCCAAGCCTCCTAGTGATTCATGGTCTAGTTTAGTTAAGTCTAGTTTAGTTTGTTCTGCATTCTGTGTTATTATCAGTCCGATCTGTGGCCTCAGTTTAAGCTATTTCCTCATTGTGTCCTAGCTTTATCCTGTCTGTCTCCTGGTCTCCTCCATGTCTTGTATTTCCCCTGTTGAGTTCAGTTTAACCCTTCGATCCTGCATTGCTTTTGTTTTCAGTATTTGGGTTTCTGTTTAGGTTTCGCTCAGTTCCCTGATTTCTGGTTTCATGTATATTTTGTTCTGTAAACCTGCTGTCTGTTTTTTCTGGTTCCTCGTTGTTTATTATTTTTTTTAGTAAATAAATTACTTTATTTACTTTCTTTTCTCGGTTCATGTTTGTGCTCTGCAATAGAGCTCACGCCCTCCTGTTCCATGTCTAGCCAGGTCCCCCCCAGTCGTTACACAGGTTTCTGATTAGCGTGATATTATGGTGCAGGTGATAATCCAGCAGCCTGCACTGTAACGCGGCGTTAAGCTTCGGGATGCTAAGCGCCGCCGCGTGCATCCCCTCCATGGAGTCAATAGGACCCCATTGAGGCTTCCACTGTTGGTAACATGACCTGCCAGATCTCGTGAGGCGAGATCCGGCAGGTTGGTGGAGTGATTTGCAGAGGGAGACTGTAGTATTTTTTCCCCCCAGTCTCTCTCTCTGCTCCCAGCGGCAAGAAGAAGCGGATCGAGCTGCCGTTCTCGCCGTGGGGTGAGAGGTGAGTATGTGATTTTAATTTTTTTTCAGCTAGTGCTAACTGATTCTGCAGAAGCGGTATCCATTAGCACCATCTCCTAGCTGTGGGTAACTTTTTAGTCAACCGCAGTGGGACGTGATTAGCGTTAGGATTTTGTAATCCTAACGCTAATTAACTCTTTGCGATCCCCATGTTTAGAATAGGGAGCGCAATGTACAGTAAGATCGCGCTTAAAAGCGCAAGCTCCGAATTGCTAACAGGTTTTTTAACCCGTTAGCATTCGGAATGTGATAAGGGTGACCAGCGCTAGGGCTACAAAAGCTAACATTAACACTCACACAGCTGAGCACTAACGTTAACGCTCACACAGCTGAGCATTAACGCTAGCGTGAAGAATGTAATATGGCCCTACGTGTTTTCGTGATATAAAACGGATCCATATCACACAGTTTTCTAACAAGTACATATCTGTATTTCATACATCAGCTTGGATTTAAAAAAGCATTAACAAATACCATGTGAACTGCAAACAAAATGTTTTTTATGTATAGTTTTCTTGATGCTGATCGATGAGATGGAAATAAGGAACAAGTGCAAGGACAGCTGCAATCAGCTAAGAATATCTGTGAAAAGGTTGGGTGAATAGGATATGATTGTGTAATTATAAGTAAGGTGAAATTATAAGAAAGAAATGCATTATTGTCTGGTTCAATTGCTGTTGCTGATTACTTTTGGGTTGTTCAGTTATCTGGTTATTCTTTTGGATCAATTTAGCATATGATATAATGGATCATTCATATAAAAATTACACTACATTCAATTCAACTTTTGGTTTGGATGCAGAATGCACAATCACCTGGACGCCGTCTACTCTATTCAGTGATTGCAATTAAAATTCTTTTCACATTGGACTGTTTTCTTTGGTCGGATTAGAGATGAGTTCTAGGTTAGAATGACAAAAATGAGAACATCTATTTTATCTGATGAATATTCTTAATTGTATCTATTGATCTAGGTAATGGTATTCTATGTGCCCAGTTAATGACAAATTATGTACATTATGGATTTTCAGTGGAATGTTTGTTTGGTGAGTCATATTTTTTTGCCTGTCTCAGAAAGATGTAACAGATGCAAACGATTTTAATAGACAAATGCAATGTTCAGGATATGAAACAAAAAAGACCCTTTAAAGATTAACCCTCTCGTACTGCGAGGATCAGTGCATTAGTTCTGTCTTTTCCATCAACTGATATTATTTTGTGATGTGAGTCAAAAAACACTATGTCCTGTTCATACATTGAAAGTGTTGTCCTCCTCCTTGCCTACATCCTCTGTATGGTGCTGTCTTAACAGTTCATCTTTGAGTTCATCTTTGAGTGCCCTTTTCTTTATGTTTACTTTACTTGTGCTCAATGGTGTTTATTCAGAGAGCACCGAAATGTCAGTGCTCTGTCGTTCGGCACCCTTCAGCGAGCTCAATTCGCCGACCCTGAATTCAACATTCACCACAGGGTTCCTGAAGTGCGCTGAAGGGATCTGCTGATAAATCTGCCAAACGCCGCCGCCAACTGCCAAACAGATCAATGAATGCAGCTGATGATCCACTGAATGCCACCAAACAGATCGCTGAATATTCCCGCAGGACACCGAACGCAGCAGATGATCTGCCAAATAATCTGTCGAATGCAGGTGCAAAACGCTGAAGGCAGGTGACGATCTACCGAAACACTACCGAACACAGCTAACGATTTGCCAAATGATCTGCCAAATGCCACTGAAAAGGCTGCCGATCAACCCCCGAACAAAGCCAATCAGCAGCCAAACAGTGGTAAATGAAAAGAAAAAAAAATAACAATTTTTAAAAGGTGTTTAAAACAAAAAATACACCACAGGGTGGCCGAAATAGGATCGCCGAATCGCACCGAATTGAAGAGAACGAAAAGTCACCGAACGTGCGGTGACTTTTCGATTCTCTTTGAATAACCTTGTTTGGTATGTTATGCATAATGCATTAAAGTTTTTTGCTACTAAAAAACTTGACTACATGCCTGGCCAGTAGCTTCACTGCCAGAAATGCTCATTGTGGGGGAGTCAGATATTTGTAGAGCTAGTTAAGCGGCGCACAGCACACGCTCACATCTAAGGCCGGAGGCACACTAGGCATCTTGTTGTGCGCACTAGCGTGCGCTACCGGCGTCCGTCGCAGCGTTGTGATGCTGCGGCGGAGCCGGTCACATGCTTGCGCGCGCGCACCTAGCGATCATCACTGTCGATGCGCTAGGATTCGTGTCGACGGGTCTGCAAAGCGCGATCCTCCATAGGAGGATCGCACTTTGCAGCCTTGTGGAGGGGGGCAGGTGGGCGTCGAGGGGGGGCCGGTGCATTAACGTTTTCTTTAACGCACACTAGTGCGTTAAAGAAAATGCCTAGTGTGCCTCCGGCCTAATTGTTTTCAGCCTGGGTCTAAGCAGTTCAGCACAGAGTATGCAGTGAGAGGAGGTTAGGAGATTGTCTAATAACACACAAGACGCCAGCAAAAGCAGAGAAAGGGAAAACAAGCAAATGGAGTCCCTCTCTTTTTAAGTTACACATCCAAGAGAGGAAAAGGTAACATGCATGTCTTTTAATGTAGTGCTCACTTTTATAGCAAACGACAATTCACTGAGCCCATTAGTCCAATAAAAATGATGCCATCTTTGTTCTTCAAACCGATGTGGATGAAGCTGCAACGAACATACTCTATCCTTCATATATAATTTCTTCTTGATGTTTATTGTGCCATCATTCTTGTGCGCAACATTATTTAATTTGCTGTGTGATTTAAAGCAGAAATATCCCTTTAATGTTGGTTACAGGTGTTGCACAATATTTTAATATTTCTTTTCTTCAACTAATCCGAAAAACAATCTAGTATATCCTGAACAAATCAGACCAGATTAAAATAACTGGAGAGATCATACCGAGCAATCTAAATGACACTATGTTTTTCTTTTTAAGATAAGATAAGGCATATTACAGATTCGTTTTAAGGTGCACAGGACTCAGCTGTTTGTTGGCTAGAAAACACCTAATAATGACATTCCAACTACAATGTATTACTGTATAATCTTACAATGTATTACATAATATCACACAAAGATCTCTTCAGACAGAATGGGTTTGTCACTCATCTAATGGACTCTTGCTAGTGGAAGCTGTGGAGTGATGCCTCTATCGTTCACTGCACTCACATTAATTCAGACAAATAGTCTTTTATACCATAGTAAATTGTTTTGTGGAATGGTTTTTAATGTGCTATACTAAAACGGCAAAAGTATTGACCAGGATTTTTTTTTATAAAAAGGTATGAGAAATAAAACATAAAAAAGTGACAAAGTGTTTAACCCTTTCACTATCATGATCGAGTATACGCGATCTTAAAAAGCACCTGCTGGTGCACCGATTTTCAGTATACTCAATGTGATTTAATTCTGGGGCAATGCAAAGGGATTGCAATTATTGCACAATGAAGTCGGCTCCAGAACATGCCCCCAAAGTATTAGCAACTCAGACATGACAGCTGCTAAAACAGTTTGATCAGCTTTGGAGTTCTGTTTGTTCCCTCGGGCAAACATGGAGCCCAAGCTATATTATTGAGATTGACTAGTAGCAATTTCTGGATGTATTGTGACATCTGCCTGTCAAATAGCGCTCCAGGCCTCAAGGCAGGGGTCTACAAACAGGGCTTCTCATGCTCCTTAGTACCCAAGGTAGGACTTGATCCAGCAAGCCCCAACCCATGACTCCAGGTCTGAAAATAGCAGGCCCCATGTCCCCCCAGACTCCAGGTCTAGGCTTCACTAGCCCCAAGACAGAGCCCATTTAGCCTCCCTGTCCTTAGTGCTAGTGTCCCAACACTCTCTCCCCAAGAGTGATTGGCCCCAATCTCTTCTCCCCTCCCTTCCCCAGTGTGAGTCTCCCCAGTTTCTCCCCCAGAGTGCCTCCATTACCTACCCCTCCCTTCTTTAAAGTGATTGGTTCTATCCCCCCAGAGTGAGAAGCCCCCTGCCCATTTTCTCCCAAGTGAGTAGTCCTACTCTCCCCAGTAGTCTGCCCCATTCCTACTTCTCCTTTAAATAGTAGTTGGCCTCATTCCCCATCTTATCTGGTAGTCATACCAATTCCCCAGTAATCAACCCCAATCCACCAGTCCATCTCCAATATTAAGCCCTATTCCCTCTCTCCCTTCCGCAGTGGTCAGCCCCATACCCTTTCTCTTCCCCAATAGTCAACTCCATTCCATCACCTTTTCCAAAGAAGCACTCAGCCTCCTCTCTCTCCCCTACCTTCTTGTAGGAATGCAGCATGCTAGGAGGGAGGAGGGAGTTGTACTTTCTCTGGCCAGGACTTGAAAGCTCCAGATTTACTCTTAGAAAGCAGATTCCAGAGCTCTGGACTCAATGTGATGTGCTGTATCAACCACAGCAGGCATTGCTCGGGGAGGAAACCAGAGGTTGGCTTGCAGGCCCTCTGAAGTTGCTGGGCCCATTATGATGTTGTGGGCTGTCTCCCCCCTGATAATTGCCATGCCAATGAATAATGTATTTACATTTTTAACAGGACATACTTACATACAGTTTCATTGTAATTACTCTCACAGTTTCTACCCTCCACACATCCCTGTTTTTCTCCCAAAAGAATTCATAAATAAACAGTTTGCAACTGCGCCCAAAGGGGAAAAATCTGTTCTGATTAGATAATAACATTCAGATTTCTCTTCAGATCATCAAACAATGATTTTTACTTGAAAATAGTTTTTTAATGTGGGTAAACCTCACGTTAAACGGATATCCAAATGATAAGGAAAAAAAGTAAAAACAAATATAAAAAAACGTGACATATGTTTTATATAAATATGCATACGCTTTTCCCTGTGTTCCTTAGTCTGGAAAAAAATTATGTTATTTATGGTATTATTTTTATTGTGCAAACCTAGTGGTGTCTCAAAAAGGAGACGTGCTTTGAAACATCTAGCTTTTCATAACCTGCTTAAAAGAGATTGACGGTACACTGTTATATTTCATGTAAATCAACAGCCTTCTTGATTGTGTAACCTGACAAATAGAGGTTTTGCGATACAAGCACTTTCACAATCCGCTCCATCCTTAATACATTTTGTAACATCTCGTTAAGGAAAAAAATACTGACTGGTTAAGGTTAACAGGAAGCTTTTCTTGTGACATCTGTACAAGGAATTCTATTAAAATAGAAACATTTTCATCTCCGTTGACCTTTTTGTTATTTAAATGTGCAAAATGTGATTTTACGTCCTGTGAATGGATGAGAGACCTTGCATCCTTTTATCTGCCAAGCACCAGTCTATGTAAAAAAAGTGAGCAGATGTTTTCTGTTTCGACTGTAAGAAAAAGAAACTGCGGGGTAAAAACATTTTATATTTATTACATGTTATATTCATAAAATATTTAGAAAAAAAGAAAAAAAAAGCTTGGGTTGCGTCTGCGGAATCTTAAGCAGAAGAATGTCTCTCTGGGTGATGCTTTATTAAACCTTCGTCGCAGCAGAAATACAATTAGTGTGTTTACCTTTCAAACGAAAACATCGGTGTTAGGATTCAATGTTAATGCTAAAGGGACAGTCTAGTTTTCTTGTAAACTTTACCTAAAGCAATACAGCATCTTAAAACAAGCATGTTTTCTAATTACCATCCATTATTTATATCCTGCTTTTGCCTCTGCCTACATCTCCATTATTAGCAGGTATGTTCCATTCACTTCGCTCGGCCAATGATCTGTTATTATCCTCCCCTCTCTCTCACCTACAGGACTTTTCCTGAGCTGCCCCCAATCTATGGAACTCCCTTGCAACATTTGACTCTCCCTGTGTCTCCAGTCTTTCAAGATATCTCTAAAAACACATTACTCTTGAGAAGCGTATCAGCTCTCTCCATAAACCTCCCATTGTACCTTTCCTGATCTAGCTCCCACACAGCCCCCATGCACCCCATTACTTCTCATCATCACATCTGTGTGTCCCCCCACGCCTCTTAGATTGAAAATAATTTTGTAAGAGCATTTTTGCCCGAAAAATCCTGAAAAACGCCTAAAAGATCCTAAGAATAAATAAAGAGACTTTTTGCTGCAAATTAAAAGAATAAACAGTTTAATAGATATTGAATAAAACCAGGAATATTTTAACATTGAAACCTATGGGATTCGCCTGATTAAACCTGCCGAATGAAACCACCGAACTTTAGAGATTTCATTGACATTTCTCTGCTGGGTGGTGTCTCTGAATAGATTAACCAGCCCTCAAAATTTCCACTGGCATACTCGCGTTTTGTGAGGGGAAATTTAGTACTGGCGAGTGAAACTGCACACGCAGCCAGCATGATAAAGTCTATCGTGCTGCCTGCTCTGCGTTTTCAGCCGGCGGCCTTGTTGTTTTTTCCTCTTCTTCAGGTCAACCGACGTGCTCAGGGTCAGCCTGTCTGCTTTTTTTATTTATTTCAGCAAATGGGACTTGGTCGGAATCATTTCCTGGGAGGGGGGGGGGTTGCAAATACTCTCACCCGCGGCACCTTTACCAGACCATCCTGCTGCCCGCTGGATCTTTATCCTTCACGCTGGGCCCCTTATCTTCCGGGCACAGCGTGAAGGATAATCTCCGCCCCCTCATTCTATTACTCTCCAGGTCAGGTAAGCGGAGGGGGGGATGAAATAAACGGCAGGGGGTTGGATGGAGAGAATAAGATGAATTGGGGGGGGAGAAATTAAATTGAGAGATGAATTGGGGGGAGGAGAAATGAAAGATGAATTGGGGGAGAAATGAAAGATGAACTGGGGGGAGAAATGAAAGATGAATTGGGGGGAGAAATGAAAGATGAATTGGGGGGAGAAATGAAATGGAAAGAAAGATGAATTGGGGGAGAAATGAAAGATGAATTGGGGGAGAAATGAAAGATGAATTGGGGGGGAGAAATGAAAGATGAATTGGGGGGAGAAATGAAATGGAAAGAAAGATGAATTGGGGGAGAAATGAAAGATGAACTGGGGGAGAAATGAAAGATGAATTGGGGGGGAGAAATGAAAGATGAATTGGGGGGAGAAATGAAATGGAAAGAAAGATGAATTGGGGAGAAATGAAAGATGAATTGGGGGAGAAATGAAAGATGAATTGGGGGAGAAATGAAAGATGAACTGGGGGGAGAAATGAAAGATGAATTGGGGGGGAGAAATGAAAGATGAATTGGGGGAGAAATGAAATGGAAAGAAAGATGAATTGGGGAGAAATGAAAGATGAATTGGGGGGAGGAGAAATGAAAGATGAATTGGGGGAGAAATGAAAGATGAATTGGGGGAGAAATGAAAGATGAACTGGGGGAGAAATGAAAGATGAATTGGGGGGGAGAAATGAAAGATGAATTGGGGGGAGAAATGAAATGGAAAGAAAGATGAATTGGGGGAGAAATGAAAGATGAATTGGGGGAGAAATGAAAGATGAATTGGGGGGAGAAATGAAAGATGAATTGGGGAGAAATGAAAGATGAATTGGGGGAGAATTGAAAGATGAATTGGGGGAGAATTGAAAGATGAATTGGGGGAGAATTGAAAGATGAATTGGGGGAGAATTGAAAGATGAATTGGGGGAGAATTGAAAGATGAATTGGGGGGAGAATTGGAGAGAGATGAATGAAGAAGATGAGATGAATGAAGAGAGAGAAATGAAATAATTGGGGAGAGAGAAATTAAATAAATGGGGAGAAATTAATTGGGCAAAAGAAATTAAAGGGAGGGAGAAATGAATTCAAGTGGGGAGAAAAATTAATTAAAGGGGGCCCTTGCGAAAAAAGGTTCCCCACCCTGGTGTAAACTAAGGGAAAGTAAAAAGCTGCCAAGCTGTCAGCGCGTCAGAAGTGACGCCAGAACCAGCGCCGCTACTACAACTCCAGCTAGAGGCCATAATTGGTGAAATGGTGGTGTAGGCATTTGAGGTTATGCAAAATAAATCCTATTTATAAAGAAAGAGATGGGTGATACAGAAGGAGCAAAAAAAAGAAAAAATGGGGATGGAAGTATCGCACACGAAAATTAATGGATTCATCTATCCAAGGGGGAAACCTGACTTTAGGGTCTTCTAACTTCTATTGATAACCTGGCATATGAATAATGTGAGTATTAGGTTCCACTTGATATATTGGATGCATAAACACCAAATAAATTTGGTCCTAAAAACTGTTGGAGAGGAGTCTATACTAAATGGATGAAACTACTTGTCTGGGTCTGGTGCTTGGGTGAACATGTATCTGATGCCTGGGTATTAATGTTATTTATTATTTTGTAACTTTATTCTGAATAAAACCTTTAACGGTGTAATTTCATAAGATAATTTAAGAAGGCATGTTTAGGGGCGGAGTTTAGGGCAGGGTAGGTGGGGCAACTGGTGGCGAGTAACTCTTAAGGTATGGCTAGTAGCTTGGGACTTGAAATTTTGAGCCCTGGATTAACCATTACTTCTCTATGGGGATTTCACTGCTGCCAAAGATCACTGTATTTTGCTGGCAATTCCCCAATATTTGGCAAATTGCCAGCTTTTGAATAGTCGAATGGCCACGAAATTGCACCGTATGGGGATTGGGAAATTCACCGTTCAGTGCAATTTCGGGACCAGTTCGACCCTCTCTGAATAACGCTGTAAAAGATTTTCGCGACATTGGATTTTTGGAAAAATCCCTTGGTAGTTTAAAACCCGAGTTACTAATACTTGGGTTGGAGGGTTCAGGTGACATGTTTCATGAATGAAGTCTAGCTGAACACTAATAGCTCACTCATCTGCCCGAACACAGTGCATCATCCTTATGGCAGCGGAAAACTGTTGAATAACATCAAGATGTTTAATTTTGTAGTATCTGACACAATAATATATATAATAATTTGGTATGATCTTGGATATACTATGGGCTAAATTATGACCTGAGCGTTAAAACGCGGGCGCAAGGGAGGAAAAACTGCGCCGGCAGTTTTCCCCCTTGCTCCCGTGTTTTAACGCTGGATTACAATGCAGGTGAAAAAAATGCTGCCTGCATTGTTACGCGCGTAAAATGCCTGGATGCTCGCGGCAGCGCTGAGTGCAGCCGCGAGCATCCACTCGATGGAGTTCATAGGACCAGGGGCGTCGTAATGTGGGGGCGGGGGGTGCGGCCCGCACCAGGTGACACCCGCCTTTAGGGTGACACATCACCAAAAGGGCGAGTGTCTCACCTTGACGCCGCGTGTTCGCTCCCTGCGAGCGTCCGAAGCATGCGGCTTTAGCGCTCACCTGGAGGAAACACGTCACCAGCCGATCGCGGCTGGTCACGTGGCTCCCCCAGGCGAGCGCCCAAACTGCACGCTGCCGGATGCTCAGAGGGAGCGAACACGCGGCGCAGGAGGTGAGCTGCCTGAGGGCATTATCCATGAGCTGGGGCATTATCCATGAGCTGGGGCCATTATCCATGAGCTGGGGCATATCCATGAGCTGGGGCCATTATCCATGAGATGGGGGCATATCCATGAGCTGCTAGGGCCTGGGGCATATCCATGAGCTGCTCGGGCAAATCCATGAGCTGGGGCATATCCATGTGCTGGGGCATATCCATGAGCTGGGGCATATCCATGTGCTGGGGCATATCCATGAGCTGGGGCAATATCCATGAGCTGGGGCATATCCATGTGCTGGGGCATATCCATGAGCTGGGACAAATCCATGAGCTGGGGCAGTATATCCATGTGCTGGGGCAGTATCCATGAGCTGGGGCAAATCCATGAGCTGGGGCAAATCCCATGAGCTGGGGGCTTATCCATGAGCTTGGGCATTATCCATGAGCTGGGGCAGTATCCATGAGCTGGGGCATATCCATGTGCTGGGGCATTATACATGAGCTGGGGAATTATCCATGAGCTGGGGCAGTATCCATGAGTTGGGGCAGTATCCATGAGCTGGGGCATATCCATGTGCTGGGGCAGTATCCATGAGCTGGGGCATATCCATGAGCTGGGGCAGTATATCCATGAGCTGGGGCATATCCATGTGCTGGGGCAGTATCCATGAGCTGGGGCATATCCATGAGCTGGGGCAGTATCCATGTGCTGGGGCATATCCATGAGCTGGGGCATATCCATGAGCTGGGGCATATCCATGTGCTGGGGCATATCCATGAGCTGCTGGGGCAAATCCATGAGCTGGGGCAGTATCCATGAGCCGGGGCATATCATGAGCTGGGGCATATCCATGTGCTGGGGCATATCCATGAGCTGCTGGGGCAAATCCATGAGCTGGGGCAGTATCCATGAGCTGGGGCATATCCATGAGCTGGGGCAGTATCCATGAGCTGGGGCATATCCATGAGCTGGGGCATATCCATGTGCTGGGGCATATCCATGTGTTGGGGCAGTATCCAGGAGCTGGGGCAGTATCCATGAGCTGGGGCAAATCCATGAGCTGGGGCAAATCCATGAGCTGGGGGCATATCCATGAGCTGGGGCATTATCCATGAGCTGGGGCATAGCCATGAGCTTGGGGCATTATCCATGAGCTGGGGCATTATCCATGATCTGGGGAATTATCCATGAGCTGGGGCAATATCAATGAGAGGAGCTGGGGGCATAGCCATGAGAGGAGCTGGGGCAAAATCCATGAGAGCAGCTGGGGCAGTATATCCATGAGAGGAGCTGGGGCAGTATATCCATGAGAGGAGCTGGGGCAGTATATCCATGAGAGGAGCTGGGGCAATATCCATGAGAGGAGCTGGGGCAATATCCATGAGAGCTGCTGGGGCATATCCATGAGAGCTGCTGGGGCATATCCATGAGAGCTGCTGGGGCATATCCATGTGAGCTGGGGCAGTATCCATGTGTGCTGGGGCAGTATCCATGTGTGCTTGGGGCAGTATCCATGTGTGCTGGGGGCAGTATCCATGAGAGCTGGGGCAATATCCATGTGTGAGCTGGTCTGGGGCAATATATCCATGTGTGAGCTGGTCTGGGGCAATATATCCATGTGTGAGCTGGTCTGGGGCAATATATCCATGTGTGAGCTGAGGCGCAATATATCCATATGTTAGCTGAGGCGCAATATATCCATATGTGAGCTGAGGCGCAATATATCCATGGGTGAGCTGCTGGGGGCAATATATAATTGTGAACTGGGGCAATATATCCATATGTGAGCTGGGGGCAATATATATCTATGGGTGAGCTGCTGGGGGCAATATATATCCATGGGTGCTTTCACTGCCTTCGAACAGGCACCGTACTTGCTGGCAGCTGGCAAAAATTTGTGTGAGCATATGAGAGAGCTCCACAGCAATAAACCTCACAGTAATGTGCGCTGTGTGTATGAGCATTCAGTGTTATATGGGAGTACTGATTTAGGAGTGAGAGTAGTTAAAAAAAATCCGTAAAACTCGGGGGGGGTGACACCATAAGTTACCGCACCGGGTGACACCAACCCTAGTGACACCACTGCATAGGACTCCATTGAGTTCCCCCCTGCCGGTCACATGACCAGCCGGATCTCGCCTCACTGATCCGGCCGGTCCGCGTAGTGATACGCAGGGAGAGACTGGGGGGACTTTTCCCCTCAGTCTTTCCCTGCTCCCGCCAGACGGAGGAGGCGGTCGGAGCCGCGGTTAGAGCAGCGGGACAGGAGGTGAGTATGTGATTACATTTTTTTTATTTTTTAGGCTGGTGTTAACTGATTCTGTAGAAGCGGAATCCGTTAACACCAAGTCCTGGCTCTGGGTAACTTTCCGCTAACCAGAGCCGGACGTTAATCAGTGCTGGGACTTTGTAATCCTAACGCTGATTAACACTTTTCGCTCCCTATACTTAACATGGGGAGCGCAAAGTACAGTAACCTCGCGCTGAAAAGCACAAGATACCAAACGCAAATGGGTTACTTAACCCGTTTGCGTTTAGATTGTAATATGCGGTAAACACCGCAGCAAACGTTAATGCTCACGCAAGTGAGCGTTAACGTTTGCGTGAAGATCATGATTTAGCCCTATGCCTTTACTGAAGCATAACATTAAAGAAAACACAATTTATTATGCTTACATTGCTGTTAAAATGAGTTAAATGAATGCTCAGGTAACAACAAATCTATTTGTCATGACATTCTTTAAATACAAAAGCTTTGCTAACGATTTATTAAGGCAAATCTATATATACATAGATTTTTTTTCAAAAATAGAAAAATAAAATTACCTTTTGCTTCTGTAATATACTGAGATTTAGAATCAACCATAATATAACACAAATCTTTCAGAGGGAAAGGAATGGAGAATCAAGCATCTGTCTCGCGCGCATAGATGCTTTATTCATCAGAGGCAACATTTTTGCCATTTTTACTTGTAATTACAAATAAAAGATCTCGGAGGAAGATATGAGGAGATAAAATGCCTCTGAAAGGAAATTATGTCAGCTGTAAAATAAAACATTTGTAACATTCACTACTCCTCTTTGAACAATTATATTTTAAGTGAAATACAGCTGGTATTTTGCTGGCGCTTCGGGAATAAAGAGCTAAAACAGTTAAATAATTCCATGTAATTGCAAATGTATTTGTACCTGACATAAAAGCATTAGAACATGTATTGAGGAAACTAGCTTTAATGATATACATTTCAGAATTAAAAATACCAAATGACAGAATTAAATTATTTGTACAGGTCAGTTTAGGAATTGTTGGAGCGTAGTTTGCATCTAAAAATGGAGCAGAATCTATCGCCTAAAAACGAATATCATGCAATTATAGTGATGGTTACGTCAACACATTAAGCAGGATCAGTTGGTTAGTGGTTAGATTAAGGAATCAGGGCTAACATTCAGGGTCAGGACTCAAGGTAATGGGTTAGGATTAGGGGCTAGGTTTAGAGGTTATGTGTTAGAGGCTAAGATTATGGTTTGGGGATAAAGTTAAGGGTTAGGAATTAAGGTTAGCTTTAGGGGTAAGGTTTATGTGTTAAGAGATTTGAGATAAGGTTAGGGACAGAAACTGGGGTTAGGTTTAGGGTTATAGGCTAAGATTAAGGTAAGAGATTTGAGTTAAGGTTAGGGACAGAAACTGGGGTCAGGGTTAGGTTTAGGGTTATAGGCTAAGATTTACGGTATGGATATAAGGAATAAGATGTTGGGTAAGGGGTAAAGTTTAGGGGTTATATTTAGGATTATGGGTTAAGGTTAGGGTCAAAGGTTGGGCCTTAGGTTTAAAGAGTATGGGTTTAAGGCTAAGATTACAGTTTGGGATAAGATTAGGAGTAACGTTTAGAGGTTACGTTGATGGTTTAAGGTTAGAGACAAAGGGATAGGTTTAGAGGTTAGGGGTTTGAGGCTAAAATTAGGGTTTGGGGCTAGGTTAGGGTTAGATTTGAGAGTAAAGATTAGAGCAGGGGTCTTCAAACTTGGCCCTCCAGATGTTTTGGAGCTACATCTCTCATAGGGCGCAGCTAACTTAATAAGTGTCTTAGCATCATGGGAGATGTAGCTCCAAAACATCTGGAGGGCCGAGCTTGATGACCCCTGGTTTAGGGGTTAAGTTTAGGGTTATAGGTTAAGTTTAGGGACAAATCCTTGGTTACATTTAGAGGTCAAAGGCTAAATTAAGAGACTAGGGATAAAGTTTGGGTAGGAATTAAGGATAGGTTTAGGGATAAAGTGTATGGATTAGGGTTGTGCATTAAGGTAAGGGGAAAAGGCTGGGGGGGTTAGGGTTAGGTTTAGGGATTAAAGTTAGGGTCAGATGGTAATAATAATATATGAAAGTTAATATACTATCCTTATTATATGATATTAAAAGAATATCACTCAATCAACCTAGATAATGAGTATTTTTGCAATCTATAAACATGATCGCAACAGTCCATGTTTCTTAAGATAATATAAACAAAACAAATTATGATTGTTGCAGAAAATGGATATCACTGCTCTATACAGTCTTTTCCTCTTTTACAAGGACATCTACCTTTAGCAGTGGTAAATACTTGTGGGCCTGCAGACTACGGCCCCTATTACACTCTTCGCGCAAATGCGCTCGCGCAGAGCAATTTTTTTGTGCATGCAAAAAACGTTAGCACGCGCAAATTAACGCGGTGTTATGATCCGAGTGCATTTTTTCAGCCTTCAACTTTTTTCGAGCGCAAATCCGACGCGCAAAGCCGGGCGCAAATGACCGTTGCGTGCAGACTGTTTTTTCACGGGATTCAACCAATCAGAATTAAGAACCACCATTTGCTAAGTCAATCTGCGTTTATGTGCTACAACAAAAATAAAAAATTAAACAATTTACTAATTTTATTGTTTGGGTATGTGTAGAATGTGTAACTGTACTGTGCTGTATTTTTTTTTTTGTGCAGGTTCATTTAGTTTCGGCCAGAACGTTCAGATTGTAAATTAACACCAGGTTTTCAAAGACGTTAAAATGATGCGCGCAAACATCGTGCGTTACATTTTGCGCTAAGATTGTAATACTATGCGTGCATACGCGTACTAACGCATTGGTGCTCACAATGTTAAGTATAGGATGCGCGCAGGAACTTGCGCTCGCGCTGGGTTCGCGCAGGGTCACTCGTGTTGGACGTTTGCACGAAAGTCGTAACAGGATGTTATGCGCTAATGTTTTTTTCCTCGCACAAATGCGCTGCGCGAGGAATGTAATAGGGGCCTACATTTATATAACTGGCTAGCAACCACAATCTGAAATCATGTAATATTTATATGTAATACAATAGGCTTTCTCTTTGCTATGAAAAGATACGCTGAGGGTGGTAGAAAACACATGGAACAAATACCTCTTTAAATATCCTAGAAAACCCCACCTGTTTGTTTAGACACTGACCATTATACAGTGACTTTGCCATTTTTTAAACTTGCAGCTTTTTGACTCTTAGATACACGTTCCCATCCTTGACGGATTTTTGTAATTCTTTTGTCTAGGCATGGAGTTATTAGAATGAGCTTCAAGACCAGCACGACACACGGAATGACCAGGGATAGTGTGTAAGCAGGAGGCAGGAACCACATGTATCGAGAGATCAGGAGAAATCTGTCCCAGCCGTACACCATAGCGTGCCCCGTGCAAAGCAGCAGGGTGAGATATCCAAGTTTTGACTGAAAAAGAAAATTAGAGACCATGTGAGTAACAAATAATAGATGTTTTGCGCAATCCAACGATATGTAGCACTATATATGTATTTGTGATCATATGACTGAGAATCATAAAGCTTGGGTATAGCCAAGTCTACTGCACACAAATATATGTATAATATATATATAGATTAGGTAGGCCGTGTTAGCCCAGATGTAACATTAGTCCAATAAAAAAGGTATCACTACAGACTGCTAAACTCGTGAATATATATATATATATTGCAGAAGCCACTTGCACATCACAGCAATTCAATGAATTGCATCCCAGAGCTCCTATGCCACATTCCCCATATGTGGCAAGGAATTCTGGGTAGGATATGCAAATAACATCTGTCTCACTTTTATGCATCCTGGGTCTGTTATTACACAGAGCCCTAAAATCATCGCTATGCCACACTGTGGCTTTTTAGCAGAGATAAGGTTTATGCAACTGGTCAATGTCATTCCTAGGACAGCGCTGTTTCGGGTTTGTTGGACCCTCATCAGCTAGGAGACAGGCATGATGAACAGTTGCAGTGGATGCTTGGGACCCGTAGGGCAAATCAGTATCTACAAGGGTTGTGGTGTAGGACAAAAAGTGAGATAAAAAGCCTCCACACTATAATAAGTGTGTTTATTATTGCAGAAGCCACCTGCACATCATAGCAATTCGATGAATTGCATCCCAGAGCTCCTGTGCCACATTCCCCATATGCAGCAAGGAATTCTGGGTAGGATATGCAAATGACATCTGTCTCACTTTTATGCATCCTGGGTCTGTTATTACACAGAGCCCTAAAATCAATGCTGTGCCACACTGTGGCTTTGTAGCAGAGATAAGGTTTATGCAATATATGTGTTTATTATTGCAAAAGCCACTCGCACATCACAGCAATTCAAAAAATTGCATCCCAGATTCTTTGAATTGCTGTGATGTGCAAGTGGCTCCTGCAATAATAAACATAACTAATTATAGATATATATATACTGAAAACATTTTGTATCAATGAAATAAAAACAAAGAGGTGTAAAACAGAAATTGTAGACTTACAGGAGCGAAGGTTCTTTAGGGAAATATGTTATTTATATGCAGTTCTGTATGATGGAGCATTAACTGCTTCACTACAATGATTGAGTTAACTCAATCTTCAAAAGCTCCTGCAGGTGCCCAAGATAAAAGTAACTCAATCCGGTTTTATTCTTGTAACGGGTGCTATGGCGCTCACCCTGGTGTAGCGTTGTTAGGATCTTAATGAACAGATTTGTCTGGTACAAAATCTCAAAGCAAGGAGGACTATTAGACCTGATATCCCAAGCCAGGGAGGTAGTACAAAATCCTGAATACCACTTAAGCTCAATCGGTTTTGAGACCAAGAGATTGCTTAGTGTAAACTTATGAACGTTATTCACATAGATACATTGCCTGGAAACATGAACATGACTAGGTACAAGATAGGCATAATCAAATTTACATTTGTTTTTTAACAAGGAGTTAGCGTGGTAGGTGAATTGTGCAGCCTGCACAATCGGACTAACAATCGGCTGCCTTGTGATTAGGACTCAAACCAGATTGTTTCATCAACGGAGACCATGGGCGAGAGATGAGTTTGCCAAGGTGGCGGGCAGAACTCCAAACAGCAAACCTGCTGTTAAACATAAATATAAACATAGAACCGCTAGATAAAACACCAAGGGAATCAGCAAGAGAATCGTCACAAGGAATAGCCTGGTCAGAAACATAATACAGGGTCCTTGTACAAGCAGGTTGGCAACTGGGTAATCAAATCAGCAAGAATAAACACAGCAGGCGATGTGGGAACTTTACTCCACGTCAAGGCGATGAGCACACTGCTTTAAACCTGGCAGCTCCTCGGGACCACGCCAGGCCCCACCCCCTCAGACGCCGATCGGCCATTACTAAGTGCTGGCACCCGGCCAGCCAGCGACACCGCCTGGTGCCCAGACCCCCCAGGCAGCGCTGCGGGGGCTGAGGATGTAACAATTCTTAAACAATGCAAAATAATAGTGTATAGTGCAAACAAAATTCATTTCCATGTCGGCCCCAGATTGAGCCACTGACGTCCCAGCACATCAAACATAGCAGCTGATGTTCTGTAACTGTTTGAAGCACTTGGACAACATGTCCCTCCTGTTGTAAACACAGAAGTCCCTGTCTCACTACATTGGTAGTATGACCTTTTGCCTGCAGAGGGAGCTCTCTGTGAACTAGGGCAGACAGCATGCTATAAAGACTCTATAGCACGTTTGTGCTGTGTTTCTACTGTCAAGTGGTTTTCCATTTCTTCCCAACAGTTGTTTTAAGGAAATCCCTTGATAGTGAATAGGTTAAAGAACCTTCTAGTAATTTCTACAGTAGAAATGAATAAAAACAATTGAATGTACAAGTGGTTAATTTTACTTCTTCATAGCCTTCAATGCAGTTTTCCTTTCCACATCCTCCTTGTTCACAAAAACAAAGCTGCCTGATGTTGTGTTGAGGAGGAGGTGAGGGAACGAGATAAGGTTACAGAAGGACAGAGAAAGAGAGATGGCATTGTTAAAGAAGCAAGAGGTGCAGGTGTAGGTGTTACTCTACAAAAGCAGTGACAGATTTATTATTTGGCAATCCTTTTCAAAGATTTAACCCCATCACCACCAAAATCAACTATACTTATTGTTCAAGGCACCTCCTGGTACCCCAATATTGAGTATAGTCACTGTGGTATAACTCTGGGGCAATGCAAAGGAATTCTAATTATTAAATATGAAATTATTTTGCTTTTGGGTTCCAGAATTTACCTACAAGATACCTCGGGCATGATACTTGAGGTGGCAAAACAGTGTAAACAGTCTGGATGCATACCAAGAAATAAGCAGAACAGTTCTGCTTATTATTTTTTGATTTTATTATTTTTTTTAGTCTCTGTAGCTTGGAGGTAATCTTGGGTGTGGGTTGGCTCTAAGCTGGTAGCGCTCCCAGCATTGATTTTGGGCCTCAACCTTTCCTTTACCCATTGCAATTTCACTTGCCACTCATCCCATTGGGAACTCTCTCTATAGCAGCTTCTCTCTGTCCATTATGCAGACCAACGAAGGCCCATTTCTTCACTTTGATAGTTGTTGACAGAATTTAGGCTGTTTGTCTGTTTGTAGGAGAGACTTATCTAGGTGCACCTAGTATTGGCATTTATCACACCGACTGGAGCCACAAAGACTTTTACCCTTTCCTTGGTTCCTCATTATGTTGTTCTGTTTGTTTGTAGTTTCCAATAAAAGTAAAATTTTACTTACAAGCTCCTATCTCAGTCAATCAATATTCTTTGTTCTATCCTTAAAAAAAAACACAGTTTATTGAAAGTGCATAATGCAAATGGGAAAAAAATGAGTGGTAGTAGAGATGTCGGGGGATACCCAATACCTGAGCATCCACAGACAAACTCTATTACCACTCTTCCCCCCCCCCATTTGCATTATGCACTTTCAGTAAACTATGTTCTTTTTTCCCCCCACGCCATTGATACCATCACGGTCACCTTATTGACTATTTCTGGCACAGGCTATTTTATAGCCATTGTTTGACACTGCCACTTTTTATGTGTTTGATGTTCTTGAACGGCCTCTAGGAGGACCATTGTTTTATTCTCACCACCATGTATTATTATCAGATACATTGATTCTGTCACTACATCATTATTGGCACACGCCAAATTTACAGCCCTCGTTTGCTAATTTCACTGATTACTGCACTGTTGGATGCACCTTATGGATTCTTCTTCTGCATAGTCCTTGTATGGCATATACTGTATTTTGGTTGTTTAATTTGTGCTTTTACCTTTGTTGTTATATCCATTTTAGGCAGCATCACATCTACTCATTTATTTATGTTCTGCATGTAGCATTGCTGTTTATTATACCACTTAATTTAATAGGAATTTACCATATCGCGCCGGCACTATTGCACCCCCTTTTTATAAATACGTGTAACTGTACAGATGAAATGAATTACTTGAGTTTTATGTTTTACAGTTCTGCATGTGAATCTAAACAGTGTGCATGTACACGTGCGCGGCTTGTAATGTTCAGCTTCCTGACTTTTGAAAGTTTAATCTCCTTTATGCTCTGATGCATATCTTGTAATCCGAAATATATTGTCTATGCTTCTTAATGCCTTTCTATCTAACCTATACTTCTTCAAATTGATGTCTAATCCCAAAGCCTCTAATCCTACAGCTAATCCGCTGGTAATGCTGTCCTTTAGGCCTTATCTTTACAACTTCCACATACTTTAATATCAATAGTCACTTCTTCCAGTATGTCAGGAGCGGTGGATTCAGCATTTTACCGTTCACATTGCAGGAAAATGCAATCTGTGTCTTGTCATTGCATGTATTTGCTCCAGTACCCCCGTCTATAATGTGACTAGGTTATATCTGTTGAAAATATAACGCTGGTTATTGGGATAATAAGAGTAAAGATATAAGATATATTTTGTTGAATTTTTTTAGTTTTTGACTGATTTTTGAAGATCGGTAAAACAAAACAATTCAAGATTGTAAAAATGTTCAACGAACAAAGGATTTTCAAAGGGAAAAGTCATACCGGGTGCGCGCCGTCCATTTGCAAATCAAATATATCGAACAATAAGATGTGAGCTCAGATAACTAATCCAGTGGATCTCTGGTTGTGATGTCAGTAGAACCAATCATGTGAATTATAGGCTCAGATCTCCCTTGGCTCAACTCAACAGATCTTACTCCAATTTGAACAGTAACAATTGTGTAATTGTCAATTGGGGATGCTAAAGGGTTTCCCCATAGTGTCCCCATTTTAATGCAATATGCTGGGGCAGGCTCTACCTCAGCACCTTGCCCTGAAACGCAGCGCTAACCACTGGGAAACTCGCGGTAGAACTTACACTATGAGTAGCTAAAATTTTGGCTTGCGCGTCCCTGCGGTAACAAGCGCTATCACTTTGTAATACTTTACTTTCGAAAGTGATTGCACTCCCCATGTTTAGCATAGGATTTGCAAAGTACAGTGTGCTCTATCGGATGCTAGCGCAATGAACAATATGCTAAGTGATTTCTTACGGGTTTAGCTTTAGGAAGGTAATATGGGGGCATGCGGTAAACACCTTTCCTGACGATACCGCTTACTCGTCCGACCGCTACTGTTAGTGTTCACTATGGAATAGGGCACTTAACTGGCAGAACAAAAAGACACATGGAGAGGCCAACATTTGGGGGTTTTAATAGTTATACATAAAGAGGGTGAAAGCCACAAGTTGCCATTGTTGTGCCAGAAATACATATAGAGCAGAGAGAAAGAGGAAGATAGAAAACAGGAAGAGAAAAGTGGTAGAATGTATGTGACCTATCGTCATTTTATATTTTGACAAAGACCCCAACCACAATCTCTGTAACAATGCCTATCTAATCATTCCAGGCATGCCCACATTATTGCAATTTTATAAATCAATAAAAACAATGAAATCTTACCTGTACAAACCGAAATTCCCTCCAGTTGACTGCATTGCTGACAGACGGTAAAGAAGTTATCCCTAAGAGAACATAGAAGAAGAATCCAAGGATTCCCAAAGCCAAATACGTGTCTGATCTCCAAGTACTGCTCAGAGCAAATTTCGATCTGGTTGCGTTGGTTAATATCTATATGAAAATCAATTATTGATAATACATTTATAATTACCAGCAATCTAATTTATAACAGATTATGGTATGCTTTCTTTTGTTTTAACAATGTTGTTATTTTACTGAAATATATATATAATATATATATATATACCAACAAGTAAATAGGCACACGTTTCCTACAAGGTAGATGCTGCTGAGGCAAAACTTTTCATGTGCTGGTGCTGGCTACATATACAGTATATATGTATTGTGAATCACAGGCGAGGGGAATTGTTTGCGATTGTGTGTACATTCCCCCTGTGTTTTTGAGAGGGCAGGTGAAGCTCTGAGGTTGTCAAAGATTTAATTTTGGTTATTTTCCCAAGGTAGTGAGGGATGTTGTATTGTTTAGTCAGCACTCAGACAAGTTAGGCTTTGTTTTCTGTTATACTTTCTTTGTTTGCTGGAGTGAAGAGATAAAAACTCTGAGCTATATAAAGAGACGGTTTCCGTGCCATAATTGCCCTAGAGGACTGCACTATAGCGCCCCCCCTGTGACAATATATAAAATAACCAGTATGAACCTGCATGCACCAAATTCAAGGTTGCTTAGGTTCAAAAATCTGTATGGAAAATCTAGAAACCCCAGTGGAAACTGGATGGACGCACTCAGGGTCTTGGGTTAAAAGTAAAAAATGATGCTTCATTCAAAAATCATGTTAAAATACTGCCCGTAAGCTTCTCCCGACGTTTCGGCCCTCTCAGGAGCTTTATCAAGGTCTTTATCACCTTGATAAAGGCTCCTGAGAGGGCTGAAACGTCGGGAGAAGCTTACGGGCAGTATTTTAACATGATTTTTGAATGAAGCATCATTTTTTACTTTTAACCCAAGACTCTGAGTGCGTCCATCCAGTTTCCACTTGGGTTTCTAATATATATATATATATATATATATAATGCCTATATAAATAAATACATATATATATATCATTTTTTATACCTCCACCAAATACCGCTTTGACCATAGAAAGGCATTGGCAAAATACCATGTCGACATATTTTGTTAAATAAAAGTTAGTTGATTGATATAGCACTATAAAGAACATAAACTTTAAAGTTGTTGTATAACATGACTAAAATATACATTCAGATTTAATTGATGCCTGAATATGTATGATCCTGTTAAATTCTGTAAGAGAATATGACAGTTAAATTACTCTTCATTAGCATGAAACGCATGCACGTCTTTTTGACTGTATATTTTAAATGTGTCAGGCTTGCGATGCAAACATATCTTTTCATTCAAATGATTGTGTGCGCTCATGACTTGCTTAACCTCTTCACTACCAAGATTGACTATACCTGAGCTATAAAAGCACCTGCTGGTGCCCAGATATTGAGTAAAATCAATCTGGTTTTACTCCGGAGCAATGCAAAGGAATTTCAGTTATTGCAATGAAATCCGTTTGCAAATGGGCCCCTAAAATGTCACCACATCAAACATGACAAACGATGTGTTGAATTCATTTGAAAAACTTTGAGATAAATATTTCCACCACGGAAACACAGAGCCCAAGCTATAATTTAAATGTAGTAGCGTTTTTTGGTCAGCAGGGGGAGCCCTCTGCCTGTCAAATGTGGCTTACCTACAGTGATCATATACAGTCGGACACGTCTGAATAAATTGGAAAATCATTTTCCGAAAACCACTGGGTCCTGCCTGAGGTTTTATGGTAGTAAAGGGGTTAAAAATAGAATACAAGTCAACTTCAAAATATGCTAAAAATGACACAAATATTGCACTTTAAAAATCCTAAAGAGGTTATTCACGAATGTCCCAATTGGCCCCGAATAGCACCCGATGGTGAATTTCACCTTTCGGTGCAATTCGGTGGCAGGTCGCCTATTCATTCAGCTGTTAATTCGCCAAATACTGGTGAAATACGGTGCATTTAGCTGCGATTCGGCGGTGTTCGGGCGAAATTTCGCCATAGAAGACTTCTGTGTTTTCTAGTCACAGATGCCGAATTGCACCGAAATTCTGGCTAAATAACTAAATGATTTTCAGTGTTTCAATTTGACAGTTTTAAACAGGCGAATCCCATAGGATTCAATGTAAAAACATAATATGTCTTTCACTTTTTTTAAAGGCCGTTGAGTCTTTTAGTTTTTTCAAAAACCCTTTTTTATTTTCAGAACACCTTTTTTGTATTTTTTTAGACAAAATTTTTTAAAATACTTTTTTCCTTTGTTTAATGTGTAACAGACCTTTTTATAATTATTATTTTAAAGGCCTTTTTTATTATTCGGACACATTTTTTTCTACATTTTATTGATTTACACTCCTATTAGGAATTAGGAGTCTTCCTTTTTATTTGCGCTTCGGTGGGATTTGCCAGTGCCGATTTGGCACTATTTGCCGATTAACGGTGAAATTCAGCGGTTTTCGCGGACGTCCAATAACTGTTTCGCCGACTTTCATTTCGAGAACATACAGTGACCATTCGCTAAATAGTGAATTCATCGTATTTTCGTTGAAAGGAAATTTGCAAAATGAGGCGAATTGCAGCGGAACACAAAGCAACGAAATTGCTAGCAATTTCGATGCTTTGTGAATAGACCCTTTGGGATTCTTGTATTCCATAACATTAAAAAGAATTCCCCTGGTTTTTACCTCTCTCTGAATATTCAAAGAGAATCGAAAAGCCACCGCACGTTCGGTGACTTTTCGTTCTCTTCAATTCAGTTCGATTTGGCGATCCCATTTCGGACACCCTGCGGTGTATTCAGCAAACACCACAGGGCCGCTGAAATGCAGGGAAAAGTCACCGCAAACCCGCCGAAAACTCACCGCAAAATGAGGGCGAATGCACACCGAAACCCGCAAAAACATCTGGATTAACCCGCCGAAAATGCTGGAAAAACCCGAGCAGGAGCGGATCAGAGCGCAGAGCAGACGCCGGAAAAACCCGACACCGCAGACGAATGCGGTGAATAAATTAGAAAAACAGTTTGCTTGAATGTTTGAAAAGTGAAACACTGTTTGCAAAGAGACTACTGAGTGAAAATGTCTGAAATTTACATATGAGGTCCAAGGAATGATAATAAAAAGGGCTGTTACAGAAAAACTAAGTAAAGTTTAAAACAAAATAAAAAAATCAGAATTTTCTTTTTAAAAAAAAATCCAGAAAAATGCTTAAAATATCCTAAAAAATCTATAAATAAAGAGACTCTTTACTGCAGAATTTTATAATGAACGGTTTATTAGATATTGAATTAAAACGGGAATATTTTTAACATTGAAGCCTATGGGATTCTCCTGAATAAACTGGCCGAATTAAACCACTGAATGGCAGGGCATTTCGGGAACCTTTCACTGCTGGTTTGTGTTCTCTGAATAGCCGAAGCAGTGCTTTTTTATGGGGATTCACTGGCCTCGATCAGGCACCGAACAGGCACCATATGTGCAGGCAATTCACCAGGATTTGGCGAATTGCCTGCTCTCTGTATAGCCGAATGGCCAAGAAAGGTAAATGTACACTGAGTTTCAGCGTTTCAGCATTCGGTTCCCTTTCAGCAGCCATTGGGATCTCTTTGAATATCCCTGTATGTCTTTGTGCTGTTCTATGCATCAGCTTCCTTCCCCTCCTCCACCGACACTGATGTTTTATGTCTTTTTGCAACTAGCCTTTATTTTGGCGTGGATTGTATATTTTATCCAAGAGTCTGAGACAAATACCCAACAAAGCAGGAAATTGAATGGATAACATTCACACTCTAAATGTTTTTAAAGTGTTACTTTAGTGTCTGCAAATATTTGTTCTCGCATTCCATGCAGTTAAGTAGTCTACATTATGGTTTTGTGAACCTTTTTATTTCTGTAGTCTGTAAAGATATTTCAAAACGGAAAACGATAATGCAGCTCGCCAAATTTTTTCTTATCCTTTCGCTACATTTTTAATGTGGTTTTGGAACCATAAAGAATATTTCTTTATATGAAGGTCTCTGTTTTGCTTTATTGCACTTACAGAAGAACTCTCCATTAGAATAAAATTCATAACTGGAAATAAAATCTTCGAAGCTTTGCTTTATACTTATGTGTTTTTGTGAGGTTATCTCCGGACAGGAAATGATTTACAGAATTAGTGTTTATTTGCATAATTCAGTATAGTGCTTATGCACACATCTTCGAAAAGGAATACGTATATAAGTCTGTTTTTAATAGAAAGATCTAGGGAGTGACGGGGTTAAAATATTCTTTGCTAACTGTAGATGGCAAATAAACCTTGGAGAAGAGAAGTGTGGGATTCAAAATTCCAAACATCTTGAAAATGTGACCATCTGCATAAAATTAATAAATCTGTTAGATCATTTTTCTTTTCAGTAAATGTGACACTAATCATATTTAATCAAACATTGGAAGTAACAGCCACATGGTGTATATACCAAACATAATTCAGAGATTATAGAGTCTTAGTATTGAACTTAGTATTAACCCCTGCACTACCAAGCAATATTTTGTTGAATTTATTTTTATCGTAACAGTTATTTGAAACATGGGATGTGAAGTTAACAACTAAATATAGGGATAAAATAGACCTTACAAACATATATTGTTATTCTGAGATGAAAATAATGTTAATTTGCTCATTTTTAACTTTTCATGTATTCGTTTATCCTTTTACAGAAATAATGTTGAAATGTAAGATTCTGAGCTCTAGATGGTGTCCCTTATCTTACACAATTTCAAATGGAGTCTGCATTATTATCATACAGGCAGAAAAGACCTTTGTGCTAGATACAGTAATTATGATAAAGATAAAAAAAAAAAGTCAGATCTCCTGCTTATGGGGGTTTGTAATGATCAAAATGAGATTATTAGTAATGCAGCTTCCAAAAAATACCAATAGAATATAAAAATAATGTCTGTATGTGACATAATGCCTGTGTATGGAAATTACAGTAACACCTTGTATCTGTACTGTACAGGGATTTTCACTCATTATAATTCCCTGAATCTTATCCATGTACAGCGGTGAGTGACCCCATAGCTCTTCCTGTGGTCTATCTTCTACCTGGCAGCTCTAATGCAGCACTAATCTATTTGAACTTTTTCTTACAGTGAGGTTTAGGGCTGCTCTTTACAACTGGTTTTATGTCTCTCCAGGGTGCTTGGAGAGACCTAAAACAAAGGACTTTGCTTCTCCACAGGGGACACACCGATCTTGCTTCAATATGGTGTGAAAGTGGTCTTTTGATATGCTAATGAGTGCTTTTCAATGCATAAAAATGCAAAGTCAAGATAACCCCTTCACACCCAAAATTGAGTTAAGTATAGGCTCATTACTTTTTGGAACATATTTAAAAAAAAAAATTAACCCAATTCACTGCCAAGATTGAGTACAATCTATCTTCAAAAGCATCTGCTGGTGCCCCTTTAGGCAGTAAAGTCCATTTGGTCTATTTCTGGAGCAATGCAAAGGAATTTTGGTTATTGCAAACTAAACCAATTTAGAAAAGGGGCTCCAGAATGTGTCCCAAAAGTTTTAGCAGTTCGGGCACGGCAGTCAATTCCGTTTCAGCCCCCAGCTGCAGTAGTGCTTTTTGGACAACAAATGGCCACATGTCTGTCTGTCAAATAGGGCTACTACAGAAGGAAATATATTGTGAATATCCGCGCAATGATTTTCTTTCCGTATAATTAATGAAAAGCGATTTAAATAGAAAAAGCCACTAGGAACTGACAGTGGTTTAATGGAAAATCACTTGGTACTGGTGGGGTTAATAAAATAATAATACAAAAATGTACCATTTTTTGTACAATATAAAGGTATCCATTACAAATGTAAAACTACTTAATTTTACAGCAAATTATTTGCTAATAATGATAATGAATGTAAACTGATACTACCATATATATTTTTTCTAAATCTCCCCATTTAATCTTAGAAATGTTCAACCTTGTGTCTTCAAAGTATATATTTTGTACAATATGGCACATGGTATGCACATTGCCGGATTTGCATCTCAGGAGCCTGTAGGCACAGAATTGTGGAGCCCTCCCCCCAAAAAAAACCAAAACATGCCAAAATGACTCTTTAAATTCTCATTTTGGAGCAAACTAGAAAAGTTATTTTTTTTAAAGAAAAAACGAAACAGTTTCTGTGTTCTAAACTTAGTTGAGTTGGTGCAGTGGCATTGTTTGTTTTATATGTAAAAGCATATATTGCCTCATTCTGGAGAACAGAGAAAAAAATACATTTTGCATTAAAAAAAAATCTATTTTTTTATTTTTACACATTACATGGTCTGGTATCATTACATGTTTGGTATCATTGTAAAGACCAGACTCTGACCTTTTCCAAAGACACCTCAATTAACCATGTGCTGTGTACAATTCAGAGATGCAGTGTTCCAAAGTCCCCCTGTCTCTCCTCACTGCAGTGCCACGATCTAGGTTGTCGATGAAACAATGCATTGCATCACCAGCTCCACACTTTCTGGTGGTGTGGAAAATGAGAAGGTGAGTTAGCGCAGCATCACTGGTCACTTTATAATTGTAAACTGAATAATGGGGATGCATTAGAAAAAAAAAGAGAGAAAAATAATATTTTATTTGTTATTTTATTTTTTACATAAATCTAACCTGATTATGTTTGGTATCACTGGAAAGGCCGAAATCTGGAAAATGGATATCTGGAAATAGCTGTCCAGGAGTAACAGTGACCTGTTACATAACCTGACCTTTGCTTTAAAAAGCCCTCTAGTATAGCATGGCATTGGCAAGGAGGGTTCCATGTTAAAACAGACCCAGGATGCAAAAAAAGGAGGAAATTGTGGACTTCATTTTCATGTCCTTCCCAGAGTTCATTGCTGCATATGGGAATGTAGCACATGAGCTCTGTGAATCAGTTCTCTGAATTACTGGGATGTGTAAATGTCTTCCACAATTATAAACATTTATATATACTGTATATTGCAGTGGCATGTTTGGAATTTAAAAAATAAAAATAAAAATACAATTTTCCTTAAATTGCAACCAGGCTATAAACAGTTACACCATGTGCACATACAGGGCCCCACATTTTAAAATGATAATAGCATACCTGTTCAATGATGTTATTGTTTCTCCTGAATGAGACAAAGTAACGGATTGGGATGATCAGTGTGTATATAGCATGGAGGAATGCGTATGCAAGGGCTACTAGCCCAAGTTGTTTGCGACACAGCATCCACCGGTCGAGCCAGTTTGGGAAACGCCTGTACTTCGTTCCTCGGTATAATTGGATGATGGCAGCAAACACTCCAGGAATATAAACTAAAGCCAGTAGCATCAGTGAGACGATTGGAAATATCTTGTTTGGAATGGACACGGCGATGTAGTATGAGACATCCTTGTTGTCATTGACAGCAGCATAGATCACCATAGTTAATAGACAGTATAAAAAGACAAACACTGTCAGTCCTGCGCATATACACAAGGGTAGTCTCCACATTGGGAAGAGCTGCAGTGGATAGTTTTCGACTTCTCTGGCCGCCAGCAGAGACCCGTGATCTTGAGGGGTCAGGCCAACACTACGTACGATGTCCATCACAAAACGTTTTGCTTTGCTGTCATTTGAGCAGACAAACACCTGTCGTGGAAATAAAAGTTCAGATGTCCTTAAGAAGGTGCATTGATTGAGTCTAAATTTGAAGATCAGTAATTTCCATTTATTATTCTCTGGACACTCAGAAATGCATGTTGAGTGTGATGGACCCAGGGAGATAGGAAAAAAAGAAACATGGATAGAAAATCCCACAAGTGGCTGGCTTTTTCTCCCGCAGACCGCTGAACAGGGCTTTTCACAGTTTTCTCCCTTTCAGCGCTGCCCTGTACTGTAGGAAAGTGTTGGGAGGGAGAGGACTGTGAAAAGCTCTGTTCATTGGTCTTCGGGAGAGCAAGCAAGTCAGCCACTTCTGATGTACCTGACATCTCAGTAATCACTGATCAGGATGCTCGGCTTCAATAGAGCGCAGGACGACAGTGACATGATGATGATGAAAGTGACTGAATAGCGACTCTGAAACCCTGGTGTTAAGTGCTTTTGGAAAATCACTTAATACTTTTATTTAACCCCCCAAAATCCCATATCACCTGAGAACACTCGGTACAGCGGACGGCACTATCCAATGCTTCCTCTGGCCGTGAGCAACGTGAGAATGGGTACAAAGGGTTCCCATGTCCCTCCATGTTTTTGTATGTGGCCCCTGTGCATTGGAGCTCGTACTTGCGAGGGACTAGCTGGGCTCCATGGAGTCTTAAGTTCTCCAGGTTCTGATACTTGTAGATAACGTGGCTGGATTGGCATAGCATCAGTAACAGGGAGATGGTAAGGGAAATCTGCTCATGCTTATTTTCTCCCTTACGGTTTCCCAGTTTGTGGCTGGGTTGCAATCGGGCTCAACGTGTCTCATTTGATTTCCTATATTTTATGTAACGACCTTGGTCTTCCCTTTTGACTGATTTCTGGTGTCCCGATATCCTGGCTTTTACGGCTACCCTCTGCGTTACCCACTTTTGGCTTGGACAACTAACCTCTGTGGTTCTGACCTCGGCTTGTTATAGTATTACTCTTTTGTGTTTGTATTATCTTTTAGTTTCTATTATCTGGCCATTACAAGGACTAGTAGATCAGGATAAGATTTCTACTGCATGTTGGGGTCAGGTATCATCTCATAAGCTTAATGAAAAGCAGCTTCCATAAATAAGATGAATAGAGCCACAGCAGACTGTTGGACGCAAAAACTTTGTAAGCTCACTCAAGCAGGGCTTTTTTTCCTCTCCACCTCCATGTATCTCTTGTTAATTTTATGTTTGTTTGGCCCTACCCATTATACAAAGCAAATTAATAAGCTGGCGCTTTATAAATAATTATAAATGTAAAAGATTGAAAGATTATGAACTTCATTTGAATTTCTTACCCAGCATCCCCTGCTGCACTTTGCTTTGCGTGATAAAGGAGCTCTGTGTGCAAAGCACGCCACTGATTTGTTCCGTATGTAACTGTTTTTGCCATTATTTATGCTCTCTCTTGCATATTGTGCAGTGGTGGATTTTAATCACACCCCCCCCTTAATGTAAATAGTTGGCGTGTGGTTTCTCTGAATTCTGTATTGCTAAAATAGCACTTCATTTCTGTGCTGGTGTGAGTGTCTCTCCAGATGATTTATATCCTTGGAAAAAGTGTCTGCACTATTATTTCTTATTCTATCTTACAGGTTGCGTTTGGCCTCTACTATTTTATCTCCTCGAGACACCAGAAGGAAACTGAATGGGATGAGGGTGAGGAGACACAAAAGGTAGACATGATGAAATACATAAGATTGAGGATGGAAAAAGAAACATTTTATGTGTTCTCTAACACAATGCGCTGACTCTTGGGGCTGTGCCATGGGTCATGCATGGGTACTTTTTCATCTGCCAAGCTCTAGCACTGCTGTTCGGATGCATCATAGATATTAAACGAGTGGAAGATGTAAAAATTGCATTACTTTATATCTCTACCATAAGCACTCCGACAACACTGACAAAATGACAAAAAGTAAAAGGAAGCAAGGTACTCAGATAACTTTGATGAAAAATATTACCGCTTAGGTCAGGGGTGCTCAATGTTGGCCTTCCAAATGTTTGTGACTTGCATTTCCCACAAAGTTCTGGTAATAAGTGGCTGAGTATCATGGGGGATGTAGTTCCAATACATCTGGTAGGCCAAGGTTGAGCTCCCTTGACTTAGGTGAAAGGTGCTTCTCTGATTCCAGGAAGTGCGACTCCATAAGCATGTAGACAGTATGGAAGCAGGAGTTTGGAACTCCTTTCGGATGGGTCAATAATGCAAGTTCATTTGGATGAATATGGTGGCAATGTTTCCGCCTTACCAATGGCTTGATAAAGACCAATGTTATAGCCAACATGTTCCCACCCTTTTTACCCAAATCAGCTTTCTTTACTGAATCATTATTAATGTGTTCTGGATTCCTTTTTCTATGCTGTTTATTAAACCATTATGATCACAACTCACAACGATTTAATGGGATACTCTAATAAAAATAGAGTTTCCTTTGTGAGCCCTTAAATAATTGGGCAGAGTTTGCCGACAGCCTCTGCCCAATTATTTTTAACTTTTATTTCTTTTTGGGCTGATTTTACTCACCTTTTGTCCCTCACTGCTCTTCCTCTTTGGCTCATGGACTCCCGTACCCAGAAGCCCCTGCAGCTAGTTAACACAATTTGCGCTCCTGCACAACTTGCGTAGCACAAGAACCGCAAATTGCACACCTCTACAAGATTGCGCACTTTAAGTACCCAAGTTCCAAAGCACCTACGCAAAACTTTGGGTTGAAGCTGTGTTTATGCACAGATCTGATCCACCGCTGCCTCTGTGAGACCGATTGCATTTGCAGACGGTCTCAGAGAGAGTGATGTCGGTACGTTCTCGACTTGCTGACGTCACCAGTGACCGATCTGGGGACCGGCAGCTGGGAAATTCAAAATTCCGGCTGCTGTTGATGTTGGGATGGGGGGGGGACTTCTCCATCCAGTAATTACTCCAGGTCAAGGGAGCAGTGAGGGGGAGGGGAATTCCTCACATCACTTTAAACACTAATGTCATGGTACCAGATTCCCTATTTGTTTTTCCCCTACAATTTTATTTACAATGGATTATTCCACTCTCCCTGTCTAACTCACATAGTTAGTTTGGCCCAGCCCCATTTTCCTGCTTCTGCAAGCATTATTATTATTATTATTATTATTTATAAAGCGCCAGCATATTCCGCAGCGCTGTACAATAAGCACAGTACAGACAGGGTTACAATACATTGAACAACATTTGACAAACAGTACAGGAGGAGATGAGGGCCCTATTCCCGTAGGAACTCACAATCTAGGAGGGTTGGGGTTGGAAACAGGAGGAGAGGACTGTAAGGTGAGAGTGATTGATGGTTGCGTCAGTGAGTTGGGTGGTAGGCTTCCCTAAATAGGAATGTTTTAAGGGAGCGTTTGAAGGAAGAGAAGTTAGGGGAAAGTCTGACAGCACGAGGGAGAGCGTTCCAGAGAGTGGGGGCTGCGCGTGAGAAATCCTGCAGTCTATCATGGGAAGAGGTGATGCGGGGAGAAGCTAGGCGCAGGTAACTGTTTGACCTTAGGGAGCGGGCTGGGGTGTATTTGGTGATTAGTGAGGACAGGTAGTGGGGCGCTGAGTTAGTGAGGGTTTTGTAGGTAAGGATAAGGATTTTGAACTTAATTCTGCAGTGGATGGGGAGCCAGTGAAGGGACTCGCAGAGGGGAGCGGCAGAGACAGAGCGGCGGGTGAGGTGAATTAGCCTGGCGGAGGCGTTCAGGATGGATTGTAGGGGGGAGAGGTGGGACAGAGGGAGGCCAGATAAGAGATTATTGCAATAATCGAGTCGGGAGATTACCAGGGCGTGTATGAGTTGTTTTGTGGTGACTGCGGTAAGAAATGGCCGAATTCTGGAAATATTACGCAGTTGGTATCGGCAGGAGGAGGAAAGAGACTTGATGTGGGGGATGAAGGAAAGAGCAGAGTCCAGTGTAACTCCAAGACAGCGAACTTGGTTTGATGGGGAGATGGTGATACCCTCCACCGTGATAGAGAAGTCAGGAGGTGGGGAGGCATTAGAGGGAGGAATAAGTAGGAGCTCAGTCTTTGACATGTTGATCTTTAGGTGGTGGGAGGCCATCCAGGAGGAGATGCCAGATAAACAGTCACTGACTTTTGAAAGGACAGGGGGAGAGAGATCAGGGGTAGAGAGGTAGATCTGAGTGTCATCAGCGTAGAGGTGGTAATTAAAGCCAAAGCTGTTGATGATTTTGCCCAGGGAGGAGGTGTAGATGGAAAAGAGCAGAGGACCAAGGACAGAGCCTTGAGGTACACCAACAGATAGAGGCAATGAGGAGGAGGAGTTACCAGCAAAGGACACACAGAAGGACCTGTTGGATAAATAGGAGTCAACCCAAGCAAGTGCAGTGTCACCGAGACCCAGAGAGTTGAGGGTCTGTAGAAGGAGGGGGTGGTCAACAGTGTCAAAAGCAGCCGAGAGGTCAAGCAGGATGAGAATAGAATAGTGGCCGTGTTTTTTAGCAGTTAGGAGGTCGTTGGTGACTTTGGTGAGGGCAGTTTCAGTTGAGTGTAGGGGACGGAAGCCAGATTGCAGGGGGTCAAGTAGGGAATTGGAGGACAGGAAGAGGGAGAGGCGGTTGAAGACTAGTTTTTCTAAGAGCTTTGATGTGAAGGGAAGCAGGGATACAGGGCGGTAGTTGGATGGAGAGTTGGTGTCTAGGGATGGTTTCTTTAGTAAAGGGGTAACTAGTGCGTGTTTGAAGGCGGATGGAAAGGAGCCAGTGGAGAGAGATAGGTTGAAGATGTGTGTGAGAGCAGGGGTGAGGGAGGAGGAGAGGGGAGGAATTAGATGTGAGGGAATGGGGTCAAGCGGGCACGTGGTGAGATGTGAGGAGGACAATAAGGAATTGACTTCCTCCTCAGTGGTTGGGAGGAAGCGGCAGAGGGTGGCAGAGTGGACCTGTGGGAGTGGAGGTGGCAGATAACTATCTTGTGTTGGGATGTTGCTTCTGATAGTTAGAGTTTTACTGAGGAAGTAGTCTGCCAGGTCTTGAGCGCTGAAGGCAGCTGAGGGGGGAGGTGCAGGTGGGTGGAGGAGGGTGTTGAAGGTGGACCAGAGCCGTTTAGGGTTGGAGGACAGCGTAGATATAAGAGATGAGAAGAAGGATTGTTTGGCCAAGTGGAGGGCAGAGGTGTATGACCGGAGAATAAACTTGAAGTGAACAAAATCAGCTTCAGAGCGGGATTTCCTCCAGGCACGCTCTGCAGTGCGGGAGCATCTTTGCAGGTAGCGAGTTTGGAGGGTGTGCCAGGGCTGAAGCTGGCGGCGTGGGGCCTTGCAGAGTCGAAGAGGAGCAAGAGTGTCAAGAGCAGAGATAAGCGTAGTGTTGTAGTGATTAGTGGCAGCATCAGGGCAGGTGAAGGATGAGGTGTGAGGGAGGTGGTGAAGTAGGTTGGAGAATTGATGGGGGTCCACAGCATGTAGATTTCTGCGAGTGTGTGTGCGGGGTGGGGGAGCAGGGTGTTTAGGAAGTCCAGATAGGTTGAAAGAGAGAAGGTGGTGGTCAGAGATGGGGAAAGGGCGACATTTGAACTCCGAAATGGAGCAGAGGTTGGAAAAGACCAGGTCAATAACGTGACCATCGCGGTGGGTAGGGAGGAGGGAGGATTGTGTGAGTCCAAGGGAGGACGTGAGTGAAAGAAGTTTGGAGGCAGCAGGAGCGGAAGGATCGTCAATGGGAATGTTGAAGTCCCCGAGAATTAGGCATGGAAGATTAGAAGACAGGAAGTGAGAAAGCCAGGTAGCAAAGTGGTCAAAGAACTGGGAGGTTGGTCCCGGTGGGCGGTAGATGACTGCCACCCTGAGAGCCAGAGGAGAGAACAGGCGGATGCAGTGTGTCTCGAAGGAGGAGAAGGAGAGGGATGGGGGTGGAGGGAGATGCTGGTAGGTGCAGGTGGGAGAGAGCAGGAGCCCGACCCCGCCACCATTTCTCTCACCCGGTCTGGGGGTATGGCTCAAGTGTAGACCGCCATGTGAGAGAGCAGCAACGGAGGCCGTGTCAGAGGGAGTTAGCCAGGTTTCAGTTAAAGCTAGGAGGTTGAAGGAGTTTGAAAGGAAGAGGTCATGGACGGCTGTGAGTTTGTTGCACACAGAGCGAGCGTTCCAGAGTGCGCAGGAGAAAGAGGACAGGCGCTGAGAGGACTGCCTCAGAGGCAGTTCAGTAAGCTCTTGTCTGTACCGGGTGATTGCATCCTGATTTTAATGTCCCCCAATACCAAGGTACAACTGAAAAGCCCTCTCTATCTACGTCCACCCATAACAGAGCATACCAGAGAAGCCCTCTCTATCCACGTCCCCCTATACCAAGGTACACCAGAGAAGCCCTCCCTATCCACATCCCCCTATACCAAGGTACACCAGAGAAGCCCTCTCTATCCACGTCCCCCTATAACAAAGGTACACCAGAGAAGCCCTCTCTATCCACGTCCCCCTATACCAAGGTACACCAGAGAAGCCCTCTCTATCCACATCCCCCTATACCAAGGTACACCAGAGAAGCCCTCTCTATCCACATCCCCCTATACCAAGGTACACCAGAGAAGCCCTCTCTATCCACGTCCCCCTATACCAAGGTACACCAGAGAAGCCCTCTCTATCCACATCCCCCTATAACAAAGGTACACCAGAGAAGTCCTCTCTATCCACGTCCCCCTATAACAAAGGTACACCAGAGAAGCCCTCTCTATCCACATCCCCCTATACCAAGGTACACCAGAGAAGCCCTCTCTATCCACATCCCCCTATACCAAGGTACACCAGAGAAGCCCTCTCTATCCACGTCCCCCTATACCAAGGTACACCAGAGAAGCCCTCTCTATCCACATCCCCCTATAACAAAGGTACACCAGAGAAGCCCTCTCTATCCACGTCCCCCTATACCAAGGTACACCAGAGAAGCCCTCTCTATCCACGTCCCCCTATACCAAGGTACACCAGAGAAGCCCTCTCTATCCACATCCCCCTATAACAAAGGTACACCAGAGAAGCCCTCTCTATCCACGTCCCCCTATACCAAGGTACACCAGAGAAGTCCTCTCTATCCACGTCCCCCTATACCAAGGTACACCTGAGAAGCCCCCTCATTCTATAAAGCCACCTTTTATTTGCTGTTACTTTTACAATAAAGTGAAGAAAATATAAGGGACATGGTGGGCCTTCAAAAGGGGATGAGTTAAGCAAGGGGTCAGCAAACTTGGCGGCTCCCTGATTTTTTTAGAAATACATCTCCCATGATGCTCAGTCACCCATTAGGCTGACTGAGCTATGTAGGAAATGTAGTCCCCAAAACATCAGGGAGCCAAGTTTGCTGACCCCTGAGTTAAGCTATCTGACTTCAATCATATCCTACATGTGACATTCACTTCTTGCATATGACCCTGGGGTTCCAGAATAATTAATGTGGTCAGGATGAGTAGAGTGTCCCTTTAAACTAGTATCTGCATATTGCATGCCATTCTCCTTTTAAAGTGAGATCTCTTTACCTGTCTGTTTGCATCCAAAGTTCCTGATTGCAGCGACCACGCAGAAACGGTGTTGAGGGCTTTCACCACTTTAGCTCCAGGTACAATTTGGGCAAGATACTCTGCATTAGACTCGGGATATTGGTTTATTTTCAAGTTATTGCTAACATCCACTAGGATTTTCCCTTGTAAAACATCAGTCAACTCGGACAGAAAACTGTAATGGTTTCTGTGAACTGCCAGAAAAATGACAGAGCTTTTTTGCGCTGCTTCAGCATGACTTAATACTTCAACTCCTCTGGGAAGCATGTCGGCAGCGTCCGGGTTTCGACTTCCGTAGGTTACGGAAAAACCGCTTTGTAACATTTTATAGCCAAGAGATCGCCCAAAATCTCCAGATCCGAAAATGCATATATTGTTATGTTTTTCTGTGAAATCTGTGCGCAAAGGTATTAGATTTACACTCTTTGATTCCATAATCTGAGAAAGAAACAGAAATGCATATTTTATTCTAAAAGAATAGAGGAAAAGCAGTCAGAAAACAACAAATTCCAATCAAATCATTGAGGAACATCTCATCAGTATATTAAAGGATAACGCTACTCATCCTGATCACTATAAAGGGTTATTCAGAAAGCCTGCTTTCTCGTGGCAATTGTAGTTGGTCGACCCTAAGGTGAATTCAGTATTTTTTAGCAGGGTCCCCGAAGTGTGCCAAAAGTGAAGTCACTGCAAACCACCAAACGCCGCCAATCAGCCTGCCGAACATCGCCGAACGACGCCGAACTGGAAAAAAAAAACGGAACTCTGCTATTCTTTAAAAGGAGTTTGTGTTTCCTCGTTCTGGTGCTACAAAGCTAATAGTGTGATCTCCGCAATGTCCACATGTCGTATACCATATATGTATATATTAGTGCCAAGAATGATAGTATTCAGGTCTGTGCAAGTTTAATAAAGTGCTAGTGCATACAATCTAAACCATCATGCAGTGCAGGGGTCTAGCAACCAGTGACAGTATAGATGATCATGCACTGAAATCTCCAATTTGAGCTGCAGCATGTTTTGAAATCAAGTTTGCTGTTAGTGATTTCCTGACAAGCTACCAAAGCAGGGACAAACTGGGGCAGAATTGTGGCCAAGGACATGGTATAGCTAGGTGTGAAAAGTGGACTGGACTCAGGAAAAAGTCCCCATGGATCTATTATATATCAGGCAGGGTTTAGGGTAGCGTCAGACGAACGCAGTCATCACGTCCGTGTCACCGCGCAGTTTAAAGTCCGTCGTATCATTGATTTGTGATCAATAGAGACCAACACACAAAGTACGTGTGCACCAAAGTGCGCACGCACCACGCAGGTGGCAACGGACGCCATTTAGGCCTTAACATAAAAGCGCTACGACGGACGCCCAGAGTGCGCCGCGTCCGTGTAGCGGCCTGTGTGTGTGATAACGCAATGTCAGACGCAGCGCATTTGCGACGTCCATCACGTTGACGCTCAGAAGTTTTTTTTGTCTGGCTGACAGTACCTGTCATTTCATTTTAATTAATTTTGATTCCCATAATTCCCTTTTTTTTCTACATCCGTTAAAAAAAGGGCTGTGTGGTGTCTACAGTATCTTCCGTCAGTACGTCTGTCTGTTATGCATGCAGAGTGCCCTCAGACTGTGTTCGTGTGACATTAGCTTTAGGTCAGGGAGAGAGTTTAGGGCTTGCTTGCATCCCCGTAACATGCCCATTGCAACCCACCAGGTATTTACCCATGCTGCCCAATGGTCGTTGTACTCCTGCACCTTCATATATTAGTTATATTGGTTCAATGATCTTGATCACTCGTGAACATCAACTAATGGTGTGGGAGGAAGGAACATGGATTATTCTGGTAATTCATTGGTGGGATTTGTTTTCTTTTCAGCAACTACTTATACTTCATGACTTTACTATTGCCTCTGTATTTTTCTGTCATCACCGGAAAGAAGAAATTCGTAAATCTGTCCTGATTTGTCTGCAATTTTGCGTTTCCTACCGATTCCACTATTGTGCTATAATACTTACGGCTTATGTTTCACAGACACAGGATCTTTACGATGTGCCTTTGTCAACCTTTGGCTGGTTTCCAAATGTGTATGGGATTTTTCTGAAGGGATTCTTGAACTCTGAAATGTGGAAACACAGTTGGATATCGGCAAACAATTTCCCCAGGCAATCCAAATTATGAGTAGAGCCAAAAACATGTTTTACAATATGATTATATTGAATGTAAATAAACGTCAACTTCTTTGTCACAGTAAAATGCTACTTGGCAACGAGTTCCTGGGCTCCTCTAGTCTCTTTGGGATTTTTCTAAGAACACTAAGGGCTGTATTCCATATTTGGTGCTAATATAGCATCTCGATATGTACTCGATAGCGCTGAGATAAGTGAGTTTAGCGTCTGGCATCGATATTCCAATCCTTCCTGACGCTACCCTGAGGTGAAAAAGTTTTGCGCTTTACAGCTTGCGCGAGTTTACTGTACTTAAACGTTTCCTGTACATAACATGGGGAGCGGGATATTTGTAGCGTCTCGACAGGTGAAGTATTACAAAGTGCAGGTGCAACTTATCGTTGGGATGCTCAAGCCAAAATTTTAGCACCTTCAAAAAGCTGGTGCTAAATGATTCTGCAAATGCAAAATCATTAAACACCCCCCCCCCCCTAAAAATCCCATACTCATCCTGTGGCGAAAATTGCAGCCTGATCCACCTCTTCTAATTGCTGGCAGCAGAGTGAGACTGGGAAAAAATTGTTCCTAGTCTCCTTCCAAGATCACTCTGTAGTGCTGTGTGATCTCGCGAGAGCGAGGTCGTGCAGAACTCATGGCCAGGAATTGCAAGGCTCCATGGAGTCTTATGGCTGCAAGGAGCTGATACTCACGAAGGTGCTGATGCCCTACTGCGGGTATCAGGGGGTTAGTGCTACACTCGAGGCGAGATGCTGAGGTAGCACCTTCCCTGGACTATAGCGTTAAGATGGAGATGGTAAGGGAACATCTGCAAGCGTACGTTATCCTGCATACTGTCTCCATGTTAGCTCAACTTTGGAAAAGGGCCCTAGATATGGACTTAATATATACCTGTTAAAATGTTTCATGCTTTAGAAAAAGAGCATCAAAAGTATAAACACGTGAAATCAAAAAATCAAGAATTTTGATACTTTCAGAATACTAATATAATAGTATAAGTAATACTCTCTGGGCCGTATTACATTCTTCGCGCAAACGTTTGCGCCGACACATTAACGCGAGGGGCAAAACCCTTTGCGCTGAACGTCGTATTACATTGTCAGCGCAACAAACGCAGGTATACGTCTACCGCAGGTGAACCTGCGCGAACACTGCGCGTCCTATACTTAACATTGTCAGCGCAAATGCGTTTGTGCGCTGGTACGCGGATGGTATTACAATCTATGCACGGTTTGTAACGCACAGGCTTTGTGCGCATAATTTTAGCAACTCCTGAAAGCTGGTGTTAATGGCAAATGTGAAGAACCTGGCCGAACCCAAATACACCAGCCCAAAAAAAAATGCAGCAAAGTATAATTATACATTCTACTCATATCAAAGCAATAAAATGGAGAAGTTGTGCGTGCATTTTTTTTTTGATGCAGCATATATGCTCAGATTGACTTTGACAGGTGGAAAAACTTAACGTGAGACAATTGTGGTTCTTAATTCTGATTGGCTGAATCGCGTGAAAAAAAACAGTTGGCACACTAATTTCTGCGCGCAACGTTGCTGCGCGCGCGTTTGTGTGTGTCTGTTTTACATGCATTATTGCTCGACGGATGAAAAAATGCGCGAGGATTGTAATTCTAGCATTGATTTACACGCGTTAACGTTTAACGCTGGGCGCACAAATTCATGTGTTGCGCGAGCGTTTTAACGCGAAGATTGTAATAGGGCCCTCTATGTATAGTAATATCATACAGTAGTATATATAACAACTCTAAAATAACAATATATACGCATCATTTTAAGAGTATATATTAATACTGCACACACATTGACATTGGCTATACAAATTTATGGCCCAATTCTGCCCTCACATTAGGAGTTACCAAATACATACAGGCCTATTCAAAGAAAGGTGAAAATCAGGAGAATTGGCAGGAGAAGAGAACAATATAGACCAAATAGCCGCTTTGGAAAGTGAGATAAATGGAAGAATTTTACTGGTTTGGCTATTTTGACCAAGAATTTTCACTTCTCCAGTCATTCTCCTGAGCTTCACTTTTCTTTGAATAGATCTGATAATATATAAAAGAAAATGGATTAAAGTTACTTTTCAATAGAGCAAATATTATTTAAATATATAAGCATTAATATAACTGCTCCTTTACAAATAATTTTGAATTTATCCATATATCCAAGAATTGTAAGTTTAACCCTTTCACTGCGGAGGACGCGCTCAGCGCGTCCACCCACAGGTACTGTTGCATGCGGAGGACGCGCTCAGCACGTTCTCCCTTTGTGGCCAGTGATCGGCCAGATTGCGGCCAGCGATCGGCCAGGTTCCGGCCAATCCTTGTGCCCCCCGGTGCCCCCTTTAACCCCGTGGGTGCCGGATCAAGATTCGGTGCCGAAAAGCGCCGAATCGTGATCCTCTCCCGGAGCTGGCCGACATCTTGGATGTCGGCCAAGCTTCCGGAAATGCCCCTGATGACTGGCGTCATCGTGCATAGCACAATGATGCCAGTCCTGGAGTTAACCCCTAACTGCCACCAATGATGGAGATAGGAGGTTCCAATGAACCCCCTCCCGATCCCCTCTCCCAATCCGTGGCAGCTAGGGGTTAATGTTTGGTACTGTTGGATCGGCCAGAGCATGGCCTTTCCAACGATACCAAACATGACCATGTAAAAAGTTTTTTTTAAAAACTTAAAAATAAAAATAAGAAAATATTTAAAAAAAATTATATAAAAAAAAACAAGTTTTTTTTGTTTTTTTGGTTTGTTAATGCAGCAATATTGTTCCCATTCCAATTATAATGTGAACAATGATGCTGCACTAACGATTTTTGTATGCAGTGCGTTTGTTGAAAATCGCGTAATTTTCCCCCAAAAAAAATGTAACAAGACCCCATTTCTAATTTTTTTAACAAGCGCAACCCATACAAAATATAACCGCAATTGCTCCCATGTTAAAATGTTAAAAAAACACTTTACACATTGTAAATTATTGAAAATTCATATTTTATTGCATATTTTGTTATAATATACAGACAGGATGACGTATACACATGACGTATACATATAATAATGACAAATTATGAATCTGCCGAGTCTGCCGGAAAGAATGATATATAATATGTCTGGGTCATATAATAAAATAAGCCTTCAAAACACGTTTAAACAAGATGAGCAAAACCGGTAAAAATGAGCTCAGCACAGAGGCGTGAAAAGCCTCAGCAGCGAAAGGGTTAATTATTGAAAATTATTGATAATTTTGATAAAAAACTGATCATTTCTTACAGTTAAACTTTACAATGTTATAGATTTCGTTTAATCACTTTACCGCGAGTCTTGTAATAAAACAAAAATTTTTGCACAATTATCTAGGATTATTATTGTCTTTTGAAATCATTTAATGCATGAATAATTACCTAGACAACAAGGAATATCGTCACATCAACCCATTAGCTTTAAGGTAAATATAAAAGCCGCAAATTGAAAGCCAGCAAATTCTGACTTACCTGTTATAAAACAGTTTTTGTTACTTTTCATGAACTCACAAATGCAGCATCTTGTGCTTGAGAAATGAGTCCGAGTGTGTCGGGATAGAAAACTGCTCTCTGTTCATCTGTCAGTCGCTCTTTTTATTTACTTTGTTGGCAGATTTCGCAATGTTATCCTTTTCCCGGATTAAATTGCGATGGAAGAAGGCCAAAAAAAAGGGAAAAACCCATTCGATACCGATTGACTAAAAGAAAAAAAAGATCTGGACATGTAATGGATGCAATGCAATGATACATATAAGGCATAAAGTGATGTAAATAGTTTTATTAAAGGTACACTACCACTTATATAAACTGTAACTAGATTACATGTGTATTACAAATAAAACCACCTTGTAAAACACACAGTGTTGGTTTTTTTTTCTTTGAAGAAATTGCATGTTTAACCCCTTCACTGCTGAGGCATTTCACCGCTGTGTGCTGAGCTCATTTTTACCGCTTTTGCTCATCATGTTTAAACGTTTAGCGTTTAAGGCTAGGGTCAGACGAGCGTGATTTCTACGGACTGTACGTCTGTGCACATGGACGTACATCAGTACGGAAGACGCAGTAGTGGCCACACAGTCCGTTTATCACTGACGTATATTTTGACGGATGTAGGAGGGAAAATAAAATAAAAGCAAAACCATTTTGTCCGTGAAAAATGCTGAACGTATAAATGCAGTCTGTCTGACTACGTTCCATCACTCACACACAAAGTTATGCGGACGTTGCGGACGCAGCGCACTTTGTGCGGCCGTTCTAGGGGTTGTACGTTCCTGCCTGCCTTGTGTCCGTGGGCCGCGGCCGTTGTGCGTCCGCAGTTCAGTGCGGACATACTTTGTGTGTCAGGCTCCGATGGGCTTTCTGTCATGCTATCACGGACGTACTTTTAGACGCCATCACGGACATGAACACTACGCTTGTCTGACCCCAGCCTAAGCGCTTAGAAGCCACGTTTTATTATATGACCCTGAAATATAAAAAAACAATTTACGGCAGACTCGGCAGATTCATAATAAATCATTTTTATATGTATACATCATGTCCTGCCTGAATATTATAAGAAAAAATTTAAAAATAATTGAATTTTGAATCATCTACAGCGTGTAAGGCTAAGGTCAGACGAAAGCAGTTTTACACGCGAACGTAAAAAAGTGCGTCCGAACGAATTGACGTATTTTTTCACGGAATGCGCGAAAACGGTCATACGATGCGCATTTTTCGTGCGTGATTTCTTTCGGATCGTCAATAAAACTCTTTTTGCGTCTGGACGTTATGTAGGCTGGACATTAGCAGTGTCTAACGTCTCCAAATCACACACACACACCGCTATGCCGCAGCTGCGCACTCTGTACGTCCGTACTAGCGGTTCGGCGTTCTCGAAAAAATGCATTCGTTTTCCACTTGCGTTGCGCGGCCGGACTTTCGTGCGACCGTACTTCGTATATTGGCTGTCATTGCCCGTCATCTGCTGCTAGTGCGGCCGTAATTATGTGCGCCAGAACGCACGTTAAAAGTGTGCTAGTCTGACCCCAGCCTTAAGTGTTTTTTTCCACATTTTATTACATGAGTGTTTGCGGTTATATTTCCTATGGGGTGCGCTTGTACAAAATTTAGAAATGGGGACTCGTTAAATTTTTTGGGGGGAATTACGTGATTTTTAGCAAACGCACCCCCATAGAAAAAAATCATTAGTGCGGCATCATTGTTCACATTATAATTGAAATGGGAACAATATTGCTGCATTAATAAAAACAACACACACAAAAACTTTTTTTTTTTTAATTATTTTTTTATTTTTTTTATTTTGTTTACTTTGAACATGGCCATCTTTCGAAAGGCCATGGTCAGACCTTTCGAATGACACCCTCCATGACCCCCTAGCTGCCACGGTTCTGGAGATATCGTGTTTCAAAGGAACCCCTCTCTCCACCAGGGGATTTCCTTGGGAAAGAGGAAATGGAAAGAAGAGATAAACAAATGTTATGTTTCCTTTAACCCCTTCACTGCAGAGGACATGTGGGGAATGTCCTAATTGACTCCCCCACACGTCCTCCGCTTGCGGGAGCCCCCACGGAGATACTCACCTCTCTGTCCTTGGGAAATCCCTGGGCAGCTAGGGGTTCCCTGGCTATCTGACGTCATCGCGCTATGCGCGACATGTCAGGAGGCGAGGGGGAACCCAGAGGTGGAGCCGCTATCCAAGATGGCAGCCCCACCATAGCTAGATCACGTTCTGGTGCCGAGCAGCGCCGGATCGCGACCTGGCATGTAAGGGGTTAAAAAACAGGCACTGCTTTAAAGGGCAGACACTGCCGTTCAAAGTGGTGCATGTTTTTTTTCTGTAAACCCTACCGATCGGGAGGGACAGGGATCCTAAAGAGAGGTGAGTATCTCTGTGGGGCTCCCGCAAGTGGAGGACGTGTGGGGGAGTCAATTAGGACGTTCCCCACACATCCTCCGTGTTAAAGGGGTTAAAGTAAACATACATTTTTTTATCTCCTGTTTCTATTTTGTGGATTTTTTGCAACATTTGCCAAATCTGTGCAAAAGTTTTACTTTGTAGCTGTGGTTTATCTAATCTACAGTATAAAACATGTTAATGAGTTGGAGCAGAGCATGTATAGATTAGGCGGCATAAACTATGGTTCTCCAGGCTACCTGAGATAAGAGACGGCAGTTGAATGAGATAAAACAGGGAGATTAAAAAATTTCTAATCTACCACCCCCCCGGCGATGTCCTTTGAATACATCCCACACAATACAATGATTTGAGTCAGTGATCGATTTATTCACTCCACTCTATGGGAAAACCACAGAGTGAAGAGCAAGTGATGTAAAGATACTGGGGGGGGGGGGTTGCAAGTCAAAGGATCACACAATGGATGCACCCAGTGACTCATACAGTATAGAGTAGTGAATTATTTTCCTAACTAAAGAAACAAGAGAAAAACAAAGCACATGTAAAATTTCAGCAACATAAAATAAACACAATAAGGAGATTTAATTTTTTGGTGGTAGTGGCTTTAATAGACTTTATAATGAAAGTTATGAATAAATTACACTTTCTAAAATACTTTTACAGAAGGGTTTTATATGATAAAATGTTTTAGGAATTAGATATATTGCTTTAGGCATAGGCATGCACAAAGGATGTGCTGGGTGTGTCCAAACACACCGTAGTGCAGTATATTAACTACCAGCAAAGACAATTTGCTTAATTCAAATGTGCAAGTCTGAAATCTGTATGTTGCAGAAGCTGAATGAAGCCATGGCAGTTGCGGTGTGTATGGCATATGCAATGTGTGCTCTGTGATTTGTATGTGTGTGCTGTGTAAGCTGAATATAACTGTGACGTGGTCACTTTGACCATGGGGTACATGGGCCTAGTGATGTATTTGGGAAGTGCAGGTCTGATGTTCTATATTATTTCCCTGCCCTTTCCTATGCTGAAGTCACCCTGTACCTGTAGGCTGCAGGATGTTTGAGTAAGTTGTGTAATGTATAAATACTGTTATTGTCTATCGTTATTGTCTATGTGTATCTGTTACTATCTGCTGATAGGTTTACTGTGTGGGTCACCTTAGTCTTTTCCAACTCCCCCTATCTGTAATGAGTTTGTATCTGTTAAAGGCTTGAATGGATATTGTTCTATCTTGTTTGCCTAATGTTGAGCAATGCTAATCCCATTATCTGTCCCTGGTCTAATTATGTCCCAGACTCTGAGACTGATAGCAGAAAACTTCAGAGCAACAGAGTAAGAGTAGAATACTAGGGGTGGGATTAATGATGAAGTGCAGTAGGAGCCTGACAGGGTTATTCGAAGAGCATCAAATTGGCCCCGAAATTGCACCGAACAGTGAATTCCCCGAATTTTGTAGCCATTCAGCTACTCAAAAAGCTGGCAGTTCGCCAGATATTGGCAAATTGCCAGTAAAATACGGTGATCATCGGTGGCAGTGAATTCTCCATAGAGAAGTAATGGTTAATCTATTCGGAGAACACCAAACAGCACCGAAATGTCAGTGAAATGTCCTGATTTACAATAATTTCATTTGACAGGTTTAATCAGGAGATTAAATTATCGGATCCTATAGTTTTGGCTTATTTTTTTAACATGCGTGGAAATTATGGGATCTGATCTGATAAGCCACCGGAAAAACCCGCTGAACGCGTCCAGAAAAAGCTGACAATTCCCCTGAACACAGCGATGACCAGCCGCCAGAAAAAGCCGACTAACAGGGTAAAAAAATAAAAAACAGTTGAAAGTGTCAAATCTGAAACACTGTTTTCAAAAAAACTACTGGACGAAAATGTCTGGAATTAACATAATAGGTAATATGAATGATAATAAAAAGGTCTGATACAGGAAAATGTAAAAAACACTAATTCAAAAAAATGCCTAAAAAATCTTAGAAAAAAGCTAAATAAAGAGACTTTTTGCTTCAGATAAAAAGAATAAACGGCTTATTAGATATTGGATAAAAACGGGAATATTCTTAACATTGAAACCTATGGGATTCGCCTGATTAAATCTGCCGAATGAAACCACCGAACATCAGGCATTTCACTGACATTTCTTTGCTGTTCGGTGTTCTCTGAATAGATTAACCATTACTTCTCTATGGGAATGTCTCTGCCATTGAACAGCACCGTATTTGCTGGCAATTCGCCAAAATATGGTGAACTGCCTGCTTTCTGAATAGACAGCTGAAAGGCCACGAAATCGCACGTATGGGGAAATTCACTGTTATACTGAAAAACCCTGTATGTTTTAACCCATTGTTAATTTGCAAAACGCGCATAAAAATGTGCACAATTGACAAGTAAGGTTAGGGTCAGACGAACGCATTTTTCATGTCGTCCGTGAAAAAGTGCGTTCGAACGAATGGACGTATTTTTTCACGGAATACGCGATAGTGGTCATACGATGCGCATTCTTGTCCGTGATTTTGTACGGATCATCAATAAAACCCTTTTTGCGTCTGGACGTTATGTTGGCCGGACATTAGCAGTGTCTGACGTCTCCTAATCACGCACACACGCCGCTAGCGGACGCAGCGCACTCTGTACATCAGTACTAGCGGTATCACGTTCTCAAAAAAATGCATTTGTTTGCCGCTTGCGTTGCGCGGCCGAACTTTCGTGCGGCCGTACTTCGTATATTGCCCGTCATTGGCCATCATTTTCTGCTACTATGGCCGTGATGAAGTGCGGCTGCACGCGTGTTCGCACTGCGTTCGTCTGACCCCAGCCTAAAGGTTGGTCAGTAATTGAGAAATCACTTTTTCCGGTTTCTGCTTATTCACAAGTCTTATATTTTTTGTTCCTTCTCTCTTTTCTGCTCTTTTAATAACCTTTCATTCCCAGCAGTCCAAAACAAACAAATCAGTATAGTTGGAATAAACGTGTTGTCGGTAATATTTTGTAATGATTGATTGACAGGACATGGTCTTTGTGTCTGTAAACACATTGCGTGGCTTACGATTACAAAATACAATGTTTGTTCTAATGTTTCACAATGTCAATCAATGTTCTGGAAAGCAGGTGCAAACAAAAATACGATAACAGGACAGTTTTAGTGAAAGTGAACATGCCATGAAAAATCCATTTAATATATTAAACTCATGATCTTAAAGCAATGCTACCACTAAAAAAATGAAATGTTCTTATTGTGTTTATTTTATGTTGCTGATATCTTACATGTGCTTTGTTTTTCTCTAGTATGTTTCGTTATGAAAATATTCTACTCTTTTTGTGTCGCTGGGTGCATCCATTGTGTGATATTTTGTGTCGTAAACTGTCCCGCCACAGTATCTTTACATCACTTGTTTCTCACTGTTTGGCAATGGGCCATAGAATGGAGTCTATGGGTCAGCCGACTCACATCATTGTATTTTTTTTTTGTGAAAGGATTTTACCAGGAAGGATACATTGAGATTTCTCTCGTTTTCAAGTATGTCCTGGCATTGTGTGGGATGTACTCAAAGGACATTACCAGAAGGTAGATTAGAAGTCTTTCAAACTCTCTTTCATCTCATTCAGTTGTCATCTCTTATGTAGCGAGGAGAACACAAAAGCCTTATCTAAACATTCCCTCCTCCACTCCACTTACTGTTAAATACTGTTTAAGATAAACCACAGCAGTAAAGAAAAACTTTTGCACAGATTTTGGTAAATATTGCATATTGGAAAAAATCTACAAAATGGAAACAGGAGATGAAAAAACCCTAACTTTATTCATACTTTTTATATACAATAACATCCAACTAAGAAAAAAACAGCAGCATGTGTTTTATAATGTGGTTTTATTTGTAATGTGCAAGTAAACTAGTTACAGCTTATGTAAGCGGCAGTGTCCCTTTTAAGATGTATTAATCCTAGACCCAATGACAACATTTCTATAAGGGTTATTCGCAGAGAGCCAATCTGGCCCCTAAATTGCAAAGAACTGGGAATTTACCCCGCACGGTGCAATTTCGGGGCCATTTGGCTATTCACAAAGCAGGCAGTTCGCTAAATATTGGTGAATTTCCAGCGAAATACATTGCTGTTTGGCAGCAGTGAAATCCCCCATAGAGAAGCAATGGTTAATCTATTCAGAGACACCGAACAGCAGAGAAATGTCACTGAAATGACCTGATGTTCGGTGTTATCATTCAGTAGGTTTAATCAGGCGAATCCCAGAGGTTTCAATGTTAAAAATATTCCTGTTTTAATTCAACATCTAATAAATCGTTTATTCTTTTAATCTGCAGCAAAAAGTCCTTTTATTTATTTTTTTAGAATTTTTTCGGCATTTTTCAGAATTTTTTTCGGCAAAAGTATTGTTTATAAATAGCATGTTTTTTTTTGTAACATAACTTTTTACTATTATTTATATGTTAATTCCAGACATTTTCGTCCACTAGCTTTTTTGCAAACAGCATTTAAATCTTGAAACTTTCAATTGTTTTGTGTGTTTCTTTTTTTATCCCGTTTGTCGGCTTGTCTGTTTTTTTTCGGCACGGCGGTTCAAAGTGATCCGATAATTTGGATCGTATTGGTGCCGGTGTTTGGCAATTTTTCAGTAGGTTTTCGGCGGTTTTGCAGCGTATTTGCGGGTCCATTCCTTGTGCCCTGAATTGTGGGAAACGAGAGAGCACCGAAATGTTGGTGACATTTCGGTGTTCTCTGAATAACCCCTTATACCTATCCAAAAGATGGTTCTCTTGATCTCCCAGTCCCTTCTATTACAATGATTTATTTGGAATATCTTTACATTTATGACATGTCCAATTAATATTGTTGTTATTCTTTATATAGCGCCAACGTTTTCCACAGCGATTTACAATAAGAATTGGGGGATCAGCTAACAAATTACAAACAAACTTTGTAATCAGAGAAGAAAGGTGTAGGTCCTGCTCAAAAGACCTTTACAGTCTAGACAAGATGGAGAGGAGGAACAGAAGTGGAGTTATTTATTAATTGTCAGGATTTCCAATACTAGTGTTCTGTATGTGTTGTGTGGTGGTGATACAGGTTAAGAAGGCTACAACGCTGAGAGATGGGTAAGCCAGGAGAGAGATTGGTCAGGAATGTGACACACCAATCTGAAAAGATGGCTTCAAGTAGATGTCCACCTCATGTACTTGTACAACCTACAGAGACGTTCAACATTATTCCTTATAATAATAGATCCCTTGTCATGTCTATCAGGGTTATTCAAAGAGATCCGAAAAGTCACCGCACGTTCGGTGACTTTTCGTTCTCTTCAATTCGGTTCCTTTTGCCGATCCCATTTCGGTGACCCTGCGGTGTATTCAGCAAGCACCACAGGGTCCCAGAATTGCAGGGAAAAGCTGCCGCAAACCTGACGAATCCTTACCGCAAAACCCAGCGAATGCACGCTGAAAACCCACAAAAACATCTGGATTAACCTATTGAAAACCACGGAAAAACCTGAGCAGGAGCCGATCACACGCAGCAAAGCCGCCGGAAAAAGCCGAGACCGCAGACAGAGCGAAGTGAATAAATTAGAAAAACAGTTTGCATGAATGTTTGAAAAGTGAAACACTGTTTGCAAAGAAACTACTGAGCGAAAATGTCTGAAATTTGCATATGAGGTCCAGGGAATGATAATAAAAAGGGCTGTTACAGAAAAAAGAAGTAAACTTAAAAAAAAATAAAAAAATCGGACTTTTAAAAAAAAAATAAAAAAATCGGACTTTTAAAAAAAAAATAATCCAGAAAAATGCTTAAAATATCCTAAAAAATCTATAAATAAAGAGACTCTTTACTGCAGAATTTTATAATGAATGGTTTATTAGATATTGTATTAAAACGGGAATATTTTTAACATTGAAGCCTATGGGATTCTCCTGAATAAACTTGCCGAATTAAACCACCGAATGGCAGGGCATTTCGGGAACCTTTCACTGCTGGTTTGTGTTCTCTGAATAGAGGAAGCAGTGCTTTTTTATGGGGATTTCACTGCCCTCGAACAGGCACCGAACAGGCACCGTATGTGCAGGCAATTCGCCAGGATTTGGCGAATTGCCTGCTCTCTGGATAGCCAAATGGCCAAGAAAGGTAACCGAACGCTGATTTTCAGCGTTCGGTTACCTTTCTCAAGCAATTCGGATCTCTTTGAATTACCCTGATAGTTTCTGAAGATTCCACAGGAAAGAGGTCTTCTTGATCACCGCCCCAACGTGTTTCTAAGGCTGGGGTCAGACGAGCGTGATTTCTACGGACTGTACGTCCGTGCAGTACGGACATCGTCAGTACGGATGACGCAGTAGTGGTCACACAGTCCGTTTTTTCACTGAAGTTATTTTTTGACGGATGTAGGAGGGAAAATAAATTACAATGAAAAAACATTCTGTCCGTCAAAAATGCTGGACGTATAAATGCAGTCCGTCTGACCTCGCTCCATCACTCACACACAAAGCTATGCAGACGTTGTGGACGTGGCGCACTCCGCACGTCCGTTCTAGCAGTATTACGTTCTTGCCTAACCTGCGTCCGTTTGCCGCGGCCGTTGTGCGTCCGCAGTTCAGTGCGGACGTACTTCATGTGTCGGGCTCCAATGGACTTACTTTCATGCTATCACGGACATACTTTTAGGCGCAATCACGGACGTGAACACTACGCTCGTCTGACCCCAGCCTTAAAGGGATACTCTATTGTATGAAACAGGTGGCAGTATTTTTTTATATTCCTTTTGCCTGGCTTGAAATCTATGCTTACTGGACTCCTTGAGTGCCAGATTCATTTTTTACCAGTATTCTTTTGGATTCATGTTGGACGTCTTTGCCACTCCAGATTCTTCCTTGCACAGTGGTACTGGTCATCCCGATTTCATGAAAGTCTATTCTTCTGGTCCAAACTCTTACAGGGTTATTCAAAGAGATTCGAAAAGTCACCACACGTTCGGTGACTTTTCGTTCTTTTCAATTCGGCTCCTTTTGCCGATCCCATTTTGGCGACCCTGCGGTGTATTCAGCAAGCACCACAGGGTCCCCGAATTGCAGGGAAAAGCTGCCGCAAACCTGATGAAAACTCACCGCAAAACCCAACGAATGCACGCCGAAAACCCTCAAAAAACATCTGGATTAACCTGCCGAAAACCACGGAAAAAGCCCGAGCAGGAGCCGATCACACGCAGCTGAAGCAGCTGAGACGCAGACGAGGCAGTAAATAAATTAGCAAAATAGTTTGTGTGAATGTGTGAAAATGAAACGCTGTTTGCAAAGAAACTACTGAGCGAAAATGTCTGAAATTTACACAGGAGGTCCAGGGAATGATAATAAAGAGGGCTGTTACAGAAAAAATAAGTAAAGTTAAAAAAAAAAAAATCGGACTTTTAAAAAAAAAAAATCTGAAAAATGCTTAAAGTATCCTAAAAAATCTATAAATAAAGAGACTCTTTGCTGCAGAATATTATAATGAATGGTTTATTAAATATTGAATTAAAACCAGAATATTTTTAACATTGAAGTCTATGGGATTCGCCTAAATAAACCTGTCGAATTAAATCACCGAATGGCAGGGCATTTCGGGAACCTTTCACTGCTGGTTTGTGTTCTCTGAATAGCCGAAGCAGTGCTTTTTTATGGGGATTTCACTGCCCTCGAACAGGCACCGCATGTTCAGGCAATTCGCCAGGATTTGGCGAATTGCCTGCTCTCTGGATAGCCGAATGGCCAAGAAAGGTAACCGAACGCTGATTTTCAGCGTTCGGTTACCTTTCTCCAGCCATTCGGATCTCTTTGGATAACCCTGTTACTGCATTTATTGTATTTTTGTCAATGTGTGTGAATGTTATTAACCTGATAAGATAATTTTAGGGGGATATAATATACACTGAAAGAAAACACCTAGTACACAAGGATATGTTCAGGGCTGCCATCAGAAATCTTGGGGCCCCTCTCTGAACCCCTGGTTGGACCCCCCCTTCCCTCAGCTGGCTAGTTCCATAAACTAATACAAAATAAAACATTTTGTCTCCTCTGCTGCTTACCTTATTTTACAGGGGGTGGGAAAAATCCATGGTGGATAAATGTTTTTTCCTGGAAGGATCTGCACATCTACCTGATGTCAACCATACTACTCGCTCCATCAGTGATGATTCAGAGTGCAGTTACTGGCCCCAGATGCTGTGTCCTACAGGTAAATTTCCTGGTATCCCTATATCAGTCCAGGGTGGCATGAAGGGTCCCTTACATCTGAGGCACTTCAACAAGTTACACAGGGTTTGGTAAGGGCCAGGGCTCCCCTGGGCCACTGAACATATTATGGGCTGCCGCCCCCTGATGGCTGCCCTGAATGTATTATATGAAATACAGTGCAGGCGTAATTTCTCACTCTACTTACACAGTGTTACATAGTTACATAGGATGAAAAAAGTCATGTGTCCATCGGGTTCAGCCTTTCACACATCACCTACTGCTGTTAATCCAAAAGAAGGCATTTGGAACCCGATCGAGGATACCTGACAATTTGCAGCATAATCAAACTGAGGATTGTAGTCAGAAAGCCCTATACCTGGAACATTAAAACCCTCAAAGCTCCCCTTAATTTCTGTGATTTATGGTGGCAGCATTGCAAACATTTTTGTAAGCGCTCAAACAGGGGTGAGTGAACTTACTAAAATAAATGAGGACTTGTTTGTACTTCATACAGTATATAAGAAATTTATTCTCTATATATTTTTTTTCATTTCATTATAGAAACAGAATTAAATATACTGCCACTTATGACATCACAACCACATTTTTTGTTATAAAGTTTTTATAAATGTTACATACAGGAAATGCACAAAAATGATTGCATGAAAGTGAATGAATACGATTTTATTCCATGTAACAGTGTTTCCCAAACCTGTCCTCAGGACCCACTAACAGGCCAGGTTTTCCAGAAATCTGTAGCACAGCACAGGTGATATGATTTGCTGCTCAGTGATTGCAGGATTCAGTCTGCATTTCCCCAAGGTGATCCTTAAAACCTGACCTGTTAGGCGGACTTGAGGACCGTGCTCGGGAACCACTGCCATATAATATAAACATTTCTTGCAAGACTAGGCAAACATATCTAGGGTTGAAGTAATGTCACCCACAAAAAACAAACACAATAATATATATTGTATATACATATATATTCCTTGTCTTATGTAGTTTGCAAACAGTATTGTTGGCATATCTCACTTATTATTCTACCGATTACAAGTTATTATGTTGTGCACGTTGGTTGTTGTTATTCTCCAGCTGCCTCCCCATTAGCGATTTCCATTCAAAGTACAGCAAGCGCAAATGTACTGTAGGCAACCTGAACAGATGAGATGCAATAGTTTGTGGAAGAGCAGATTGACGGGAATAGCTGTCGAGTCATTAAAGGAACACTTTACGCAGTGTGATCACAAAAGTTTATCACACTGCCCTGAGCTCCCTGGTCCCTCTCCCATTCCGAGAGAGGGCAGCTCGGAGGGCTGATTCAGCCTTCTGAGTGAAGGGGCTTATTCCTACCATGACACAAACAGACTTTGAGACCTTTGGGAACTAAGACCCACCACTAGCTCTCAATGCCCTGCAGCATTGAGAGCCACTGGATCGGCTAGATGCTTGGTCAAGCGTCCAGTTTCCTCTGTAGTCATGTGATTTGCTGTGACTGACAGCATATTGCATCCAGTGGCGCTCACAGAGAGAGACCAGCACCGGATCCAGGTGAGTTTTTAAAGGAAGCTAAGTGTTAAAATGGGAGGAGGTGGTCAGGAGGGATTAATGTTTAACCCCTCCCTCCCCCCCTGGTGCTTTAACCCTATAGTATCTCTTTAACATTAACTAGTAGGGACATTCACTCATTCATGATAATGGCTCTGGTGGAGTAGACCCTTTGTGCACTATTCCATGCCCTGCGTTAAAATGGGGACCCTAAGTGAGAAAACCTGCTCCGGGTTTCAACTTAGCATCCCCATTTTAGCACCATATTACGGGGCAGTAACAAGGGTCAAGTCCAGCAGGAACACTTGGGAACGCAGTTCCCTCACTATTTTAGCAGGAGTAACTTAGTTCCCTTTTGACTGATATACTGGGAAGCCGTAATACCTTTCTGTATAGACACAATTTTATAGAACTGTCTATATTTGAGTTTTTCCTGGATTTAGGCACATTGGGAAGGCATGGGAATGACAATTTCTCAGTGTTTGCCAGAGGAATGGCCTTATCATGCATCAAGAAGCGCTGCAGCTGCTGCGTCTCACAGTAATATTGGAGACCAGAATATACAGAAAGTTTGCTAAGTTCCCACACTTATTTTTTTTAGGACTTGACCCCTGGGCAGTAACACCTCCTCCATAGAGAGTTGTGCTGCAGGACCACGAGATCGTGCAGGGCCATGGAGTGATTGCGGGGGGAGACCGGGACTATTTGTCCCCAGTCTCACTCTGCTCCTGTGGCAGATCAGGCTGCTGTTCATGCCACGGGATGCGAGCTATCTAATGTTTTGGGGGGATTTCAGCTGCTGCAGAAGTGTTATCAGTTAGCACCGGCTTCTAGCTTTGGTTAACTTTTTAGCTACCACAGCCGTGTGGTAATTAGTGTTGGGACTTTGTAATCCTAACGCTAATTACTCTTTGCGCTCCCCATGTTAAGTATAGGGAGCGCAAAGTACAGTAACCTCGCACTGGGAAGAGCAATCTCCAATGTGCTAATGGGTTTTTTTGGAGGTGAATTCACCATTCATCGCAGGGTCCCTGAAGTGAAGAGAAAATTTGCTGACCTGCTGACACTCCCGTGTCGCAAAGCCACGAAAAAACGCAGAACGCATCCGAAAAAAGCCGATCAACCGCCGCAAAAAAACCCAAATGCATCCGAAAAAAAAAAACGATCCGCCGAACACAGCACCGACCAGCCGCCGGAAAAAGTCGGCAAGCCGATAAACGGGGTGAGGCTAGGGTCAGACTGAGGCAGTGCGAACGTGCGTTCTGGCGCACTTAATCACGGCCGCACTAGCAGCAGATGCCGGGCAATGACAGCCAATATACGAAGTACGGTCGCACAAAAGTCCGGCTGCGCAACGCAAGTGGAAAATGAACGCATTTTTTCGAGAACGTGAAACCGCAGGTACTGACGTACAGAGTGCGCTGCGTCCGCTAGCGGCGTGTGTGCGTGAATTGGAGACATCAGACGCTGCTAATGTCCGGCCAACATAACGTCCAGATGCAAGAAGTGTTTTATTGATGATCCGTACAAAATCACGGACGAAAATGCGCATAGTATGACCACTATCACGTATTCTGTGAAAAAATGCGTCCATTCGTTCGAACGCACTTTTTCACAGACAACATAAAAATGCGTTCGTCTGACCCTAGCCTAAAAGTAAAGAAAAACGATTGAAAGGTTAAAAGTTTTAAACGCTCTTTGCAATAAAACTACTAGACGAAAATGTCTGAAATTAACATATAAGGTCCTATGAATGATAATAAAAAGGTCTGTTACAAAAAAATAAAACTATTTAAAAAATGAAAAAGAAATTTGCAGAAAAAATCCTGAAAAAAGGCCTAAAACATCCTAAAAAATAAATAGACTTTTAACGACAGCTTAAAAGAATAAACGGTTTAATAGATATTCAATAAAAACGGGAATATTTTTAACATCGAAACCTATGGGATTCTCCTGATTAACCCCTTCAATACCAGGTGATTTTCCAAAAAAACACATGGTCAGGAACCAGTGATTTTTTGTAAAATCATTTTTGATAAATCACAAAATAAATATTTGACCTTATGCCCATTGTGGGCTCTAACGTCTTCGCGCAAAAGTTAACGCGTGCGCAAAAGCGCATTAACGCGAGGGGAAAAACCCTTTGCGCAGAACATCGTATAACAATGTCTGCGCAAAAAATGTGTGTTAACGTCTACCGCGGTTGAACCTGCGCGAACGCTGCTCGAGCGTAATGTACTTTGCACGTCCTATACTTAACATTGTGAGCACAAATGCGTTTGTGCGCTGGTACGCGGATGGTATTATAATGTATGCGCAAATTTTACGAACAACGTTTGCGCGCATTATTTTAACGTCTTTTAAAACCTGGTGGTAACGGCAAATCTGAACGTCCTGGCCGAAACCAAATACACCAGCCCAAAAAAAAAAAATACAGCAACGTATAGTTACACATTCTACACATACCCAAACAATAAAATTGAGAAGTTGTGCGTGTTTTTATTATTGCTGCAACATACACTATATTGCCAAAAGTATTCGCTCACCCATCCATATGCGAGTCAAGGCAGGTGAGCGAATACTTTTGGCAATATAGTGTATATACTCAGATTGATTTTGACAGGCGCAAAAACTTAATGGGAGACAATTGTGGTTCTTAATTCTGATTGTCTGAATCGCGTGAAAAAACAGTCCGCCCACTGATTCCTGTGTGCAGCGTTAATGCGCACACGTTTTTGTGCGTCTTTTTTACGCGTGTTATTTTTTGACGGATGAAAAAATGTGCTCGGATTTTAATACCAGCGTTAATTTACGCGCGTTCACTTTTAACGCTGCGTGCAAAACAAATAGCGCTGCGCGTGCGCTTTTGCGCTAAGCAGTTAATAGAGACCTGTATGTCTTCCTATATATAATCTATTTTTGGTCAGATGGCACCATCTACTGCAAAGTTGAGTTAGAGGTTTGAGCGGCTGCTCTATTCTCTTCTATTTCTCGCTGCATCGGCTGCTGAAAGCCCGATATTTCAGAGCTTTGAGCGGCTGATTTTACAGTTTTAGCTCTTTGGGCATTATGCCCACAGGGCTAAAACTTTGGGGGCTCCTTCTGCAGCCCAAAAGCTAACGAAATATGCTTGCAGCAAATTAATTTCATTTGCTTTTTGGTCTGCAGATCAGCATATTAAGATATCTCGATATCGGGGCACCGGATAGTGCCTTTGAAGCCCAAGATATCTTGATATCGGTAGTGAAGGGGTTAATAAGCAAAACCAAATGGATTGTCGTATGTCGTATTTCACACTGGTTATTACGAGGAAAATGGTGTTTCTGTTAATAGAGTAAAACTATTAGAAATTCGATTATATTTTAAGAAACGTCCTGTAAACCATGTTGCAGTACGTGTGTGTAGGCGTCATTAGGGTTTTTTGGCCTGTGTTGGGCTATTGGTTGTTTTTTATACTTGAAGCATTGTAATATAAGCCTTTATATTTCTTTTATACGTCACTTGAGATGAGAAATAATCTGAATTCTGCTTTTGTCCCAGGAGTGGAATTCATCTCGCAATTCTCAGTTTCAAAGTACAACAAATATAACACAAACATTTTAGAGAATTCCTGTTTCCGCTTTAAAACGTTTCCCCATTCTTGGTCGTAATTGTGCTTTTTATATGGACGTGTCTTGAATCTTTAGCTCTGGGCCTTCCTTTCCCATCCCTGTCTTATCTTGGTTATTCTGCTGTCCAAGCACGGGATGACAGTGATGAACTTCAACACCAGCACCGCACAGGGAATGATCAGGGAGACCACGAACGCCGGAGGAAGGAACCACTTGTAAGCCGATCCGTAGAGAAATCTGTCCCTGCCGTAGAGCAGTGTATGTGCCGTACACAACACCAACGTCAAGTACCCCAGTTTTGACTGTGAAACATACAAGGTGGGAAATAAGTTGCAAGTCTTAAGGTGCACAAAATAATATTTTTTATTTCTGATGCGATTACTGAATTTTCTATGGCATTTTGCTGTTAAAAACTATGAAAACTATGCAATCTATAGCAAGCAAGACCAACAACTTTTAAATTGACTAAGATACACACTTACCCGGATATTTAATTAAAAGGAGAAGCAATTATAAAATCTTTAAATTACAGGGTTATTCAAAGAGATTCGAAAAGTCACCGCACGTTCGGTGTCTTTTCGTTCTCTTCAATTCGGTTCCTTTTGCCGATCCCATTTCGGTGACCCTGCGGTGTATTCAGCAAACACCACAGGGTCCCCGAATTGCAGGGAAAGGCTGCCGCAAACCTGACGAAAACTAACCGCAAAACCCAGCGAATGCATGCAGAAAAGCCACAAAAACATCTGGATTAACCTGCCGAAAACCAAGCCCGAGCAGGATCCGAACACAGCCGAAGCAGCTGAGACCGCAGACGAGGGAGGAGAATAAATTAGCAAAACAGTTTGTATGAATCTGTGAAAATGAAACGCTGTTTGCAAAGAAACTACTGAGCGAAAATGTCTGAAATTTACATATGAGGTCCAGGGAATGATAATAAAAAGGGCTGTTACAGAAAAAAAAAGTAAACTTAAAAAAAATAAAAAATAACGGACTTTTAAAAAATAGAATAATTCAGAAAAATGCTTAAAATATCCTAAAAAATCTATAAATAAAGAGAGTCTTTACTGCAGAATTTTATAATGAACGGTTTATTAGATATTGAATTAAAACGGGAATATTTTTAACATTGAAGCCTATGGGATTCTCCTGAATAAATTTGTCGAATTAAACCACCGAATGACAGGGCATTAGGGGAACCTTTCACTGCTGGTTTGTGTTCTCTGAATAGCCGAAGCAGTGCTTTTCATGGGGATTTCACTGCCCTCGAACAGGCACCGAACAGGCACCGTATGTTCAGGCAATGCCAGGATTTGGCGAATTGCCTGCTCTCTGGATAGCCGAATGGCCAAGAAAGGTAACCGAACGCTGATTTTCAGCATTCAGTTACCTTTCTCAAGCAATTCGGAGCTCTTTGAATAACCCTGATAGTTTATACAGGTTGAGCACCCATTATCCGGATCCCAAGCATTACGGATTTTGGATTCTTCCGGATTTCAGAATCTGGCCGAATTTGATGTTTTAGAGTAGTGGTTCCCAACCGTGGTCCTCAAGTACCCCTATCAGGCCAGGTTTCAAGGATCACCTTGGGGAAATGCAGACTGAATCCTGCAATCACTGAGCAGCAAATCATATCACTTATGCTGAGCTTTGGATATCTGTCAAACCTGACCTGTTGGGAGTATTTGAGGACCGTGGTTGGGAACCACTTTTTTAGAGGAAGGAGATTGCAGCAGAAGAAATGTGCACCCCTACTCTGGAAATAAAATCAGGGGGCTCAGAAAATTTTTGTTTTTGGACTCTTCTGGAATTTAGAATTCTCAGATAAGGGGTGTAAAACCGGTAATTGTATTTATGGATATTATGCACCTCATCAGCCATTTATATCACAAAAGGATAGCTTACAGGTAGGTTCAGTAAAATTCCTATAATATATCCTTTTAATGAAGCACCGTTATATTTGTAAGCTTTGTCAGTAACATTCTACTAAATCTGATGTCATTTAGGGACTTCCAAACAGGAAAAGCAAGATTTATCAAGAATTTCTCCGTTGTCTGAGAGCAGAAAGGTTCTCTCAGTTAATAGCACAGGGGCTAGACCCCTCGTCAGAATTTGAGGTTTTAGGTGTGGCACAGAAAAAGCAGCCAAAGTTAAATAGTAAAAGCATGTAGCTGAAACATAGATTAGCATTGAATGGTGTAACATAGCCCATAGGACTCCATGGAAATGAAAAGGAGCCATCTGCAAGATTGCGTCTATGAAGTCTCACAGGGCTGTCAGAAGGACTCTGGGAACTATTCGTCCTCAGTTTCCTTCTGCATGCCGTGTAGAAGGCAGTGGATCACGCCATCTTCTGCAGGATGGGATGACAGTTGAGTAATTACTTTTTCATGTGCTTCTTTTTGTGTTAAGTGGTTTTGAAAATGCAAACTCACCGAACACCAGGTTCTGAAAGGCAGTATTTGTTTTTAATGCCATCTCAGGATGAAAATAACGAGCAACCTTGGAATCGCTTGTTATTCTCTGGCTACCCACAAATTAGAGCTTCCTATAAAAGACATAAGAATCATTCATTTACAGTAGGAGCTGCAACAGTTGAGTTGCAAGTTAAGTTGGCAGCTCGGCTGGAATAGGACGAGAGTTGGTCTGATTAAATGCCATTGTTATAGCTGTTATAGTTAATGGCTCACTTGTGAACCACAATGTCTCAGTAGGAATAGGGTCTGTAATGTGCAGAAAGTAGGATTGAAATGGAAGGTTGAGAAACGCAAAAAGTGATCTCCGCTCTATACAGGCGTAAGCCAAATAGATGATGTCATCGTATCTTCAAGTGTTCTGAGCAAAATATAACACCAAAAACTGCAGGTAACTCAGTACATGAATTTTATTTAGGACTGGACTGCAAAAGAATACATTATTTTTAACCCGTCATGATTTGGAAGGTGTTGTCTGAGTAGCCTAAAAAGTCCAAAAGCAGAGCAGCACTCGTCGCCCAAGTCAACTAGTGCTCAGTAATTAGAAAAGACAGATGGGTGCCAACACTAGCCTGGAGAGGCAACCTCCAATAGCATACAACCATAGGAAGGGGGAACCGGCACAGCCAGGCTTGAGAAAGACTCACATTGAGTCTAACAGGGTTATTCAGAGAAAGGTGAAAACCAGGAGAACTGGCAGGAGAAGAGAACAACCTAGACCAAAGAGCTGATTTGGAAAGTGAGATAAATGGGAGAATTTTTTTGGTTTGGCTATTTTGACTTAGAATTTTCACTTCTCCAGTCATTCTCCTGAGTTTCAACATTCTTTGAATAGACCTGTATTTGTTGCTGCTATGAGTGCTGCCAATAAATCAGACCAAGAAGCAAAAAATGATGTATCCGACTACGATCCCCTTTCTTTCTTTGATCCTTGAGTGGATTGAGTCCACATTGAATAAAATAAGGCCTAGTAGCTTTTGAAAAAATTGATACTTATTCAAAATAAAATTAATATGCACATACTAATGGAGTTTTATGAACAGCTGGCCAACGCATGGAATCCGAGGATGTCTATGTCTTGGCTCAATTATATGTTCTTGTATATGTTTCATGTATTACTGACCTGCACAAAGCGGAATTCTCTCCAGTTGACGGCATTGCTCACTGAGGGCAGCGAAGTTATACCCAAGAGTAAATAAAAGAAGAAGCCCAATATACCCAACGCAATATATGAATCAGAAAACCAAGCATAATAACCAGAGAATTCGTGGGGGGTTGTCACCTGCAAGTAGACACATGAAACAATTAGTGACCATCATGATCACAAGGATTCTATTACAGGATAGATATTATTCGGTAAATATTTGATGCAACCCTCCATTTAAAAGACTATCTTAGTAAGCTTTGTAGTACTAATATTGGCAGATTTTTAAATGGTTAATTGAAAAATTTGCATAATGGACACAATGCTACGGCAACAACATTTCTTCTTAATACAGGATTATGAGCTCAGCAAATTGTAAGTAAAGTGACATGATGTGACAGAAAAACAAAACTCGATGCAAATTTGTCATTTTTAATTAGATACACATTGACCTGCATATATGAGGAGTTGACCTGCCTTATCCCTGAGTATAATTTAGATTCAGATTAATTGCTCCGCTCAGTTCCTGTACACCATTAGTACACATATGGAATGTGCAGAAACAAGAAAGGGTAATCTACCCCCTCACAATTTCCATAAACTATGAGCAATGCCGTTTACAACAATAACAGTCCGTCCCATGGCCAGTTTAAATCGGAAATGGTGTGTAGGTCCCCATGGGATTAATTTTTCTGTACATCTCAGATGCAGAAAGTAATAGTGCATTGTTGGCTTGGATACCTCTACTATGTGTTAGCACACCCTACACATTATGGCCCCTATTACATACCTAACGCTAACGATAGCGCTCACCTGTGTGAGCACTACCATTAGCTGCGGTATTAGCTGCCTATTACAATCCAAACGCAAACGGGTTTTTTAACCCTTTTGCGTTTGGTACCTTGCGCTCCTCTGCGCGAGGTTAGTGCACTTTGCGCTCCCTATACTTAACATGGGGAGCGCAAAGTGTTAATCAGCGATGGATTACAATGCCCCAGCGCTGATTAACGCCCGGCTCTGGTCAACGAAAAGTTAACCAGAGCCAGGACCTTGTATTAACGGATTCCGCTTCTGCAGAATCTGTTAATACCAGCTGTAAAAAAAATAAAAACAAGCCAAATACTCACCCTCTGTCCCGCAGCAAGGACCGCGGCTCTGCATCCTCCGGCGGGCGGGAGCAGGGAAAAAGTCCCCCTGTCTTTCCCTGTGTATCACTACGCTGACCAGCCGGATCTCTCAATGCGAGATCCGGCCGGTCACGTGACCGGCAGAGAGGAACTCAATGGAGTCCTATGGACTCCATTGAGAGGATGTGTGCGACTGCGCTCAGCACTGCCGCGCGCATCCCTAACTTTATCGCTCAATAACAATGCTCAATAACAATGCAAGCAGCATTTTTTGCGCCTGCATTGTAATCTGGCGTTAAAATGCGGGCGCAAGGGGGGAAACTGTGGGCGCAGTTTTTCCTCCCCTGCGCCTGCGTTTTAACGCCAAGAGCGTAATAGGGGCCTATGTGTTGAAACTTTGAGACCGTATGACAGGAGTCGGCAACTTTGGCCCTCCAAATATTTTAGAACTACATCTTCTATGATGCTCCAGAACTCATAGGCTGACAGAGCATCAAGAGAAAAGTAGTTCCAAAAATCTGGAGGGCCAAGGAACTCTACCCGATAATATTCTGAAACCAAACCATGGACTCATGGGACTTTTATTGGGAGTCACTGAGGTGGAAGAATGGCATGAGCCATTAAGTGACCACCTTTTTACCGGCTCAATTATGAGTTAGACATGCACTGCTGCTGCTGGTATTCACTCCAAGAGTCCATATGATTCCATAGACAGTCATGCAAAGAGATCACACAGTATGGGATTGCACTGGTGCAGCAGAAAGGCACTAAATTATAACTCGTCCTCCATGTCTGTCATAGTGTGGATAGGGGATGCAACAGATCACATTCTACTATTTGCTGTGGTGTAATGGGTACATTTTAATGTTTTTTACTTTTTTTTCGGTATTCGCTGGTTTTGCAAATGCAAAGTAAAGGTTAAGTACTTCTTATACGGAATGCTCGAGACCCGTGCATTCCGTATTTTGGATTCTTCTGGATTTCAGAGTCTGGGAGAATCCAATGTCTGAGAGAAAGGTGATTGTGACAGGAAAGCCAAGATCCGCTTCCAGCTACAGCAACAGCATGTAGAGCACATACGCTGGAAGCACTGTTCAGCCTTTCTCCGGGGACATGCTTCTCAGAGTCACTGAGATTTCGAGCAGCATGTCACAGACTGGGGCCGCACACAGGCTCCAGGTGTGTGCCGCAGTCCCCTGCAGTGCCCTGGAGCTGGGCTTCTGAGTGTCTGGACCGATCGAGAGTTAGTATAATCCAAACGGTTCTGAAAATTCCGGTTTTCTGAGTCTTTTGGATTTAAGGATTCAAGATTAGGGTTGCTCAACCTCTATCGGAAATGTAAACATGCAGTTAGCAGTCATAGAAGCCGAGCTACAGCAGCAGTTGAGGCTCTGCTTGGAATAAGACAAGAGCCTTTATCATCAAGCAGTGGGATTGTTATAATTAATTGGTCATGCATTAATGGTAACGACTCCAGTGGAATATAGTCACTTGAATGTGTAACCTATACTTTCCTATGTACAAATGTATTTTTAACAGAAACATCTTGAGTTTGTTGACATTTTAAAAGTTGCATCCAGAGACTTTCTGAACCGCATCAACACATTTGTCTGTAGAGTTACCTGGCTAATGGTGTACTGGTCGGACCACCACCTTACATAGTACCGAATGGGGATCATAAACGTATAAATGGCATGTAGGAATGCATATGCCAGCGCTACGAGCCCAAGCTGTTTTCGACACAGCATCCATTTATCAAGCCAGTCTGGAAAGCGACTGTATTTTGTGCCTCTGTAGAGCTGGAGGAATGCAGCAATTATTCCTGGAAGATAAACTAAGGCAAGGAGTATAAGAGAAACAATTGGGAACACTCTGTTTGGAATGGTCATAACAACCAGATACAGTGTGTTTTCTCTGGTTGTAGCATAAGGATGAATGACCTCAGTTAGGAGACAATAAAGGAAAATCAATACAGTAAATCCTATACAGATGTACATCGGAAGCTTCCACATCGGAAACAGCTGCAGTGGGTAATTTTCCACCTCCTTGGCAGATAACAGCGTTCCTTGATCTAGCGGAGTCAGGCCAATGGCGCGGGCAATATCCATAACCATGTCTTTCGCTGTCACATCATCACCGCAAACAAAAACCTGTTACATAATGAGACATATGTTAATCTTCTGTGAAAAATGTTGTTGTTTTTTTTTTTTTAATCACTTCATTGTTTGGATATGGACCATAATGGCAATAAAGTACATGTATATTTATATGTTCTAAGGACATTTAAGTAGTGGAATGTAGCTGGGGATGACCTGTACAAATCTAACAACACAAGTGATAAATAACTATAGTCAGTAACGTTGGTGTTATGACAAATGTTATTCAATGTTTGTTTATTCAGCTCCATGAATTGAAAACAATCGGATTATTATCAATAGCAACCAAATACATGCGCAGAACTGTGTGCTCACTCTGAATTACTCCTGCTTTTGACCTTTTAGATCCCATCTACACTTTGTGTTTTTTTCTTTTAAGTTAATGTCAAAGAACTTGAAAATTAACAATTTGAGATCACTTACAGTTTGCAAGTAATTAATGTTACATGTGTGCACACCCTAAAACAGCGATGATGAACCTTGACACCGCAGATGTTTCAGAACTACATATTCCATGATGCCAAGCCAGCCTTCTACCTGTCAGAGCATCGTGGGACATGTCGATTTAAAGCATCTGGGACGTCAAGGTTAGCGATCACTGCCCTAAAATATGGGTTGCACAAGCCAAGGACACCAATCCATATTATTTTGTGCTTTGAATATCAATCTCATTCAGGCAAAATAATGTTGACATGACACTCTAAACGTTTTCTCCATGTCACCAAGAGTTACAGTTACACTTGCAAGTATTAACAGTATAAAGTGCCAACTAGCTCCGTAGCATGGTACAATGGGAGAGACATAAAAACGATTCACCATCAATCTGGTAACAGAAAAAAAACGGGGTTGACACCGGCTGCGTAATGTTGAATTTTATTGGACAAGTACATTGTATACACAAATTATTAAAAGACAGATAAATGAAAAGAAGATGAATTCCTCCCTAAACAGGGTGGATAACCATACCATAGACTAGATACTAGATTAATAGCACTTGGTAATCAAGGGCAGGGTTGCTAAATAGCACACCAATAAAGTCACCTCTAAAATAGTAGTAGGGTGACTCGATGGTAATATCACATATGTATTGCACTTAAATACCTCATAAATACATAAAAAGATGGCTTGCTGGGAGAAAATACTCTGGATACCTACTCAAAGGTAGGCGTAATCTATCGATTAAAGTCATTAAAAATTCAGCAGGAACGAAGATCACAGCAAGAGCATATCGAGAGAAAAATAACACTATGATGTAATGCAACACTAAGCGGTTCAATAAGTGGTTGCAGATAAGGATGCTCTGGATGCTTAATTATAAAGTAGGCAAATTGTGCCAATTCAAAACACGGGAGCTAATACAACAGAAACAAACCCGCAGACAACATTTATATCGAAAAGAACCATGTGGCTGCAGTATAGTATAGTGAAAAGCAATACATAGGTGATTGTTGAAGGAATGCTCTAGGCACTTAATTAGAAGATGAACATAGCGTACTAATTCAGATCACAAAATGGAGTTAATCAAAAACAAGGTTTAAAGACGAGGACACATCCAATGGTCTATATCAAAGCACACCTACACCATGCAGCCAAAATCACCAGTAACTACGCCCGCATTGAGTAGGGACAAAATACTTAATTCGGCAGGTTAAAGTAAAGAAAAGACAACTGTTAGAATATTCTCATCTCGACGCGTTTTGCCGCTTAGCAGATGCGGCTTTATCAAGAGAGGTCACATCAGATCTCTTTACAACTTTACAAGCATGGACGGGAATGTGAAGCAGATTTAAGGAACTCTTTCAATTTACGCACAGAGGCTGTGAAATGTTGGCAATTGTTCGTCTTTCTATACATATGTAAAATTTTCCCAATGTGTATTTCGCTCTCTACCCCCTTCCTCTGTGGATTCATTGTAATAGGATATTCTAATCCTATTTTGTACATATCCTTTACTTAATAAATCCTGAATATGTAAAAAAAAGAATACATAAGTAACCAGACATTAGAAAACCACAGTGAAACATTTAAATTATCATGCTTAACACCAAGCCTTAGAAATTGCTTCTAACATACCTGTCTACTTGCATCTAATGTCCCGGATTGTAAAGCCCACGCAGACACTGTGTTAAAGGCCTTTACCACGTTTGCTCCAGGCACCAAACTGGCTAGATATTCAGCATTGGACTCTTTATATTGATTCATTTTCAGATTGTTGCTGACATCCACCAACACTTTTCCATTTAATTGCCCACTTAACTGTGTGAGAAAGTCATAGTTCTCCCTGTGAATGGCTAAGACAATAATGGAAGATTCAAGTATTGCTTCTTCATGGCTCAGGACCTTGGCTCCTTTGGGGATCAGATTTGAAGATTGTGGATTTCTGCTGCCATACACAACATTATAGCCACATTGCAGCATCTTGGTTCCAAAAGACCGGCCGAAATCACCAGTGCCAAATATACACACAGTTTCACATTTTCTAACGGAAGTCGGTTTGAGAGGAATATCGTTCGATGGATTGTCCATTTTTCCTTTAATGTATATAAACATTAACATTTACAGGTTATTATAGTAAGTTATACATTTAGAATATCTACAAATATTTCTTAGTGTATAATTCTTTTAAAATTATTAAAAAAAACCAGTTGTTTTCTGGAAATTCCTTTTGTAATGAAGGGGTTAAAGTACACCTGTTAAACCCAACACATGTTCCATGGAACTGTCAACACAACCATGCATGTTAGGAAAAAGTGGTAGACTACCGGTCCTTGTAATCGCCTGGTAAACAGCTAAACTAATTACAGTCGATATATGTCAAGGTGAAGGGAATGGAGAGATCACACAAAAGGATAAGTAGCCAAAGGTCAAGGAGTGGAGAAAGCAGGATAACTAGAGACCAAACCAATATCAAAACTCCATGGAAACAGATGGACAAGCTGATGGGAAATGTGAATCGCAACAAGACAGGGAACAATGGAAGTGGATGGATTAATTGGGCTGTCTTCCCTTTGGCCAGATCAAAGGAAGGGTGGAACATTGCAGTATTGACTATGAAACCAGAGGATGGAACGTCCGCGTCTTCCCCATAGCAGAATTATAGAAAAATTGCACTACTAATGCAGTGCTAGAATGGAGCATTGGAGCTGGCGCTCTGTCAGATTGATGTGGCACGCGACCAACACCGTCAGAGTGAACAATGGGAGACTAGTCAGGAAGACATGAGCATCTCCTTCGATTCACCAGAGAAACACCAGAGGATGTGGCAACATATTGGGCTCATTTGAATTTGAATCACTCCCTATATATCTGTTAGCCTTTTTTTACTAAGCCATAATGGAAAACATGGAGTTTTTCCCTGTCAAAGATTAGCTGTCACTCACTTCTTTTGGCATAGAGCCAGGGTGAGTGACAACTGTGTGTAGCGGAGCCATGCCACAGGATGACTTTATGCTCACTCGATGCATTCAATTGCATGCTGGCTCACTGACTGAGGACAAGCATGGCGGCACTTGATGCTAGAAAAGGATAAGTACTGGCTGTGATATCCCATCAAGAGATGATATATCTCAATATTCTTTAAGAATGACAATAGGATAACGCAGGTAAAGTTAGCCTGGTCAGTACAGGTGCACTTTAACATTACGGTACATATACAGTTAAAGGGGATGGAGTGCAGCGAAAACAATGTTCCTTTCTATGAGTCCCAGGAGTAGATTTCCCATATCCTGCAGAGAACTTTCTTCCTAGGGTAACCTCAAAAAAGGAAAAACATCATTGTGCGATCTAATGTACACCACATGGATAAACCATAGAAGCGTCAGCACACTCATGTGAAGTAGAGCCTTCCTGGCTCTGGATGATGCGCCTCTGGGTTATTAACGGCTACCCACTTGCCCTTCTCGGTACAGGTAAATCTTGATACTTCAAGTCTTTACACCCTTAAATATGGATACAGGGCATAGTATAGACTGTAATACTATGGAAAAACAGAAAAGTGGAATAGAAATATACTCACACTTTCTTGGACCTAAGCTAGGTCCTTAGGAATTTCGCCCTTTGAGATATCCTCAGTGGCTCTCTCAGTATGTATCAGCTGAGGAAGCCACTGAGGATATCTCAACGGGCGAAATGCATTCTGGTCACTATTTATTCCCAGAGGCGCATCATCCAGAGCCAGGAAGGCTCTACTTCACGTGAGTGTGCTGACGCTTCTTTGGTTTATCCATGTGGTGTACATTAGATTATTATTATTATTTATTATTCTTTATTTATAAAGCGCCAGCATATTCCGCAGCACTGTACAATAAGCACAGTATAGACAGGGTTACAATACATTGAACAACATTTGACAAACAGTACAGGAGGAGATGAGGGCCCTATTCCCGTAGGAACTCGCAATCTGGGAGAGATTAGATCGCACTATGATGTTTTTCCTTTTTTGAGGTTACCCTAGGAAGAAAGTTCTCTTCAGGATCTGGGAAATCTACTCCTGGGACTCATAGAAAGGAACATTGTTTTCACTGCACTCCATCTCCTTGGACTATTGGTATATATTTTGGTGGTTCGGGACAGGAACCACGCGTGAGTGCCTGTAGCGATCCTTCCTTAATATCTTATCAGCGCTGCCATATTGTGTTTGTAAACATATAAAGTTAAATCTAGCTAGATATCTAGGTATTTCTGTATTTTTGCATGTTGCTCAGAGGTGTTTGCTTCCTATTTTGTTCCCTGAGAGGACAGTAACAAACCGTTTGCAAGTCCTAGTAGATAGCTAGCATTACAATGCATTGCTTGTCCCATCAGATACTCAAAAGCTTGTAATACAATATCTTAAACTGAACGTATTATTTAATTTGGCTCTAATGCAACAAGAAAAGTTTGTTTATAAAGTTTGGTGTTCAAGGTTTTGGCTGATCTCCTAACAGCGTGAGGTATGTTACAAATAAAAGGATATTTTATTATTTACAAGAGCTAAATTCAGTGATTCAGAAGATATTCTGTTTAGACACGTTTTTTGTGTAATTTTATCCGATTTACACATAACACACACTTCAATAATGTATATCAACAGACAGTTGGGTGGTCCAATGACCAAACAAGTGTCAACGTGAGTTCACGGTTAATTTTGCAAGAACACATGTCCTTATAGCTACAAGCTTTAACCCCTTAAGGACCAATGACGTAACGTTTACGTCATAAATGCATTAACTTTAACCTCCATGTCGGTTTTCCCAATTGTGACTCGGGGTTAAATTTCACTGCTGAAAACGGTAACCCAGAGCCACACTCGGGCTGGAAACATACCTGTACCTGCGATCCCTCGCTGACCTCCCGCAATCGCTTACTCCTCTGTCCGATCGCGGCGTCCTGCTTCCTGGTTCCCTTCTCGCGAGAAGGGAACCAGGAAGCAGGACGCCACAATCGGCCGTAGGTGACTGTGGGGGACAGCGAGGGAGCACAGGGACAGGTATGTATCAGCCCGAGTGTGGCTCGGGGCTACCGCTTTCAGCATAGAAATTTAACCCCGAGCCACCTTGGGAATACTGCCAGGGGGAGGGAAAAATGGTACCGATTCTGACATATAAAATATGTCAGAATTGGACGGCCAGGGAGGTTAAAGACCCTTGGTCCTTAAGGGGTTACGGTGGACATTTCTAATTCTTTCTTGGCTAATTTTGCAACATATAAACTGAAAACCTAATGAGTACACCACAGAATCAAAGATCGATTAATACCATGGGATGCCATACTCCCACCCCCCAGATATTGATGGCTACAATTCCCAGAATTCCTTGAATGCAGTAGATGGGCAGGGAATCATGGGAGTTGTAGTTGAGCATCATTGAGGGGCTGGAGTTCGACATCCCTCTTCTAAACTGTTCTGGGAGTAGCTGGCAGCTAAGCTACAAGTCTTGATCTTATAAAAATTGTGATTTTAGTTCTTATTGAGATCAAAATAAGACTTACCTGTGTCTTTCTTATTCGAGGAGCTGAAAGCAGTATGTGTATTTCTTCTCCACGAGTGTCTTTGTAATTAAAAGATATTCGCTAGTACTTGTTGGGAAATATGGATCTGTCTTTCCAGGAGACGAGAAGTTTTGCAAGTTTCAAACCCCTCCCTCGTTTTGAAAAATGAGCACTTTGGGGGAAAACCCGTAGTCATTTGGCAGCAGTTCACGGCTCATGTTTTGAAAAAATATTGTTGCAGAACGTTGGTCACGTAGTGACAGCATGTCGAGCAGCCTGCTTTACATTACACAACTTAAAGGGGGTGCGAGTTCAGTGAGCGATCACTTAAGGAAAAATGATTATTTACTTCTCTGGCACATCTTTATCACAAAAAAAAACATTAGAAAAGAGCGGCACAGTCTTAAATTCAGCAAATCAATCAGGCCAGTAATGAGAAATTCCCGGGTTTCCTCAGCTTCCTAAACTGCGTAACGAGATTTCTAAAAGAGTATTTGCTGAGATGGCTGTGGTTTATTTCTTCAATCTTTTACTAGAAATATAAACCAAGAATGACGAAAACAGTAGTGACGGAATACCTCCTCCTAAGGCAACTCGTGCTTTAGCCCAAGATTAAGACCTTTTATAAGGGCAGTGGTTCCCAACCGTGGTCCTCGGGTCCCCTTAACAGGCCAGTTTTTAAGGATTACCTTGGGGAAATGCAGACTGAATCCTGCCATCACTTAGCAGAAAATCATATCACCTGTGCTTCAGATATCTGGAAAACCTGGCCTGTTAGGAGGACCTGAGGACCAGAGCTGGGATCCACTATCTTGGGGGATTTTTTTTCCTTGAGTCTTCTATCTATGTTCCGAAAGATGGGCAATGTAAAACTGTGATATTTTAAAATGAAAACTAAGACGACATTCAATTAGTCAAACAAATTACAAAGATAGAAAAACATTTTTTTTTTTTACATTTCTAAATGAAAACCTTCAAGTTTTCAATAGCTGTCCTCACACTGTCAATTAGGGGGAAACAACGCCATGTCTCGAAAAGTGGATCTGACACAGGCAGGAGGCCAAAACAGATTCATCACAAACAGACAACTCGTCACATTTATTGGAGCCTTCATTAAACTCGCTGACCTATGTGTGTTGCCTGCTTCTATCTAATATTACAATTGCTGTAGGGGATTTTCTGGCTTCCTTAAGCAGAGCACCTGTCTGGTCTATTTGTGGTGGAATTTCACCCGTGGACAACCACGACTCTTCTGTTTCTTAACCAGCAAATACTGCCCTTCATCTTTATGAAGCGTGTAATGGTATTTGCCATTCCCACCAACTGGATGTAGCAGCCAAGTCCACAGATGTATAGATCCTTCCGTTGGCTTTGGAAATGTCATGTATTGGTGTTCAAGAATTTCTCATCTTTAGGCAAACATTCTTAACATGGAATGGTATTAGTGGTCCAAGAAGAACAATCTGTAGTTTGTCCGACAAATACTCTCACAATACTCCAGGACTATCATCAGGCAGATCAGCAGTAGGAGTAAGGACACCAGATGTAAATCTGAGCATTTTACAAAACTCTCCATCTGACGGGCTGGTTGTGGTTTGATCTGTGGGATCTCTTGGTAAAGAAAGTTTAGACACTTGCCCTTATCTGATAAAGTATGTATAAGTTGATATATAACAAAAAAATAAGTTGATTATTAATTAATTTTAATTAGAATGTGTCATTGACAATCTCAATTCCTGTGTGGTGTCCCACTAGAGATGGGTACCCCATTGATCATAAAGTTGGATGCTACACCGGAGCTCTTAATCAGAATTTTCAAACCACAAATTACCATAGTCATGTGCTGGGTGCCACCATTGCTCTGGTCCATGGACATTTCTGTATGGATGGAGGAAAGTCACTCAAATCATTGGCGTCTTGTCACTCAGAGGGATGCAGTGAGTAGGAGGATCATCTGTAACCTGGCCCTCCTCTTTCCCTGTTCCATTGAAATAGGCCAGAGATCAGCAACCTTGGCAACTTAATGAGTGGCTGAGCATCATGGGCGCCTTAGTTCCAAAACATTGGGGTAGGCCAAGGTTGCTGACCCTCGACATAAACGTTTAGATCAATGAAAGTAAATGATATGTGTGGGCAGACATAATTTAACGGGAAAATAGATGAAAAAAATCTACACATTTACTGGCCATTTTCGTTACACAAAGAGGATGTAGAATTTTATTCTCTATAAAATTAAGTTTTTTTGAACCATGAAAGATTCTGATTCAAATATTTGAATTATAAAACCTGACTAATTTGTTTAGTCAGAATTAGGGATGCGCCGATACCGATACTAGAATCGGTATCGGTGCCAATAATGGCATTTGCACGTCCCATGTCTGTATCTGAGGTCTTGAACGTTTTTGTGTGTGTGTGTGTGTATATACTGTATATATATATATAGACTATTCAAACAGTTCACATACAGACTGTGATCGTGTTCAGACTTTCCAATTTTTTAAGGCTTTTATTAATTTCTATTTGAAGTCCGGGAGTGCCTCCCTTCACCTTTTTCTTGTGCTTCCATTGATTGAGTGGGGAGTTGGACAGACTACCCTGAAAGGATTTTGGCAGCACCCAACAATATTGATTTTTTTCAGCGCCAAGCCATTTCATTATTTTCTATTACTATTTGTGGATCACTCTCAGGGCCTAGATGGCTTAACCAGCAAATACTAGCCCTTCATCTTTATGAAGCGTGTAATGGTATTTGCCATTCCCACGAACTGGATGTAGCAGCCAAGTCCACAGATGTATAGATCCTTCCGTTGGCTTTGGAAATGTCATGTATTGGTGTTCAAGACTTTCTCATCTTTAGGCAAACATTCTTAACATGGAATGGTATTAGTGGTCCAAGAAGAACAATCTGTAGTTTGTCTGACAAATACTCTCACAATACTCCAGGACTATCATCAGGCAGATCAGCAGTAGGAGTAAGGACACCAGATGTAAATCTGAGCATTTTACAAAACTCTCCATCTGACGGACTGGTTGTGGTTTGATCTGTGGGATCTCTTGGTAAAGAAAGTTTAGACACTTGCCCTTATCTGATAAGTATGTATAATTTGATATATAACAAAAAAATAAGTTGATTATTAATTAATTTTAATTAGAATGTGTCATTGACAAGCTCAATTCCTGTGTGGTGTCCCACTAGAGATGGGTACCCCATTGATCATAAAGTTGGATGCTACACCGGAGCTCTTAATCAGAATTTTCAAACCACAAATTACCATAGTCATGTGCTGGGTGCCACCATTGCTCTGGTCCATGGACATTTTTGTATGGATGGAGAAAAGTCACTCAACTCATTGGTGTCACGGTTCCCAGATCCCACCACGCAGTACTTAACACCCCACACTCCACAGAGCCCAGAAGCTACCAACAGAGTAGCCGTGAAAGATCTCTAACTGTCTGGTCCTTAGAATTGGCCAGGTAAACTAGCTAGACAGAAAGGGTTAACAACACGGGGAGTAGTCAGCCGAGCCAGAATCAGGAATACAGAGTTCAGAATGGTCAAATGGAATAGCCAGGTCAATATCAGAGCAGTGGCGTAGTACAAGAAAAAGGTCTAGGGCAACAGAAGGCAGAATAGTCAGAAACAAGCAGAGGTCAATAACGGGTTAATTCAATATAGCAGTCAGGTACAAGGAGCTCAGGTATTGATAACCACGATCTGGCAACTGCTGAGAATACACTGAGGGTTTTTAAAGACCTTCACCAGATCACGCCTCCCACTCAAGCCGCGCGTCATGCAACCACCTCCCTGCCTGTCTCCATTTAAACCGGGCATTGGTTAGCGAGCAGCATCAGACATGCTGCCCTAAAGCACACAGGTAGGGCTGGAAGCTCCCAACGTTACAGTACCCCCCTCTCCACGGGAGGCCACCGGACGACCAACAGGACGAGCGGCAGGATGACCACCAGGGCGATCGGGGTGCGAGGCATGGAACGCCCTGACCAACCTAGAGGCAGACATGTCGGAAGCTGGAATCCAGGACCGGTCTTCTGGACCATAACCCACCCAATCGACCAAGTACTGCAGAGCGCCCCTGCACAGCCTAGAATCCAAAACCCTCCTAACTTCATACTCAGATTCACCATCAACCTGAATAGGTGGAGGAGGAGGAACGACCCGCGTGTACCTGTTACACAACAATGGCTTCAGTAGAGAGGTGTGGAAGACGTTGTGCATGCGAAGATGTTTAGGAAGGGCAAGAGCATAAGCCACAGGATTAATGCGGTGAATGATCTTATATGGACCTATAAACCGAGGTGCCATTTTCATAGAAGGCACCCGCAACTTCACGTTCCTAGTGGACAAACAAACTCTATCCCCCACGTTATAGGAGGGAGCTTGTAACCTATGCCTGTCAGCCTTGCGTTTCTGGACAGCAACATTGCGCTCCATATTTTCTCGAATCTGTCTCCAAATCTCTTGCAGTTGAGTGAGATGGTCCTCGAGAGCCGGGATGGCCTGTTCAGTAAACTGAAGCGGTAGAGCCGGAGGGAAAAAAACCATAGATGGCAGAAAAAGGAGAGTGGCCAGTGGTCTCGTTAACGGCGTTATTACGTGCATACTCAGCCCAGGGCAACAACTCCGACCAATTGTCTTGTTGTTGTGTGGAAAAGCAACGTATGTACTGCTCGAGACCCTGATTTGCCCTCTCTGCTGCCCCATTGGTTTGTGGATGATATGCTGAAGAGAAGGCCAATCGCACCCCCATCTCTGCACAGAAAACCCTCCAGAAACGAGAGACGAACTGGGCTCCTCTGTCAGAGACTATTTCAGACGGAACCCCATGTATTCGTACAATCTCTCTAGCGAATACACCCGCCAGTTCTTTGGCTGTAGGAAGCTTAGGTGGAGGGACAAAATGAGCCATTTTGGAGAAGCGGTCTACAACTGTCAGAACCACAGTATGACCCTTGGACTTCGACAAGTCCACAATAAAATCCATAGATAGATGAGACCAAGGCCTCTTAGGCATGGGTAAAGGCTGCAATAGAACGACAGGCAAGGATTTACTGGTTTTGCTTCTGGCACAGACTTGACAAGCCAAAACAAACAGACGTACGTCCTGTCGCATGGTGGGCCACCAAAACTGTCTGGAGATACTGGTAAGAGTCTTAGTAATACCAGGATGACCTGCTGGTTTAGAATCATGAAACATTGTGAGTAATTCTTGTCTTTCCTTTTCAGGTACAAACAACATATCTGGAGGCTTGTCAGGTGGAGCCCCTACTTGAACTGCCTGGAGGCGTTCCAGGAAAGGCGAGGAGACAGACAAGACTGTGGAAGCCACAATACGTTCAGGAGGAACAATAGGAGTGTGGTCTTGTGTATTAGATTCATACGGGTCATATTGACGAGATAAGGCATCAGCCTTTACATTGCGGTCACCTGGTCTGTAAGTCAATACAAAATTAAACCGAGACAGTAGCAATGACCACCTGGCCTGTCTCGCGTTCAAACGTTTAGCATCCCCGATGTACGTAAGGTTCTTATGATCAGTAATTATCAATAAAGGGTCAAGAGTACCTTCCAACAAATGTCTCCACTCTGATAGGGCAGACACAATAGCAAGCAATTCTCTGTTACCGATATCATAATTGCGTTCTGCTGGTGATAATTTTCTTGAAAAGAACCCACAAGGATGTAGAGGTTTTCCTGGAGACTCTCTTTGAGACAGGACAGCCCCAATGCCTATCTCGGAAGCATCAACCTCAAGAACAAACGGAATCCTGGGATCAGGATGCCGTAACACGGGAGCGGAAGTGAAAGCTTGTTTGAGGGCTTCGAATGCTTGTTTGTATTGAGAAGACCAGATCTGGTTCTTCAGACCTTTACGTGTCATATTAATGATAGGGGAGGCTACAGCGGAATAATTCTTGATAAATCTCCTATAAAAGTTGGAAAACCCCAGAAACCTCTGTATGGCCTTGAGACCTTGAGGGAGAGGCCATTCTGAGATGGCCGTGAGTTTAGAAGGATCCATCTCAAAACCTTCTGGAGTGATAATATACCCAAGGAATTTCACAGTAGTAATGTCGAATAAACACTTCTCTAGTTTGCAATAAAGACCATTGTCCAGTAATTTTGATAATACCTGTCTGACATGTGCATGGTGGGTTTTCAGATCGGGAGAGTAAATCAATATATCGTCTAGGTATACTATAACAAAGGTTTGTAAGAAATCTCTGAGCACATCATTAATAAAATCCTGTTATACCGCTGGAGCATTACAAAGACCGAAAGGCATGACCAAGTATTCATAATGCCCACTCCTGGTGTTAAATGCTGTTCTCCACTCATGCCCCTCTTTCATACATATCAGGTTGTAAGCTCCTCTTAAATCAAGTTTTGTGTATACTGCTGACCCCCTTAACCTGTCGAACCGTTCTGATATGAGAGGGATAGGGTACACGTTCTTAATGGTGATCTTGTTAAGCCCCCTATAATCGATACACGGTGTAAATCTCCCTCTTTTTTAGACACAAAAAAGAACCCAGCCCCTGCTGGAGAAGAGGAACGTCGGATAAAACCTCTCTCCAAATTCTCCTTTATGTACTCTTCCATAATTTGGTTCTCCTTTATGGAAAGAGGATATACTTTGCCTCGAGGAGGCATGGTACCAGGATGAATATCTATGGCACAATCATATGGTCTATGTGGAGGCAGTTTCTCTGCCTCTCTTTTATCAAATACAGCCCTGAGGGCGGAGTATTGGTCAGGAACCTCTGTAGACAATGGAGGAGCTGTGGGTGTGTTCAGGGCACCGACATGCTGAATGGGTATTAAACAAGTCCCAAAACAAGCAGGACTCCAAGACAGTATCTCTCCCTTAGCCCAATCAATAACAGGATTATGTTCCACCAACCAAGGGAAACCAAGTACAACAGGATTGGAAGGTGAATGGATAACTTGAAATATGATTTCTTCTTTATGCAAGAGACCAGTGGTAAGAACCACTGTAACCGTATCGTGAGTAATCCTAGGGCAGGATAACGGTCTGCCGTCTATGGCTTCGACGGTTAAGGGTGTCTCTCTTACAACCAGAGGTAGAGAAATGGAAGAAGCGTAGTTAACATCGATAAAGTTGCCAGCAGCCCCAGAATCCAAAAAAGCGGTAGTATATGTGGTCTTGGTCTCCCAAGCCAAGGACACTGGTAACATAAGTTTAGTGTCTTTGACAGGAGACATGCACGTCACACCCAAGGCCTGTCTCCTCAGCTGCCTTAGGTGCGGTAGTTTTCCGGCTTATCATGCATCTTAGGACGAGTAGGACATTGAAATCGTACATGTCCCCCCAAACCACAATACAGGCACAATCCCTCACGAAAACGCCTTGTTCTCTCTTCCTCTGTAAGCCTAGTACGGCCTAGTTGCATAGGCTCAGAGGGAGGAGATAACTCTCTTGGTGGTGCCTGAAAGACAAGGGCCAACCTAGGCAACGGTCTCTTGGGCTTCTCTCTTAGAGTCCTTCTGTCCCTTATCTGATTATCCAGATCTATACAATAATCAATGAGTTCACACAATACCTCAGGTAGTTTACGTGGAGCCAATTCATGCATCAATGACTCTGATAACCCCTCCATAAAAGCCAGAACCAGTGTCTCATTTGTCCAGTTCACATCAGAGATCAAGGTTTTAAATTCTATGGCATAATCAGAAACAGTCCTGTTCCCTTGACGTATGTGGAACAAGGATTTGCCAGCTACCGTGGCCTTTCTGGTAGGATTAAATGTACGTTGTAACTCGGCTATGAATTCTCTATAATCCCGTATGATAGGCTTTTCTGCCTCCCATAACGGAGTCGCCCATGTCAATGCTCTGCCAGACAGATGATTAATAATGAACCCCACTTTGGCAATGTCAGAGAAAAACATCTGTGGATTTAATTTAAAATGAATATCCACATGGACCAAAAATCCCCGGCACTCTGAGGGAGTACCGTCAAACCTCATAGGAGCGGTCATGTGTACCTGGGATGTCTGAACGACAGGGGACACAGGTATATCAAGCGGGGGTGCAACCCCAGCTGGTTCCAGGTGACCCGTACGAGTCAGGATAGTTTGTAAGGCAATAGCAAACTGATCCATCCTCTGATCCTACTCATCCTGTCTGGATACAAAGTTAGCCAAGTGTTGTGTTAAGTCTGCGGGTTCCATAGTGGCCAGATCGTAATGTCACGGTTCCCAGATCCCACCACGCAGTACTTAACACCCCACACTCCACAGAGCCCAGAAGCTACCAACAGAGTAGCCGTGAAAGATCTCTAACTGTCTGGTCCTTAGAATTGGCCAGGTAAACTAGCTAGACAGAAAGGGTTAACAACACGGGGAGTAGTCAGCCGAGCCAGAATCAGGAATACAGAGTTCAGAATGGTCAAATGGAATAGCCAGGTCAATATCAGAGCAGTGGCGTAGTACAAGAAAAAGGTCTAGGGCAACAGAAGGCAGAATAGTCAGAAACAAGCAGAGGTCAATAACGGGTTAATTCAATATAGCAGTGAGGTACAAGGAGCTCAGGTATGGATAACCACAATCTGGCAACTGCTGAGAATAGCAGGTAAAAGGTTGAGAAGCTGTGGATCCTTGTTGTGCCTGGGTGGGATGAACCCAGTTGGAAGATGCAAATCAGACGTCTCCAAGACTTAATTAAATGAATAATCGGGAAGGTATATTAATTAAGTCTTGGAGACGTCTGATTTGCATCTTCCAACTGGGTTCATCCCACCCAGGCACAACAAGGATCCACAGCTTCTCAACCTTTTACCTGCTGCTTTATCTTGAGGAGAGTGGGAATACCTCCACGAGGAGCGGATCAGACTTCAAAAGCTAAGTACCTTGTACCACACATTCTTCTATATCAACTGCTGAGAATATACTGAGGGTTTTTAAAGACCTTCACCAGACCACGCCCCCCCACTCAAGCCGCGCCTCATGGAACCACCTCCCTGCCTGTCTCCATTTAAACCGGGCATTGGTCAGCGAGCAGCATCAGACATGCTGCCCTCAAGCACACAGGTAGGGCTGGAAGCTCCCAATGTTGCAATTGGCGTGTTGTCAGTCAGAGGGATGCAGTGAGTAGGAGGATCATCTGTAACCTGGCCCTCCTCTTTCCCTGTTCCATTGAAATAGGCCAGAGATCAGCAACCTTGGCAACTTAATGAGTGGCTGAGCATCATGGGCGCTGTAGTTCCAAAACATTGGGGTAGGCCAAGGTTGCTGACCCTCGACATAAACATTTAGATCAATGGAAGTAAATGATATGTGTGGGCAGACATCATTTAACGGGAAAATAGATGAAAAAATTTACACATTTACTGGCCATTTTCGTAACACAAAGAGGATGTAGAATTTTATTCTCTATTAAATTTATTTTTTTGAACCATGAAACATTCTGATTCAAATATTTGAATTACAAAACCTGACTAATTTGTTTAGTCAGAATTAGGGATGCGCCGATACCGATACTAGAATCGGTATCGGTGCCAATAATGGCATTTGCACGTCCCATGTCTGTATCTGAGGTCTTGAATGTTTTTGTGTGTGTGTCTCTATATATATATATATATATATATAGACTATTTAGACTATTCAAACAGTTCACATACAGACTGTGATCGTGTTCAGACTTTCCAGTTTTTTAAGGCTTTTATTAATTTGTATTTGAAGTTCGGGAGTGCCTCCCTTCACCTTTTTCTTGTGCTTCCATTGATTGAGTGGGGAGTTGGACAGATTACCCTGAAAGGATTTTGGCAGCACCCGACAATATTGATTTTTTTCAGTGCCAAGCCATTGCATTATTTTCTATTACTATTTGTGGATCGCTCTCAGGGCCTAGATGGCTCCCTCACATAATATAATCCACATGGATATATCCAAAGAAACAAAAGAACATATAAAAATGCAGCAAATCACAATAAAATATACAAATGTTAAATGGCATATAGTCGCTCCACTCACAAACATAGAGCCCTATCGCTGGCTCTGAGTGGGTCACAGCATCAAGGTACACTCCAGGGCTCTTCCTTGGTGGTCCACACCTTATTGTAGTGATAGCTCGTCGAAACCGAAGATATGTAGAAAAAGGCGAAGAAGAAAAATCTCCTTGTGTGTACCTGGTTTTATACAATATATAAGCAGTGTTGAGACAAGTTTGAACTCACTCTTAGTGGAGCCTATAAAAGCTCAAGGTGAAGCGCCTATGGATTTGTTACGCAGGTCAAATCCCAAAAAACCTCCACGACAGCAGGGACTCGAACTTCAAATACAATTTATTTTAAAAGAATATTAAAAACAAATGAAAAAGCTAGACGGATGTCCAGAATGTGTTTCACCGCAGGGAGCGGCTTCGTCAGCTGACTTACCTTAGGTGTGACAGTAAGCACCAACTGATGAAGCTTTTTATGCGAAACACGTTTTGGAATACTGTATATTTTATTACTAATAAAATTCGCCTTATTTTACGCCTATCCCGGGTCCTGGAAGTTTATATTCGCCGAGGTGGTGGCTGAGGCTGATAGGTGATCTGGTGCACCTTCTGAAGTCACCGGCTGCCTACAAATCTGGTGTCTGATCGATAAGACACCAGCAAATGTGAGTACGACATTCTTCTCCTTTGTTTGCACTCCATTTTATACAATATTGTTCTATGTGAGTCGTTTTATATTTTGAGGGACACGGAGGATGGTAACCCTGTAAGGAAATACTTCTGAGCCAGGGGTGCAGCAGAAGGAACCACTAACAGGACAAGAAGCGCCAACCTCAGCACTACTTTCTTTTATACTGACTTACAAGGTGGAAAAGGGATATACCACCAAGTGGTCTGGAGAGGCAGCTGACTCCACAAATACGAGATACTGTATGACTTTTATTTTTATTCTTCCCTGCACTGATTATTAAGACTTTCACAATCTTTAAGACTTTTGCAACCTGGAGTATACAGGATAAGACCGTAAATGTCACATTACTTTGTTTTATCCTATTTGCAGATTCTAGATTGTTTTATCCTATTTGCACCATTTTACTTGCTTTGTATTTTATTTGATTGTATTGAGGTTGTTTAGTTGCCATCACCACCGGGTGGCGCCAGTAGCACAGATCATCATTTTTATTTTGGTGTTCATTATCGATATTTTCTAATATGTCAGTCAATAAAACTCAGGTCAAGAGAAAATCTTGGTTGAGATGGAGATCTTTTCTAAATTGCTGCTGTCGCCTAATTTAATGTTATTTTTCAGGTAACTGCAACTGTTTAGCAAATAATCCCCATAGTCATAAAATAACATTGCAAAATCACCTCACATATTAAGAAGAAAAAAAAAACAATGCCATGGTATAAAAGTTTTAACAACCTAACATGATGCTTTCCAAAGAAAATATTTAATAAATTTAATGTTTGGAAACTCTTAGGAAGAAAAGTGTGAATACAGAGACGTACTTAGGAAATTCCAGAATGGCACATTTATTTCATGGCCTAATCTGTTGCACATTATTGTTTACAGAGCACACAGAACAGAACAGGGTAAGCAGTAACTCATCCCAAGGAGCTGAAATTCCAAAAATCGCTCAGAAATATAAATCATGCCTGGATGTATAGAAGTCTGCAAGGGTTAGGATTAAGAAAACAGAAAATTGATTATATTTTCTAGAACGTTTAGCGGCTGTTGCACCCAGTGTGTCCAGTTGAGCTAGTGGTATCAGTAAAGGGACCCTCTACTCATCGAAGGGCCACACCATAAAAGTCACGATAAGGAATCTTTATTAATAGACGGCCCAAGAGGACTACGAATAAAAACAGCGACATTTTGGCTCTAGGCATAATACACCTTTTCATAACTCCTCTTATATATACATAAAAACACTAATTGGTGGGTGGAGCTGCATGTGTTAACTCCCACCACACTCAGGCAGTTTTCACCAGTTGTGAAGAGGTATATTATGCATGATTAATACATAATACATACATAATAAGACCTAGAGCACAAACTTTGCTGTTTTTTTTATTTGTAGTCCTCTTGAGTCATCTATTAATAAAGATCGTGACTTCCATGGTGTGGCCCTTCTCGCTTTGGATTCGGATAATGGATTTCAGATCCTTGGTTGGAGCCCCCAGAGAGTCACCGGACAGTTAAGTGCTCCCACTCTAGTAGCCGCACTTCTTTCTTATATTTTTATTTTGAAACTTGATATCAAATTTGAATGGGGAGAAGTGGGTTAAGTGTAACATGTCAATGGTTAATCGAGCAGCAGAAATCTTGTTGAGGTTCCGCACTTATCATTTCAGTACTAGACCCCTGTGTGATTGTACTTGATTTGCAACAATGACAAATTAAGGCTAGGGTCAGACGAAAGCAGTTTTAACGTGCGTTTAGACGCACGAAATCACGGCCGTGCTAGCAGCAAATGACGTCCAATGCCGGGGAACACACGAAGTACGGCCGCACGAACGTTCGTCCGCGCAACGCATGTGGCAAACGAACGCATTTTTTCTAGAATGTCAAACCGCTAGTACTGACGTACAGAGTGCGCTGCGTCCGCTAGAGGCGTGTGTGCGTGATAGGGAGACGTCAGACGCTGCTAATGTCCGGCCAACATAACGTCCAGACACAAAAAGTGTTTTATTGATGATCCGTACAAAATCATGGACGAAAAGGCGCATCGTATGACCGCTATCGCGTATTCTGTGAAAAAATGCGTCCATTCGTTCGAACGCACTTTTTCACAGACAACGCGAAAAATGCGTTAGTCTGACCCTAGCCTTATAGTGGTTCCTTCAGACATTATATTATTTTTTTACACTCCTTTGAAAAATTTTGCAGAAAAAGAGATTTTACGCTTATTCCCTATTAGGGTGTCTGCGTAGACCTGATGTATCCAACGCACTTTATGTATAAAACATAGCAAGAAAAAAGGTTGTCATTTGCGTTTACCTCTGCGGCTCCAAGCAAAACAAAACACATTAGACATTTTGGCTTACTTGAATGCCCATTAAAGTGCTAAGCCCACCCGCCACGTCACGTGACCTCTGATCAGGTGGGTCCTAACCTAATGAAACCAAAAGCTGCTTTCTAAGCAAAGTACATGTCCTCATGCTGCTTCTCAGCCAAGAGACAGACTGGTGGGTTTATAATTATACCCACACCAAAAACATTTCCACTTTGGGATTGAAATAGAAAACACGGAAAGGTACAGCAGCAAAAAATTATCTGGCTGGGGATATAACAGGAAGTGGAAGGACACACTTGAAAACGAGGGAAATCTCAATGTATCTTTCCTGGTAAAATACTTCATAAATAATAAATAAATAAGTGTAACATGTCAATGGTTAATTGAGCAGCAGAAATCTTGCTGAGGTTCCACACTTATCATTTCAGTACTAGACCCCTGTGTGATTGCACTTGATTTGCAACAATGACTAATTAATAGTGGTTCCTTCAGACATTATATTATTTTTTTACACTCCTTTGAAATATTTTTATCCTCTTTCTTTATGCCTGAGGAAACAGTAGATGTTCTTGTGCATCGGGCAGCAACATTCTACACAACACCCAATCTGTATGTAGCTTTAAATGAAACAAGAACTCACTCGTTTTAGTGCAATTATTCCATTATCCATGATTTTCCATAAAGTGAAATGAACTTTATAATAATTTAGAATGGTCAAGGGCAGTGAGTTCTTGTGCTCCATCTCAGACTCCTTTTTATTGTCCCATAATAGTCAAAGCCTCTGATTTGAATACTCTGAGTCATTCAGGTGGAACATTAAAGCTTTAGTTATGTCCACTCACAATGTACTCACTTTACTGCCAATTTTTAATCTTTCATCAACAAACAACGCCATACCTGACATCAGACATAACAGGATTCTTTTAATGCCATGTTGAAATAAACCTGATTATGAAATACATTGCATGGCCAAAAAGTAAGTTACACTCTAATATTTTGTTGGTGTGCCTTTTGCCGTGATTCCGGCACGCATTCGCCGTGGCATCATTTTGATAAGCTCATGCAATGTCACAGCATTTATTTCCATCCAGAGTTACATTAAAAGTTAAAAAAAATAACTTGAGGAGCAGGCTCAGATGATATTTGCCTGTCTCCCTGCTACCGGGTATACCTGTGCATATAGTACCCAACTTTATTCGTGTAAATAATGTATGCGCAAGCCAAATATAAAACAAAACAATTATTGTGTGAGTCAAAAAAAGGTATAATGAAAAGAAAGAAATAGTAAAAACAGAAAAAATGGGTCTCCGAACCGCTCTTGCACAATCTGAGCCCAATGAATCCTGGCATAGGAGGATCGTGCTTTGCAACGCTGTGGAGGGGGGCAGGCGGGCGTCGAGGGGGGACCGGTGCGTTAGCGTTTTCTTTAACGCACGCTATTGCGTTAAAGAAAACGCCTAGTGTCCCCCTGGCCTAAATGGGAATTTATGGCCATCAAATAAGCTCAGTGATTTCTTGAAAGGTTATAATGGTTTGACTTGGTTTTTTTTGACCATGAGAATCAAAGACCATGTGAAAGTGTTGATAGCCTCATTCTCCATTCATGAAATTGGGGTACACATGCAGCACCAACTATGCCGCATTTTCTCTTGATTCTGAAGCGCCAACTCTGCCACATTTTCTCTTGATGCAGTGCAATATGTTTTATTTTTCAGCTTCAATAAATATATTTTTAGACACTTGTGTGTATTTGGAAATATATGGTCTATACTACGGTAGATAAATAAGTAGAAGCACAAAAGAAAAACCCATGCAGGAATGGTGACAGTTAATATCCAGAAACAGAAACGGGGGTAACCCTGAAACATGGATAGAACAAAGGATATTGATCGAGTGAGATAGGAGCTTGTAAGTAAAATTTTACTTTTATCGGAAACTAAAAAAACTGAACAGCATAATTGCAACCCAAGGAAAGGATAAAACGTCTCTGTGGCTCCAGTCAGCGTGATAAATGTCACATAGGGTACTAGGTGCACCTAGATAAGTCTCTCCTAGGGGATACAAACAGACAAACAGCCTAAATTCTGTCAACAACTATCAAAGTGAAGAAATGGGCCTTCGTGGGTCTGCATAATAGGACAAAGAGAAGCTGCTATAGAGAGAGTTAAAAATGGGATGAGTGGCAAGTGAAATTGCAATAGATAAAGGAAAGGTTGAGGCCCATAATCCATGCTGGGAGCGCTAACAGTTTAGAGCCAACCCACCCCAAAATTAAGATGAAGCTACAGAGATTAAAAAAAATAAAAAAATAAAAAACACAATCTGCATGGGAATAAGCACTCCATCGCTCGACGCGTTTCGCCATAAACATTGGCGTCCTCAGGAGCATGCAGGACGTAATGCTCAGTCTGGCAGCATAACAAGAAATAACCAGAAGGCTTCTCAGTCAATCATTATCCTTTGTTCTATCCTGTGTGTATTTCACTGCAGATTCCAATGAGAATCAAGGCTCAACATCGGAAAGACCAGCTAAACTAAGCTGAACTAAATGAGACATCCTTTGTCCCAAACACCTTGTGCATTTGATTTTGTATCTCTTGATTACAAAATATAAGGCTGTAGGATAACGTGCGAGGGAACAGCAACATCAGGTTGTATAAATATTGATGAAGCAAGTTTCACTGACAAATAGGACTAGGTAAGGCTTTTTCTTGCTGAACTGTTTTGAATAAACAGCTGATTGTAGTGATTTGATTGTTTATGTTCGCTTGACTGTCCTTGACGAAAATTGTTTCAGTAATTAGACCCGTATATCCTTTGTAGTTGTAAAGAGTGGCATACCATAAAAAATGTACATGACAACGTGACCACGGCGAAACGCAGGACAACTGTAAATTTCAGGATATTCACATCTTAATGAATGTAATCAAAAAGAGCTTTATTCAGCCAAATGTGAGGGTGAGCATACCGTAATGTCCTTGTCACAAGAGGATGAGGTTGTCCAGATAAGTTATACAACACAGTTTGCTGAATCCTTTAAGCTGAGCATACAGATGTGTGATTCAAGCAGATGGATGGAACGAGTTCAAATATTTAATATGTGGCTAGCCGCTGGCCTGGAGCTGGCATACAGGAAGACTGTTTTAAATGACTAAAGAAAGGTAATTGCTTTCCTTTGACGAGAATGAACATTTTTAATTTCATGCATTAAGTGACACAGACTGCGAAAACTGGAGGTCTTGAAGGAAGCCATATTGTTAATAGCGGAAGGTTTGTCAGACTCCACTTATTATCCGTAATTATGCATGCATTCTATTACAGTGTTTACTCTTTTTGTCCACTTCCAAAATAACATTGTTTTGCGAATATAATTGTAACAGGTGCACATTGAAATAGCTTTGGCTTTTGTTAGTCATTCCATATTCAATAAACAACATGGATAGAAGTCTGAAATTGCAACATTTATCTACTCAGACAGATATAGATTGATAGATATTCAAGTTAGAGATGATAGAGATAGAAAGAAAGTGAAAATCCTCAACATTATAATTTTTAAATAATTCATTCCTAAATTCTATTTGTATCTATCTAACCCTCTATCTATCTATCTAACTATCTATCTCTCTCTCAAATCTGGGTTCCCTTCTTTTTCAGTATATACCAAATGTTAGGGAAATCTAATTTTTTGTTTGGTTTACAATTTCACTTCTACATGGAGGATACTGAGATCTAGTTGACTTCTACTCTTCTCCCTCCATATTGCATCATGTCAACTGCTGCCTGTCTGCTCCCTTTAACTAGGTGACTGCTCGCTTCTTAAAGCTCAACCTCTCCAAAATGGAACTCTTTGTATTCCCTTCTTCTAAATCCAATCCTCCTTATTTCCCTTCGGGTGAATGGTGACACCATTACTTCTACATCACTGGCTTGTTGCTACGATATCCTCTATGACTCCAATTTCTCCTTTACTCCTCACATTTAGTCACTAACCGAATCTTGTCAATTTCAACTAAAAAAACATTGCACGTATCCTCCCCTTTCAAAAGCAAGACTCTACTAAAATGCTCATCCAAACTCTTATCGTCTCTTGCCTCAACTACTGTAACCCTCTTCTCATTGGCCGTACCCAATCTCAGATCATAACCCCTCTATAGTTTATAATGAATGTCTCTGCTAAACTCATCTACCTCATATCCCGTACCTCTCACACCTCACCGCTTTGTCAATTTATCCCTGTTTTCTTTAGAATTCAATTAAAAATACTGGTCTTCGTGAACAAAGCTCTCTATATGTGTGCCCCTGCCAACATCTCTTCCCTTATTAGCTGGTATGTTCTATCCCAGTCACTTCTCATGGCCAATGATCTGATATTATCATACCCTCATAACCGCACTCCTCACGCTTGGCTCCAGGACTTTTCCTAACCAGTCCCCTATCTATGGGAGTCTTCATCTGTCTTCAGTCTTCAAAACGTCTCAAAAACACATGACTTTATAGATGCCTATCAACTCTCTCCATTACCCCTTTCCTGAACTATCTCCTACTGCCTCCCCATACATGCCATTACTTCTCATACTCTGCTATTACCCTCACCTCTGTGTGTCCCCCCTCTCCTCTTAGATTGTAATCTCATGAGTGGGGTCCTCTTTTTCTATTGTTCTGTGTGCCTCAAACCTATTTATTACTTATATGTTTGTTTTGCCCTACCCTTTGTACAGCACAGAAGAAGGGAAAATCACTATACTGCAAAGTTCTGAATATAAGGCTTAAGAATGTATATTATATGTTAATTAACCCCTTCCTGACTGCTGTCGTACCATGTACGTCCTGCCCACGGGTCTCCCTTAGACCCGTGGATGTACATGGTACATCAGCGGGCTCCTAACCTCCCTCCCGCTGACACTTACCTCCCTCCCTGGGTCCCACGGCGTGTCTGGCAAGCTGGAAGCTTGCCTCACCATTTCATGGGGGCCGGACGATGCAATGACGTCTACACGCTGCGTAATGTTGTCATCGGAAGGCGCCGGTGGGTAAAATTCAGGAAGGGGAGGGGGCTCCTTTGAAGCCCTCTATCTCTCCAACCATTTTACCTAGAGAGATCTGTTTTGCACCGCTGGAAAGGGGAGACCGTCTCGCTGCCGAATCGCGATTCAAACCTGGAGGTGGCTGACATTGTGGATGTCGGCCAAGCCTCCAGGTCACCCCCCACCCACTGACATCCTCACCATATGTTTGAGGATATCAGTGGGCCAGTTAACCCAAGGGGGGAAAGGGGGATCATTTGGATCCTCTTATATCCTGATCCGTGGCAGCTAGAGGGCCAAGTATGACATCATTAGAAAGGCCTGATCAATAATACCAAACATGACCGGGTTTGGTTTAAAAATAAAAAATAATTAATAAATAATAAAATAAAAAAAATAGATTTTTTTTTTAATTTGTTTTTGTTTGGGGGGGGGGGTTAGTTAAATAGGACCTAGGCTGTCATCTAAAAATAATGAGCATAAAACACTCATAATGAGCTCAGCGCACATAGGTGAACTGGCTCAGCAGTGAAGGGGTTAAAAAGCAAAAACATGTAAAAATTGGGTATTTCGATTCTCGGAACATAATTTTGAAACTATTTAGCTGGGGTCTTTTTTGGTGATTGTAGATTTTGGGGATTAAATTATGAAAAAGTGTGTTTTTACCATTTTTTCATCATATTTTTTTATAGTAAATTATACGATATGATGGAAATAATGGTATTTTTAGAAAGTCCATTTAATGGCCGGAAGAATGGTGTATAATATGTGTGGGTTGCATAAACGAGCAAGAGGAAAATTTGACCTAAACACTAACAGCGCAGAAACGTAAAAACAGCAGCGGGCACTAAAAGACGGATTTGCGTAAAACCGCCCAGTCCCTAAGGGGTTAATAAATGATTAACACATTGCCTTAGAATCTTTTCAGTTTTGGGGTGAAAAATATGTCCCCAAGTGATTCAATCGCACACGAAACAGTCACTCAGATGATGCTCTCAAGTGTATCCTGTATCCTTCTTACACTGACATACCTAACTTGTAAAATTACCTGCCATCATTTAACAAATTATGCAATGTACCCAAACAGGACCACTACCAAAGCTGTTGGGAGCCAATTTTGGGAATTAGTGCAATTTGATAATACACACACTTGATACATTCTTATATATATATATATATATTTGGTTCAGTTCTTGAACTGAAAAGAAACACAAAGCCGCAATCAACATAAAGACGTGTCCTATACAAAAGTGTTTTCCAAAAGGTTTCCACTGCTAAATATATATGTATACAATATAAAGATAGAATAGGTTGATTCGATAACTCCTTAGCTATTATTCAGATTTTTCAGGGCTGCTTTGACCAAAATGTTAAATTCAAGAAAACTAAATATAATTTTTCTACTTTCTGTCATGAAAGGATCTCTAATACCAGGGTGGATAAGGGTCTTATCCTTTATACTGTACGGCAAATCTTAACAATAAATCAGGATTACTTGCTGAAAAAGAATTGTTCAGGAGCAAAGAAAACAGAGCAAGGATGCAGGGGTCCAAAGCTATTTCATAGCTATTTGATAAATGATGAAAAAAAATGCTCCATTACATCTAAAAACAGCACCAAGTAATTATGTTCATTTTTAGCTGTAACTAAAGGGGTTATTCAGAGACCACTGAAATGTCACCAACATTTCAGTGCTCTCTTGTTCTCCACAATTTGGTTCCCCCGAAGTGCAGGGAACAGATCCGAAAATCCACTGAAAATCTGGCGAAAACCCCTTCGATACTATCTGAAAAATTGTATCAATCTGAAACGCCGCAGAAAACTCGCCAAACGTACCCGATGAACCGTCGCAAACCCTGAAATATGCCGATGATGTGCCGAACACAGCGGCGACCAGCCGCCAGAAAAAGCCGACAAGCTGACAGGCGGGGTAGAAAAAAAAACGATTGAAAGTTTCAAAATTTTAAACGCTGTTTGCAAAAACAACTAGTGGACGAAAATGTCTGGAATTAACATATAAGATCATATGAATAATAATAAAAAGGTCTGTTACAGAAAAAAAAGCTGAAAGCTCTGAAATATTGGGCTTTTAGAAGCAGTCATTAGCCAGTGCAGGGAGAAAAAAAATATAGACCTACAGGGTTATTCAAAGAGATCCGAATTGCTTGAGAAAGGTAACCGAATGCTGAAAATCAGCGTTCGGTTACCTTTCTTGGCCATTCGTCTATCCAGAGAGCAGGCAATTCGCCAAATCCTGGCGAATTGCCTGCACATACGGTGCCTGTTCGGTGCCTGTTCGAGGGCAGTGAAATCCCCCAAAAAAAGCACTGCTTTTACAAACGATGTAACGATGTAACGATGTTACAAAAAAACACTGGTTTCTGACCATGTCTTTTTGGAAAATCACTAGTGAAGGGGTTAAACTCCTGATCTCTGTGCTGTTCAGTTAGGTATTGACTGCACTTTTGCTAAGAGCACTTGACAAAAACAAACCTGGCATTTTGTATCAACCTAACAATAGGCAAGTCATTCCTACTGCAGAATGAAATATACAGAGTACTGAAATGTTAAAAGAAAAAGACGTTTCTCACTAGGATTCCTTAAAGTCAGAACATTTATTACGTGAAAGCTGTGCAGCGTATGCTTTGTGTTAAAGTTGTTGTTTCCAGGGAATGCAATTTAAAAAATATATTTACAATATTAATTAAATTACATTACTCATTATCGGAGGCGCTGCATGCCCGCTCTCTTATCTCACACAAAGAAACATACCTTGGGCTTAACATTGAGATATGGTCTTATAAAATTAATGCAATATGTCAATGTAATAAAATATTTCAGTTTAATGAAATAATACATCAATGCAATACGTTGTCCTGACAACTAGCATAATTATAAATATCACCTTAGCAGCATTGTCTTACACGTGCTATTTGATTTTAATGACCGCATACAATAAATTGCTCATTAAGAAAAACAATTACCAGATAAATAAAGTTATTGGTTTTATCTCTAGACTTTAGAACTCTCCAGGGTCATCAAAATTCAGACTGAGAAATTTGAATTCCCTTAAACAATGTGAAGCCCAGTAATGTTGTGTAAACGTGTCACAATTTAGCTTATTTTGACGAATTGACCAGTGGAAATGTTTTGCCTCTCTTGATTTTCCTTTTCATTTCAGAAGTTCAGAATAATGACGTTACATTCTCCTTTCTGTACCCCATTTAACAGGGTTATTCAGAGAAAGGTGAAACTCTGGAGAACTTTTGGAGAAGTGAAAATTCTATGTCAAAATAGCTGATTTGGAAAGTGACATAAATGGGATAAATTTGGCTATTTTGACCTACAGGGTTATTCAAAGAGAATCGAAAAGTCACCGCACGTTCGGTGACTTTTCGTTCTCTTCAATTCGGTATGATTTGGCGATCCCATTTCGGGAGCCTGCGGTGTATTCAGAAAGCACCACAGGGCCGCTGTAATGCAGGGAAAAGTTGCCGCAAACCCGTCGAAAATTCACCGCAAAAGCCGGCGAAGGCACACCGAAACCCGCAAAAACATCTGGATTAACCTGCCGAAAATGCCGGAAAAACCCGAGCAGGAGTCGATCACACACAGCGCAGCCGCTGGAAAAACCCGGCACCGCAGACGAATGGAGTGAAAAAATAAATAAAACAGTTCGCATTTGTATGAATGTTTGAAAAGTGAAACGCTGTTTGCGAAGATACTACTGAATGAAAATGTCTGAAATTCACATATGAGGTCCAATGAATGATAATAAAAAGGGCTGGTACAGAAAAAAGAACAAACGTTTAATTTTTTTTTTAAAAAAAAAAATCGGAAAAAGTTTTTGGCAAAAAAATCCCAAAAAATGCTTAAAATATCCCCAAAAATCTATAAATAAAGAGACTTTTTACTAATTCAAAAAGAGCCGAATTTGCCAACGAATTGCACAGAACGGCGAATTTCACCATACGGTGCAATTTTGTGGCAGTTCGACTGCTCAGAAAGCTGGCAATTGGCCATATACTGTTGAATTACCAGCGAAATATAGTTACTCAGAGGAAGATTCCCATCTCTTGCTGTCTTTTATTTGAAGCCAAGTTAGTCATTGTTTTTATAATAATATTATTGGATTATAAGGGTGCTCAGGTCACAAATAAAAGTCTGTCCATTACTTTTTAATTTGTAGCTGCTCTGACAGTGAGTAACTACATTTGCTCGAAGCAATGTATTTGAACACATTGACTTTACGAGTGAGTGAGTTTGCTTTATTATTACTACATTTACTTTATTACATCTCCGGTGCTACTTCAGTCATATTTCTGGCAGGCATTTCAGTGGGCAGCTACAATATGATGATACTAATTTAATACTAGATTGTTGTATAGGTGGTAGGTCACATAAATGTTACAGTTACAAATACTTATACAGCGCCAACAGATTCCATAATGCTTTACAATGGGGAAGTGCAAACAGGAAATATGCATGATACAAGAGGAAAGACAACACTGCCCGTAGGATAACTGTCCAGGTAATACAGCACTTTAAACCAAGTGCTCAGGCAGACATCCCGTGAGCTTACAATCTAAGGGACAGGGCTATCTGAAACAAATGGGAGCAGAGGGAAAGTGAAACTGGTGGCCAGAAAAATATCGTAGGGATTGCATGTGAAGGACCAGAAGCTTTGGCTTAGAAAGAGTAATTAGAGAGAGAAGTGGAGACAGCTGGAAAGGAGAGCTGAATTTAGTGACAAGGCCTGGGTGAGTGGGTGGATGGGGAGTGTGGGTAGGGACAGGGTCAATGAGGACAGATCAGTGAAGATACCATAACAAGAGAGCTATATCAAAATTGAATTCAGGAACATGGGTCTCAATTCAGTTCTATCTGCTTCTTATTCGAATATAACATTGTCTGCTTGTGGCCAATATTTTTTTTAAATATCAGCTGATTCAGTAGACAAAAATTTGAACCACGCTGATATCAGAAAATGCCACTGCTCTGAATATACTTTGCTGGTACAATGACCAAAAAAGCTTATTTTTGGCCAGCACAATACAGATTTGTGCTTTTTAAACATTTCTTAGAAAAGTCTGATGTTTATAAAAGATTTCAGACTAATTCCCTCTGTTTTTCTGCCTGAAAATGCATTTATCACCACCTTTCAACACTTGTAATCTTTTCGGATATTGGCATACTGGTGAATTTGACTTGAATCGTTAAAAAAGATATTTCCATTGAAAAGTATAGTCGGGGCGGAGCTTGGATGCCTGAGAGGGTGGACGTGTTTAGAAGGAGCTCCGTGTTTTGGACTCCTTATTGAGGATTTTCTGTCCTTTACGTTCCGTTTTTATCCCCTCTTTGGTTTCTCATATAGTGCAGGAATATTGGAGCAAAATCCTGGTCCAGGGTTTTTTGCCACTGGTGAACCCTGAGGCCGTTGCCCGTTGGCTCTTTACTCTGATTGGTAGCCATTTTGGCGCTTTTATGGCGGTGGAGCTTACTGCCTCGGCCCTGAAGGTTATTGACCGCTGCTGGTTGGCCTGCCATGCTGACTTTGGTGAGGTGGGAAGTGATGCCTGGGTGGTCGGAGGGCCCACGTCCTCCCGGGGGTCACTCACCACCTGCTGGCATGCTCCTCAGGCTCGATTGCCATGGAGGTTGCCAACCTACCCACACCGGAGCTACGTTCCACCCCCATGCAGACGCCTGATGGTGACTCGCTAACAATTCCAAAAATAGATGCTAGCAGACTTGCTGGAGGAGTTGCGTGCTTTTACGCGTGACTCAGGATCGATTTGTGGTGCGATTGCCAGATGGCCTGTGGTGGTGGCAGAGGAGGTGCGATGCTGTGCTGATATAGCAGCTGAGATCAGGCGAGACGCTGGCAAGGATAATTTTCGTCTCCAGCGGTGCCTGCTGTGGATTTCATTTTTCATTTGCTTTTTTCTTGCATAGCTGCAGATCAAGGTAACTCAATATCAGACACCTGATTATGCCTTTGAAAACCTGAGTTATCTCAATCTCGGTATATAACTTTATATAAATATATATGGGACCTTTATAAACCATTGTCTGAAAACCTATTCATTAACTTCTTCACTACCAAGTGATTTTCCATATAACCATTGTCAGGAAGCAGTGTTTTTTTGGAAAAATCTGTTTAATTAATTATACAGTAAGAAATATTTGGGAATATTCCCAATGTATTCCTTACTGTAATAACCTATTTGGCAGGTAGATGTCGCCTTCTACCAGCCAAATGGAGTTACTGCAGCTAGAACTGCAGCTTGTAGTTCCCTGCATCGGCTGCTGAAATTCCAATAAGGACATTCATTTAGTTGAATTTAGGCAGTTTTAGCAATATGGGTATTAATCCCACAGGGCTAAAACTTTGGGGCCACCTTCTGCAGCCCAAAAGCAAATGAAATTTGTTTGAAGCAAATAAATTTCATTTGCTTTTTTCTTGCACAGCTGCAGATCGAGGTAACTCAATATCAGACACCTGATGATGACCTGAGTTATCTCAATCTCGGTATTGATGTGGTTGATAGGACTATATAGGACACAATGTCACCCATTTAGATTGAATGAAAGGAAATTCAGCCTAAACCATAGGAAGGGTTATTTTACAGCATAGCCCTGATCGTGATAACACAATCTTGGGCTGCTGTGTCTGCTACCGCTAACCATGTATACACGATTATGGTATTGGAGGGTTTAAAGGTTCGATTTTATCACATGTACTGGGGATTAGAGGATATGGAATTCAGAATATCACACATAGCAGATTCCATTTACCTCACTGTAATGATGCTCAAGAGACCCAATAATTTGCATCGGCATAATAAACATCTAACCACTTGCAAATGTTGAAACTGCGTAGAAAGGGTACAGACAGCGCTGTGCTTCTTCCAAAAGGTGCAGCAGTGTCAACTGTGTTCAATACATAGGATGAGCATCAAATACACCGTTTCAGGTATGGAACGCTTCTTTAGTGTAATAGCCATCTTTCTACGTGGTTTCTGCATGTTTCCTTGGTAGTGAAGGGGTTAACCAATGTATGAAAAACCCTTCCAGTTCTTAACATGTTATTGTGTTTCTTTTATATAAACATCACCCACAACAACCATCTCTGAAGACAAAAATACACCTTCACTGCCATGTCTTTTTATCATGTTATCGTATTGGCATCAGCCATTAGCCTGACTGCGTTGACAGCTGAAATATGACAGTTTTCGCAAACTTTTACGATGCAAGACAGCTCGTATGTCATGGAGGACAGATGATATGTAGCACTGAAATAAACATAACTCCCATCTTGTCCACTTGACGAAAGTATTAGCCCGGGTCCGAATGATGCTAAGTATACGCTGCTAACAGGATAAAGTAAGCCTTTCATTTCTTTTTTTATTCATGACATTTACTGTAAAAAAAAAAATGAGATATTACGTTTGATGTCTAACACAATAAGTATTCATCATAATTACACACATGCTGAATGTAAAGTCGTTTCAATATTGTGGCCGATCTCTGCAGTTATTTTCACAAACTAAAAAAGAGAAAAACAATGTTCCTTCGCAAGCATCTATCATCGTATTAATGTATGAGTGGCAAACAATTCTTCTGTTTATTATAAAGGTTATCCTTTATTTGCAATGACATTTTGTTACCATGGTGGCTTTTATAACAAACAAATGAGAACAAACAAAATGTGAATATGTAAAAGCATTAACAGGATTATTCAAACCCTCTTTCCTTCCCTTCACTTCGGGGAATCAAATTCAGCATAGTATTCAGCATTCACCACAGGGTCCCCGAAGTGCAGGGAAAAGTCGCAGACCGCATCAAAAAACTGGCGATTTGAACGCAAAAAACGCCATAAAAAAAACCTGAGTGATCCGAAAAACCACCAAAAGAAACCTGAACGCACCCAACAATCTGCCGCGAAACCGGCGGTCGCATCGGTAAAAAATTTGACGATCTGCTGAATCGAGCGCCAACCAGTCGGCAAAAAAGAATTTTAAAAGCTGTTTGCAAAAAAACTATTGCACAGAAATGAAAATTTTTTTTATGTAAGGTCCTGTGAATAATAATAAAAAGTAGGGATGTGCATGGCTGAAAAATATGTTTCGTTTAGTTTCGTTTCATTACATTTTTAAATCATTTAATTTTTGGAATTTCATAACTAATTTTGTTTCATATTTCATTTAGTTTCGGATCGATTTGAAATTTCGAATCGATTTGAAATTTTGAATCGATTTGAATTTCATATATCAATTCGATAGTTGATATCAATTAGAATTTTGGATCACTAGATAAAACCCCAATTAATCTAATTTTGCTGTTAAAAGAAAAGCTAGGGTTAAATTTTAAGCTGTGTCACGGATTTAGTATTTGAGTCAAATTAAACAGTGAAACAAAATTAATTTGTTGTAAGTTAATTGTATTGTAAGTAAGATCAATTCGATAGTTGATATCAATTTGATAGTTCATTTCAAATTCGATAGTTGATATCAGTTATTCAAATTTTTCTTTTATGATATTGACACAGTGTAAAACGAAATAAATTCATTATATACTGTTTCGGTTCAAATTCGTATCGTATCGATTCGTTATTCGGAAGTACTTCCAAATACGAATGACCAAATTTCGTTCCAAATTCCGAATTTTTCTGAAACGAATGCACATCTCTAATAAAAAGGTCTGTTACAGGAAAAAACCCGCTATTTAAAAAAAGGTTTGTGGCGGGTTGGCGACGGGGTTCGGCGGCCGATTCGCTGCACTTCGGGGACCCTGCAGTGAATGCTAAATTCACCACAGGGTCAGCGAATTGGACTTGCCGAAGTGCGGCGAATCAGAGTGACATTTCGGTGCTCTCTGAATAACCCTGTTAGTCGAATATTATAACTGTGCACCCAGATATTCCTCCTCAGGGGTTAAATTGTAGGGATTACCTTAACCCCACATTCATTATTCATTATACAATTTTTATGTTTCTTACCTGTGTGTCTAAAGGTGTATCAATAAAGAAATTGTTTATATAAATGTATGACTTTATAGGGTAAAACGCTGTTTCGTCAATTACGTGTAATAGTGTTCTTTTGTTTATTTCCCTTGATAATTATTAACCCCTTCACTACCACGATCGTGTATACACAATCAGCGTTAGCAGACACAGGTGCTTGAGATCGTGCTAACACGATCTGGGAATGTGCTTGTTGATTGCAAATGAAATTTGTTCCTTGAAAACAAATTTTGTTTGCCTATGGACTGCAGAAGGTGCCCCCAAAATTTTAGCCCTGTGGGCATGAAGTCCTAGGTGCTAAAATTGGTTAAAATTGGTTAAGGAATGCCCTGAAATATTAGGCATTACCTAGCTGACAGGGAGATGTAAGCTGCAGTTTTACCTGCAATAATTCTATTTGGCCACTAAGTGGCACTATCTGCCTGCAAAATAGGTTATTACAGTAAGAAATACATTGTGAAACTTCCCAAATATTTCTAACTGTATAATTAATACGCTGAAATATCGGGCTTTCAGAAGCCGATGCAGGGAGAAATAGAAGAAAATAGACCAGCCGCTCAACCCTCTAACTCAATTTGGCAGTATATGACGCCATCTACTGGCCAAAAATAAGTTTTTTATAGTAAGACATACAATAGGTATAAAAACCTCAAACAATTCTTAATTTATAATTAATTAAAAATTATTTTCAAAAACCCACTGGTTGCTGAGAGTGGATTTTTGGAAATCACTTGACAGTGAAGGGGTTAACTCCTTGATTGATGGAAAAATGAAAGGATGTTAGTAATGTTTTCTCTGGTTTTTATAGGCTTCTTTGTATCGCAGTCACTTCCATTGTTTGATGGCAGTAAAGGAATATTTCACAGTAAAACAAAATATTTGGGAGAGCCTCCGTTCCTGTAATAAAAGCAATTTCTGTGAATTAAATATGTACATTTCAATAGGAGCGAATTTTGTTTGAAATAAGTTGTTAATTATATGCATCGAGTCAACAAAACGATCGTTTCAGGATGTTTTATTGCAAAGGCATTCATGGAATATTCTCGGGTGACTCAATAAGCCCTCTTATAATACTTTTTGGTTTTATCGCGCATTCTTAATGACTCTAGACAAAACAGGCAGTAAAGGAAGATGGTCTTAAAAAAGGGGAAAAAAAACCACAAAAAACTCCAGTTTGGTAAAGAATTTAGTTATCTGGAGTTTATTCTTATGCTGTCAACAGAATGAAGTGTGCAGTTCCAATATCCAATTTAGATAATTCCGCAGACGTGCGGAGAAATGCAAACATATTAAAATGTTAACTTTGAAGTGCAACATTAATATTCAGCAGTATGATTTGGAAATTCTTATTTGCACAATGCTCGCTTTATTCCTTTCACATGCAAGAACCTGAAATTAAGAATGCATGACATTATTTTGAAGAATATCAGAGTTATTTGCCTATTTTCCTTTTATTGCAAATGTATGTATGTTGAATTCTAATAGCCAAATTACCTCTGATACGACGGTTCCAGTTCGAATAATCAAAGTTTCTCGAAGTCTAGTGCGGTGATTATTAATTTGAAGAATTTTATGCCTCGAGTCCTTCACTTACTTTGAGAAAAATATGTTTTTAGGTAAAAGCACAAGACAAATTGGATTAATTTATTTAAGGGAATGCGTGCCCTGCCGCACCTTCAAGGGTCACAGATGCTCATTTGTAAAAGAATGAATAATTTGAGAACATTTTGTGTCTGTAGACCTGCTAGTAATAAGGGTTAGGGAGGTTGGAAGCAAAACTCCTTTATGCCACTTACTAACAAAAAGTAAAGTAACATTTAGTCCCCTGAGGCTACAAGAGAATTAGCATTTTTTGCTTATGGGAGCATTTTGAAGAACTAATGAAGCAGCAACTAAAGAGTAGTGATGAGCCGAACACCCCCGTGTTCGGTTCACATTCGAACTCGAACAATTTCAAAAGTTCGGGTTCGAACACGAACACGATTCGAACTCAATGCAAGTCAATGGGACTCGAACGTTCGATTTTTAGAGTGCCCACTAAGAGGGCATATATGCAAGATATTTGCCATAAAAGGTGTATGGGGGTCCGGGTAGTGCCCTGGGGGACAGGAAACAAGGACAAAAAGTTTTTTTAAAAAAGTTTTTAAAGGAACAGTGAGTTTTCCATGAAATAAAGGTTAAGTATAAAAATGAAAAATTTATTCAAATATCGTGCCCAGGAGGTCCCCATAACCTGCCCGTGAAGTGGCGGATTTGTAAGATGTATAGAAACATTTAAAAACAAAAAAATGACATTTCAAATGACGGTAAATGGTTTTCCTTTAATCTATGCATAAACAACTGCTTGGGGCGGCAGCCTGTATGAAAACCAGAGACGTTTTAGGACACGCAGAACAAATTTAGTGATTTTTTGGCTAAATTATGGTAAAACTTATGCAGGCTTTGGATGAAAGTAACAATAGGTGCTTTAAAATTGGGCCTGTAGTGTCAGCAACAGTGCCGTCACACCGTAACCCATCTGTGGTATTGTGGAAGAGTGCATGGTTGGACCCTGCGGTCAAATATTAAAATGATTTTCATGGGCGTCCGCAGAAATTTTTCCAGGGGGGGAAAAATTTTAATGACATCCATATTCTGCCCTTTTGACAATGTCATGAAGGGGACAGTCATGAAATAAAGCGTATTAATACAAAGGCTGCGAAAAATTATGCATGTCTAATAGAAGAATAAAGTGTAAGTGTCTGATCAGAGTGTTGCATTTTCTAGTCTGTTAATGCCATTCAATGCACCGCACTAGTCACACAACCAGGATCAAGGCACTAAGGGAAGTGTTTTTTAAGGCCATCTCTGTATACACAAACCACAACCCCCCCCCCACCACAGATACTGACACACACCAGGCTCCCCACTCCAAATATAAATATAAAAAAATTATATATATATATATATACATATACTGTATATATATATATACACATATGTTTATACACACTCACCTTCCCTGCATACACACACATCTCCTCTCCTCAAGCCACTCTTAGATTGTAAGCTCTGGAGCAGTGTCCCCTCTCCTCTTAGATTGTAAGCTCTGGAGCAGGGTCCTCTCTCCTCTTAGATTGTAAGCTCTGGGGCAGGCTCCCCTCTCCTCTTAGAGTGTAAGCTCTTGGGCAGGGTCCCCTCTCCTCTTAGATTGTAAGCTCTTGGGCATGGTCCCCTCTCCTCTTAGATTGTAAGCTCAGGGGCAGGGTCCCCTCTCCTCTTAGATTGTAAGCTCAGGGGCAGGATCCCCTCTCCTCTTAGATTGTAAGCTCTGGGGCAGGGTCCCCTCTCCTCTTAGATTGTAAGCTCTGGAGCAGGGTCTCCTCTCAGATTGTAAGCTCTGGAGCAGGGTCCTAAGAGGAGAGGGGACCCTGCCCCAGAGCTTACAATCTAAGAGGAGAGTGGACCCTGCTCCAGAGCTTACAATCTAAGAGGAGAACTGACCCTGCTCCAGAGTTTACAATCTCTCTTTTAGATTGTAAACTCTGGAGCAGGGTCTCCTCTCCTCTTAGATTGTAAGCTCTGGGGCAGGGTCCCCTCTCCTCTTAGATTGTAAGGTCTGGGGCAGGGTCCCCTCTCCTCTTAGATTGTAAGGTCTGGGGCAGGGTCTCCTCTCCTCTTAGATTGTAAGGTCTGGGGCAGGGTCCCCTCTCGTCTTAAATTGTAAGCTCTGGAGCTGGGTCCCATCTCCTCTTAGATTGTAAGCTCTGGGGCAGGGTCCCCTCTCCTCTTAGATTGTAAGCTCTGGAGCAGGGTCCAAAGAGGGGATCCTGCTCCAGGGCCTACAATCTAAGAGGAGAAAGGACCCAGCTCCAGAGTTTACAATCTAAGAGAAAGGACCCTGCTCCAGAGCTTACAATCTTTCTCCTCTTAGCAGGGTCCCCTCTACTCTTAGATTGTAAACTCTGTAAACTCTCATAAATAAAGACACTGGCATCAAGCTTAATAAAAAAGTATTTATTTGAAATCATTACCTTTTTTCCTGTGGCCCATAGTAGCAGCTGCATCTCAGCCCTGCCTCTCCCAGCATGCAAAGTGAGGGAGAGCACGAGGTGGAGTGGGGATGTGACGCTGGTGTAGCCTAGTGGAGAGCACAGGAACTGCAGCGTGCAGTGAAGAAATTATCATAATTTAAACCTGTTGATCCAGGGGGGGCGAGTGCCCCCCCTTGCCCTATGCTGTGGACACCCATGGATATGAATCTGGTATAGGTGTCAGTGGCAGTGCACCCAAATATTGTGCCTTTTGGTGGCAGCAAATGCCTTCACACCGTAACCCCTCTGTGGTATTGTGGAAGAGTGCAGTGGTGGACCCTGCAGTCAAATATTAAAATGATATGAATCTGGTACAGGCGTCAGTCCACCCAAATATTGTGCCTTTGGTGGCAGCAAGTGCCTTCACACAGTAACCCCTCTGTGGTATTGTGGAAGAGTGCAGCGGTGGACCCTGCAGTCAAATATTAAAATGATATGAATCTGGTACAGGCGTCAGTCCACCCAAATATTGTGCCTTTGGTGGCAGCAAGTGCCTTCACACAGTAACCCCTCTGTGGTATTGTGGAAGAGTGCAGCGGTGGACCCTGCGGTCCAATATTAAAATGACATGAATCTGGTATAGGCGTCAGTGGCAGTGCACCCAAATATTGCGCCTTTGGCAACAAGTGCCTTCACACCGTAACCCCTCTGTGGTATTGTGGAAGAGTGCAGGGTTGGACCCTGCGGTCAAATATTACAATTATATGAATCTGGTATAGGCGTCAAGGGCAGTGCATCCAAATATTTTACCTTTGGTGGCAGCAAGTGCCTTCACACCATAACCCCTCTGTGGTATTGTGGAAGAGTGCAGTGGTGGAGGTTTTGGTAATGCAGAAGAGATCCCCGATCTATTCAGTTACATCAGCAGCTATAACAAAACCGGGTCAGCAATGTTTAGGCACTTGTACTGCGCTACTGTATACGGTGAGAATCGGCGCGCACCAGTAGCAACAGGAAGCAAACAGAACAGGCAGGGAATACACAGAGAGAATAGTCAAATGGCAGGCAAAGTCGGCAACAGATCGGGTCCTCAGAACAAGTAGGGTCAGTAACAAGTATACAAACTGATTCGGTAAGCTAGCGATGCGGGAATAAAGGCTGAGACACACTGAGCATGTAGCGACGCACAGCGTAGCGAAGTGAAGAGAAGCAAACATTTTGCAGGCTTGACTTCACTCTGCTCCGCCTCGCAGCGTGTCTACACTACATTACGTTTGCTTCTCGCCGCACTGGACAGGAATCCACTAACTAAATTAAAATGTACACACAAAACCGTTTTATTTTCACAAAGCACATGTTATATATAAAGTTTCTACTGAATAAAATACATCACAAATTACTGATAATTTAATAGGAATAGTATAAAAATATAAAAAAAAGGTAACCCCTGATCATATATATTATAGGGACACGGAGCGCTGTGTATGGAGTAGGGATGCATTGATACCACACACAGACATATACGTAAATATCAACACGCCGACCTATATATACGTATATATCAACACGCAGATATACTGTATATATACACTCACCCACAGACCTCAGACCATATATACACATACGCACATGGGGGGTGGCATGTGGACAATCTCAACTAAATGCGCCCCCCCCCATTTGGCTGATCCCCTCCAGAAGAAATGTTGAACCCGACAGAGCAGAGACTATATATATTATTTTCTGCTCTATCGGGTTCAACATTTCTTCTGGAGGGATCAGCCAAATGGGGGGGGGGGCAATTAGTTGCCAAAATGTGTGTGTAATACAAGTCTGGATATATATATTTATTAGAATATAGATATATATCTTATCTATATATATATATATCATACCTGCCCTTACCTTCCCCTATAAATTTGCTAAAAATATACACACAAAAAAAACAAACCACTGCCTGAGACCCTGTGCAGCCCACATGCCTGAATGTATCTAATATATATAATTGAATACATTCAGCAAGGTAGAGAAAGAAAAAAAAGGTTTTATTTTATGTTCCCGGGGACATTTAAAAATGTCCTCGGATTTAATTTTTTTTAGAAATGTGTCGCCTTACCTTAGCCTGGTGGTCAGTGGGGGCTCCCTGGATCCTGGTTTTGGGGGGGGTCTGCTGTGGCCGCAGGTGCAGTGGCTCCCTCCCTGCGCTGCCTGTCTCTGCCACATGCACCCGGGCGGCTAGCCCGCACAGTCGCAACTCTGTCATCCGGTGCCCACATGCTCCTCAAGGGGATCCTTGGGATGCCCCGGCAGGCTGCCCTCTACAGTGCCTGATTAGATGGCCGTGTCTGCCTGATGTTTTAGTAACAAGAATGTTTTATCCCATAGGCTTCAATGTTAAAAATATTCCCGTTTTAATTCAATATCTAATAAACCGTTGCTTATAATATTCTGCAGTAAAGAGTCTCTTTATTTCTAGACTTTTTAGTATTTTTTAAGCATTTTTTTTATACCTTTTTTAAAAAAATAAATTCGAACTTTTGGCGAACGTCCCAAAAAAGTTCAAAGTTCGCGAACTTTCGAACAGCCGATGTTCGATTCGAACTCCGAACAGATCCGAACCGAACGCTCATCCCTACTAAAGAGGACTTGGCTGAGAAAGGGTACCTGATAATGGATAATCAACTACTTGGCTATACCCCAAATCAAAAGTTACCAATTTCATACTACGCATTTGTAACCACTTAGGTGAACACACAGGAGTGAAACAGAATCATAAATACATATAAATAAATACACATAGGCCTCTATTCCAAGTGGGCCATTGCGATTTGCCAGAGGGCCAATTACCTCTGATTCGATGGTCCGAGTTTGAACGATTAAAAGGCGACTACCACCAAAAAATGAATTGTCCATATTGTGTCTATGTTATGTTGCTGATATCTTACATGTGCTTTGTTTTTCTGTTGTTTATTTAGATAAGATTGTTTTTACTCTATAGGTGTCACTGGGTGCATCAATTTTGTGATATTTTGTGTTGTAAACTGCCCCCACAGTATCTTTACATCACTTGCTCCTCACTGAGTGGCTTTGGCCATAGAATGGAGTCTATGGGTCAATCACTAATTCAAATCATTGTATTGTGTTGGCTGTATTCAAAGGACATCAACAGGGGGTAAATTAAAAGTCTTTTAAGCTCCCTGTTTTATGTCATTCATCTGCCAGCATCTCTCCATCTCAGCCTTTAGAACAATAAAAAAAGCAGAAAATGGCTCCAGGCACACCAAAGGTAATTTTTTTGCCACTTGAGAAGGATTCAAGTGACTGAAACATTGCCTGTCTTTCATTAAATGACACAAAAATTACCTTTGGAGTGCCTAGAGCCATTTTTAGTTGTTACAGGAATCCTTGGTAGTTGGGCCCACTGGCCCCATGAAAACCCTGTGTTGTTTAATTTTGCACAATTGATTTCTTTTGAGGGCAGCTCCCTGCTGAGAGACACTGGGCCCATCACCTCCTTCAAGCTTACACTAGTGTTAAAACGGGTTAAAAGGACCTGTTAGCCTTTGTTAATTTGCGATTCATAGTGCAAGTTTACTGTACTTTGCCCTCCCCATGCTAGGTATAGGGAGCACAAAGTGAAAGCACAGATTAACTAGCGTTAGGATCACTTGGTCCGAAGAGCTGGCACTAACGAAAAAGATAACACCAGCTCAGAGGTGTAGGTAACGGATTGAGCTGCTGCAGAATCCGTTACCTGCAGCTCAAAACCTCCCAAAAATCAGATACTTACCTCCCTTCTCGCGGCGAGAACACCGGCCCAATCCACTGCTTGGAGCAGAGTGAGATGGGGGAAGAAAGTCTCTCTCTGCAATCACTCCGCTGACCAGCAGGATCCCGCGAGAGGAGAGATCCTGCCAGTCACGTGACCTGGCAGCACGATCCTCCATGGAGTCCCATGGACACCATCGAGGGGATGCTGGGGAAGGCGCTGTAGTGCTGCCCCCAGCACCAGCATCCACGAGCTTAGCGATCGCTAAGGGGCAGGTTGCCCCTTTTTGCTGTGGAAACCAGGACGCAAAGGGGAAGCTGATAGTGCCCCCTGTTATGTAAAAGCACAAGACAAATTGGATTAATTTATTTAAGGGAAAGTGTGCACTGCCACAACTTCAAGGGCTCAATGGTAACATCTAAGCATCTGACAACTTGAATTTACTTGCAGAATGATCTGTACAAGGCAGAGCCAGGTATATGAGGCACAGAATGGAGAATCCTCAAAAACAACAGAAGAAAACTGGATCCAAACTGAACTTTCAACCCAGAGTCTGAGAGACACCAGTCTCTTGCTCCAGGGTTATGTAAACTCAAACATCTTCACTACCATAATCAAGTATTACGTATCTTCAAAAGCACATTCTGGTGCCCCGATCAATCTGGATCTGGATAATCTGGATCAATTCTGGAGCAATTTAATGGAATTTGCCTTATTTCAAAAGAAATTAATTCGCAGGTGAGTTTCAGATTGTGCCCCCAAGTTTTAGCACCTCATGCATGACAGCCGATGTGCTAAAACAGTCAGCTTGATCATCTTGGAATTCTGTTTATTCCTGCAAAGAAAAAAAAAAGAGCAGCAGCAATCTTTATTAGATAGATATAGTAATGCTTTTTATCCACCAGATGGCACTATCTGTCTGTTAAATAGTGCATATAGTTTAAAAACACGCTTTCAGTTTCTCAAGCACATTTTCACCGAATTGCTGCTGCAAAGTGATTTTCCATAAAGCCACTGCTTCCTGAAATTGGTTTTATGGGAAATCTCAGTGAAGGGGTTGTCTCCGGGTTTCAGTAAACCTGCATGGAATAATGCAGCCCAGACACACTGGAGTCCTGACTGTTCTTTAACAGCAGCTTAGCAAATGCACACAGAGCTTCATTTTGTTTGTGGTATCAGAGATTTACAGAATGTTAGGCCCTGGTTGCGGCCTACTTAGGTCCTGACGGTTTCTGGATCGATACTGGCCCTTCCTGTCTCAGAAAGCATTTTGAGAAAAAATTAAAGCAATACACTGATTGGCTCTCAAATCCATGTGATGCAGGGTTGAAGTGAAATACTCAGGCAGGGTTATTCAGAGAGAGGTGAAAACCAGGAGAACTGGCAGGAGAAGAGAACAATCTATACCAAATAGCTGATTTGGAAAGTGAGATAAATTGGGAGAATTTTTTTGGTTTGGCTATTTTTACCTCGAATTTTCCCTTCTCCAGTCATTCTTCTGATTTTCACCTCTCTCTGAATAAACCCGATGGAGTTACTTTAAAACAGCCTCATAATGACATAAGGTTACGCACAAATATATATTATATTAACAAAATATTTAAGATGTTACCTGACTTGTCTATTAAAGCATATGCAGCCTTTGAACACAGAATAAATATATTTAACAATGTCTTGGGATCTGCCTTTCTATTACCTCGTAAAATACAAGAACAAATATATATTACCTAGAACAAATTCCAGTTAACAAGAATGCAAAATAAATCCGGTAAAACTAAACATGAGCGCAGGGCTTCATTTATTGAGAAAAGGCCAGTCGTTTAAATTATCCCTGCGTAAGGCGCTTGCGGTACTTAAAGGGTTAAATGTTAGGTTCGAAATATTTTATTTCTCAATCCATCAGACAAAATCAAGTTTCGTCGAATGTACAGGATTATTGCGTCGAGTTAATAACACAACAATGAAAGAATAGCTGAGAATTTCTTCTTCATGTCTTATTTAAAAGCCCAGCTTGCAAAACACTCACTGGGGTCCCCCAAGGCTTCCGGCAGTAAGCCACATTGGTTTGGTTTGTTGAGCATATTTACAGTAGAGCCCCGCATGCACAGCTGCTAGTCACATAAATCTTTGTCAAAATTTTACTCTCTGGGGTTAAGCCCTGTGTAACATTCTTAGCACTTGCAGCCTTGCTCGACAAATATTACATTATCCCAGTTGACTCAAAAATGAGAGAATCATAGAAGCTTTTTGCATTCAGAATGTATAGTTAAACAGTCACATGACAGTACAGATTCCTTGGACGTGAACAAAGACGTCAAAGAGCAAGGAACATTAAGCAATCACCTAGAAGTACTTAAAGATATACACTTATAGATTGAGAAGTTGCAACTATTTTAATATCACTGTATACTAAATTCTATATTCTCCTCCAAAGGTCTTCTGGACACACGGTAGTGCACCGATCATTTAAGTTGATCTTGTATTGATGATGGGGGAGTTGGAGCGCTGAATAAAGTGCTGAATAATCCATGTGTAAAAATTATCAGGGCTATTCAAAGAGATCCGAATGGCTGCTGAAAGGGAACCAAACGCTGAAAATCAGCGTTCGGTTATCTTTCTTGGCCCATAGAGAAGCAATGCTTCGGCTATTCAGAGAACACAAAACAGCAGTGAAAGGTTCCCGGAATGCTCTGCCATTCGGTGATTTAATTCGGCAGGTTTATTCAGGCGAATCCCATAGGCTTCAATGTTAAAAATATTCCCATTTTAATTCATATCTAATAAACCATTGATTATAATATTCTGCAGTAAAGAGTCTCTTTATTTATAGATTTTTTAAGCATTTTTTGGGATTTATTTTTTAAAAAAATTCAGATTTGTTGTAATTTTTTTTAACTTTACTTATTTTTTCTTAGACCTTTTTATTATCATTCATTGGACCTCATATGTGAATTTCAGACATTTTCGCTCAGTAGTTTCTTTGCAAACAGCGTTTCAAGCAAACTGGTTTTCTAATTTATTCACTGCATTCGTCTGCGGTGTCGGCTTTTTCCAGTGGCTGTGCTGCGTGTGATCGGCTCCTGCTTGGGTTTTTCCAGCATTTTTGGCGGGTTAATCCAGATGTTTTTGCGGGTTTCGCTGTGTGTTCGCCCTTGTTCTGCGGTGAGTTTTCGGTGGGTTTGCGGCGACCTTTACCTGCAGTTCGAGGACCCTGTGGTGCTTGCTGAATACACCGCAGGGTTGCTGTAATGGGATCGCCAAATCGAACCGAACCGAATTGAAGAGAACGAAAAGTCACCGAACGTGCGGTGGCTTTTTGATGCTCTTTGAATAACCCTGTATGTCTCGTGCTCCCTGAACCACTCTTGCACAATTTGCACAACTGGCTTTTTCCGGTGGCTGGTTGCCGCTCTGTTTGGCCAGTCACCGGCTTTTTTTTTTCCGATTCAGTGGTTTTGTGACAGATCGTCAAATGTATTCGGCAGTTTTTCGGGTTGATTCGGGGGTTTTCAGCAGTTTTTCGGATCCATTCGGCGTTTTTTCAATGTTTTTTTCCCATTCGATTAAGGCGGTTAAGCGGCGGTATTTCGGATATGTTGGGCAGCTCGTTCACTGCACTTCGGGGGCCCTGCTGTGAATGCTGAATTCACCGCAAGGTCGTTGAATCGAACTCGCGAAGTGCGGCAAGGAGGAGAGCACCGAAATGTCGGTGACATATCGGTGCTCTGTGAATAACCCTGAATATATAGGTTTGAAGAGCATTTCAAAATAATAATACATAAAATATAGAGTTACATTACAGTGAATGTTTCAGCTCAAAACAGAACTTTCATCATTAATATATGATTAATGTGAGTAACTGCTCATTATACCTCTCTATGATTGTGGAACACAATGTTATTTTTAATGTCGGAGTAGTAAAGATACTGCTGAATAATATCATTACTATGGTTTCAAACACCTCGCACTAACTGTTAATGTGAATAAAAACATCACAACGTTTACCTATTTACATTTCAGTGATAATGGAGAAAAAAAACAGAGAAAGTTCTATTTAATAATATCATTACTGCTCGATGACAAGGACAGGATATATATATATATATATATATATATATAGTTGTGTTCAAAATTATTCAACCCCCAATGCTGTAAAGGGTTTTAGGGAATTTAGTGTACATTTGTAATTGTATTCAGAATGAAATCCTACAAGGACTTTTTAAAGAACCATATGCAACTAAAATGACATCAATTGGTTTTGTAATACAGTAGTAAATGTTTCTTTTGTGAATTCTTCATTGACACAATTATTCAACCCCTTAAAGACTACCACTCTGAAGAACAGAGGTTCATTCAAGTGTTTTCAATCAGGTATTGAAAACACCTGTGGATGTCACGGAGCAGCAATAAAGCATAATAAGCACCAATTAGGCAGCTTTAAAATGACTGTGATACTCAGCTCCTTCTAGACATTTACTGGTGTGGTTACAAACATGGTGAAGTCAAGAGAATGGTCCAGGAAGACAAGAGAAGAGGTGATTACTCTTCACAGGAAGGGCAATGGCTATAAGAAGATTGCAAAGATGTTAAACATACCAAGAGAGACCATAGGAAGCATCATTTGCAAATTCAAGGCAAAGGGCACTGTTGAAACGCTACCTGATCGTGGCAGAAAGAAGATGCTGACTTCGACTGCTGTGCGCTACCTGAAGCGTAGAGTGGAGAAAAGTCCCCGTGTGACTGCTGAGGAACTGAGAAAAGATTTGTTAGATGTGGGTACTGAAGTTTCAGCTCAGACAATACGGCGCACACTGCGTAATGAAGGCCTCCATGCCAGAACTCCCAGGCGCACCCCCTTGCTGTCTCCAAAGAATAAGAAGAGTCGACTGCAGTATGCCAAAAGTCATGTGGACAAACCACAGAAGTTTTGGGATAGTGTTCTGTGGACTGATGAAACAAAATTAGAACTGTTTGGGCCCATGGATCAACGCTATGTTTGGAGGAGGAAGAACAAGGCCTATGAAGAAAAGAACACCTTGCCTACTGTGAAGCATGGCGGGGGGGTCAATCATGCTTTGGGGCTGTTTTGCTTCTGCAGGTACAGGGAAGCTTCAGCGTGTGCAAGGTACCATGAATTCTCTTCAGTACCAGGAGATATTGGATGACAATGTGATGCAGTCCGTCACAAACCTGAGGCTTGGGAGATGTTGGACCTTTCAACAGGACAATGATCCCAAGCATACCTCCAAGTCCACTAGAGCATGGTTGCAGATTAAAGGCTGGAACATTTTGGAGTGGCCATCGCAGTCACCTGACTTAAATCCGATTGAGAACCTCTGGTGGGACTTAAAGAAAGCAGTTGCAGTGCGCAAGCCTAAGAATGTGACTGAACTGGAGGCTTTTGCCCATGACGAATGGGCGAAGATACCCGTAGATCGCTGCAAGACACTTGTGTCAAGCTATGCTTCACGTTTAAAAGCTGTTATAACTGTAAAAGGATGTTGTACTAAGTACTAAGATTGAATGTCACTTGGGGGTTGAATAAAACTGATAATGATGTGAGCACAGAAAAGACATTTGTGGTTATTTCATTATAAATGTTATGTTATATTTGTCTGACCTACACGTGCCTCTTTGATTTAATTGTAAGCAAGATGACTGAATGATCAAAATCAATGTCAAACTGGCCAAAACACTCAATTTCAGTGGGGGTTGAATAATTTTGAACACAACTGTATATATATAAACATATATAAGTATGGAATGGAAGACCAAAGAATGGCAACGTGAAAAGACATTGGCAAGGTCACAATGAATTTAAAAATACATGGTAACTCCAAAAGTGCTGCGAGGACATAATTAAGGCACAGAAGACGCATTGTGGTTGGAATGAGATACAATGTTCTGACATTTCTCTGAAATAAATATTGTGACAAAACACAGGATAAAAATATGCATAGTTTAACCTACACATTCCATAAAGGTACTGGCTGATAGTAATTGGATATTTTTATATGCCAGTATATTCTCGGGGAAAATGTTCTCATTGCTTGACAGAAAAAATTTAATTTAATGCAAAATCTCAAGTCTGCAGAGCAGGTATTTTTGTTCTATCAAACTAATTCTTTGTGACAGCAATCAGCAAGAACATTCTGATTTAAAGCAGGAAGTCCCATGGGGCTCTCTCAATCCTCCCACACTTGATATAGAAATCTAGTAAGGGCTTTATACAAAGCAGAAAAGCAAACAAGATGTGCCCGCTCCTAATAGCGGCATAGGCTAAGCCATATAGGCCTACGTCTTCAGCTTTTATAGGGATTATAACAGGTATGCGCAGATATGAGGAAACACCTTCACCATGGTGATATTAAAGGATTTAACATATCCGTCGCGAATACATGTTTTATAATTTATAACTGTATTACGATACGTGGTTTTTTGTTTTAATCTCGTGAGTTTTTATTCATAAGAATGAATAAAAATAGTCTTAAGGGGTTATTCAGTGAGCACCTTCGTTCCCTGCACTTCGGGGAATCAAATTCCCCGAACCTGCTATGAATTCAGCATTCACCGCAGAGTCCCTGAAGAGCAGGGAAAAGCCGCCAAACTGATCCAAACATTGCCGAAAATCCACCAAAATCTGCTGATAACCCGCTGATACAATCCAAAAAAAATCAGATTGATCCGAAACTGCAGGAAACCCGAACGTACTTGATGATCCGCTGCAAACCCACCAAAAGCGGGTTTTCACTTTATACCCTGGTAATACTGGTATTCTTTATTGGCGAATTGCCAGCGAAATACGGTTGATCTTTGGCAGCGGTGACCACCCCATAGAGAAGTAATGTTTAATCCATTCAGAGAACACCGAACAGCAATGAAATGCCCTGATATTTGGTGCTTCATTCAGCAGGTTTAATGAGGCGAATCCCATAGGTTTCAATGTAAAAAATCCAAATAATAGTTCTGGAAGTCTTTTCCACTTAACTTCACTGCCAACATTGAGATAACTCAGGAATTCAAAGGCACAATCAGGTCCCAATGTTGAGTTATATCGATCTGCAGCTCTGAAGGACAAAAGCAAATTAAATTTGTTTGCTGAAAACTAATGTCCTATGCCTTTGGGCTGCAGAAGGTGCCTCCAAAGATTTAGCCCTGTAGGCATAATACCTGAGGTGCTAAAACTGATTATAATCAGCTGAGGAATGCCCTGACATATCGGCGTTCAGCAGCCGATGCGGGAACCACAAGCTGCAGCTGAAACTAGTGTTACTCCATTTGGCCAGTAGATGGCGCCATTACAGTAAGAAATACACCTGGGATATTCCCAAATATTTCTTACCATATAATTAATTAAATTATTTTATTTTTTTAAAAAAAAGCACTGGTTCCTGACAATAGTTTCGTGGAAAATGACTTCATATTGTCTTAGGTTATCACCCCCAACAATGTTGCATAAAAATAAATAAAACTCAAATAAAATACACTGTAGAATGTCTTGGCCATAAATAATACTGTTGATTATGAGTCAGAGTGTTGTAATGACCAATAAGATCTAACTACAGTGAGACTGTATGAGTGTCAGGACCCTGGACCATGTCAGCAAAATACAGGTTCTTGGCAGCACTCTTCCCACACTGCTCATCCTCAGTCCGAAATCCTGAAAACAAACAGTTAACACACACACCACATACTCAATCTGAATAAAGGGCTTCACCCCCCTCTCAACCTTGCTCAATCCTTGAAGTGATCAGACCCAAGCATGCTCTTATCTTTCCGTGGTCCCCTTTCCACAAATCGGTTCCTGTGTGTTTCCAGCCTCCTCCCTTCCTAGTATCCACCACAATTCCAGATTCTTGCTCCAACTACTTCATCTCCTCATCCTCAGTTACCAGCCCGGTTAGTTTCCTATTTACTCACCCTCCTCCACCCTGACCCCTGTCTGTGTAGGCATCTCCATCTTGGGCCATTGCCACACACTGGTGCCACCCAGGTATCAGCCCCTGACAATGAGCAACTGTATATCTGTATAGGTATGATGAAATTTAAACGTAAAATAAAGTATAGAAGTGTATTTAAAAGTAACCAAATTTATTTATTTGCAAAGTATTTTACCAGGAAGGATACATTGAGATTTCTCTCGTTTTCAAGTATGTCCTGGGTTCAAGAATATTGAATTGTTACAGTCGTTACAGAAATACAAAGTAATAAAATGCAAGATATTAAAGTACAAAACACAAATATACACAGAAAATAAATATGTTGGAAATAACATATGAAATAGTGTAAAAATATAATATATCTGTTTCAATAACATAAATTATTATGGTGTAAAATAAAAATAAGACAATTGAAATTAAACCTTCCATGCCCCTTGACAAAAAGATACAAATATATTGACATGGCATGATGAAAATAGTAGGGATGTGCATTGCGTTTCGTACCGATTCGTTTTTCTCACGAAACGGGCCGATTCGGTGCTTCGGATTCGTCTGATGTTCCAAACCAGATCAGCAACGAAATACCCGCCATCCGAAATATTTCCCAATACGAACCAAACATTTTTTGTTATGTCGTACGGACATGAAATTTGTAAAATTGCAAGTCATTTTTGTTCTCTTTGTGATGTCTGTTCCATTTCGGTTCATTTCGGACAACTTATTTTCGTATCGTTTAGAGTCCGTTTCGGTTCCGTTGCTAATTTTGTAATTTCGTATCATCAGTCACTTTTTTCACTTGTTCCAGTGCTTTCTTTCTGCATCAATAATATATTCATTTTAAATATTTAATTAGCTTTCCCTAAATCCCCAGTCGTATCAAGATATTGATATTTTATATGATTTTTTTTGTGAAAGGATTTTACCAGGAAGGATACATTGAGATTTCTCTAGTTTTCAAGTATGTCCTGGATGGCGAGTATGTACCGTTAGGTGTCTTGCCCAAGGACACTTACTGGAGAGGTTGCTGGGATTGAACCCATGACTCCACAGGCTCTCTCCATGCAAAGCAGGGATTTTACCTCTACACCACCCAGTCGTGCAATGCATATTCATAAGAAAAAAGGATTTTTCATAAAAAAAACGATATGTCTGAAGGAACGAATCGGCAGAATTACTGTATCGACCGAAATATCGGAGCATCCGAAATGCCATACATCTAAAGTCAAAACAAAAATCTGGGGATGGACCCTTTGAAACGAAGAGAACAGACGATCCAAAAGACCGAAATTCCCCGATTTCACGAAACAAAAATCGATACGAAACAACGAGCTGAAACGAAACGAAACGAGCCAAAACGAAAATGGGACGAAACGATCCGAAACAAAACTTTTAAAAAACCGAACAAGCCGAAACGAAATGCTGAAAAATGCGTTAGTCTGACCCTAGCCTTATCTCACTTTCCAAATCGGCTATTTGGTCCAGATTGTTCTCTTTTCCTGCCATTCTCCTGGTTTTCACCTTTCTCTGAACAACCCTGAGAGAGAGGTGAAAGCCAGGAGAACTGGCAGGAGGAGAGAACAATCTAGACCAAATAGCCAATTTGGAAAGTGAGTTAAATGGGAGAATTTTTCTGGTTTGGCTATTTTGACCAAGAATTTTCACTTCTCCAGTTATTCTCCTGCTTTTCACCGCTCTCTGAATAACCCTGTGAATGTTTAATCCCGAGGTGAAAAATAACATTGCTTAAGGCTGGGGTCAGACTAGCGCAGTTATCACGTCCGTGTTGCCGCACATTTGTACTTCCGTGGCAGCATAGCATTCTGACCAATGGAGCCCCATACACGAAGTACATCCGCACGGAAGTGCGGATGCATGGCGGACGCAGCAAACGGACGCAGGTTAGGCAAGAACGTAATACTGCTAGAACGGACGTGCGGAGTGCGCCACGTCCGCAACGTCCGTGTAGCTTTGTATGTGAGTGATGAAACGAGGTCAGATGGACTGCATTTATACGTCCAGCATTTTTGACGGACAGAATGTTTTTTCATTTTAATTTATTTTCCCTGCTACATCAGTCAAAAAATACGTCAGTGAAAAAAAACAGACTGTTTGGCCACTACCTTGTTGTCAGTCAGTAAGTACGTTCGTACTACACGGACGCACAGTCCATACAAAATGCGCTCATCTGACCCTAGCCTTAGATGTTATTTTGAATTTTTTTCAAACACCAGTTAACCACTTGGCAGCTATGGACGCGCTCAGCGCGTCCAGCCAAGTGGTTCTCCTGTGCTATGGACGCGCTGAGCGCGTCCATGCACAGGAGGCAGCAATCCGCCGGATTTCGGCGGATTGCTGTGCCCCCCCGGTGCGGGCTGACATCTTGGATGTCAGCCCAGCACTCCGGGACCCCGGCAGAGCAATTAGATGTCATCGCGGTGGCGCGATGACATCTAATTCAGGCGCCCCCCGCATGTGCAGAGGAAGCGCCTGAAAGGGAGGGGGGTAGGTCCTTTGGACCTCTCTCCCTCCCGATCGCCGGGGGGCAGAGGGTTAATCCAGGCACCGTTTGGAAGGGCACAGCCTGCCCTTCCAAACGGTGGATGTGATTAACCCCTGGGGAGCCGGATCACGAATCGGCGCTGAAAAGCGCCGGATCGTGATCCTCTCCTGGAGCTGGCCGACATCTTGGATGTCGGCCAAGCCTCCAGGAACTCCCCCTGAGGACTGGCGTCATCGTGCATAGCACGATGACGCCAGTCCTGGAGTTAACCCCTAGCTGCCACCAATGGTGGAGATAGGGGGTTCCAATGAACCCCCTATCTCCCGATCCGTGGCAGCTAGGGGTTAATGTTTGATATCGTTGGATCGGCCAGAGCATGGACTTTCCAAGGATACCAAACGTGAGCATGAAATTTTTTTTAACAAAAATTACAAATAAAAAAAAATATATATATATTTAAACAAAAAAAATTCTAAAAAAATAAACAAGTTTTTTGTTTGTTTTTGTTTTGTTAATGCAGCAATATTGTTCCCATTTCAATTATAATGTGAACAATATTGCTGCACTAACGATTTTTGTATGCGGTGCGTTTGTTAAAAAAAGCTAAATTTTCCCCAAAACAAAATGTAACGAGACCCCATTTCTAATTTTTTTAACAAGCGCACCCAAATCAAAATATAACCGCAAACGATCGCATGTTAAAATGTGAAAAAAACCCACTTTACACATAATAAATTATTGAAAATTCAAATTTTATTGCATTTTTTGTTATAATATACAGACATGACATAACGTATACATATAATAATGACATATTATGAATCTGCCAAGTCTGCCGGAAAGAGCGATATATAATATGTCTGGGTCATATATCAAAATATGTATATAACACCTTAGATGTTACAGTGCTCGGCGCTATGCAATTATATACCAGAGATTATGTGAGAAGAGGGTTATATAGTCACGCAGCTCACCACAAGGTGTGTCTCTCACCCTTATAAACCATATGTTATAAAAAATACAAACGTATTCTTAGGGAGCGCAGGGAAAATAGGTAGAAATTTCTTGCACAGAGCAGGTTTGCAGGATATTTGATTGGATCCAAAGTTTACACTATAACAAAAAATAGAAAACAATCGTGCAATACTGTATATACAGGCATAAACAGGTATGAGGTTTGGGGAAAATCACTCACAAACGAGGAACCAATAGGTTCGTGTAAGACGCAGATAAGCCTCTATGGGGGGCTTCTCCCATCAGATGATTCTTGATGGATAGACAAATGATGTATGGATTTCACCGACGTGATGACCTCAGAATAAAGGGATATACATAGCGTAATACCGTTAACACATGTATATATATATTTTCTCTGGGTTAGATTTACTCACGTATTACTGAGCCTCCCAACGAGTGGCTCAGTAGTCGAGCAGAGGACCACTTTCACCGTGGGGGGTCCTACCCTTGAACCGATGACAGTGCGTTCCGGTCTGCTGGAGAGGGTCTGTTGTTTCCCAAAAATAAAGGTTCACTCCCAGATAATTTGTCTATCATACATCATTTGTCTATCCATCAAGAATCATCTGATGGGAGAAGCCCCCCATAGAGGCTTATCTGCGTCTTACACAAACCTATTGGTTCCTCGTTTCAATGTTCTTGAACCCAGGACATGCTTGAAAACGAGAGAAATCTCAATGTATCCTTCCTGGTAAAATCCTTTATAAATAAATAAATAAATAAATAAATAATTTTCGGGCGTGATTTTGTACGGATCGTCAATAAAACTCTTTTTGCGTCTGGACGTTATGTAGGCTGGACATTAGCAGTGTCTGACATCTCCTAATCACGCACACACGCCGCTATGCCGCAGCTGCGCACTCAGTACGTCAGTACTAGCGGTTCAGCGTTCTCAAAAAAATGCGTTCAAATTCCACTTGCGTTGCACGGCCGGACTTTTGTGCGGCCGTACATCGTATATTGGCCGTCATTGACTGTCATCTGCTGCTAGTGCGGCCGTAATTATGTGCGCCAGAACGCACGTTAAAAGTGCGCTGGTCTGACCCCAGCCTAAGGCTAGGGTCAGATGAGCGCATTTGGTACGGACTGTGCGTCCGTGCAGTACGGACGTACTTTTAGGCTGGGGTCAGACGAGCGTAGTGTTCACGTCCGTGATTGCGCCTAAAAGTACGTCCGTGATAGCATGAAAGTAAGTCCATTGGAGCCTGACACATGAAGTACGTCCGCACTGAACTGCGGACGCACAACGGCCGCGGCAAACGGACGCAGGTTAGGCAAGAACGTAATACTGCTAGAACGGACGTGCGGAGTGCGCCACGTCCACAACGTCTGCATAGCTTTGTGTGTGAGTGATGGAGCGTGGTCAGACGGACTGCATTTATACGTCCAGCATTTTTGACGGACAGAATGTTTTTTCATTGTAATTTATTTTCCCCTCCTACATCCGTCAAAAATAACTTCAGTGAAAAAACGGACTGTGTGACCACTACTGCGTCATCCGTACTGACGATGTCCGTACTGCACGAACGTACAGTCCGTAGAAATCACGCTCGTCTGACCCCAGCCTCAGGCTGGGGTCAGACGAGCGTAGTGTTCACGTCCGTGATTGCGCCTAAAAGTACGTCCGTGATAGCATGAAAGAAAGTCCATTGGAGCCTGACACATGAAGTACGTCCGCACTGAACTGTGGACGCACAACGGCCGCGGCCCACGGACGCAAGGCAAGCAAGAACGTACAACCCCTAGAACGGCCGCACAAAGTGCGCTGCGTCCGCAACGTCCGCATAGCTTTGTGTGTGAGTGATGGAACGTGGTCAGACGGACTGCATTTATACGTCCAGCATTTTTCACGGACAAAATGGTTTTGCTTTTTAATTTATTTTCCCGCCTACATCCGTCAAAATATATGTCAGTGAAAAAAACGGACTGTGTGGCCACTACTGTGTCTTCCGTACTGACGTACGTCCGTGTGCACGGATGTATAGTCCGTAGAAATCACGCTCGTCTGACCCTAGCCTTACTGACTGACAACAAGGTAGTGGCCAAACAGTCCGTTTTTTTCACTGACGTATTTTTTGACTGATGTAGCAGGGAAAATAAATTACAATGAAAAAACATTCTGTCCGTCAAAAATGCTGGACGTATAAATGCAGTCCGTCTGACCTCGTTTCATCACTCACATACAAAGCTACATGGACGTTGCGGATGTGGCGCACTCCGCACGTCCGTTCTAGCAGTATTACGTTCTTGCCTAACCTGCGTCCGTTTGCTGCATCCGCCATGCATCCGCACTTCCATGCGGACGCACTTCGTGTGTGGGGCTCCATTGGTCAGAATGCTACAGAGGTACAAATGTGCGGCAACACGGACATGATAACGAAATGAAAAAAAAATGCATGCACATCTCTAGAAAATAGATTTATTTTAGAAATCTTTCATGTGAGTGTGGTTTGTGAGTGTAATTACACAGAAATCGTGTGCTATTTTGTGTAATGTAATTGTTTCTAGTAAGCCTAAGGCTAGGGTCAGACTAACGCATCTTTCGCGTTGTCCGTGAAAAAGTGCGTTCGAATGAATGAACGCATTTTTCACAGCGACCGAAAGTGCGTCCGAACGCATTGCCGTATTTTTTCACGGAATGCGCGAAAACAGTCATACGATGCGCATTTTTGTGCGTGATTTTTTATGGATCCAAACCAGGAAACTTTGGGTGTCTGGACGTTATGTTGGCCGGGTCTGACGTCTCCAAATCACGCACACACGCCGCTAGTGGACGCAGCGCACTCTGTACGTCTGTACTAGCGGTTCTGCTTTCTCGAAAAAATGCATTCATTTTCCACTTGTGTTGCGCGGCCGGACTTTAGTGCGACCGTACTTCGTATATTGGCTGTCATTGGCCTTCATTTGCTGCTAGTGCGGCCGTGATTAAGTGCGCCAGAACGCACGTTAAAAATTCGCTAGTCTGACCCTAGCCTAAATGGGAGAATTTTTCTGGTTTGGCTATTTTGACCTAGAATTTTCCATTCTCCAGTCATTCTCCTGCTCTTCACCGCTCTCTGAATAACCCTGACAGGGTTATTCAGAGAAAGGTGAAACTCCGGAGAATGACTGAAGAGAAAATTCTAGGTCAAAATAGCCGAACCAGAAAAATTCTCCCATTTATCTCACTTTCCAAATCGGCTATTTGGTCTAGAATTTTCCATTCTCCAGTCATTCTCCTGCTTTTCACCGCCAAAAAATCAGTAAACTTTTTCTGCGAGTCCGAAAATGTCTCCTCTTTTCATACAGACTGCCGCCCCAAGCAGTTACATAGTTACATAGTTACATCGGCTGAAAAAAGATATGCGTCCATCGGGTTCAGCCTCTCCCACATAACCTACTGCTGTTGATCCAAAAGAAGGCAAAAAACCCAGTCTGAAATATGCAACATACTGGGAAAAAATTCCTTCTTGACCCCAGAATGGCAGTCAGATTTCTCCTTGGATCAAGAAGCTTTTACCCACATATTAAATATTATAACCCTTAATATTCTGTGTCTGCAGGAAGTCATCCAGTCGTTTTTTAAAAGTCTGTACAGACTCTGACCCAACCACCTCAACAGGCAGAGAATTCCACAGCTTTATTGTTCTCACCGTAAAATAAACCTTCCTATGCTTTAAGCTAAATTTTCTTTCTTCCAGTTGTTTATGGATAGATTAAGGCTAGGGTCAGACGAAAGCATTTTTACACGCGAACGTAAAAAAGTGCGTCCGAACGCATTGATGTATTTTTTCACGGATTATGCGAAAACGGTCATACGATGCGCATTTTCGTGCGTGATGTTTTACGAATCCAAACCAGGAAACTTTTTGCGTCTGGACGTTATGTTGGCCGGACACGAGCAGGGTCTGACGTCTCCAAATCACGCACACACACCGCTAGCGGGCGCAGCGCACTCTGTACGTCCGTACTAGCGGTTCTGCATTCTCGAAAAAATGCGTTCATTTTCCACTTGCGTTGCGCGGCCGGACTTTCGTGCGACCGTACTTCGTATATTGGCTGTCATTGCCCGTCATTTGCTGCTAGTGCGGCCGTGATTAAGTGCGCCAGAACGCACGTTAAAAATGCGCTGGTCTGACCCCAGCCTAAAGGAAAAGCGTTTACCGTCATTTGAAATGTCATTTTTTGGTTTTTACATATTTCTGTACATCCTAGAAATCCGCCACTTCCCAGGCAGGTTATGGGGACCTCCTAGGCACGATATTTGAAGGAATTTTTCGTCTTTATTTTTAACCCTTATTTCATGAAAAACTCACTGTCCCTTTAAAAACGTTTTTTAAAACTTTTTGTCCTTGTTTCCTGTCCCCCAGGGCACTACCCGGACCCCTATACACCTTTTATGGCAAATATCTAGCATATATGCCCTCTTGGAGGGCACTCTAAAAACCGAATTTTCAGCCAAATTGACTTGTATGGAGTTCGAGTTCGGATCCGAACATTTGGAAAGTTCGGGTTCGGCTTCGAACCGAACTCGGGGAGTGTTCGGCTCATCCCTAATCTTCACTGCAGTGCAATACAACTTGGTGGATTATGTTGACGGCTTTTATAAGAGTGAGCTTATCCACTTGATTTACTTTTTATTTTTATGAATTAAAAACTCAGACTCATGTCAGGCTGGGGTCAGACGAGCGCAGTGTTAACGTCCGTGTTGCCCGCACATAAGTACGTCCGTGATAGCATACAATTGTGTTAAATGGAGCCCCACACACGAAGTACGTCCGCACAGAAGTGCAGGGGCTGACGGACGCTGCAAACGGACGCAGGTTAGGCAAGAACGTAATACTGCTAGAACGGACGTGCGGAGTGTGCCATGTCCGCAACGTCCGCATAGCTTTGTGTGTGAGTGATGGAACGTGGTCTGCAGACTGCATTTATACGTCCAGCATTTTTGACGGACAGAATGTTTTTTCATCGTAATTTATTTTCCCTGTTACATCAGTCAAAAAATATGTCAGTGAAAAAAACGGACTGTGTGGCCGCTACCTTGTCGTCAGTCAGAAAGTACGTCCGTACTGCACGGACGCACAGTCCGTACAAAATGCGCTCATCTGACCCTAGCCTAAGACTAAATAAAATAATAATAATACATTTTAAATCAAAGTGGTATCATTAAACACAAAAAAAGCTGTAGAAAATGCTTCATATCAACTGTATTTTTTGTTTTAATATCCATATTATCATTTAAATTAGTCAGATATTTACTATGTTTTTTGTGTGTTAATGTTCCATTTATAGTTTTGTTACAGCTGGATACCTCGCTCACTGTCTTTGTTCTTCAAACAATAGTCACACGAGTAGTGATTATCACATCACACTTAGCCCCTTCAATACCAATACCGAGTGTACTCGGCCTGAACGGCACATGCTTATTCCCCAATATCGAATCTCCTCAATGTGGGCTAATATTTGAGCACTGCAAAGGAATTTGCAAAGACTATGCTGTGTTTGCAAATTAAATTTATTCCCCGCATAGGAATTTCATTTGCATTTGGGCTACAGAAGGTGCCCCCAAAAGTTTAGCATTGTGGGCATCAGGGGTCAAGTCCAGGGGGAATGTGTGGTAACACAGATCCTGTATTATTTTTGCAGAGGGAACTGAGTTCCCTTTGGTCCCATACACTATAAAGCTTGTAGTCTTAAACAAGAAAAAACAATATGGTGAGTACAAATGTACTTAACTTCAAAGGTGTAGGAATATCTTCCAGGAGATGGTTCAACGTTCTCCTTAATCAGATAATAGAGTGAACACGGAAGATATAAAATCCTAAATAAATAATAAATGGTGTGAAGTTTATGGAATAAGAACCTCAATATCTGAGACTCACAAAAGTCGTTGGGGAGATTGGCAACTTCATGGTACTCCTGAATGACCGGCAGCTCTCTCTGGATCTGGTCCTGGAGGTATAAGCAATCCTCCTTCTATTACCAGCAATGAAGGTTCTGCGATCACCCAAATACAGACCGACACCACAGGATACCAGAAAATAGAAAAGTTATTCGGCATGCAAATAAAATGAATAAAACCAAGTAAACCAATAAAACCCGAGTGCTGGATGTGGAATCGGGAAAAGTCGGAGAACGAAAGTGAAACATGGATCGCGTCCATGTGGTAATTCTGACTTCTGGATACAGCCAGAAGTGACGTATCGGGACTTATTGAAGCGGCGGTGACTGGGATTTTCAAGCGGATGACGAATGAGCATTTTGATTGGACCTGGACATTGGGAAATCGGAAGATGACCATATATGGAGAACGCTGAGGATTGTGGACACTTTATAGGGACCCAATCATAGACACTTTGAAGGAATATAAAGACAGAAAGGGGAATATGGGCTTCATACTTGATTTTGTTTTTATTGATTATACATCGCCCTTGAGAAAGTCTGGGCTTCCAGACGAAATGCGTCGGGCTTTTTATGTTTTCAGCTATTTGATTTTATTCATTTTATTTGTATGCCGAATAAATTTTCTATTTTCTGGTATCCTGTGGCGGCTGTCTGTATTTGGGTGATCTCAGAACCTTCATTGCTGGTAATAGAAGGAGGATTGCTTATACCTCCAGGACCAGATCCAGAGAGAGCTGCCGGTCATTCAGGAGTACCATGAAGTTGCCAATCTCCCCAATGACTTTTGTGAGTCTCAGATATTGAGGTTCTTATTCCATAAACTTCAAACCAATTATTATTCATTTAGGATTTTATATCTTCCGTGTACACTCTACTATAAAGCTTGTATTCAGGTGTTCAATCATATCTTTCCTTGTTATGTCTCAATAAATATATGATTTAACATATATTTTGCTAAAATCCACATATACACATAAATATATCATATTTGAGAATGTGTTTGTGTTAAGTGCGAGATGATAATTGCCAGTTGGGGGAGAGAAATCTTTGTGAGCTCCCACATTTCTTTTTTTAGAACTTGACCCCTGGTGGGCATGATGCCTGAGGTGCTGACACTATTTAAAGCCAGCTGGGGATGTCTCTAATGAACTTGTCCCAGCTGATTCATCATTGAGACCAGAAATGTAGTAACTCCTTTAGGCCAGACGATGGCGACATCTGCCTGCCAAATAGGATATTACAGTAAGGAATACATTGAGAATATTTTTTATTACATAGTTAATTAAAAAAAGTTTTTTCTGAAAAAATAAACAAAAAATCACTGGTTCCTCATAGTTTTTTTTGGAAAATCACTTGTTAGTAAAGGGGTTAAGAAAATCTTCCTACATACCTCTCTACATAGGGTAGATCCCTCGACCCCGGATACGTGCTGGAGATTGTGTGGAGCCCGCGGCTCCCAGGCTCATATGTGGTGGAATTGCCCCGCGATTGTAGACTACTGGAAGGAGGTTGGTGTGTTATTACATGTGGTATTTCGGATCTCTGTTCTTTGGACCCCTGGACCTATCTTTTTGCCACACCACTACAGGCCTTATCTCCCGCTCAAAATCGTCTTCTATCAAAAATTTTATTGGCGGCCAGGAAGGCGGTCGCAGAACAGTGGCGCTCGATTACCTTACCACCTCTGACTCATGTTCACCAGATTATGGACTACATCAGGTTGATGGATGAACTTTCGGCTACCCTTCATCACACTATGTCCTCATTTAGGAAGACTTGGGATCCCTGGGATACTAGAGATGATTGAGGGCTTGAGGTTGCTGCGCGAATCTGCATACGGCGTCGTAGGGTATATGCTTGTATATATCACCAATGATGAATAAGACACATTTCTCCTACGATACAGAAGGCTAGCAGGTATATGCTGGTGCGCTCGTGGAGACCCCCCCCCTCGTGTATCCTTTTTTTTTTTCTCTTTCTTTTTCTTTCCTTCTTCTTTTTCTTCATATAAAATATAGAACTGTGTGGCTTGCTTGATTGATGCTTAATTTAATCCTGTATCGCCTGTACTACCCTAAATAAAGTATTTTAAAAAAAACCTTCCTATGACAATTCAGGATGATATTGAATTCTGAATAAGATTAACATATTCTATGGTAGAGCCACAAATTTAAGAGACTATTCAGAGATTTGTTATTTTTTTAAGGTATTTTGCCAATAAAACAGGAAAAAGAAGGTACATTTTGCAAAAATATGACTGAAGCCCACTATAAATCATACAGTTTTACGGCAAACTAAATTGAGCAGTGGTTTCAAATAAAACCAAGAACTGACGGTTTTATTAACATCATTTCTCTATTATATTTAGGAGATAGAGCATTGAAAGAACCCGTCATATTTTTTTATTTTTTTATAAAAGTGTAATTGTTAAATACTTTATTCAACACGTTTTCTTTATTTCATTTATAACAGATATAAAAATGAATCCATTATAAGTATATTCTGGTTTGCATATCTTAACATGTCAGATCTTTGTTATTTCACTGCACATGATTTTTTTTGGCCCTATTATTAAAAGTAAAAGGTAGTGATAAGAAGGCGCACTGTTTGGTTTATTAATTTAATTGTGCTAATAATTTAGAATTCCCAATCCTTTTGTTCCATAACTACCGTGAATAACGTTATTGTAATTATGTTTCGTAATGAATTATAGGTCAATTATGTATTTTGCGTTCCATTTCTAATGGCTTTATTGTTGAGCTGTTCCAATGAATGCCCTTTGAGATAATTTTGTGAGGTTAAGCAATTAAGGGTAAATGCTTTCATTTGCTTAACATTTTTATCTTGCATAAATAATTATACAACATAATGGATCAAATCTTCAGTCTTCTGCTTCTGCAAGAAGAGGATGAAAAGTGCCTTTCAGTACAAGATCAGGTCTACAGCATGAACATACAGCTTTGTAACTTAAATCTTCAATTGAAAAGAAGTATTTCAAATCCTCCTCGTACAATTACGATGAGAAAAGGCTATTCATTTTACAAAGAAAAAGTAGCGTGTATTACAAAGTTGAATAACCACATAAATCTTAGAATTTACTCCTTATCTTCGGGAAAAATGAAAAAAATATTTTGCGTTATTTATTTATTTATTTATTTATAAAGGATTTTACCAGGAAGGATACATTGAGATTTTTCTCGTTTTCAAGCATGTCCTGGGTTCAAGAACATTGAAGTGTTACAGTTACAGAAATACAAAGTAATACAATGCAAGATATTAAAAAAAAAACACAAATATACAGATTAACAGAAAAAATATGTAGGAAATATAGTCACTAGGTTACATGTTTACAGGTGCATTCTGTATTCAGGTATGTTAGTAAGGAGCTTTTGAGTGACTTAAGACTGGGGGAAGATTTGATGGTGTCTGGGAGGTTATTCCATAATTGTGGTGCTCTGTAGGAAAATGAGGACCGAGCCACTGTCTTTTTGTATTGTGGTATAGCAAGTAAGGTGCTGGTCCTGGATCGGAGGTTATAGGATGAGGGAACTGCTGGGGAAAGCAGTCTATTCAGGTAGGGTGGCAGCTTCCCAGAGATGCTCTTAAACACCAGGCTGGAAAGGTGAAGGGTGCGTCTGGATTCCAGCGATGGCCAGTTTAGCTCTTTTAACATGTCACAATGGTGGGTCATGTAGTTACATTGTAGCGCAAAGCGGCAGAATGAGTTATACAATGTAGTAAGTTTATGAAGGTGTGTTTGCGGGGCGGCTGCATACACTACATCTCCGTAATCAATTAGAATTTTCTTCCAAAGTTCATGTTAATAAATTTTCTGTACTATAAATCCAATATGTTCCTTCGAGCTCAGGTCAGGTTTGCAGCTACGAGAAATTTTCTGAATAAAGGGCCAACGCAAAATAGGGACAGAAGATGCTAAGTTATTACAAAGCAATGTGTATTTACTCACCAGGCTGAGCATAAATTTACAATTTGCATGTTTTTAACCCCTTCACTAGCAAGATCGAGTTTACTCAATCTTCAAAAGCACCTGTTGGTGCCCCAACATTGATACTTGATATGTCTAAATCTGTAGTCATACAAAGAAATTGAATTTGTTGCTTGCCTGCAAAAAGGGCTTTCCTACAGTTAATATCACTGAAGTTAAAACCTTTACATTACAGTCAGCCAGACACTCTTGTCTCACTGACAAAACTGTACATGAAGTGCCATTTCACTCCCATCCATTAACTTATGCATCTATCAATTAAAACATATTTGGGGTTTCATGCTTATCACGTGTTACTGTAAAGAAGCTACAAGGAGCAGCTGCCACCTTCAGGCTGGCCATCCACTGGGTCCGTAGTCGAACGACTGACTTGGTCGTCAGACTACGGACAACTTTATCATACAACCTGAGTTGTCCACTGGAAGCGACCATGGACGACCCAAGTCGACGGGCGGACAGACTACCGAACGCTGCCGACAGCAGATGGACTACAGCAAAAAACTTCTTCTAATAGGTGTTTAAACCAATAAAAAATGGTTTAAATAATAAAAAAAGGTCCTTTAAACAAGGAATAAAGAGGTCTGTTACAGAATAAAAAACAAATCTTTTTTAAAAGAATTGGGAATCAAAAATATCGGTAAAAAATACCAATAATACAAAAAGATGTTCAGAAAAATAAATAAATGAAAATTCTTCTTGCTGAAAATGAAAAGAATGAACAGTTTAATTAAAAAAAAATCCTGTGGGATTCGCCTGTTTTACCTGTTGAACTGAACCACCGAAAATGAGGGCATTTTTTCATTTTTGCTGTAGCAGGTCGTTCGTCTTCGACCGACAAATCTCATTCAAATCTCACTCAGCCCCCATCCTCTGGAACGCTCTACCTTGTACTGTCAGACTTTCCCCTAGTTTTCCTTCCTTCAAACGCTGGTGCTTCATAAATAAAGAATAATAATAATAATAATAAATTCAAATGGGAAAGATCGCTAGGCTGATGTAGTCGCACAAAGTCATCTGAAGTTCTCTGATGGAAGTCGGAGGCAGTGGACGAGGGTTAAATCTCCTCTGTGTTGTGGGATTAGTCGGGTGAATACAAACGACTTGTTAGTTGTCCGACTACAGACCAAGGCGAAGGCCAACTTCACTATAACAAAATGCTCAACAAACTTTGCTGCTGCATTACAACAGCCAGTGAGAGGGCAGAATACAGGAAAAGCTCTGGGGTCATTCACTACTCTACAGGGATAAGATTCAGGGAGATATAATGACTGAAAATCCCTGTACAGTACAGATACAAGGTGTTACTGTAATTTCCATACACAGGCATTATGTCCATATACAGATATTATTTTTATATTTTATTGGTACTTACTACACACTGCGATGCTAATATGCTCATCTACAAATACCTATACCATTTCTATTTTCTATCTATATTACATTCACAAAGGCCATTTCTGCCAGTAGGCTAATTATGCAGACCCCGTCTGAACTTTTGCAAGATAAGGGGATAAGGGACACCATCTTTTTCAACCTGTCAACCCAGCAATATTAAAGATGAGACAAATACACTAAAATTTTAAAATTAGTAAAATCTTACAGGGTTATCCAAAGAGATTCGAAAAGTCACCGCAGGTTCGGTGACTTTTCGTTTTCTTCAATTCGGTTCCTTTTGCCGATTGCATTTCGGTGACCCTGCGATGTATTCAGCAAGCACCACAGGGTCCCCGAATTGCAGGGAAAAGCTGCCGCAAACCTGACGAAAACTAACCGCAAAACCCACCGAATGCACGCCGAAAACCCGCAAAAACATCTGGATTAACCTTCGAAAAACCCCAGCAGGAGCCGAACAGGAGCCGAATCACACAGAGCCGAAGCAGCTGTGACGCAGACAGAGGGAGGTGAATAAATTAGAAAAACCATTTGTATGAATCTGGGAAAATGAAACGCTGTTTGCAAAGAAACTACTGAGCGAAAATGTCTGAAATTTTCACAGGAGGTCCAGGGAATGATAATAAAGAGAGCTGTTACAAAAAAAATAAGTAAACTGAAAAAAAATCAAAAAAAAATCGGACTTTTAAAAAATAAAAAAAAAATCAGAAAAATGCTTAAAGTATCCTAAAAAATCTATAAATAAAGAGACTTTTTGCTGCAGAATTTTATAATGAACGGTTTATTAGATATTGAATTAAAACGGGAATATTTTTAACATTGAAGCCTATGGGATTCTCCAGAATAAATTTGCCGAATTAAACCACCGAATGGCAGGGCATTAAGGGAACCTTTCACTGCTGGTTTGTGTTCTCTGAATAGCCGAAGCAGTGCTTTTTTATGGGGATTCACTGCCCTCGAACAGGCACCGAACAGGCACCGTATGTTCAGGCAATTCGCCAGGATTTGGCGAATTGCCTGCTCTCTGGATAGCCGAATGGTCAGGAAAGGTAACCGAACGCTGATTTTCAGCATTCGGTTACCTTTCTCAAGCAAGTCGCATCTCTTTGGATAACCCTGTTAGTATTTTACACTTGTAAATCAGAATAACAAGCTTTATGTAAAATTACCATTTACCTACATGTAAGTCTTGTTTCTGCATTCCATGTCTTCAAAAAAATGCTATGATTTATAGTTTTTGTAACAAAAAGTATTTGGTACTGAAAGGGTTAGAAAGTCAATATTATTTCTGGAAGAAAAAGTAAATAAACATGCAACCTGTTTCAGTTTGGTTCAGGCCATCTGTCAGTTTCATCTGGTTTTATATTGATTTTATTATCTCTATGTATTATCAAATTGCAAATGAATTAAGAGACGAGACACATCTGTGGACAGTTAGTAGTTAATAGTATGACATACAGCAAAATCGTAATTAATTAAATTTCACTGCTGTGTATGTTTGTAATTGTATAATGAATGCATATTTGCATAATTGCAAATTAAAACCAGTTTGAGTCTTACAGTCCTAAAATAATTTAGATGTAAAAATTACACTGCTGGAAATGGTACTCATTCTTTATCTTCATAAAACTAAGATTGTGTTTCGCTCTCAGCAAAACTGAAAACTGGAATTTTTAAAGATATTCAGGATTTGTAGTCGTCAGCTTTATTTCAATGGAGCGTATTAAGCTGTGTTATTTTATTCATAAAAAACTACCAGTGTTTGTATAAAAAATTGCTACTTCTTTTTCTCCAGTTAGTTTATTCTTGTTTTAATACATACTTTTCCCTTAATTCTAATTTTAATTAATGTGGCTGTTATAAGTATTTATAAAGCGCCAATAAATTCCTTAGCGCTGTTACATACAGGGTTATGCAAAGAGAATCGAAAAGTCACCGCACGTTCGGTGACTTTTCGTTCTCTTCAATTCGGTGAGATTTGGCAATCCCATTTCGGCGACCCTGCTGTGTATTCAGCAAGCACCACAGGACCGTTGTAGTGCAGGGAAAAGCCGCCGAAAACCTGCCGAACACTCACCGCAAAACCCAGGCGAATGCACACCAAAACCCACAAAAACATCTGGATTAACCCCGCCGAAGACGCCGGAGAAACCGAGAAACCAAGCAGGAGCCGATCACATGGCGCAGAGCAGCCGCCAGAAAAACTCGACACCGCAGATGAATCTAGTGAAAAAAAAAAACAGTACGCTTGAATGTTTGAAAAGTGAAATGCTGTTTGAAAACAAACTACTGAGTGAAAATGTCTAAAATTTACATATAAGATCCAATGAATGATAATAAAAAGGGCTGTTACAGAAGAAAGAAAAAACATTGAAAAAAACTGATTTTTTTTTTGTAAAAAATCCCGAAAATGCTTAAAAGATCCTAAAAATGTTATAAATAAAGAGACTTTTTACTGCAGAATAAAATAATAAACGTTTTATTAGATATTGAATTAAAACAGGAATATTTTTAACATTGAAGACTATGGGATTCGCCTGAATAAACCTGTCGAATTAAGTCACCGAATGGCAGGGCATTTAGGGAACCTTTCACTGCTGGGTTTTGTTCTCTGAATAGATGAAGCTATGGGGATTTCACTGCCCTCGAACAGGCACCGAACAGGCACCGTATGTGCAGGCAATTCGCCAACATTTGGCGAATTGCTTGCTCTCTGGATAGTCGAATGGCCAAGAAAGGTAACTGAACGCTGATTTTCAGCGTTCAGTTACCTTTCGGCAGCCATTCGGAACTCTTTGAATAACCCTGATAGTTACATTGTACCACTGGCTGAAAAAATACGTGCTTCCATCGAGTTCAGCCTTTCACACATCACCTTCTCTTGTTGATCCAAAAGAAGGCAAAAAACCCTAGTCTGAAGCGCTTGCCGAATATGCATCACACTGGGAAAAAATTCCTTCTTGACCCCAGATGTCAGTCAGATTTCTATTTGAATCAAGCAGCTTTTACCCGCATATTAAATATTATAACCCTTAATAATTTGTTTTTGCAGGAAGTCATCCAGTCGCTTTTTAAAAGTCTGTACAGTCTCTGACCCAACCACCTCAACAGGCAGAGAATTCCACAGCTTTATTGTTCTCACGGTAAAATAACCCTTCCTATGGTTTAGGCCGAATTTCCTTTCGTCCAGTCTAAATGGGTGACATTGTGTCCTATATAGTCCTATTAACCACTTCAATACCGAGATCGAGATAACGCAGGTTTTCAAAGGCATCATCAGGTGTCTGATATTGAGTTACCTCGACCTGCAGCTGTGCAAGACAAAAGCAAATTAAATTTGTTTGCTGCAAACAAATTTCATTTGCTTTTGGTCTGCAGAAGGTGCCCCCAAAGTTTTAGTCCTGTGGGAGTATCACCCATAGTGCTAAAACTAAAATTGGCTAATTGAATGTCCTTATTGGAATTTTCAGCAGCCGATTCAGAGAACCACGAGCTGCAGTTCTAACTGCAGTAACTCCATTTTGCCAGTAGATGGCAACATCTGCTTACCAAATAGGTTATTACAGTAAGGAATACACGGGGAATATTCCCAAATACTTCTTACTGTATAATTATTTAAACAGATTTTCCAAAAAAACACTTGTTCCTGACAATGGTTATATGGAAAATCACTTGGTAGTGAAGAAGTTAATGAATAGGTTTTCAGACAATGGTTTATAAGGGCCCCATCTATATTTATATAAAGTTATCAGATCCCCTCTCAGGTGACGTTTTTTTAAACTAAAAGGGTTATTTAATAAGAGCCGAACTTCCCACCGAATTGTACCTAACAGTGAATTTCCCTGTAAGGTACAATTTGGTAATAATTCGGCTATTCAGGAAGCTGGCAGTTCCCAATACTGGCGAATTACAAAGGATTTTGTTTCTCCACAGTGGACCCACTAATCTTGCTTTAAATAGTTTTTTCATTTGCTAATGAGTGATTTTGAAAGCATTAGAATGGAAGATTGAGATAACTCGATTTTTGGTGTGACGGGGTTAAAATAGAGGATTTTACAGCAGGGTCGTTGCAGTTACTGGTTATAATGTAAACGTGCAGGTTTTACTGTAGGACATTGCACGTTAAAAAAAAGATTGTTTTACTGTAAAATTAGCTTTTTTATAAAAATGAGGGTTTAACTGTAAAATGAGTGTTTTACATGAAACGATGCAGCATACAATCGCACTGAATAGCGGCTTTGCCATGCTAGATTACAAAGTGATTGTACGCCATCCCGGGTATATTGATCTGTAGTACATCCCACCCTATTTATTAAGACACACTTTTCTCTTCTGGAAAAAAATTATGGATTCAGTTAAATATACTACATTGTATCATTTGGCATCTGTCAGGAACCGTGCCTGCATCCTGAACCAGCTCCAGGAAAGGTGCTGCCCTCAAGGAAAGCACTAAACCAGCAAACTCACGGTTAACACCAAACACACACACACACACACACACACACACAAGCACACCCCTGCCTGTGTCCATAAAGGACCACTCCCTCCTGTATACTGGTGCCTCAGTATTGAGTCTGTTCCCTACCTGACCAGTTATACCCGTTTGCTCCAGAATTCTCGTGTACCAGACCCCCTGTTTTGTCCACCGACCAGTGCAACCACCACCTTGCCTATTGGCCACTCGTCTGCTTTACCCCTTTGTACTGTGCTCTGGTATATCTGCATCTGCTTACTCCAGGTACCAACAGCGTGTTTCCCTGCACACCAGGCTCAGACCCCCTGAACCTTGAGTCCCACCATGGCCCGCGCCAGGTGCCACCCTGACAGCATCAGTCGTTGGTTTTTAACCCCTTCGCTGCCAAGCGATTTGATTAAGGTCCGATAGGACCGAAACGTCGCAATTTTCTACTGCACTTCGTCAATAAAGATTTTCCTTTGGATTTTATGGCCTTGAATCTTTTTTTTTTTTTTGCTATTTAATTGAAACATGGGATTTGAAGTTAACAATTAACCCCTTCACTGCTGAGCCATTTCACCCCTGTGTACTGAGGTCATTTTTACCGCTTTTGCTCATTATGTTTAAACGCGATTTGAAGCCACGTTTTATTAAATGACCCAGACATATTATATTTCGTTCTTTCCGGCAGACTCCACAGATTAATAATATATAATTTTTATATGTATACGTCATGTCCTGCCTGTATATTATAACAAAAAATGCAATAAAATGTGAATTTTTAATCTTCTACAGCATGTAAAGTGTTTTTTTTCACATTTCATCACACGAGTGTTTGCGGTTATATTTTCTATGGGGTGCACTTGTTAAAAAAATTAGGAATTGGGACTCATTAAATTTTTGGGGGGGAATTATTTGATTTTTAGCAAACGCACCCCATAGAACAAAATCATTAGTGCAGCATCATTGTTCACATTATAATTGAAATGTTAACAATATTGCTGCATTAATAAAAAAACACACAAAAACCCCACATTTTTATTTTTTTTATATTTTTTTTATTTATATTTATTTTTCAAGTTTTTTTTCTCTTTACTTCAATATAGTCATGTTTGATATCATTCGAAAGGCCATGCTCAGGCCTTTTGAATGATATCAAACATGACCCTCCTATCTCCACCAGGGGATTTCCATGCACGATGGCGTCTCTTGCCGAGGGGGACCGAAGGTGGAGCCGCCATCCAAGATGGCGGCCCCCACTGGATCTAGGCCGTGATTTGGAGCCGAACGGCGCCAGATCGTGGTCCAACATTTCAGGGGTTAAAGTCAGGCACAGCTTTGAAGGGCAGAGACTGCCATTCAAAGCAGTGCCTAGCTTTTGTTCGTAGACCCTCCCATTCAGGAGGGAGAGGGATCCTAAAGGATCCCCCCTCCCTTCAGGCGATCTCCTGGCTTTTGCCGTGGGGGTCGGCTGGAAATGATGTCATGTGTCGACGCGAAGATGTCATTATGGTGGGAGGGACTACAAAAGAGCCGTTGGACTTCCAGGAAGTCAGAACGCCACATGACCGGGACCAGAGAGTTAAGTATTTCTCTGGCTCCCCCCACCGAGCAGAAGACGAAGACGTGTGCGGAACGTCCTCCGTATACAGTGGGGGTCAATGAGGACGTTCCCCACACGTCTTCCACAGGGAAGGGGTTAAATATAAGGTGAAATAGACGTTTCGCCCAGAAAATGTTATACTAAGATAGTTAAAAAATTTGAAATAATGTTAATTTGCCCATTTAAAATTTTTCATGTATTCGTTTATCCTTTACAGAAATATTGTTGAAATGTAAGATTCTGAGCTCTAGATGGTGTCCCTTATCTTACACAATTTCAAACAAGGTCTGCATTATTATCATACAGGCAGAAGGGACCTTTGTGTCAGATACAGTAACTGTGATAAATAAAAGTTAAAAAAATGGTCAGATCTCCTGTTTATGGGATTTATAGTGATAATAATGAGATTAATAGCAATGCAGTTTCCACAAAAATGCCAATAGAATATAAAAATTATATCTGTCACATAATGCCTGTATATGGAGATTACAGTAACACCTCGTATCTGTACTGTACAGGAATTTACACTCATTATAATCCCCTAAATCTTACCCCTGTACAGCAGTGAGTGACCCCAGAGCACTCCCTGTATTCTGCCCACTCCCTGGCTGCTGTAATGCAGCAGTATCCTATTTGAACATTTTGTTACAGTGAGGACTTGGGCTCTATTTGCAGCTGGTTTTATGTCTCTGCAGGGTGCTTGGGGAGACATAAAGCAAATGATTTTTTTCTCCACAGGCAACACTGATCCTGCTTTAAAAGGTGTGAAAATTGACATTTTGTTATGCTAATGAGTGCTTTTCAATGCATTACAAAGCAGAAATCGAGATGACCTGATTTTGGGTGTGAAGGGGTTAGGTACAGGCGGACTCCAAATATAAAATGCTCAATTAATCTTATATAATGGTTCACTCATTATACAAATATACAAATTATAATTAGGCTTCAGGTATTTTATAAGGCATGCTCAAATAAAAATCATTTTGTTTAGGAAAACTGATCCTTTCCTACATGCACTGATCTGTAAAATATCAAATGCATTTTTCCCTGGTAATAAAGTGCTATCTAAATAAGATAAATGTGTTTTCATACACAGAATGCACAGTTACAGGTGGAGGCAATATTTGAAGTTTAAGAAAATTGCTGTGAATGTGAATTTGTTATACAGCACACGCCTTTCAAATATTTTTTATAACCATATTTTTTTTATTTTTACACAAATCTTACATATACCAGGGGGGAGCCAGGGGAAAAAAATGAGTTTTATGTAGATATTTGTGGAATTGAAAAAGAGATACACACATGGTAATGAAGTCTACAGTTATTGCAGAAATGAATAAAACATTCACATTAGAACACATGTGAGCAATTGTAGACGATCAGAAAAACAGCTGACAGTACAACTGCATAAAGAACGAGCTCTAACTCCCAATTATTTGTACAATCAAGATGTAGCTACATCCTGTACGTATTTCAGTTATTCTACAGCACATATGATTATGTACAGGATCAAAAGAAAGAGGAGACACAAAAGTAGTGCATTAATTCAATAACCTTAGTTATTTTATATTTTTGTGTGTGTAATTTAATAGACAAAGTGCAGATATAGCATTAGCTACACGTCTATATCCACATACAATTCACTTCTATTGATCTTTTGCAACCTGTTGCTGTTTTTGCTACATAAGGTACAGGTATTAGACACAAACATTCATGAAAATACAATGTTCGGGGGGCATGACTGGCAGCTGAGGTAAGAGGTTGTAGAGTGCAGGGGCTCTGTCCTGTTTTGAAGATTTGGGGTGATCAACACCCTTTTTTGCTGTTTTTCTTCACTTTGGCTCTATAGCTTAAGTGCATTTCCTGAACTGTTTTAGACTGTGTATCTCGATCTGATATTGCTTCTGAGTCTGGAGATCCCCAAAAGACCGTGTTGGCGTGCCCTACTGGTGGCCATCTTGCCAACCTCACAACTTCTGTGCTCTCATGGGACTAGTTGGCCTGTTTCCTAGGTGGTATCCATCACTCCCTGGACCGGCACCTCCGAGGAAGAGAAGAGTTCCAGTTGAGGTAACAGAGAGCTCACATCCCTTAGTCCACAGCGATTTGTTGGTTGCAGGATCGGCTGGGGAGTGCAGTGGCCAATGACAGGTGGACTCGCATACCCCCTATGACACCCATAAAGTAGAAATGTTGGTCCTAGCTAGAATACCTGCTTTTCCTGCAAGATGAAGATAATCATCCGCTGAGCAAAGGGGTTTTGCGACAGCTATTCAACGAGCTGAAAGGAGCACTGGTGAGTTGAGGCTAGTGCTGGAGGAGCCTCAAGAGAGATGTAGGAGGCTGTGGAAGTGACTGGCCATTCTCCTGGAGGAAATGCCAATTTGTAGTGGCCTACATGTGAAGTGGCTTGGTTTGGAGTTTCCTGAAAGGACCTACCAGAGGAGAAAATTGTGCCTTCCTTCAAAGTTTTCAGCCTGGTGGCTCAGTCCTGGTTTTGGAAGATGGTGCCTTTTTAGGGGTGACCCTTTATGTGTCCTGGCTTGTGGTTCTGGAGCCTTATTTTAGTTCATCTGCAGAAGCAGCTCTATTGTCAATAACAGATCTACTCTCTATTCTGGATGGAATACTAGAACTGTGGTGGGGCCTTGCTGACCAGGACTGGCAGTCTCCTAGGTCCTACTGTGTCCACTATCAGATCTATCCTAAGAAGATGAAGCAGCCGCACATGTTGCCTCACTTGTTGATGCACATCTTTTTCTTCACCTTCTCAGATTTAATGCTTTTCTGCATGCTGAAGACTCCCCCTTTTATTCCATTATTATTCTTCCACTATTTCTGAATTTTCTTAATATATGATTCTTGGCAGGTCGCCTGATTTCATGAGACTATTGCCTTTTTTCCTCTGGATTACTACAATTATTATTTTTTTGAGAAAGGATTTTACCAGGAAGGATACATTGAGATTTCTCTCGTTTTCAAGTATGTCCTGGGTGGCGAGTATGTACCATTAGGTGTCTTGCCCAAGGACACTTACTAGAGAGGTGCTCTTGCTGGGATTGAACCCATGTCTCCACAGGCTCTCTCCACGCAGAGGAGTGATGTTACCTCTACCCCACCCAGCATTTGTATTTAATGCAAAAATTTCAAAATCAACAATATAGAAATAAAATACAATGTCCACAGTTGCATATACCATCTAATGACATCTAACGACCCCCTGTCACCCAGAAAATAAAGATATTGTGAAATTGGAATGATCTTGGCTATTATTACTGGCTTTATTAGTGTCGTTTTCATTCAACTAGGGCACGGTTCACTGAGGTAGGAGCTTCTGCCCCAAAACGTTTGTTTAAACTTCTTCTTCACCAAACTGTAAGGTTTCACATGTGGACCGGCATTGCTGCATGTGGCTTGTTTTATCTCTATTGGGCATCCAACTAAGCTTTGCTTTGAGTTTCGATATAATAATATAATTTAATAAACAAAGCCAATCAATTCTTATGAGTTCATCCCACTATTTCTAAAATATTTCTATATTGTAAAATATATATAAAAAACAATATTATGTATGTTTGAGCAATAAACCATATTACTTACACAGGAAAAGAAAGTGGGTTCTACTGTACTGTAAACTTTTATTGAATTCTCATGTTTGGACAGTAGAGGCTGCTGTAGACTGGAACGCACAGATATTTGAGCAAAACCTTTGGAAGAAATGCTGTGAATGGTTTGCCAGCAGCAACATGCAGATACATTAAAACAACAAATTCATAAACTGAAGAAACTACAAAATGATTGTTTTTTTACTACTTTTTTTTTTCTGAGAAAGTATTTTAGCAGGAAGGATACATTGAGATTTCTCTCGTTTTCAAGTATGTCCTGGGTGGCGAAAAAGCAATTAGAACAATAGAAAGTTATATTCAATTTTACAACCTTTTCCATTTTATGAATAATATCAGGAACTGTATTTAATGTGTACTGATATAAGCATACAGGGTTATTCAGAAAGAGGTGAAAACCAGGAGAATTGCCAGGAGAATGAACAGTCTGGACCAAATAGCCGATTTGGGGCCCTATTACATTCTTCGCGCGCAAAGAAGCATTAACGTGAGGGGAAAAACCCTTTGCGCTGAACGTCGTATTACGACTTTCGCTCACAAAATGCGCGTTAACATCTAACGCGAGTGACCCTGCGCGAACCCTTTGCGAGCGCAATTTAGTGCGCGCATCCTATACTTAACATTGTGAGTGCAAATGCATTTGTGCGCTGGTGTGCGCATGGTATTACACCAGAATTTTGCGTGGGCGCAAAGACGCGTTAACGTGAGGGGCAAAACCCTTTGCGCTGAACATCGTATTACAACGTCCGCACAAAAAATGTGCGTTAACGTTTAACGCGGATGGACTTGCGCAAGCATAATGAACTGTGCGCGTCCTATACTTAACATTGTGAGAGCAAATGCGTTTGTGCGCTGGTGCGCCCATGGTATTACAATCTTAGCGCAAAATTTAACGGACAACGTTTGCGCGCATAATTTTAACGTCTTTGAAAAGCTGGTGGTAACGGCAAATTGTAACAACCTGACCGTATCAAACTGCGGATTCACAATGGAGAACGTCGATGCGCACGTTTTTTTTACTAGATCCGTCAAAAATGACGGCCACTACCTTGTCTTCCATCAGAATGTACGTCTGTTGTGCGCAGTCCGCACAAAAATGCGTTCATCTGACGGACTCACGTTAAAAATTACATTGCGCTCACTGATTTCTGCACGCAACGGTACTTTGTGCGCATTGTTGCGCGTCGGTTTTACGAGCGCAATTTCCCGACGGATCAAAAAATGAGCGAGGGATGTAATTCCAGTGGTGATTTTCGTGCGTTAACGTTTAAAAAACACGCGTTTAGCGTGCGTTTTTGCGTTACGAATGTAATAGGGCCCTTGGAAAGTGGGCTAAATGTGAGAATTTTTCTGGTTTGGCTATTTTGACCTACAATTTTCACTTCTCCAGTCATTCTCCTGGTTTTCACCTCTCTCTGAATAACCCTGTTAGGAATTTAGCCTTATAATACAACTAAACATGTTGGGCTCTACTCCATTCCTAACGCTAACATGGGGACGGTAAGCAGGATAATGTGCGCTTGCAGATTTTCCCTTACCGTCTCCATGTTCCTATTCCAGGGAAGGTGCTATCTTAACACCTCGCCCCGGAACGCAGCGCTAACCTCTCTGATACCCACAGTAGCACTTCTGCGACACCGCAAGTATCAGCTCCTGGAGTCCATAGGACTCCATGGAGGCACTTTGCGAGATCGTGCAGTGCCGCGTAGTGATCGCTGAGGGATACCAGGAACTATTTGTTCAAAGGCTCACTCTGCTCCCGGCGAGAAGAAGCAGCGTCACCCTGTTCTCCTCCGAGAGGTGAGTATGGGATTTAATGGGGGGCGGGGCTAGAGCCTGTTAAATGACTTTGCATTGCAGAATCATTTCTAACCAGCTTTTAGAAGGTGTTAAAAAAATTTCCTTGTGCGTCCCGGCGGTAAATTGCGCCAGCACTTTGAAATGCCTCACTTGTCAAGAAGCTGAAAATAGAATGCGCTCCCCATATTAAGTATAGGAGACACTTAAGTACAGTAAGCTCGCCCAAGGTGCGAGGCGCAAACATTTTTCACTCCACTGTAGAGTCATTGGTTTGGAATATCGATGCCAGACGTTAAACTTAATAATGTTAGCGCTAACAATTACATATAGCTACACTAGCACCAGCTAAGGAACAGTGCCCATTCAATCCCCAGGGTGTGATACAATAGTCGAACAATGTTGTAAATGTACACAATTGTGTAGAAGTCCAAAAAGTATTAACTACCTTGCAAATACTTGTATTGTTCTCCCCAACTCTTTATTTATCTCAACATAGAAAGACTATAGAAGAACAAAAAAAGGAAAAACATATGGCGTAGTTAAATTTTAACAATTGGGTGTTCTTCAAAACATGAAAAAAATCTACACTTGCGTGGTACAGAGCCTGATTTTTAGTAGGGATGTGCACGGCTGAAAAATTCATTTTGTTTAGTTTAGTTTCGCTACGTTTTTAAATAATTTCATTTTCAGAATTTCCAAACTATTTTCGTTTTGTATTTCGTTTAGTTTCGAATTGGTTTGAAATTTCGAATCGATTCCAAAGTTGTTGATATCCACTTGATAGTTCATTTCAAATTCGATAGTTGATATCAATTATTCAAATTTTTCTTTTATGATGACGACACAGTGTAAAACGAAATACATTTGTTATATACCGTTTCGTTTCGAATTCGTATCGTATCGATTCGTTATTCGGTAGTACTTCCAAAATACGAATTATCAAATTTCGTTCCAAATTCTGAATTTTTCCGAAACGAATGCACATCTCTAATTTTTAGACTGGCTCTGTAATGAGCGCCTCATGCCCCTTGGGAAGGCACTGATCCTCTATGTCGTAATATTGTTTCTTTTTTATGGGGAACATAAGACATAGAACATAGGAAAGTATATCTTAAATCCAAATAATTGAAATATGGTTCGGGGTCTTCATGAACTCATCCTTGTTTAAGCCCCATAATTATATTGGCTCAGAGGTCATGCTTTCAACATCCATAAAGGTGGCATCTTCCCTTCTTTAGCGATCCTCTTGTATATGGTCAGTAACTGATGGGGTGTCCAAAAAAGTAGTGATGCCCAGTATAATAATAAAAAAAATACATTTATTAACCCTTTCACTGCTGTGGGGAACGTCCTCATTGACTCCTAAGGAAAGATATGGGTGGAGATAAAGGTTAATTTGAACCCCGATATCTCCAGACTGTTTTCAGCAGCAGGGTCATGTTTGGTATCATTAGAAAGGCCAGAACATGGCCTTTCCAATGATATCAAACATGACCATATTTAATGTAAAGGATAAAATAATAACAATAATAATACAAAAAGAAAAATGTGTTTTTTTAAGCCGTGAAATGGCTCAGCAGTGAAGGGTTAAATATTTTTTTTTATAAAAATGAAAATGCTGCTAATGAGCACAATGATAAGTGTTATCACTCTGAGCAACAGATAACGGGTACCACTGCACATCTCCCTCTATATGGCGGCATGATCACTGTGACTAACAGGGTTATCCAAAGAGATCCGAATTGCTTGAGAAAGGTAACCGAACGCTGAAAATCAGTGTTCGGTTACCTTTCCTGGCCATTCGGCTATCCAGAGAGCAGGCAATTCGCCAAATCCTGGCGAATTGCCTGCACATACGGTGCCTGTTCGGTGCCTGTTCGAGGGCAGTGAAATCCCTAGAGAAGCAATGCTTCGGCTATTCAGAGAACACAAACCAGCAGTGAAAGGTTCCCTAATGTCCTGCCATTCGTGGTTTAATTCGGCAAATTTATTCAGGAGAATCCCATAGGCTTCAATGTTAAAAATATTCCGTTTTAATTCAATATCTAATAAACCGTTTATTAAAAATTCTGCAGCAAAAAGTCTCTTTATTCATTGATTTTTTAGGATACTTTAAGCATTTTCCAGATTTTTTTTTTTTTAAAAAAAAGTCCGATTTTTTTTTTTTTTTTCTCAGTTGCTTATTTTTTTTGTAACAGCTCTCTTTATTATCATTCCCTGGACCTCCTGTGAAAATTTCAGACATTTTCGCTCAGTAGTTTCTTTGCAAACAGCGTTTCATTTTCCCAGATTCATACAAATGGTTTTTCTAATTTATTCACTGCCTCCTCTACGTCACAGCTGCTTCGGCTCTGTGTGATTCGGCTCCTTTTCGGCTCATGTTCGGCTCCTGTTCGGCTTTTCGAAGGTTAATCCAGATGTTTTTGCTTGTTTTCAGCGTGCATTCGGTTACTTTTCGTCAGGTTTTCGGCAGCTTTTCCTGCAATTCGGGACCCTGTGCTGTTTGCTGAATACACCGCAGGGTCACCGAAATGCAATCGGCAAAAGGAACCGAATTGAAGAGAACGAAAAGTCACCGAACGTGCGGTGACTTTTCGAATCTCTTTGGATAACCCTGTAAGTGATTTTTTTGTTCTGAGAAAATATTTTACCAGGAAGGATACATTGAGATTTCTCTCGTTTTCAAGTATGTCCTGGGTGTATATGCACAAATATAATTGAATTGGCGCCACTGATAACACCTTGCACAGTTATTATAATGCAACTAGCTAAACTCTTCATTGTGAGGTTAAAAATACCCAGTGACTGGTAACATCTTTCTAGCCTGTGACTTAAATGTGAAATAAATATCTTTCTGCTGGAGAGATCTCAGATCATCCAGTCTTGACAAAAGAAAACTGATATGTAGCCCAGGGATATCTCAACATAGTACACACAAACAGTAAATCAACGCGTGGAGATTCATCCATCATATGCCAGGCAGGTTCAAACGTCTGCACCATGGGTTTTAAGGGTAATTAAAAATGTGTTCTTTGATGCGGGCAGGAAACCTATCCTCTGTATTGAAAGACCTGTACCCTAACTTATCAGAAGCGTCAACACTTTAATAATGGAACAGACACCACATCCTTTCACCTGGCACTGTCTATCCTGACACTTTGAGTAGTGCGTGATTTAATATCGCTAAGTCCTTTTCCTTTTATAAACTAAAAAAATAGCAAAAATATAAAAAAATTATACTTTTATTCACTATGTGTAAAAATTTAAAATAATAATAAAAAATAAAAAAAATGATGCTGCACTAACGATTTTTTTTTGCTAAAATCACGTAATTTCTTAGAAAAAAAGTTAAAGTTTCCCAGTTCTAAATTTTTTATTCAAGTGTACCCCATAGAATATATAACTGCAAAGGCTCGGATGATAATATGTGAAAAAATTTTTTTTTACATGCTGTAGATGATTGGAAATTCACATTTTATTGCATTTTTTTCTTTTAACATTCAGGCAGGGCATGACGTATACATATAGTAAGAAAAAAAGAAAAAAAGATGAGTAGGACCTCCAGTGGAGAGTGTGCCAGGAACTTTATTCAGGGACAGCAGACCCCATAAGCAAATTGTTGTGACGTTTCGACATGTTTGATTAAGACCTTTGGGTCGAAACGTCACAACAATTTGCTTATGGGGTCTGCTGTCCCTAAATAAAGTTCCTAGCACTCTCCCCACTGGAGGTCCTACTCATCGTTTTTTCTTGTCAAATCTTGGGATCAGTGGCATCCCTACCCTGGGTAGAGACCTCGTGGAGTTCTTCGGTCTGGGCTCACTTCCGGCAGAGGCCGCGGCATCTTCATTTCATATACATATAATAATGATATATTATAAATCTGCCGAGTGTGCCGAAAAAAAGGATGTATAACTTATCTGGGTCGTGTAATAAAACGTGGCTTCAAATCGCATTTAACATGATGAGCAAAAACGGTAAAAATTAGCTCAACACACAGAGGTGAAATGGCTCAGCAGTGAAGGGGTTAAATAAAACTAGTTAAACAAATATCATCAACAAAACAAAGAGACATAATTCAGATCTCTTTTAATAGTATGTACTTATGCAGGTGTCACATGTTCATTACAGAGAAGAGAAAAACATCGAGGCCTTACAATTAACAAAGATATAAACCTTGAAACAATAATGAAAATGTGTTCATGCGAGTGTTTGTTTACTGTTTATTTATCACTGCAACATTTCAATAAAGCATTTGTTTTTTTGTTATTCAGTAAGAGTAACTATTAAAATGTTGGCACTGTTTTACAATTCAGGAGGGCGAGAGTTATTGTTTATATAATAGGAAGTAAAATATTTTATGAGCGTGTGTCCTTAACCTGTAGTCATGGATAACAGAAGAAATTACAATCAGGACAGTAAGGTCATAATACACAAATACATTATAATGGAAAAGGCTTTTTCATATTAACCCACAGCATGCTGACAATGTATCGAATGATTCGTAACATGTAGAAATCAGTACAAACGGTATGATTGTTTTCTCCATCCTGGGTTACACAAACTGCAACAATTGCAATGGAAATGGAGCTGCTCAATTGCTGTTGGTCACAGGCGGTTGGTACCACAAGCAGAATATCAGTCAGATTTGTGAACAGGATATCTCAAGTGTGACTGACACAGAGATAGATAAGTAAATATGCATCTCTGTATGTGACTGGAAATTCTGCTCTCTTTTCTTTTTTAGCTCCAATTGTCACATTCGCCAAACGTAGGGTAAACGCACAGGATATTTTGACATTTTATAGGGGTAATGTGGTGGCAATAATAAAGAGGGGCCATGGGACAACATTTTTGAAAATATGTCTGTTCTTGGAAAGACAACCTATAAACCACTGGGCCAAATTACAATCTAGGTGCGAACGTTAACGCTAACGTTAACGTTAGCCGCGGTGTCTACCGCATATTACAATCCAAACGCAAACAGGATAAGTAACCCGTTTGCGTTTGGTACCTTGCGCTTTTCAGCGCGAGGTTACTGTACTTTGCGCTCCCTATACTTAACATGGTGAGCGCAAAGTGTTAATCAGCATTAGGATTACAAAGTCCTAACGCTGATTAATGTCCGGCTCTGGTTAGAGGAAAGTTAACCAAAGTCAGGACTTGCTGTTAACGGATTCCGCTTCTGCAGAATCCGTTAACACCAGCCAAAAAAATAGTAAAAAGAACCGCCTCCACCGTCCGGCGGGAGCAGGGAGAGACTGGGGAAAAAGTTCCTCAGTCTCCCCCTGTGTATCACTATGCTGACCTGCCGGATCTCGTGAGGTGAGATCCGGCAGGTCATGTGACCGCCGGCATCTGGCTCAATGGAGTCCTATGGACTCCATCGAATGGATGCTCGCGGCTGCGCTCAGCGCTGCCGCGAGCATCCCAGGGTGTAGCGTCAGCTACAAATGCAGGCAGCATATTTTGCGCTTGGATTGCAATCCCCCGTTAAAGTGGGGGCGGAAGGGGGAAAACTGCGGGCACAGTTTTTTTCTCCCTACCGCACCTGTTTTAACGGAAGATTGTAATAGAGCCCACTATATTTAGGCTGATATCAGAACATATTTATGTTGTGAAAGTTTGTGGAATGTGGCGATTGGTGGGTGAGATGTTGTTACATAATTTTTTATCTAATTATAGCTTGTAGAGTGATTTTTTCCTTTGTTAGATTCTATTTATGTCATGTGAGTCCCCGGCATGCGCCGCGGTGGGACCTGTCACAGGTAGACATACCCATCTCTCTGTGTCTAGCTATCAGTATATCTACCGCAATATGTATTATATAGGCATATTTATATCTATGCCTATCTTTAGATACCAGGCCATTAGGCGCAGCTGGCCTAAGACATCAATGGCTGCTTTTCCAGTCTGCTGGAGGAAATAATTAAGCAGGTTCATGACAATTTTCTCTGGAGTCATCAAAGGTGTGAATTAAATATAACACCTCTTTGGGGTCTACCCAGCAGGCAGAAAGAGCAATTGCTCCTGGCAGGGAGAAGACGCAGACAGAGTGGCACCCCAACCGCATATCAAAGAAGCAGTCACATTCTCTGATCACAGAAGGTCTTTGGGAGATGATTGATAGACCAGGGAATTAAGAGTAATGACAAGCATACTGAGCATGCTCAGGAGAGGGGAACTCTGGAATATGTAGTGCAGGATGCTGTGCCATTTGTGGGTGGGTTTTGGAAGGACCAGGAAGTGTATAAATTCTGAAAACTGGCCATGTTCTATGGCTGATCACGCGGGGTACATTCGAGTGATGATGATCGATCCATGCTGTCCATGTTTCTATCTCCAGGCCCCGGGAGTCGCCGATGCTAGCTTACTGATTAGCTTGTTGTAAGTAACGCTCTGTGCTTAATCCCTTTCTTTTATTTGCTGTGTAGTGTGTAATTAATTGATTTATTCTAGCTATAATTTTTCCTGTAACAATGCACTGTGATTTTTCTATATCATAAATAAATTAAACGTATTTAAGTTCTGCTTCTGGCTGATGAGATCCACGCTAACTAAGAGATTGGAGTAATTGCTGATTTTTTTAAGCTCGGGTAGATACGAAAGTGTGCTTTTGCGGTTTCTGGGGGACGGCAGGGATAGGGGCAGTGCGGTTGCTTAGCCCTGCGTCTCTCGCTGCGACGCGCGTAGTGTCCATGAGGACTGGTGGCAGCGTAACTAATAAAATAGGAAAGTGAGCCCAGGGATTGTGGGAGACGTAGTCATTACCCGCTTCAAGAGAAGACTTGTACTGTGTTGCAATCCTGGGATCATTGTATCACGCTCTGCGTCCCTGTTGCGAGAGAGAAGTGTGCAGAGACAGTTAGTGGGTGGCTTAACCCAGCGTCTTTCGCAGCAGCGCGCGTAGTAGTCTTGACAGGACCCGTATTCAGGGTTTGGAAGGCTGAACCCCGTATGTAGGGGTCAATATGCTGATAGGAGGATATGCAGACTGTACCTTTTGGTGGTATAAACAGGCACTGGGGAATTCAAGACAAGGTACAAAATCAGTTATTCAGAAAGAGAAGCCAGGGGGTGATCCGTGGTCAGGGTAACAGAAGGGCGGCAGAGTCCGGTGTACATGGCTAAGGGTCTGGTAAACGTATGTCAACAGGAGCAGAGCAATACAGGTCTTTACTGCTTGCTGGGTATAGCATCAATACCGAAGCACTTATGGGAAGGGAGAGTGGACTTTTATTTCAGGTGGGGAAGGTGTGGTGTATGTGTGTTTTGAGTTAACTGTTTATGTTCCGGTTGCAGGTAGTGAGTCTCAGGGCAGCACTTTTCAAGTAGCCGCCCAAGTGCAGACACGGATTCTAAGTTACAGGCATGAATCCTGACAGGTGCAGGCTCGGATCCTGACAACTTATAATGTGTACTTTTTAAATGGTGTTTCAAATTGTATTTCTGAACACTAGAGAGAGTTTCTTGATTATTGTTTGAGATTTTAGAGAATAGACATTTGTGGCTTTCGAGATCTTCGAGATCATTCGAGATCTTCAAAAATAATGGCTGTACAAATGACAGCGCACGTTTGAGTCAGAAATAACAGAAGTAATGTGTTTTTATATCTATAATTGCTGTTTGAGTACTCAGTCATCACCCTTTAAATAACTTACAGGTCATAATGACCATTAAAGTGTTTCAGAAACACAGACCCATTCATACACTGAACGTCCTTCACATATTGACTCCCATTCCTACATAATGACCCCTTCACACACTGATCTCCCCTTTATACATACTGACTCACCTAAGAGAAGCAGACGCCCCCTTCACATATACATTGTCTGATGCTCGCCCAATCCTCCCGACTTGAACATTTCTCCTTACAGTGGCTGGTGCTGTCACTATGCAAGGAAGCCTCTCTCTTCTGTGTACAGGGCAGGCACTGTAATGGTAGGTGGATAGAAGAGCATGCATCACCCAGGCTCCGTATTTTTGGGCATGAGCTCATATGGCTGCCACTCTCCTGCTGTATGGTGCACACTGCTACCATCATGAGGGGACTGAGTGGCATCCTGCAGTGCCTAATACAGAAAAAACGGTGTTGCACCTGATCCCCACCAGGGAGGCTGCAACTACCAGATATATCCAGCCCGGTAATATGTAACAAGAAAAAAAGTGTCATCTGCGCTTATCCCTATAACACTGAGTGAAACAAAACACAATTAGAGGTTTTAGTTTACTTGAATGGCCATTGGAGTGAAAGATCACCTGCCACGTCAAGGCACCTCCAATAAAGGTAAGTACTACCTAATGAAACCAAAGTCTGCTCTCTAGTAAGCCATATATGCTCATGCTGCTTCTCAGTCATAAGGAAGAATGGTGGGCTTTCATTTAAATCCCTCTCAGAAATAATCCCACCATGGGATCAAAAACAAAACCACGGAACGGAATAGCTGCAAAGACGACCTGGCTAGAAATACAAACATGTTACAGGGCTGGATACTTCTGGTAGTTGCAGCCGCCCCGGTGGGGATCACGTGTTTTTCTGTATTATGCATATTTTGTTGTATTTACAGCCAGGTCGTCCTTGCATCTATTCCGTTTTTCCTGCAGTGCCTAGCTCCCCCGACCTCTCAGATCACCTTGGTCCCATTGTTCCCCATAAGATGAATGGCACTGCTCCCGTTGGGACAGGCAGGAAGCACCTTTGTACAGCCACCGTTTCCCAGTTTTTCAAAAACCAGTTTGCGAGAACAAGTCGCATCCTATGACTGCCCCCATCCCACCCAGTTCCTATGCCCAGAATTAGTAGTGTCATTACCTAGTCAGGTAAAGCAGTGTACATTTTGCTGTAAAATTATATTAGCAGCACTGCCAGTGAGGGTTTTTTCTCATCTCCATCTGTATTTCCATATGATACTCCTACCTCTATCTATGTTTTGGGATGTATATGTCTTTGAATTGTGTAAGCTGGTCTTTACAATGTCCACTCCTGTTGTGGACATGACAATAATAGCCTTACCCCCCCAACCTTATGTACATCTTGGTTTAACCCTTGTCCTACCATGATTGCATCAGAAGCAGACACAGCAACTGAGGATCGTGTTAACATGTTGTGTCTTTGCAAAATAAAATTCTTTGTTGTAAACACATTTTATCTGCATTTGGGCTCCAGAACATGCTTCTAAGGTTTTAGCACCTCGGGCATCATGCTCACGGTGCTAACACTTTTTAAAACTTGCCGGGACTGTCACTAACTGACTTTTTCCCAGCTGATCCTGCACGGAGCTCAAATTAGCAATAACTCCATCCAGCCAGCAGATGGCGACATCTGTCTGATTAAAAGTTTATTAACAAGTAATATTCCCAAATATTTTTAACCATATAATTAATTAAAAGTGATTTTCAAAAAAAAAAAGCTAAAAAACTGGTTACTGACAGCTTTTTTTGGAGCTTCTATCGGTAGTGAAAGAGTTGAAGAACAGCCTAAATTAGCATAATGAGGTTTGAAAATTGGTATTTGACAATCTCAATAAGGGGATATCAGTTGATCATTTTAATCTCATTAGCCAAGTTGTGTGGTTTATAGTGAAGAGTATAGTTATTCATCTATTTTATGCCAGAAGGATTGTATTCTATGTATTCGATTTATTAAAATGAATTTCACTGTTTTCTTTAAAGCAGTATTCTGTCGGCATCTTACAAAGATTCATGGAAGCTTTCATAAAACACTGTGCTAAATAATAACACTTTTCCCAGTAGTAAATGAAGGAAAACCAATGGTAAGTCTCATTATCATAATTGTGCCTTCGGTTAAATAATTATACAGCCCTCTCTACATCACTCATCTGATTAAAGCTAGGCTTTGCCTTGATAATAATATTCATGAGCAGATATTTGTATTTCTTTCGTTTTTTTTATGGTTTTCAAATCATGGCATAAACCAATATTGGACAAGTTGTATAAGCCACTTGATAAATCAAAGTTTTATCGAGATCTAGAGCCATGTTTAGAAACCGAGATAAAAGCATACCAACAATTTATAAAAGCTATATTTTTTTCCACAGTTCAGTGAAAAATGAAAGCATGATTCAAAGAAAACACTTTAAAAACAGCTCTTCCTATATAATTGTGCATACAGGGTTTCGAGAAATTATTTTTGCTTGACATTCTGTAGAAATATAGCTACTCTGGTGACAGACAACTAGATTGCATTTGCATGCTCGCTCGCTCGCTCTTTGATGTTTCTTTCATCTGAAATTACTAGATCTATTTACATGACTCAGATTCAAATTTTCAGACATGCTCCAAAATGGTTTAAAAAAAAATTTGATGAAATCTCTTTAGCGACTTCAATAACATTCTGATAACATAGTATTCAGGGCAGAAGAATGGTTCCAAAAAGAAATTTTAGTACATATGAATTAGACTTCCCTTATCACAAAATGACTCGAGCAATTGCCAGAATACTGCTCTACACAATATACTCAATTGTATGCAGTGAATAAAACATAACAAGAAAAAAGGGTTGTCATTTGCGCTCGCCCCTGTAGCTCCATGCGAAACAAAATACAATCAGAGGTTTCATTTTACTTGAATGGCCATTAAAGTGTAAGCTCACCCCCCACGTCAGGGCACTTCTGGCACCTTTTGTTGTATCCCCAGTCATATCATTATTGCTGCTGCCTCTTTCCGTGGTTTTCTTTTTAATTCCAAAGTGGAATGGTTCCTGGTAAGGGTATAAATGCAAACCCACCAGTCTCTCTCGTGACTGGTAAGCAGCATGAGCATATGTGGTTGCTTAGAAAGCAGCTCTTGGTTTCATTAGGTAGGACTCACCTGACCAGAGGTGCCGTGATGCGGCAGGTGAGCTTACACTTTAATGGCCATTCAAGTAAACCAAAACCTCTGTTTTGTCTTGCATTAAAGTGTAAGCTCACCCGCCACGTCACGGCACCTCTGGCACATTTTGTTGTAACCCCAGCCAGGTCATTATTGCTGGTGAGCTTGCACTTCAATGGCCATGCAAGTAAACCAAAACCTCTGTTTGTGTTTTGTTTCGCATGGAGCTACAGGAGTGACCGCAAATGACAACCCTTTTTTCTTGTTATGTTTTATACATGGAAGAGGCTGGATACTTCTGATCTATGCAGCCACCCTGTTCGGGAATAGGCGCAAAACCATATTTTCTGCATGTATGTAGTGAATGTTAATAATTTTTGTGTGTATGTTAATGATTTCTTAACACCTTAACCCCTTCACCTCTGTGATCATGTATACACGATCAACGATTGCAGACACAGCAGCCAGAAATTCTGTTAACACGATCTGGGGCTGTGCTGCATGACTGCACGTGTAATTTGTTTGTTGCAAACAAATTTCATTTGCTTTTGGGCTCCAGAAGGTGCCCCCAAAGGGGCCCGTGCATCATTTGATAGCGCGTGTCTTACGTGCCACTGCTATGGCGCTGAAGGATTCGGCAGGGGTCCGTGTGCCGCAACTGTCACTGTCAATAGATTATTACAGTAAGGAATAAATTGGTAATATTCAGGGGTAAAGTCCTAAAAAAAATAAGCGTGGGAACTCCCCATGATTCCTCTCCCCCAATAAACTGAAACGCAACACAAACACACACAAATCATAAATATTTATGTAGATATATGTAGATTCTGGAAAAAATACATGATAAATCAATATCTATTGTGACTTAACAGCGGAAGATATGCTTGATCAGCTGAATTCAAGCTTTATAGTGTATGGAACCAATGGAAACTGAGTTCCCTCTGCAGAAATAGTGCAGGAACTGTGTTCGCCTTGGACTTGACCCCTGGTAATATTCCTAAATATATTTTTTTTACTGTATAACTATTTATAAATTATTTTCCAAAAACATTGGTTCCTGACAGTAGTTTTCTGGAAAATCCTTTGAAGACATTAAATAGAAATATTGATTATTGAAAATTACAATATGTTTGTGGAAGACATTAACATTTTTTCAGTGTATGTTAGCTGCGAATATAGTTCTCTTATTATCACTGTTTATATCAATGATGCATATGAAAAAGTATCAGCAATTTATTCTAGAAAATATAATTATTATCACCGCTATTATTAAATTGCTATCACTCTACAATAATTTCCGTTCATTTCTTTTTCTCTGACGCTCTTGTAGATTATCCTTTGGCTTATAGCTTCATAAATATAGGCGTATCACAGAGCACAATGTCTTAACACTGGGTATATCTTAATTTGAGCAATAAATTATATTTGACACGCGGTTGCTACGGGTACTTTTTGAGTTAATTGTCGAGTGAGGGAATAGCTGTGAAATAGAGCTAAGTAAAAATACACAAAACTAAATTCTGAGAGGAGAATGTATTCATTTATGAGATGCATTAACCCCTTCACTACCAATACACTTTTGTTGAAATAAATGTTAAGGTAACTTTATTTCATGGATGGGATGAGCAGTTAAGTCGATTTTGCATTGTAATGTAATGAAGAGCACTCATTAGCATATCAAAAGCCCATTTTCACACCTTTTTAAGGCTGGCCGTCCACTGGCACCGTAGTTGGGCGACTGACTTGGTCACCTGACTACAGACAATGCCATCGGTCAATCAGGGTCGCCCACTGGAAGCCTCTGTGGATGACCAGGATCGGCCGATGGACAGGCCGCCGGGTGAAAAGGAAAAAAGAAAAACCCCGCTGCGGGGTGAAAAAAAGCTGTATTTGATGGAATGCCCTTGTCCAGCGTTGCCGGCTCATAGTGAGAAAAAAAACTCACCAGGCTGCAGTTTATTAACCTCCCCTTTCCCTGGTGCTGAAAATGCACTTTAATTATGCAAACACCACAAAAAAGTATATAAACCATAAGTATTGCACAAAAAAGGCAACTAAATAGGATTTCAGTTTTATTTTTTTTACGTTTTCTCTGTGGGAGGGGTTACGTCCGCCAGCCCAGCGTCATTGCTGCAGCAACTGGCACTAAAAGTTGCACTGAATTTTGGTTTATTGTGGAGAAAATGTAGTAACAAATAACATACATGCAGGGTTATTCAAAGAGATTTGAAAAGTCACCGCACGTTCGGTGACTTTTCATTCTCTTCAATTCGGTTCCTTTTGCTGATCCCATTTCGGTAACCCTGCGGTGTATTCAGCAAGCACCACAGGGTCCCCGAATTGCAGGGAAAAGCTGCCGCAAACCCGACGAAAACTAACCGCAAAACCCACCGAATGCATGCCGAAAACCCCCAAAAACATCTGGATTAACCTGCCGAGAACCACGGAAAAAGCCCGAGCAGGAGCCGATCGCACGCAGCGAAGCCGCCGAGACGCAGACGAAGGAGGCGAGTGAATTAGAAAAATACTTTGTTTGAATCTGTGAAAATGAAACGCTGTTTGCAAAGAAACTACTGAGCGAAAATGTCTGAAATTTGCATATGAGGTCCAGGGAATGATAATAAAAAGGGCTGTTACAGAAAAAATAAGTAAACTTTAAAAAAAAATCGGACTTTTAAAAAAAAAAAAAACAGAAAAATGCTTAAAGTATCCTAAAAAATCTATAAATAAAGAAACTCTTTACTGCAGAATTTTATAATGAACAGTTTATTAGATATTGAATTAAAACGGGAATATTTTTAACATTGAAGCCTATGGGATTCTCCTGAATTAACTTGCCGAATTAAACCACCGAATGGCAGGGCATTTCGGGAACCTTTCACTGCTGGTTTTCGTTCTCTGAATAGCCGAAGCAGTGCTTTTTTATGGGGATTTCACTGCCCTCGAACAGGCACCGAACAGGCACCGTATGTGCAGGCAATTCGCCAGGATTTGGCGAATTGCCTGCTCTCTGGATAGCCGAATGGCCAGGAAAGGTAACCGAACGCTGATTTTCAGCATTCAGTTACCTTTCTCAAGCAATTCGGATCTCTTTGAATTACCCTGATGGTTATTCAGAGAGAGGTGAAAAGCAGGAGAATGACTGGAGAATGCAAAATTCTAGCAGGGTTATTCAGAGAGCGTGAAAAGCAGGAGAATGACTGGAGAACGACTGGAGAATGAAAAATTCTAGGTCAAAATAGCCAAACCATAAAAATTCTCCCATTCATCTCACTTTCCAAATCGGCTATTTTGACCTAGAATTTTTCATACTCCAGTCATTCTCCTGCCTTTCACCCCTCTCTGAATAACCCTGTAGGTCAAAATAGCCGATTTGGAAAGTGAGATAAATGGAAGAATTTTTCTGGTTTGGCTATTTTGACCTAGAATTTTCCATTCTCCAGCCATTCTCCTGCTTTTCACCTCTCTCTGAATAACCCTGATAGTATGATAATTGTCCTCTGCCCGAAACCTTGCTACTTTTTTTCTCCAATAAACTGTCCTTCATTGCAACATTGAGTTCCACACTATTCTTTGCTTCAGTTTATCTGGTATATCCTTGGATCTGGGTTGACATATCTCCCCCTTCTACAACCTAACCTTACTCCTGTGCTCACTTATTTCTCTCAACTGAGTTCAGTTAAACATCCATTAAAGGGGTTATTCAAAGAGCACCGAAATTTCACTGTAATTTCGGTGCTCTTTCATTCGACGCACTTCGGTGCGATTCAGCGAATTAAATTCGCTGACCTGCCGTGAATTCAGCATTCACCACAGAGTCCCTGAAGTGTGCCGATTGCATCTACCAAATGTCACCGATATGGATGAGCTGTTCGGTTCGATCAGTTTGGAGTTCGATTCGAACTTTGGCCATTCGCAAGTTCGCGAACTTCGAACTTTTTGGCGTGTTCGGTTCGAGTTCGAAAAAAAAAATATTTTGAAAAAAGTATAAAAAATGCTTAAAAAATACTAAAAAATCTAGAAATAAAGAGACACATTACTGCAGAATATTATAAGCAATGGTTTATTAGATATTGAATTAAAAAACTATCTAATGTCATTGTCTAGGTGCAAAGATTCTCACCTCTAAATGACCTGTGCTCTCAAACGGCGTAAACAAAAGGTGTTTAATTAGTGTTTGGAAATAACATGTGCTTCTAATTAGCAATTAGAATTTGATACATTGCTTGCAGACTGGCTGGGGGCTCCAGTCCTCACTGGGTGGGGGCTCCTGCACATGTATGAACAAACACTGTTTTGAATTCTAAGAAGTGTTCATTTCTACTATATGATCCTCTCTGATATGCTGTTTAACCCCTTAAGGACCAGGCTCTGTAAAGCCAATCATTAATGATGTAGATGTTATGTCATTTGTCATCAAGGGCTTAATAAAATCTTTATCACACTCCTTAGATTTAAACGTAATATTCCAGTATTTGTATGCCTCTAGGGTTGCCACCTTTTCATCAAGCCAAACTCGAACACTCTAGTGTTGGATTCGAGTGGACATCTTTTTTTTTGGAGAGTATAAATTATGGCACATGGTATGCATGGCAGACTGGTATTATGCATGGAAGACTGGTATTATGCATGGCAGACTGGTATTATGGGAGACTGGAAAGGCTGGCACACACTGGTATTATACATGGCAGACTGGAAAGGCTGGCACACTGTTATGGCACACACTGGTATTATGCTGCATGGCAGACTGGAAAGGCTGGCACACTTATGGCAGATTGGTATGGCTGGCACACTGTTATGGCACACACTGGTATTATGCTGCATGGCAGACTGGAAAGGCTGGCACACTGTTATGGCACAAACTGGTATGCTACATGCCAGACTGGAAAGGCTGGCACACTGTTATGGCAGACTGAAAAGGCTGGCACACTTATGGCAGACACTGGTATTATATTTGGCAGACTGGAAAGGCTGGCACACTGTTATGGCACACACTGGCATTATGCTGCATGGCAGACTGGAAAGGCTGGCACACTGTATGGCACACACTGGTATTATATTTGGCAGACTGGAAAGGCTGGCACACTTATGTCAGACTGGTAAGGCTGGCACAGTTTATGACACACACTGGTATTATATTTGGCAGACTGGAAGGGCTGGAACACTTTATGGCACACACTGGTATTATTTATTATTCTGCAGCAGACTGGAAACAAAGGCTGGCACACTCACTGTCTGCGAGCCTCCCTTGAGTTGACTGGCGGGCGGCGGCGTCAGAGTGGATGGAGTGGAGAGCTGCTGGCTAGTCTGGCAAGATCAACCGCATCCATGTTCCAGGTCCGGAATCCGGATGAAGACATCACAGAGCACGTCCTCTCCTTAGCTGCTCGCTCTGCACACTGCCCGGCTGGGAGGCCTAGGAAGGGAGCAGCCCGCAGGTGCACGAGCAACCACATGAAACAACGTCACGTGAGAGTGAGCCTGTTGCGCCTGCGCGACCATGACTGCGGCTCAGAGGACGACACGTGACGCAGACCAGCCAATCCCTCTTCAGCCTGGAAAAAATGGAAGGAGGAAAAGACCGTGGTGCCGGGGGAACGCAGGAAATGTAAGTATAACCTTGGATTCATGTGTCCGGGTGGCAGAGGGTGCCACTTCACTTTTTATTTTTAACCCTTATTTTATGGAAAACTCACTGTTCCTTTAAAAACGTATTTTTTTAAACTTTTTGTCCTTGTTTCCTGTCCCCCAGGGCACTACCCGGACCCTCATACACCTTTTATGGCAAATATCTTGCATATATGCCCTCTTGGAGGGCACTCTAAAAACTGAACTTTTGACTCCCGTTGACTTGCATTGAATTCGGTTCGTGTTCGCGTTTGAACTCGAACTTTTGAAATTGTTCGGGTTCGAATGCGAACCGAACACGGGGGTGTTCGGCTCATCCCTAGTCACCGATAAACCTGGCGAACGCATCCAATAAACTGCTATAAAAACACTGAATGCATCTGATAAAAAGCCGAATGCAGCTGCAAACCGCAGAACACAACCAGCGATTTTCTGAACAGACCACTGAACATCTCCGATCAGTTGCCGAATGCTGCTGAAAAGAGCCAATCAGCCTCTGAACAGGGGTAGAAAAAACAAAACCTGCAATTTTTAAAAGGCATTAAATAATGTATAAGGTCCTATGAATAACAACAAAATGGTCTGCTACAGAAATAAAAAAAACACAATTTAATCCCTTCACTACCGATATCAAGATATTTTGGGCTTCAAAGGCATCATCTGGTGCCCCAATATCGAGATATCTCAATATGCTAATTTGCAGCGCAAAAGCAAATGAAATTTGTTTGCTGCAAATGAACTTCGTTAGCTTTTGTGCTGCAGAAGGTGCCCCCAAACTTTTGGCCCTGTGAGCATAATGCCCAAAGAGCTAAAACTGGAAAATCGGCAGCTGAAAGCTCTGAAATATTGGGCTTTCAGAAGCTGTCAGCAGCCGATGCAGGAGAAACAGAAGAAAATAGCTTTGCTGTTAAAGCCGCTGTAACTCAATTTGCCAATAGATGGTGCCATCTACTGGCAAATAAGTTATTACAGTAATAGATATGTATTACTGTACAATTTATTAAAAATAATTTTTCAAAAAAACACTGCTTTCTGACAATTTTTTTTTGGAAAATCACTTGGCAGTGAAGGGGTTAAGACAAAATCGGATTTTATTTTTGCCAAAATGCTGCAAATGAAAAAATTTAATGGCTGAATACAATTTTTATAAAAACTGATTATTTTTTTACATTGAAACCTATTGGATTCGCCTGTTTAAACCTGTCAAACGAAAGCACTGAAAATCTGGGCATTTCAAGAACTTTTTACCAGCTTTATGAATAGCCGAATTGCCATGAAATTGCACCATACGGTGATATTCACTGTTCGCTACAATTTGGTGGCACATTCAGCAGTCTTTGAAGAACCCCTCAAGATGATGTTTATTCTCGGTCTCTGTTATAGACTGATGTCAGATGGGCTCCCTTTCTAGATCCCCTTTCATTATAACTGATGTATACATTTGTTTACTATCAGGGTTATTCAAAGAGAATCGAAAAAGTTACCGCATATTCGGTGTCTTTTCGTTCTCTTCAATTCGGTGCGATTTGGCGATCCCATTTCGGAGACCCGGTGATGTATTCGGCAAGCACCACAGGGCCGTCATAGTGCAGGGAAAAGCTGCCGCAAACCCGACGAACACTCACCGCAAAACCCGGGGAAAGCTCATCGAAACCCACAAAAACATCTAGATTAACCCGGCCGAACACGCCGGAGAAACCCGACTAGCCACCGATCACAGCGCAGAGCAGCCTCCGTTCATAGGGCAGAGCAGCCGCCAGAAAAACCGACACGCAGACGAAGGAGGTGAAAAAAAAACCAGTACGCTTGAAAGTTGGAAAATTTAAACGCTGTTTGCAAAAAAAACTACTGAGCGAAAATGCCTGGAATTTACATCTAAAATCTTATGAATGATAATAAAAAGGGCTGTTACAGAAAAAAGAAAAAATGATTTAAAAACAAAACTGGAAAAAAGTTTTGCCAAAAAAATCCCAAAAAAACAGATCCTAAAAAATCTATGAATGAAGAGACTTTTTACTGCAGAATTTAATATTAAACGGTTTATCAGATATTGAATTAATACAGGAATATTTTTAACATTGAAGCCTATGGGATTCGTCTGAATAAATCTGTCAAATGAAACCACCGAACAGCAGGGAAATTCGGCAACTTTTCCCTGCTGGTTTTTGTTCTCTGAATAGACGAAGCATTGCTTCTCTATGGGGATTTCACTGCCCTCAAACAGGCACCGAACAGGCACCGTATGTGCAGGCAATTCGCCAACATTTGGCAAACTGCCTGCTCTCTGACTAGCCGAATGGCCACGAAAGGTAACCGAACGCTGAATTTCCCTGTTCAGTTACCTTTCAGCCACAATTCGGATCTCTTTGAATAACCCTGTAGTTTTTGAATAAAGAAGTCACGGCATCAGTTTACACTTTTGTCACAAAAATAGTTTACACTCTTGTCACTACTAACTGTAAGGATGCCGAGAAAATAACTATCTCTGCTAATTGATGCAAATAAAAAGTTTGGGAACTAAAAAATAAAATAATTTATCACAAGTAGCCATGCCAGGTCCCGTCTACTCCTTGTGAGATCTTAATCATTTCTGAGGATAACACATGCCAATAATTGAGGCACTGTGTAAAAGGAACAGATAACTATAGTGGCAGGTTAAAAGGTAAACGTAAAGCAAGTGGTCAGAGAAACAAATGAGTTTTCAGGTCATTGCCTCTAATGGATAACACAGCGATGTGAAAGTAAGTGAAATGTTCATGAAGTACTGTAAGAATTTGTCAACAAAGTTTGCCTTAAAAAAGAGCAATATATATTTATTTTTGGAGCATTCTTCGAAAATACAAGCAAAAAACACATATATCGAATTTTTTAAAATTATAAAAGCAGATTTTTCTGGTAACAGAAATTATTTCTTTAAACCATCCTGAATCTCCTGATTCTGTGGTAGATTAGATTGGTTTGCTACAATGTTACATTCCACAATTAAGATTAATGACTGTGTTAGAACAACAAAATGCTTGACATTGATTATCTGCCTTTAACACAAAATGATTAAAATGTTCTTTTTTTAGAAGAGCCCATTGTTCATTATGCAGATAAGCGATAATAAATAATAACTTACTATTGACTTTCTTCTACTTTACACCAAAATAATGTTAGAAGACATACCATTCAATAAACGGTTATCACATTGCTATCATTGTGTTACATTTGTCTGCAGGTATTTTATGAAGTTCATTTATAGAATAGTTTAAAATATAGTAATATTTTGATATTCAAAGTGTCATAAAATATATGATGAAGAAACACAGACCGTCATGGTGCACATGTGGAAACAATTGGGACTATTAACCGAACTAAAGGGGGTATAAATATGGTGATGTTTGTATTGCTACTCAATGGCCAACTGAAGAAGCCATGATTTGCTAGGCGAAACGAGTTTTGCCTCTCTATTGTTTAAAATAAATGGTTTTAATGTATCTTTACTCCCCTTGGATCGTTTGTAGGCTTTATTGGAAGTTGTGGCCAGCTCCAAACAACTTCTGAGTGCTTAATGTAAGCTTAATACTGGTGTCACAAAATACATATGGCATTTAGCCATTTATACCAGCAGTTCTTACAGTTGTGCTCATACGTTTACATACCCTGGCAGAATTTATGATTTCTTGCCCATTATTCGGAGACTATGAATGATAACACAAAAACATTTCTTTCACTCATGGTTTAGTGTTTGGCTGAAGCCATTTATTATCAATCAAGTGTGTTTACGCTTTATAAATTATAATGACAACAGAAACTACCCAAATGACCCTGTTTAAAAGTTTACATACCCCCAGTTCTCAATACCGTGTATTGCCCCCTTTAACATCAATGACAGCTTGAAGTCTTTTGTGGTATTTGTGGATGAGGCTCTTTATCTTCTCAGATGGTAAAGCTGCCCATTCTTCTTGGCAAAAAGCCACCAGTTGCTGTAAATTCTTGGGCTGTTTTGCATGAACTGCACATTTGAGATCTCCCCAGAGCTGCTCTATGATATTGAGGTCAGGAGACTGAGATGGCCACTCCAGAACCTTCATTTTATGCTGCTGTAGCCAATGACAGGTCGACTTGGCCTTGTGTTTTGGATCATTGTCGGCCTTGTGTGTTGGAATGTCCAAGTAAGTCCCATGCGCAGCTTCCTGGCTGATGAATGCAAATTCTCCTCCAGTATTTTTGATAACATACTGCATTCATCCTGCCATCAATTTTGACCAAATTTCCTGTGCCTTTGTAGCTCACACATCCCCAAAACATCAGCGATCCACCTCCGTGTCTCACAGTAGGAATGGTGTACCTTTCATCATAGGCCTTGTTGACTCCTCTCCAAATGTAGCGTTTTTTGGTTGGGACCAAAAAGTTCAATTTTGGTTTCATTACTCCAAATGACTTTGTGCCAGAAGATTTGAGGCTTGTCACTGTGCTGTGTTTGGTATATTGTAAGTGGGATTGGGATACTTTGTGGCATTTGCGTAGTAATGGCTTTCTTCTGGCGACTCGACCATGCAGCCCATCTTTCTTCAAGTGCCTCCTTATTGTGCATCTTGAAACAGCCACACCACATGTTTTCAGAGAGTCCTGTATTTCACTTGAAGTTATTTGTGGGGTTTTCTTTGCATCCCAAACAATTTTCCTGGAAGTTGTGGCTGAAATTTTAGTTGGACTACCTGACTGTGGTTTGGCTTCAACAGAACCACTCATTTTCCACTTCTTAATTAGAGTTTGAACACTGCTGATTGGCATTCTCAATTCCTTGGATATCTTTTTATATCCCTTTCCTGGTTTATACAGTTCAACTACCTTTTCCCGCAGATCCTTTGACAATTCTTTTGCTTTCCCCATGGCTCAGAATCCAGAAAACGTCAATGCAGCACTGGATGAAAGATGCAAAGGTCTGTCAGGAGTCCAGAAACTCATTGACCTTTTGTACACACACACACTAATTACAAGCAAACAGATCACAGGTGAGGATGGTTACCTTTATTAGCCATTCAAACCGGTTTGTGTCAACTTGTGTGCATATTATGAGGCCAAAATCATGTATTTAAACTTTTGTTCAGGGTCATTTGGGTTGTTTCTGTTGTCATTATGATTTAACCCCTTCGCTGCTGAGCCATTTCACGTCTGTGTGCTGAGCAAATTTTTAACGCTTTTGCTCATCATGTTTAAACGAGGTTTGAAGTAACATTCTATTATACGATCCAGACATATTATATATCATTTTTTTCAGGAGACTCAGCAGATTCATAATATATCATTATTAAATGAATACGTCATGCCCTGCCTGAATATTCTAACATAGAAAATAGTGGCGAAACTGCATTCCTGCGTGTTCCTGCTCAACTTGACCCCTGGCACTACTGCCTCAAATAGCCCTGCATATTCAATCCACAGATTCTTGACTTTATAACTTTTTTTTTTATATTTCATATTTTAATTCATCTAACAGAGCTTACATTTTAACCTATTACTCATTTTTCCTCCCACAATTTCATGTCCTGTGATTCCGGTCATATATCTTATGAATTATGACTTGAATGTCTTGTGAATTATGCATACACTAGCTGTGAAGGATATGACAGCAGCGCTGGGGGATTAAAAATATTCAGCAACGAATGTATGGATGGGACTGATCTTTCTAAGATAAGTATCCTATTTCATAAAAAGACTTTGAAATGTGTATTGTCCCAAAGGTTTTGTTAATACCATACTGTTTATTGTATTATATGTTAATATGTTTATTATTTAAGGTTTAAACCTATGCTTTAGGGATTATGTGTACCATACATATATATGTTCTATTAGATAACCACTCTTACAATCGAAATCTTTCTGTTACTGTTTCATCCATGTAAAACTATTTATTTCTGCATTTAAAGTAAGTCGATCTAATACCAATAATATTATGTACGGTATTTGCATGGCACCATTCTGGCTTATTTTGCCGATGCTCGTTGAGTGGTTTTAAGCTATTATTTGTAAGTGTGAAAGTGACAGACGTTGAATTTGTACTCATGATTCCATTAAAAAGCCTAATGAATACATTCCAGCACATTTTATTTATATTAAAGTGGCTTCAATTGCAACATATTAAAATGTCTGTTAAAGAAGCTTGAAAATAACCACATGTCAGAGAACAGGACAACTTCGCTGAATGGTTACACATTTTTATTGTCAAATTGTTAAGTAAAATTAAAAGGCAAGCAATGTTAAGTTGCTCTTACAAACATCAGAAGTCCTGTGATGGCGGGGCTGTAGTTTGCAGCACAAATTGATACACCGATTCATGTGCGGAAGGAATGGTTTAGTACTAAATGTTTTCGTCTGTACTACGAGAGTAGGTCCAAGCGTATGGTTAAAATCAATGAAATAATCATGGAAACTAAATTTTTTCTCAAGGAAAGCTTGTTTATTTGGAACTTCTCAACATAAATGGCACCAATCTCCGTGCATTTTTTATCAAACGTTGAGCCAATTTTCAAAACGTCCCCGATGACATCTTTTGTCAACATAGCTTCATCTCCAGTGACGATTGCCTCGATGTTGGCAGACTTCCCATCTTCAATCGGGACGAGTAACGTTTTGGGAATCTCAACTTCAGCAGTTTCAGTTCTGGGTTCAACATTTGTGGAACCCAATAGGCGTACTTCTTGGCGATGTCCAATTCATCATGAAAAATCCTCTACATGCTGGTTTTTGGAATGGTGACTTTTTCCACAACCTTTTTGAGAATGGTTTGAGGTTCCCGATCCAGATTTACCCTCACCGTGGCCACCATGGTCTCATCCGAGGATGTGCAGGGGTGTCCTTCTCTTGGTCATGAAGAATCCTATACATGCTTGTTTTTGAAATGGTGACCTTTTCCACAAGCTTTTTGAGAATGGTTCGAGGTTGCTGATCCATATTTACCCTCAACTTGGCCACCATGGCCTCATCCTAGGACGTACAGGTGCGTTCCCCCTCTTGGTTCATCACTGACGTCAAAGGGCTCTACTAACAGCTTCACGCAAAAACGCATTAACGCGAGGGGAAAAACCCTTCGCGCAGAACGTCGTTTTACAATGTCCGCGCAAAAAAATGCGCGTTAATGTCTACCGCTGGTGAACCTGCGCGAACCCTTTGCGAGCGTAATGTACGTTGCGCGTCCTATACTTAACATTTTGAGCGCAAATGCATTTGTGCGCTGGTACGCGGATGGTATTACAATCTATGCGCAAATTTTAATTTTAACGTCTTTGAAAAGCTGAGACAACATTTGCGCGCATAATTTTAACGTCTTTGAAAAGCTGGTGTTAATGGCAAATCTGAACGTCCTGGCCGAACCCAAATACACCAGCCTGAAAAAAAATACGCAGCACAGTATAGTTACACATTCTACACATACCCAAACAATAAAATTGAGAGGTTGTGTGTGTTTTTATTATTGCTGCAGCATATATACTCAGATTGATTTTGACAGGCGCAAAAACTGAATGGGAGACAATTGTGGTTCTTAATTCAGATTGGCTGAATCGCGTGAAAAAACAGTCCGCCCACAGATTTCTGCGCGCAGCGTTAATGTGCGTGCGTTTTTGCGTGTCTTTTTTTACGCGCGTTATTTTTTGACGGATGAAAAAATGCGCTTGGATTGTAATACTAGCGTTAATTTATGTGCGTTAACGTTTAACGCTGCGCTCAAAAAACAAATACCGGTGCGCGTGTGCTTTTGCGCGAAGCTGTTAATAGAGCCCAAAATGTCCAAACTTGAATCTGTTAAACCACTTGTGGACCTTCATCACCAAGATGGGTTTTGGGGTCTTCAAACCACTGTTTCAGTAGAGCAAGATGGTCTGACCACCGCAATTTGAGGGAATGAGACAAAATTAAAGCAAACATAGAAACAGGAACAAGAGGTGTAGAGGGCCCTGCGTGGATGAGCTTACGACCTTTACCAATTGCAAAAAAGCAATACACAGGATCAAATTTAAATAGTATATACAGTACTAATCAAGCAATTAATCAGTTCAAGTAAACTATGAATCAATTAGTCATTAATAACATGCTGTGTAAATAATATGGTGGAACAATAAATAGTCATAAAGAGAACATATAGGAACGAACATGGTATTTGGTCCAGTGACCAAAGGCAACAAAACATTGCCATATAACTGAAAAACCACAGAAAAAGGGTATAGCATATACTAGACATATATCCAAATAGGTTATCATACAACATAAATACATAGATATAAAACCTAGATAGATTTACATTTATTTTATGCCGGCGTGCCTGACTTCCAGTTTTTTCCTTAATGTGATCCCTACAGCTCACAGACCCCCGGGATCATTCTAACATATTTTATGTGAATAAAACCTCAATACACTTAGACCCATATTACATTCTTCGCGCAATTGGTTTGGCGTGCGCAAATGCGCATTTGCGCAAGGGGCAAAACCCTTTGCGCAGAATGTCGTATTACAACGTTCGCACAAACGATGCACGTTATCGTTTAATGCGGATGGACCTGCGCGAGCGTGATGAACTGTGCCGTCCTATACTTAACATCGTGCGCTGGTACGCGGATGGTATTCCAATCTATGCGCATGTTTTTACGAACGATGTTTGCGCGCATAATTTTAACGTCTCTGAAAAGCTGGTGGTAACTGCAAATCGGAACGTTCTGGCCGAAACGAAAAACACCAGCACGAAAAAAAAATACAGCGCAGTATAGTTACACATTCTACACATACCCAAACAAAAAAATGTTTTTTGTGCGTTTATTTTTTATTGCTGCAGCATGTATACTTACTTTGACAGGAGCAAAAACTTAAGTGAGTCAATTAAGGTAAATTGATGTCAATTAAGGTTCTTCATTCTGATTGGCTGAATCCGGCGAAAAAAACAGTCCCTACACTGATTTACGTGCGCTACATTACTTCACGCATTTTACTCTTCGCTTTGTGGGTCGTTTTTCCGAACGTGATTTTCGGACAGATGAGAAAATGCGTTCGGATCGAGATACTCCGTTAAGTTTCGTGCGATAATGCCGGACGATGGGCGCAAAAACATTTGCGCTGCGCAAACTAAATTGCGCGAAGAATGTAATAGGGGCCTTAGGATAGTGGACACTTTGCAAATATTACAAGTTACAAAACTTTCTTTCTACAGTATCTATCTATCTGTTGTGACTGCATGATTATGGGTAGGGTAATAGACCACAGTTTTATTAGCAGATAGATGGAGAAAGCCCTTTCCCCCTATAGGGTTAATTAGCAGCTGACGCCTGATTAAGACTGCCCTGTTTTTATAGATATGATGGTTCCCTCTGAGAAAGCAGTCTTTCTACTGATCACAGCAAAGACAGAAACAAAAACCTAAAGCAATTAAGGACGGTACATTTTATTTTGTTTTGCTTATTGGTAAGCAGCTTAGCTGCCCAATGTTGTAGTGAGGGGAGACAAATGTTTAATTAGGTCCCGTAGAAGGAGTAGGCTTTTGATTCATATTTGTTTTATTTTCTTGTTTATGGAGTAATTTGCATGTACCGTGGCTGCCCAATAAAAGTGAAGTCTGAAGCACTGATCTGTGTGTCCAGTAGTTATATCACACTATCTACACATTTCAATAAATTTTTGAGCAAACAGAAATTTCAAAGTTTTGGAATGAAACTGGATATTATATCTTACAAAGATCAACTCCATACATTCTTTGCTGAATATTTTTAATCCCCCAGTGCTGCTGTCATACCCTTTGTAACTAGTGTATGCATAATTCACAAGACATTCAAAGACAGAAGGATTTAGGTATCAATTTTACTGTACTTCTGCTCGTATGAATTTTCCATCCACTGTATGATAACAATATGGGAATATAAATTTTTAAAGTCTTTGGGAAATATTAAACCATTTATCAAACCGTATTTCGTGGTGAGATTGACTAATGAAAATCATGAATGACACTACGGTTAAATATTAATTCAATATAGTAAACACGCAACATAGTATAAATTAAATGGGAACATTTAGATTGCAGGAAACTATAAGCTCAGCTTAGTCATTATGAATAAGTGATGCCAGATGATATAATGCTCAAACATCAGTCCTTCATGTGTCTTTCTGAAGTTTTCTAAATAGATTGCTGTGAAAGACTAATGTGAGTTCTATAAGAATGTCTGGACTGGTCACCATATTTTAGGGGAAAAGTCATTTTAATTTGAAGATAACAGCTTACAGCGAAATTGTAGAAAAATGAATCTACGACATTTAAATTACATTTAAAAGAAGCATCAAATCCCCTGTCAAATATTCCCTTCTAGTGGCATTCCATCAGAGTGGCTTTACGTTGTCGGATGGATGCTTCACTCACTCCTGGCAGGTAAATGTGTGCCTGCATGCTAATTAAAAAATCAGTTTGTCAACGTCACCAAGAGGCAAACTTGCAGAGTTGAACGATATCCTTCATTGTGTGATACCTATGCATCAGTAAGGTACAGCAAAGTAGAGGTTAGCAACATCTCATCAAGGTATGGTTATTGTACCGGTCTTTAAGATCAATGTCATATCTATTTCCTGCTGGGATATATTACAGGGGAAATTATCATGTTGTGTACAGAGTCACTGTAAAGAAGATAAAATCATTTCAGCTTTCTAGCATTACTGTCACCTACCGTGTCCTGAAACACCAAAGGGAAACAGGAAGAAATATACTTGAGCTGATGCTGCTGTGATAGGAGCCCAAACAGCACCTTTCCTGGACCTTTGAGTCCAGTCTTTATTTTCTGTTCTGTCTGCCTGAGGGAAGCCTGAGCTGCCCCTATCCAATCTTGATTTTTTTTGGCTTGACCTTTACTTAAAGGAGTCGTCGCCCCCCACCAAAGATTTTGCCTTGACATAATACAATTTCATGGTGCAAATTGGAATTTGTGTTTCATTCCTGCTTGCTGTGAATTATCATTGCTGCCTTGTTCACGATCGCTGTCATCCCAATTCCTGTTCTGTCCATCATAAATTCCTTTCATCCCTGTATGTCCTAACCTATTTTGTATCCTGCACCTGCCTCCCATTTATCAGCTGTTTCTAAATAGTTCTCCTTATTTCCCCCACAACCTACCTGTGTATCCCCTGCAATTTGGCTCTGCCTGTATTTTCACATAACCTTATTCTCTCTCCACAGCACACACAGACTGAACTGCTCCTTACCCTCTGCTGTCCCAGCAACCCTCCCACCCAGGCCTGGTCCATAATTTCAGGTCTCCTTTCCAGCTGTCTCCACTTCTCTCTCTAAATACTCTCACTAAGCCCAGACTTCTGGTCCTTCACATGCAGCCCTGCTAACCATCATCACATACCCTCTGCTCCCATCTGTTTATCTATTTCACCTACCCCAGTCCCTTAGATTGTAAGCTCATGTGATGTCTGACTGAGCACTTGGTTAAGTGCTGTACTACCTGGACAGTTATCCTATGGGCAGGGTAATCTTTTCATCATGTATCATGTATCTCTCCTATTTGTGCTCCCTTATTGTAAAGCACTCCGGGATATGCTGGCACTGTATAATGCCTGTAACTGTATTTGCCAGTGCCAATGAACATGACCATTACCATGTTTATCAGCATCACTTGTATCAGTCCCCAGTGGCGTCGTAATGTGGGGGCGGGGGGTGCTGCCCGCACCAGGTGACACCCGCCTTTAGGGTGACACTGTCACCCTAAGGGCGGGTGTCTCACCCTCCGCCGCGTTTTCGCTCCCTGCGAGTGTCCGAAGCATGCAACTTCGGTGCTTGCCTGGGGGAAACACGTCACCAGCCAATCGCGGCTGGTCACGTGGCTCCCCCAGGCGAGTGCCCAAGCTGCGCACCGCCGGACGCTCAGAGAGAGCGAACACGCAGCGGAGGTGAGCTGGGGCATATCCATGAGGTGCTGGGGCCATTATCCATTTGCTGGGGCATTCCATGTGCTGGGGCATATCCATGAGGTGCTGGGGCATATCCATGAGGTGCTGGGGCATATCCATGAGGAGCTGGGGCATATCCATGAGGTGCTGGGGCCATTATCCATTTGCTGGGGCATTCCATGTGCTGGGGCATATCCATGAGGTGCTGGGGCATATCCATGAGGTGCTGTGGCATATCCATGAGGTGCTGGGGCATATCCATGAGCAGTGGCGTCGTAACGTGGGGGCGGGGGGTGCGGCCGCACCAGGTGAAACCCGCCTTTAGGGTGACACCGTCACCCTAAGGGTGGGTGTCTCACCCTCCGCCGCGTATTCGCTCCCTGCGAGCATCCGAAGCATACAGCTTCGGCGCTCGCCTGGGGGAAACACGTCACCAGCCAATCGCGACTGGTCACGTGGCTCCCCCAGGCGAGCGCCCAAGCTGCGCGCCACCGGACGCTCAGAGGGAGCGAACACGCGACGGAGGTGAGCTGGGGCATATCCATGAGGTGCTGGGGCATATCCATGAGGAGCTGGGGCATATCCATGAGGAGCTGGGGCATATCCATGAGGTGCTGGGGCATATCCATGAGGTGCTGGGGCATATCCATGAGGAGCTGGGGCATATCCATGAGCTGCTGGGGCATATCCATGAGGAGCTGGGGCATATCCATGAGGAGCTGGGGCATATCCATGAGCTGCTGGGGCATATCCATGAGGTGCTGGGGCATATCCATGAGGAGCTGGGGCATATCCATGAGCTGCTGGGGCATATCCATGAGCTGCTGGGGCATATCCATGAGGTGCTGTGGCATATCCATGAGGTGCTGGGGCATATGCATGAGCTGCTGGGGCATATCCATGAGCTGCTGGGGCATATCCATGAGGTGCTGGGGCATATCCATGAGGTGCTGGGGCATATCCATGAGGTGCTGGGGCATATCCATGAGCTGCTGGGGCATATCCATGAGCTGCTGGGGCATTATCCATGAGCTGGGGCAATATCCATGAGCTGGGGCAATATCCATGAGCTGCTGGGGCAGTATATCCATGAGCTGGGGCAGTATATCCATGAGCTGGGGCAGTATCCATGAGCTGGGGCAATATCCATGAGCTGGGGCATATCCATGAGCTGGGGCATATCCATGAGCTGGGGCAAAATCCATGAGAGAGCTGGGGCAAAATCCATGAGAGGTGCTGGGGCATATCCATGAGGTGCTGGGGCATATCCATGAGGTGCTGGGGCATATCCATGAGCTGCTGGGGCATATCCATGAGCTGCTGGGGCATTCCATGTGCCGGGCAGTATCCATGAGCTGGGGCGATATCCATGAGCTGGGGCAGTATCCATGAGCTGGGGCAGTATATCCATGAGTTGCTGGGGCAGTATATCCATGAGCTGGGGCAGTATATCCATGAGCTGGGGCAGTATATCCATGTTCTGGGGCTGTGGGCAGTATATCCATGAGCTGGGGCAGTATATCCATGAGCTGGGGCAGTATCCATGAGCTGGGGCATATCCATGTGCTGGGGCAATATCCATGAGCTGGGGCATATCCATGAGCTGGGGCATATCCATGAGCTGGGGCAAAATCCATGAGAGGAGCTGGGGCAAAATCCATGAGAGGAGCTGGGGCATTATCAATGAGAGCAGCTGGGGCAGTATATGCATGAGAGCAGCTGGGGCAGTATATCCATGAGAGTAGCTGGGGCAATATCCATGAGAGGAGCTGGGGCAATATCCATGAGAGGAGCTGGGGCATATTCATGTGTGCTGGGGGCAGTATCCATGAGAGCTGGGGCAATATCCATGTGTGAGCTGGTCTGGGGCAATATATCCATGTGTGAGCTGGTCTGGGGCAATATATCCATGTGTGAGCTGAGGCGCAATATAGCCATATGTGAGCTGAGGCGCAATATATCCATATGTGAGCTGGGGGCAATATATATCCATGGGTGAGATGCTGGGGGCAATATATATCCAGAGCTGCTGGGGGCAATATATCCAGAGCTGCTGGGGGCAATATATATCCATGTGTGCTTTCACTGCCTTCGAACAGGCAACGTACTTGCTGGCAGTTGGCAAAAAGTTGTGTGAGGATATGAGAGAGCTCCACAGCAATAAACCTCACAGTAATGTGCGCTGTGTGTATGAGCAATCAGTGTTATATGGGAGTACTGATTTAGGAGTAAGAGTAGTTAAAAAAAAATCTGTAAAACTCGGGGGGGGGAGGTGACACCATAAATTACCGCACCGGGTGACACCAACCCTAGTGACGCCACTGTCAGTACCCTACTTCAAAGTATTTGGTAATAATAGTAAACTCTTGTAACGCACTCACTGCAATTACCATTCCTAAAACTAAATAGGGTCTTGAAAGTTTGGATGAACTTGTCCTGTTCCAGCCGCCAGTGCCAACTGCTCTGAAAGACAAACATATAACATGTAGACATGGTAATGATGGTATTGACATAACTCTGTCGACATCAGTAAGAGTTGCTGCTTGTAACTGATAAAGGGCTTTTAGCTTCTTATATTTGGTGAATTCATTGTATTTCGTACACTTCTGCTCTGCCTATTTCTGTCACATCCATGGCCCCCGCAGCGCTCCCTGGGGGGTCAGGGCACCAGGTGGCATCGCTGGCTAGCCTGTTGCCAGTAGTAAGGGCTGGCAAAACGGCATCTGAGGGTGCGGAGCCAAGCATAAGTCCAAGGAGCCATCAGCCTTTAAAAGAGGCTGAGAAAAGGTGCTCCTTGGAGTGTCGTGGTGTCTAGTTTGGTGGAGTCTTGTTCCTGATATTTTCTGATTAATCTGTTGCTGACCCGTTTCTGTTCGAGGACCCTGATCACGTTTCGACCCGGCTATCCCTTCTGACTACTCTCTTGATTATCCCATGTGTACTTTTGCCTGGTACTTCTCGTTCTTGTGTATGTGTTGCCTTTATGGTTCTTGTCTCTCTTGTTCATGTTTATGTTCAGCCTTATGATTCATGTCTTATGTTCGTTTAACTGGTTGTGAGTCCTAATCGCAAGGCATCCAGTTCTTCGTGCTTCCAGAGTCCAGTTGAAGTCCTGCCCTGCTTCTTGTATAATATATACATTGTCTGTCCGTCTGTATCTGTGCTATCTTTGTGGAGTAACAGTATCCAAGCTCTGCTTGAAGGCCTCCCCTGGAGGCTGGTATACACAGATTCCTCACTGTATGTCCTTATCTAGAAGTGTGTTGCACTAAGCAGTATTTTGGTCCAGAAACCAATTGAGCTTAGTTGCTTTGTTAGGTCTGTCCATGACTATCTTGCCTATTCTGTTTTTGTATCACGTTCATGTTTTTGTTCAAGTATCACTGTATCTGTTCTCTTTGGAGTATTTGTGTTTGCACTGAGTGGTCAATTGGCCTTGAAGCCAATTGAGTTTAGTTGCCCTTTCAGGTCTGTCCCTTACTCCCTGGCTTGGGAGATCAGATTACAGCCGTTCTTAGTCTTTTGTCTTTAGAAATCTGTCCTGAAGGATCCAAATACGCTTTCTGAGGTGAGTGCTATAGCCCACCGTTATAATTTCACTCCTCGTCTTCAGCAATCGGTGACACCAGGTATCCAAGCGTCTTCCTGCTTGGTCCCTTGGAAATGCAGTTCCAGTCATGGTGATAGTCAGGTCGAAAATGAAGGGACTTTCCTTGAGCTAAAATAAAGTCACTTTTGCTATGACTACATTTCCATATTCCACAGTTTAAAGATACTTGTTTCTCTAGCTTCCAAACTGTCACGGTCCACCCTGTGTACCTGTCTTGCACACCTGGATCTAAGAACTTTGCCCTGGATCTCTTCTTTCTTGGATTCCAGTCCAGGTTTTGCCCAGGCTCAGCACCTTGACCAGGCTCATGGAGATCCAGCCTGGGTCTTCCTTTTCTAGCCCTGGACTTCCAGCTGAGACCCATCCATGATTAAGCCTCCATAAAAGGCAGAGAGACCCAGCCAGCAGTGGTTCTGCATTGTTCTCCCTGACTGAGGTCATCTGGATGTGTGCAAACCTGCTCCTGTTCCATCTTATCCAGTGTATCCAGCGCTTTATCCACAGTCTGTGGTCAAAACCCTCCAGGACACTACTCAAGTGGGTACTCTAAACCGTGTAGCCCACTATCCCCTGTGTATGGAGACCTGCCTGTGGATTACAAGTGTTTACCACCGTCTCTGACTTTTTGATCTCAAGGTACCTCTGTCAGCTATCTGGATTAATTCCTAGTGGACCCTGTCTGCAGTCTGGGACTGCATAGTCCACTATCCTGACTCTCCATCCAAGACCACTTCCTGGACTGTAAATACTATGTACTGAATTCTTGCATATGGACAGTAACCCTGTCATTGCCTGTGCTGTCCAGTATTGCATTTCTTTATTCTTTCAAGTGCCTGCTGCCAAGGCCTATTTAAGTTTCATTAAACTTATTCATTGCGTGATTCCTGTCTGGCCTCCCCTCTGTGTCGCCGCCTGCTGGGCTCATACCAGAACCGCACACGCCACGTGACACAAACAGAGGAAGCTACACACCCTGTCTTAATGGATGGCAGCAATATGCCTGGATTTCAGTGAACACAATTGATTTCAATAAATATACCCCTGCATAAAGGGCAGAATAAGCTAATGTCCTTAGCTACAGTCTCTATAGCTTCACATAGTTATTTACTAACCAATAAAATAAATGTATGTCTGCAAGAGATCGACATATCCATTTTTTAAGAGGTACTATTCCATCTAGCTATCCTGCTCATGTCAAGCGCTCAAGTGTATTTTTGATGTTATACATTTTTAAAATATTCAGTAAATGTGGACAGCTGGAAAATTCAGTTCATTTTGGTTCGTTGAAGAAAAGCAGCAATTCAGATTTTTTTAATTTAATCAAGAATTCGGAATTGCATTTTTGTCAAACCGAAAATGATCCAAAATGTAGGAACAACAAAAATTTTGGACTCACACATAAGTTACTCTCAGTATATGAATTACTAATGGGCATTGCTTTTCATGTAAAGCAAACACTTCTAAAACACTTTACACTCAGCATTTCACTTTTAATGTTTAATATTTTTGTTTGCTTTAGGTTTAGGGTTACTATTCGTGCTTGTTTTACAATCAGGGTTATTATCATTAGTATTAGAGTAAGTTTTAGGGTTACTATTCGTGCTTGTTTTACAATCAGGGTTACTTTTAGGGTTATTATCATTAGTATTAGAGTAAGTTTTAGGTTTAGGGTTACTATTCGTGCTTGTTTTAGAATCAGGGTTACTTTTAGGGTTATTATCATTAGTATTAGAGTAAGTTTTAGGGTTACTATTCGTGCCTGTTTTAGAATCAGGGTTACTTTTAGGGTTATTATCATTAGTATTAGAGTAAGTTTTAGGCTTAGGGTTACTATTCGTGCCTGTTTTACAATCAGGGTTACTTTTAGGGTTATCATTAGTATTAGAGTAAGTTTTAGGTTTAGGGTTACTATTCGTGCTTGTTTTACAATCAGGGTTACTTTTAGGGTTATCATTAGTATTAGAGTAAGTTTTAGGTTTAGGGTTACTATTCGTGCTTGTTTTACAATCAGGGTTACTTTTAGGGTTATCATTAGTATTAGAGTAAGTTTTAGGTTTAGGGTTACTATTCGTGCTTGTTTTACAATCAGGGGTACTTTTAGGGTTATCATTAGTATTAGAGTAAGTTTTAGGTTTAGGGTTGCTACTTCTCATTGTTTTAGTGTTAGGGTTACTATTCAAGCTTGTTTTAGAATTATGATTACTTTTAGGATTACATAAGTATTAGTGTTAGGGTCAATTTTTTACTTTAGGGTTACTATTTCTGCTTGTTTTAGGATTTTGCATTCTATTATGAATACAATTTATTTTCCTTCACCTGAATGTATACAATTTCATCTAAATATATTCAGATTGATTTGCAGGTCTGGTCACTAAAAGTTGAAACTCATGGGAACTGGCAGGAGAAGTGAATAATCTAGACCAAATAACTGATTTGGAAAGTGATATAAATGGGAGAATTGTTCTGGTTTAACTATTTTGACCTCGATTTTTCACTTCTTTTGCCAATTCCCCTGAATTTCGCCTTTATTGAATAGACCTGTTACATTCATTTCAGATGCCTTCCGTTAGTTTGCGATTCGAAATTTCTGATGTTTCCAAGATTCCAAATCAACTAATTTTGCCCTATTTTGAAATCAGACTGAACCGAAATGCACATGTCTAATATTACAGTTACAAGCATTTATAAAGCACCAACTGATTCCTTAGCGCTGTACAATGGGAGAGACAGAAAAATGAATATACATACACGTTACACACACCGAACAGTAGGAGGGAAGGACCCTGCTCGAGAGCTTACACTCTAAGAGAAGAAGAGGTAGGTGAGGGTACCTGGAGTATGTTTGTAGCGGGGAGCATGTGGGCTGATTGGGAAGATGGAGCAAGAGTGAGGGATCATGGAGTGAGCCGATAAGCTTCTCTAAAGTAATATGTTTTCAGAGACTTCTTGAAGGACTGGAGAGACGGGGAGCGTCTGATGTTGCGGGGGAGGGACATCCATTGAAAGGGGGCAGCTCGGGAGAAGTCCTGATGGCGAGAGTTACGGGCACGAAGAACTGATAGCATCAGATGATTGGCCGAGCGAAGTGGTCGGGAAGAGATATAACTGCTAATAAGGGAGGAGATGTAGGCAGGGGTGCGGTTATGGAGAGCTTTGTACGTAAGCACCAGTATTTTGAAATGGATTCTGCAGGAAACTGGGAGCCAGTGTAGAGATTGACAAAGGGGTGAGGTTTGGGATGTGCAGGAGGTGAGGTGTATGCGTCTGGCGCCGGCATTCATTATAGACTGCAGAGGCAGAATCTGGGATCTCTTAAGGCCAGAGAGAAGTAGGTTACAGTAATCAAGGCGGGAGATAATAAGAGCTTGGATGAGCATTTTAGTAGAGTCCTGATTAAGAAAGGGACGGATGCGTGGAATGTTTTTCAGGTGGAAGTAGAAAGATTTTGTTAGTGACTGAAAGTGAGGAGTAAAGGATAGATTGGAGTCCAAGAGGACTCCGAGGCAGCGAGCCTGAGAGAAAGAAGTAGTAGTGGCGCCATTCACCTGAAGGGAGATGGGCGCAGGAATAGAGGTATTAAGTAAATGGTTTACAAATACTTTTCAAGCCTTCCGAAACTTAAAGTCCAGACAAATCTAGACTGTATCCAATGTTGGTCAGACCTGTAATGTTAGACCTTGTCCAGCATCTTCTGCTGTGTTGTTCATTTTCATGTGGGCATGATTTTAATACCTCCATGAAATCAGATAACAAATATTTATTTTATGTAAACATCAACTGCTCTTGTGCCACACATTCTGGATTTTTACAGAAACAGAAAACACACCTTCCTGGATGTTCTGCTAGTCTAGAGATAAGCGTAGCTAAAGACTTTCTACTTTATCTGCAGTGAATCAATTAAAAAACTGTTTGCATGACATGAAGCAGATGAAAATAGAATATTTTTTTCCTGCTTTTTCCAACTTTCCCATCAGCCTCCTTTCCTAATGTCATAACCTGTAAATAGAATCAAAATCACTCGGTGGGGGGGGGGTAAAGAAATAGTTTGTGCACCTGTCTTTGATTTTTCCCAACGTTTAGTAATATGGAAAGTCGGCAATTTAGATTAGAATCAGTTGGAGAGGCAAATATAGATTAAAATCTCCATAACTCTGGCAAAAGGTAAAAAATGAACTAAGATAACCCAACTCAGGACAGTAAACAGGCTTTAACACCGCATTTAAGTGAAGATGCCCACTTGTTAATCTCTGTGCTTCCACTGCGCAGCCTGGCAAAGCTGTCGAATTGTAATTATACATAATGCGGAGGAAACGTGGTTGCATTTTGTAGATAACGGAAATCTAGCTGACAGAGGAACAACATATAAAACAATTTCCCAATAAATGAACAGAATTTTATATCTCAAACTTCTCAACAGGCTTTTCTTGGTTTTATCTAGCATTTGCAGGGTGATAGATTATACTTGAAGGTTTAGAAAGGAATACAGAGACGCTAAAACAACCGAGATCCCCGTAAAATCATCAGTTTGCATATTGAGACTTATGACATGTGAGTTTCACAATATTGTAATCTTTTAATGTTTTGTGAAAGATTTCTTAAACAATCATTATTTCATTGTTTTGTACTTGTTTTGATGATGTTTTTCTGTCTTGGTGTCTATGTTCATACATGATTATGCTTGTCAGAGCTGAGGCCATTATGGCATTATGAATTTATGTTGTAAATTTGATATTTAAGTGTGTCAAATAAATAAAATAAATCACATCTAGTCTCTTTACAGTTTGTAGCATTGGTCTAATCAACATTTTAAATGACCAAATAAATATATTTAGATTTTAAAGAATTTTATGGGGTATTATATTCCCAAATATACAATGTCTGGAAAAAGAGGGATGTTAGGCTAGAAAAGTTGGTCAGAAGGTTTTGGACTCAAATAGGGTATGTTATTCCTAAAGGGCCATTGTCGCCATCATGATCCTTTAGGCCAGGCCAGACGAGCGTCTTTGGAGAGCGGAAGGAACGTCTGTGAGAGTGGATGTTCCTTCCACGCGACGCCTGTCTGGCCATCTCGCTGAGCGCAGTTAGTGCATCCCTATGGAGGAGCGTCCTTTGCAGCCCCATCAACGCGCGCCTAGCGTTTTGATGGGGAGGCTTTGTGCACGGATGGAGAGGCTTTGTGCAATTCGTGCGCGCGCTACAGCGTGTGATCTAAAGTATGTGCAGCGATAATAGAAGTAAAAATGAGCACAAAACGATTACTAAAACATACACTTAAATATAGAGTAAAATAGCAATTTTGCAGAACAATTGTTATTTTGAGATAGTTGCTCATATACTCGCCACCCAGGAGATACTTGAAAACGAGAGAAATCTCAAGGTATCCTTCCTGGTAAAATCCTTTCTCAAAAAAAATAAAAAAATTCATCCTTTGCAGAAATATATGAGTGGGATGAAAGGTTCTGAACTGTAGATGTGTCCCTTATCTTACACAGTTTCAGATGATGTATTATTAGCAAACAGGTAGAAATGGCCTTTGTGTCAAATAAACTATAGGGGTTATTCAAAGACTGTCGAACCTGCCACCGAATGGTAAATTTCACCGTACGGTGCAATTTCATGGCAATTCTACTATTAAGAAAGCTGGCAATTCACCAAATATTGATGACTTGCCAGCAAAATACATTGCAATTCGCCTCAGATGACAGCAATTCGGTGACCTTTGGCTGCAGTAAAATTCCCCATAGAGAAGTAATGGGCAATCCATTCAGAGAACGACGAATGGACCGAAAAGTTGGCGAAATGTCCAGATTTTTGGTGCTTTAGTTCAACAGTTTTAAACAGGCGAATCCCATACGTTTCAATGTAAAAATAAATTCACGTTTCAATCAATTTTTTTATTCACCCGTTTATTCTTTTCATTTGCAGCATAAGTTCTTTTTACTTATTTATTTTTTAGAATTTTTTAGGAATTTTTCGGGATTTTTTTTGGCGAAATTTTTGATTCCCATTTTTTTATTCTGTAACATCTTTATTATTATTCATAGGACCTTATTTATTATTTCCATGCATTTTTTTGTTTTAAACGCCTTTTTCAAATTGTCGTTCTTTTTTTCGTTACCCTGAGTTCAGCGCTAAGTATTCAGCGGCTGATCGGATTTTTCCATCGGCATTCGGCGGCTCGTTGCCTGTATGATATAGAAATTTTCAGTAGTTATAAAAACCTGTATTTTATCCCTGTACTGTAGAGTGTGGTCCTAGAGCTGTCTGCTCTGTCTAGCTGTTGTACTTCAAATACTAACATTTTGAGGTTTTTGTAACATTGAGCGTGGGGGTTGCTCTCTGTAGCTTGTTTACAACAGCACAGGGTGATAGGAGTGAGATTTCTCAGAGAATTTAATTTCTCCCAGGGAGAATATTAATTTTGCATTGAAAAGGTAAGCACATGGAGTTTTATATGCTAATTAGCATTTTTTTTTAACTGCATTTCACTACCAAATTGTTTATCTGTATTTTTGGTAGTAAAGGGGTTAATAGCCTCTTTTAGGCCCCGTTCACACCTGGGCGTTTTACAGCACGTTCCTGCGTGCTGTAAAACGCCCCAACACGGAAATCCCATGATTTCCTATGGGGCTCGTTCACACCTGGGCGTTTTACAGCGCGTAGGTACGCGCTGTAAAACGCCATAAGCCCAAAGAAGAACAGGAGCTTCTTTGGGGCGTATTGCAACGCGTTCGCGGCCATAGACTGCAGCGTGTTTTCACGTTTGTGCGATACGCTCACCAAAAACACGCGTATTACGCTCATTTGAAAAACCCTGAAGTGTGAACCCAGCCTAAGAGGGTACATTTTGAAATTTGTCCGGTACTCGCTTAATACGCAGGGCCTAACATATTTCCATTAGTTTGCATGAAATCTACAAATCAAAATCCACTGCCAGATATTTCTTAATACCCATAAAAAGATTTCCCTTTGTTTCCATGCAGCAAGACAATAACATTTGGAGTCTTTCTAGTACTGCAAATGTATTTTAATCTGGCTTAATTGTTATATAAGCATCTGTTGTATATTACGCAGGAGAATCATTCGTTGTTATGCATAAGAAAATATGCTTTTAAAGTTTATTATAGAGAATTTTCAGAGAAATAAGTGAAAGTGGTGAAACGAATACTTTTGAAGGTTGTCTCATTCAAATTCTTTACTTCCATGAATCTATACTTTCATTTATTAACGAAAACAGAAAATGGTAGCAACACTCACTGTGCATCCTAGGCTTAAAATACAGAAACAATTTAAAGTGCATCTGTCATGGACAAAATGGCTTTCGCACGTTATATAAAGGAAGAGGTAAAGGGAATCCACAAGGTAGAGGAAGGGAGTATATTTTAAAGGAAACAAAATAGCAAAACAAGAGGACATAGTCTTAGATTAGAGGGGCAAAGGTTTAAAAGTAACATCAGAAAGCATTATGTTACTGAGAGGGTGGTGGATACATGGAACAGTCTTCCAGTAGAAGTGGTAGAGGCCAAAACAGTAATTGAATTTAAGCAAGCATGGGATAGGCATAAGGCTATCCTAAACAAAAGATAAATCCAGGTAAAGTATCCATGTAATTGGGCAGACTAGATGGGCCGAAAGGTTCTTATCTGCCGACATTTTTCTATGTTTCTCTATGTTTCTATGTTTCTAAGAGGTGCCCTCTCTAAGTATAAATGATGACGATAATAATAATAATAAGTCAGTCGTTTTTTCTCTCAGACCTATATAATGTAAAAGTTTAGCTATTTTGTTTTAAAGTTTCTCCCTTTCGTGCCCTGTTGCTGGGTGGGGGGGGGGGTGCAGCGACAGAGGACAGTCCTCCGCACAGTTAATTTGCTGTCCTGGCTGTCACTCATAGATATGACAGGCAGACAGACAGTACAGCCCTCACAGCGAGCAGAGGATGGTCCAATAAGACGCTCTCTGTTCACAGATGACCTCTGCACTGCGGCATGCCACAGTCATGTGGGGGATGGCGGAAATTTTAAAAGGAAATCTCTGTTTTTACAGTATATAGGTCTGTGTAAAAACACTGATTAATATAAAGGTTGAGGTGCCATGCTGAATGGGCAAACGCCATTTTCCCAAGGCAGCGGCACTTTAAAAATTCTAATTCATACATTTACTGACGTAACTTTAGAATTGCAAATATAATGCTTATATTTACTAAAGTAATTCTAAACTCGTAAGTGATATCCTAAGGGAGAGTTTAGTGAGACCCCTGCTCCAGACCTACCTCTTTGAGGTTTATTAATCTGCATAAAACACATGAAACCAGAGTTTTATGTCTCGTAGGATGCACTCCTCACTTCCTGAAATGGCTAACCAATAATGAAAAAGAGATATGGCACCACTCGGTCACATCAGCAGAGGTCTTGACATACACCTTTGTGAGGTTAACATCATGCTGGCTTTTCACAGGATGGTGGAATACAATAACTCTTTGCACTTTCGAAACGAATAGCAGAAATCTTCACATTTTCCTGCACTACCAATGGGTGCTGCTTTCCTTTTCTGCATTTCCCTAGACAGCTTTAGTATTATTATTATGCTTTATTTATACAGCGCCAAAAATTCTGCAGTGCTTTACAAGATCAGTGTACAAGGAGATGATACATTAGAATACCACACATGGATGATATGGCAAGATTCAGGGGGACGTGCAATCTGTGAGAGGTACAAGTATTTTGTGAAGTAGGCGCATCCATACCGTTAGGTGTGTTGCCCAAGGACACTTGATGGTGGCGTCTTCTGAGTGGGATTGAGTCGGCTGTCACAGTTTAAGAAACCCATTAGCACACCACAGATTGCGCTCGTTTGTGTGAGTTTACTGTACTTTGCGCTTAGCGTTAGGATTACAAAGTTTTAAAGATAATTACTGCACCACTGCGGCTAACTGAAAAGTTAACCACAGCTAGAAGCTGGTGCTAACTGATTCCACTTCTGCAGACTCAGTCAGCATCAGTTGACAATCCTCCATAAATCAGATCCTCACCTCTCATCACGTGGCATAAACGGCAGCCCAATCCATCGCTTCTGGCCGCCGGGAGCAGATTGAGACTGGGGAAAAAAAGTCCCCAATCTCCATCTGCGAATCACTCCAGGTTTTCCCCCTTAGCCTTTACCATTTTATCGCAACTTTTTAATACTGCCCATGGTTGGTTAGCCTCTATTCAACCCCCCAGCCCCCCTACAGCAATTATTACAAGGCAGAATCTTGTTGGAGCATAAAGAGGGTCTCTGCCCTCCAGCTGTTGTTGCTGATGCTGTTCAGTGAAGATGGACCAGATTTGGCCTTTAATTGTACAAAAAAAGAAATCTATTTTAAAATATATGAATTCAAGTTAAAAAAAGTCTGTAAAACTTTAAAGAATTTGAAATGGCTACATATTGCACATATTTTATAATTTGATGTTAACGAGCTTTAACACGGGTATATAAATTAATGAGATAATTGTCAAATACACCTGTTACTGTAGTTCAAAGTATACATTCAGCTAGCAAGATACAATTTCTTAATTTATTGTGATTTTAATATTTACTGAAAAATATGGATGGGAGAATAAAATAAGTCTGAACATTTTTTCCCGGCAATATATGACGAGAGAGTTAAATAAAATAATATGTCAGAAAGTTGGAAAAAAGTACAAAGAAAATCAAAAAGAATACACTGTTCAGATATATATAATAAATGATGCTTAGCAGAAAGTTAGAAATTGGACAATAGACTGGAAACTGATGAGAAATAGCTGGTGAACAGTGACCTAAAAGAACCATTGAAAATGTTGTGTTAGGAATGTGACTTGAATTTATCTTGTTGGGGTCATATGGGGTGATAGAAAAGAACCAAGCTGTTACATAATAAATAATATGAACTAATATTAATACCGACTATGTGTTACTAGGCATTATGGCTAAATTCTAAGTACATTTTGGGAATTAGAGAAAAGTAATTGATGATAACAGCTGGCAGTTAATGTAATAGAGCAAATGGATCTTCAACAAGCTGTAGTTTAGGAAAGAACAGAAATAGAGCATTATGTAGAACTACTACCCTAGTCCATTCTTGACATTACAGTAGGTGCTCAATATGTACTACGTAACGGCTCTAGAATTTAGATAAATTTTACTACTTGCTTTTCTACTTGCAGCTCGGACATCGCATCTCCTCAATGTACAGGTAAGGTAATGTGCAGGAAGCAGATGAAGAACGAGCTATTCTAACCTTGCTCATTCTTCTTTTGCAACAGCCGTTACTCAGCAATGAATAATGACTTCAAAACCCTGGTGTTATGTGATTTTGTGAAAGTAAAATAATTCACACATTATTTTAACTCCACTAGAACTCCTCAGATGTAAAGAGAGCACAACGATCCACCACATCTTCTTTCCATAGGCAGCAGAACACTGGAAACAAATAGTTTTGTTATGTGCCACGCTATGGTCTATCGGTGCCCGGCAGCGTTGTCCTCACTGCTCGCTGGCCAGACGCCGAGTGAAGAGGGGAATCTTGGCGGTCACGTGAGATGCCGAGGGGCGGAGCCAGGCGTGATGACGCGGTCCCGCCACATTTAAATCCAAAGGCAATGCATTCATACATTGCCCTAATGTGGTTTCACATCCCTTAGAGCTACGTCTGTTAATTTTGACATTCTCTGGCGCACTGACCTCTGGCAAATGGCTTCCAACATTCTCTGGCGCACTGACCCCTGGCAAACGGCTTACGACATTCTCGGGCGTACTGACCCCTGGTTTGGCTATATGTTCCCACGCTTGGTTGCACAAGTGTCAGCATAGGGATATGTAGACTGACCACTTATAAGGATCGGAGGGAAAGGATAGTGTACTGCATGCAAGGATCATGTCTCCTCCTGGTGGGGATCATAACAAGTTTGTAGCGTTCTTTTGTGAACCCTTACGCGGTCCATGCATGACCCTGCTTAAGCTGCTGACATAGCGGCTAGGTCGGAATATGGGGGTTAATGGGAACTGCAAAGGAAGACATCTCACACACAATTTTTCCATTTCGGCTGCCCATTAATGTCTAGGGAGGAATAGGGCCCTATTAGTTTTATGAATACCTCATTGTAGTTTTAATAATACAGTAGTTTTTTTGTTCAAGTCATACTTACCATTTCACTTACAAAAATGTGTATACATGTTATTGCATTGAAAAACAAAATCTTAATTTAGCATTTAAAGGCCTATTCGCATACCTTTTTAAAGCTAGATATATATTCTCCCTAGGAAAAAATGTAATTCTCATTTAGACAAGGGGTTCTCTTCTACTTGAGGCTCCATTAACATATGAGTGTCTTTCCCTCATAACTACACCTGATGCCTGAGACACTAATCTAGAAGATCAATAAAACCCCAAAAGAAGAAAAATTACAACAACAATTATAGCAAATACTTTTGTTATTACCAGAAAGTATATCTATGTATTTGCTAATTATAGTGTTGCGATGAGTATTATTTTATTATATACTCTTATGATCAGGCATCTCCCAGGAAGGCTTTTAATCTCTTGTCTCAAGGGGAAGCTTTACGTAGCACTTACTTTTGAAGAACATCTTAAAAACATTGAAGCATGGCTTGTTGACTCTCACTGCTCTCCTCCCTATTTAGTTGTATCTCCCTCATCTGAAGGGCTTTGTTAACCTCTTCAATACCAAGTCATTTTTCAAAAAAAACTTATTCCAATCCAGTGGTTTTTTGCAAAATAATTTTAAATCAAAAATACAGTAAGAAATAGTTGAAGTGAATGTATTCCTTACTGTGTCCCTCTCTCCCGCCTCTCCCCTCTCCCCCCTACAATCCATTCTGAATTCAAAATCCTTACCCTGACCTACAAAACCCTCACTAACTCAGCTCCCCACTATCTGTCCTCATTAATCACCAAATACACCCCAGGCCGCTCCCTAAGGTCAAACAGTGACCTGCGCCTAGCGTCTCCCCGCATCACCTCTTCCCATGATAGACTGCAGGACTTTTCACGCACAGCCCCCATTCTCTGAAACGCTCTCCCTCGTACGGTCAGACTTTCCCCTAAAGACATTCCTATTCAGGCAAGCCTACCACCCGACTCACTGACGCAACCAGTCCATCACTCTCACCTTGTAGTCCTCTCCTCCTGTTTCCACCCCAACCTTTCTAGATTGTAAATTCACATGTGAGTAGGGCCCTCATTTCCTTCTGTACCGGTTTGTCAATTGTTGTTCAATGTATTGTAACCCTATCTACGTTGTGCCCATTGTACAGTGCTGGGGAATATGCTGGCGCTTTATAAATAAAGAATAATAATGATACTGTAATAACATATTTTCCAAGCAGATGTCGCCACCTGCTGGGCAAAATGAGTTACTGTAATTCTGAGCTCTGTGCAGAAGCACCTGTGGACATGTCAGTTCGATACATTCCCCAGCTGGTATGAGAAAGTGTCAGTACCTCGGGTATCACGCACAATCATGGCAGTGAATGGGTTAAATGTATGCCACTTTCTCATCTCCTTTCTTATTTCGCATTTTCTAGCAATGAGCAAATCTTCATTTTTTGCTTGATATTAACCACTTCAATGCGGTGGACGCGCTCAGCGCGTCCAACCGCATTGCTACTTGGCTGCGGAGGACGCGCTCAGCGCGTCCTCCCTTTGCAGCCCGCGATCAGCCGGTATTCCGGCTGATCGCTTGGCCCCCCGGTGTGGGCTGACATCATCGATGTCAGCCCAACCTCCGGGACCCCGGCGGGCACGATAGGCGTCATCGCGCATGCGCGATGACGTCTATTTCAGGCACCCCCCGCCATTGCCGGGAAGGTGCCTGAATGGGAGGGGGGAGGTCCTTCGGACCTCTCCCCCTCCCCATCCGTGCATGCCAGCGGTTAAAGGCAGGCACCGCCTGGAAGGGCACAGCCTGCCCTTCCAAGCGGCGGCTGTCTTTAACCCCTAGGGGGCTGGATCGCGATATGGCGCCAACATGCGCCGTATCGCGGTCCCCTCCCGGAGCTGGCCGACATCTTGGATGTCGGCCAAGCTTCCGGGATATCCCCCTAATGACTGGCGTCATCGCGCAGAGCGCGATGGCGCCAGTTTTCAAATTAACCCCTTGCTGCCACCTATAGTGGAGATAGGGGGTTCCAATGAACCCCCTATCTCCCGATCCGTGACAGCTAGGGGTTAATGTTTACTATCATTGGAACGGCCAGAGCGTGGCCGTTCCAATGATACCAAACATGACCATGTAAACTGTAAAACAAAAAAAAATTAAAAATAAAAATAAAATAAAAAAAATAAAAAAAATAATTAAAAAAAAAAAATGTTTTTTTTTTTTTTAGATTTATTAGTGCAACAATATTGTTCCCATTTCAATTATAATGTGAACAATGATACTGCACTAACGATTTTTTCTATGGGGGGCGTTTGCTAAAAAACAAGTAATTTCCCCCCAAAAAAAGTAACGATTCCTCATTTCTAATTTTTTTAACAAGCGCACCCCATAGAAAATATAACCGCGAACGATCGCATTTTAAAATGTGAAAAAAACCACTTTACACATTGTAAATTATTGAAAATTCAAATTTTATTGCATATTTTGTTATAATATACAGACATGACATAACGTATACATATAATAATGACATATTATGAATCTGCACAGTCTGCCGGAAAGAACGATATATAATATGTCTGGGTCATATATTAAAATAAGGCTTCAAAACGCGGTTAAACATGATGAGCGAAACCGGTAAAAATGACCTCAGCACAGAGGTGGGAAAAGGCTCAGCAGCGAAAGGGTTAACATTTAACATTTCACTACAAGTTATTTTGGATCTACTTCGAAAAGCTACCTCAAAACTTCTACAAATGGATCAGTTCCCATGTTGCTATAGTACACATCACACCATTAATTTTGTATATTGTATTTTGTTGCCAAAAATCTGAAAAATGATATAAAAAGGAGCCAAGTTAGTTAATTTTTAGTCCTAGCTCAAAATGTTTCAAGAAATGTTTAATCTTTTGAACTTTCTTGTTTTCATAAACCTCTATCGTTTCTTGCTGCATAGGTTTCGATCCATTATGCAAAACTCATTTGCTATTAACACTGTTAGAAGGCTGATATTGAACATACATGTCCTGCATTTTCCTTGTAAATAGGTTTTCACTTTTCAAAGGTTGCTGAAATAACTAAAACTGCATCATATTTTTCTATTACTTTCTTTGTTCTTGAATGTTATTTGAAATATTGATCACAGACCAGCTTCCCAAAAGTAGCAGACTGATTTCTTCAGGGATCTCAATATTGCATGGAATCTTCAAATACCACCTTCAATGAAAATTTTTTTTTTTTTCAATTTACCACTTTATAAGATTTTCTAACCCTTTCACTACCAAGTGATTTTCTAAAAAATTAAAAAACCCAGGGCCCTATTACAATCTTCACCTTAAAACACTCGTGCAATGCGGGAATTTGTACGCCAAGTGTTAAACGTTAACGCGCGTAAATCAACGCTGGAATTACAATCCTCGCACATTTTTTCATCTGTCGAGCAATAACGCGCGTAAAACGGACGCGCACAAATACGCGCGCAGCAACGTTGTGCGCAGAAATCAGTGTGCGGACTGTTTTTTTCACGCGATTCAGCCAATCAGAATTAAGAAGCACAATTATCTCACGTTACATTTTTGCGCCTGCCACAGTCAATCTGAGCATATATGCTGCAGCAATAATAAATGCACACAGAACTTATCCATTTTATTGGTTTGGTATGAGTAGAATTTGTAACTATACTTTGCTGCATTTTTTTTTTGGGCTGGTGTATTTGGGTTCGGCCAGGTCGGTCAGATTTGCCATTAACACCAGCTTTCAGGAGTTGCTAAAATTATGCGCGCAAAGGCTATGCGTTAAATCCTGCACAGAAATTGTTATACCATTCGCGTACCAGCGTTCATTCGCGTTCATTTTTTGCTCACATTGTTAAGTATAGGATGCGCACAGTAAAGTACGCTCACGCAGTGTTCACGCAGGTTCACCCGCAGTAGACGAATACGTGCATTTGTTGCGCTGACATTGTAATACTATGTTCAGCGCAAAGGGTTTTACCCCTCACGTTAATGCATTTTTGCGCCGGCGCAAACGTTTGCGCGAAGATTGTAATAGGGCCCCTATTGTCAGGAGCCAGTGTTTTTTGAAAAGTAATCTTTAATTAATTATACAGTAAGACATATTTGGGCATATTCACAATCAATTTCTTACTGTAATAACATATTTGGCCAGTAGATGGCACCATCTGCCAAATTGAGTTACAGCCGTTACAGTTGCAGCTCATGTTCCCTGCATTGACTGTTGAATGTGTTCGATGTCAGGACATTCAGTTAGCTGTTTTTTCAGTTTTGGCCCTTTGGGCATTATGCCCACAGAGCTAAACTTTTGGGGGCACCTTCTGCAGCCCAAAAGCAAATGAAATTTGTCTACAGCAAATTAATTTAATTTGCTGTCGGGCTGCAGAGCTGCAGATTGATAGATCTCGATATTGGGCACCGGGTGGCACCTTTTGAAGCCCGAGATATCTAGATCTCAGTAGTGAAGGGGTTAAAAGTTTATGTTAAGGTATTTAAAATAGAAAATGTAGATGTATGTAACGGTGATGGTGCCTATTCCAAGTGAGTTGTTGGTGGCTGTTAAAGGAGTTCTAACTCTTCCACTCACAAATACTAGCATCTCGATTGTTGTTCCAGTAGAGCATTACCAGGAATGGGGATTTCCGGAGCTGCAGTTCACAAGACTGACTGGAATTGGGAACAGAAGCATTAAAAGCAAAAAGGTATATTATGGGGTTAAAATGGATGAAGGGGAAATGTGTTATACATTATCCCATCATGACATTCCGCATAACCCCATTCTGTGGTCACTCTATCATTAACATAACTCTCACCCTTCATTCCAATGTCAGGCCCCCTCAGCATTGGACCGAATGTGACAAACTGCAGCTTCCACTGCAACTACAGCTGTCACAAGAGTGTGCATCCATCCAACCCAACAGATTTCAACGTAAGTGAGTTGAGTTCCTTTTCTGTGAAGGAACTGCTGTTGTGATTACAGCCGACTGAATATAGTGGATTCATAATTCAGCTAGTATTTACACAAAGGCAAAACAACCTGTGAAGGATTTCTAGCTTTCTGATTGCTAGACAAAGCCTTGATTGATCCTGTACCCATATTTTGCACTTGAAAATATCTTACAGAATGATGCAAATGTAATAAACAGTTTTAATTTATATTGTTTTTTAAATATTATTTTGCTACACAATGCTACACAAATGCGTAACCTAGCCTTCATTTTGGTATTACTGTAGATACTCGAGTATACCGCTAGATTTTGGTGACAAAAATTTACCTTAAAATTGGAGGGGTCGCGTTATATTCGAGACATCTGCATTGCATGGAAAAAAAACAAAAAAAACTTGCCTTGCTCTGGAACCCAAGTCTCCTGGAAGTTCCGGTAGTCTCGCTGAAGTGACTGCGGTCTCCCTGATGCTTGCAAACACTTCAGGAACTCCCGGATTCAGGATAGGTGGGATCCATCACGGCCAGAGGGCACACTCAGTTTCAGCTAGTCATTCACCTCGCTCGCCTCCACCGGCCATCTAATTGCTAGTAAAGAAGAAGGGTGGCCGGTGGCTTCCTACTTAGTAACAACTGCAATCATTCTAGAGCAGAGCACCCTGGCGTGAGCGGGAGCCTGACTGTGTTAAGAGAACCTCAAAGGATTTTAATTGTTTACCGGTACAATAACATTTTGTTCATTGCGTTATATTCGAGTCTTGAGTATTCTCTCATTTCCATAATAAATCTCTATCCATTGCGTTATATTCAGGTCGCTCTATACTTGAGTATCTACGGTATTGGCTGTAAATGACTGAAAAGTCACTTTTTTAAAATTGTTTCATTAACCAGGGATTTTCCAGAAAACTTGTGAATATTCCCAATGCATTCCTTATGGTAATTACCTATTTGACAGGCAGATGATGCCATCTGCTGGCCAAAAGGAGTTACTGCAGTTCTGGTCTGTGTGCAGGATCAGCTGGAGAGATGTCATGCAGACACATTCCCATCTAATTCTAAAAAGTGTTAACACCCTGGGCATCATGTCACAGCACTGAAACTTTAGGGGCGAATTCTGGGGACCGAACTTAATTTCAAAATTCCTTGAATTGCTTCTGTGGAACACCATATTGGCTATACTCAATACTGGGGTAACAGTGGGTGCCTTGCAGATCGAGTATAATCAATCTTGGTAGTTAAGGGGTTAGGGTTAATAAGGTGGAGAAATGAAATCTGAATATGGGTAGTTATGCACTTATAAAAGTGTTACCTGTTGTTTCGGAGAGACCAAACGAGGCAAATGGAACGTGAAATGATATCTATTTCAATCCAGGCTTACCTTTGTGCATCAAAGAGCTGCAATTAATTTAAAACGAACGTTCCCACTTATAGACTTTTTGTTTAATGCATTAATTCAATTTGTAAAAAATCCCTTCTACTGAAGATTGAGCATCAGTGTAATAAACATAACACTATATTTTTTCCACATTTCATGATTCCAGTGGGGAATTGAGAAATGAATGATGCTGTTGCAGATGAAACATTTCAATAAGAATATAACAAGATTTTCAGTTTCCTATTATAAAAAGTGAAAACTCATTTGTTCACCTCTCATGTAAATCCAATATTGAAAATGCAATAGCAGTTATTTTTTTTTTCTTCTGCACTTCCCAGCAAGATAGCCATACATTTTGTACTGAATGTAGAAACCCTGCGATTTTAATTTATAGCACGTATATATCAGATATATTCCCTGCCGTAAAGTGATGCATGCATTCTGAGCTTTTGAATTTAGATGTATTGACAATATAATACGAGAGAAGTGCTTTACAGCACTGCAGTCGTTTCAAAAACGAAATCTCCAATAAGAGAAAAAAAATTGTGTGAGCATACATCGGGGGTTATGTATACATGGCTTATTTATAAAACCTGTAGTTTTAGATTCGTTCTAACTCACAAAGTATGGTCTCATCGTGAGTGCGGCTCCAACTAACAATCTCCAGATGAGTTATTTATTAACCACGGGGAAATCGAAAACAACATTACAAAATACAAAAAAAAATAAGGATAGGTTATTTTCAAACTTTCAAGCCCTTCACTCCCGAGATCGAGGTAACTTGAGTCTTCAAAGGCTTGAAAACCATCAGGTGCCCGATTTCGAGTTATCTCGATCTGCAGTTGAGCAGGACAAAAGCAAATTAGCCCTTTCGCTGCTGAGGCTTTTCACACCTCTGTGCTGAGGTCATTTTTACTGGTTTTGCTCATCATGTTTAAACGTGTTTTGAAGGCTTATTTTAGTATATGACCCAGACATATTATATATCGTTCTTTCCGTCAGACTCGGTAGATTCATAATATGTCATTATTATATGTATACGTCATGACCTGTCTGTATATTATAACAAAAAATGCAATAAAATATGTATTTTCAATAATTTACAATGTGTAAAGTGTTTTTTTTCACATTTTAACATGCGAGCAATTGCGGTTATATTTTGTATGGGGTGCGCTTGTTAAAAAAATTAGAGATGGGGTCTCGTTACATTTTTGTTTGGGGAAAATTACACGATTTTTAACAAACGCACCGCATACAAAAATCGTTAGTGCAGCACCATTGTTCGCATTATAATTGAAATGGGAACAATATTGCTACACTAACAAACCAAAAAAAAGAAAAAAAAATGTATATTTTTTTTTATAATTTTGTCTTTTAATTTTTTTTTATTTTTATTTTTCATTTTTTTTTTTTTACAAAAATGTTCACAGTCGTGTTTGGTATCGTTGGAACGGCCATGCTCTGGCCGATCCAACAGTACCAAACTTTAACCCCTAGCTGCCACGGATCGGGAGATAGGGAGTTCATTGGAACACCCTATGTCCACCGTTGGTGGCAACTAGGGGTTAACTCCAGGACTGGCGTCATCGTGCTATGCACGATGACGCCAGTCCTCAGGGGGAGTTCCCGGAGGCTTGGCCGACATCCAAGATGTCGGCCAGCTCCGGGAAAGGATCACGAACCGGCGCTTTTCAGCGCCGATTCGTGATCCGGCACCCCAGGGGTTAATGCCAGGTACCATTTGGAAGGGCAGGCTGTGCCCTTCCAAATGGTGCCTGGGTTAACCCCCGCAACGCCGCCGATCGGGAGGGAGAGAGGTCCGAAGGACCTCCCCCCCCTCCCTTTCAGGCGCCTCCTCCGCACATGCGGGGGGGCGCCTGAATTAGATGTCATCGCGTCGCCGCGATGACATGTAATGTCCCCGCCGGGCTCCCGAGTGCTGGGCTGACATCCAAGATGTCAGCCCGCACCGGGGGGGTGCAGCAATCCGCCGGAATCCGGCGGATTGCTGCCTCCTGTGCTCGGACGCGCTGAGCGCGTCCGTAGCACAGGAGAACCACTTGGCTGGACGCGCTGAGCGCGTCCATAGCAGCCAAGTGGTTAAATTTATTTTTTGGGAAATTAATTTAATTTGCTTTTGGGCTCCAGAATATGCCCCTAAAGCTTTAGCACAACTAAAACTGTTTAAAATCAGCTAGGAATGTGTTGAATAGACCATCCGCAGCTGATAACAATTTTGACTGTAATCGTACTGTTAATATTTTATGCTTGCACCTATCTATTAATATTTTGACTGTTTGTTTTTTTCTTGCTAAATGTATTTCCTGCTTGGTTTCAAGCCATGTGCCATATGCCTGCCCCATGCCTGCCCCTCCCCTCCCCCCCCAGGTCGTAAACAAATTTACTCTATACAGCTCACACGATGTGACTCTGCAAATTCTTTCTTCCACAGCCTGGCCACATACTCACATCACCCTCTGCTACAGTGCTCCCCCTGGACTCTGCTGTCCCTCCCTCCCCATCCACCCACCCACCCAGTGCTGGTCAGAAATTTGTAGCTTACTTTCCAGCTGCTTCCACTTTGCAAAGCACCCTAATTAACCCAAGGTTCTAGCCCTTCCCATGATATGTTAATCTGTATATTTGTGTTTTGTTTTTAATAGTTTGCATTTTATTACTTTATATTTCTGTAACAACTGTAACCACTCAATTGTTCTCGATCCCAGGACATACTTGAAAACGAGAGAAATCTCAATGTATCCTTCCTGGTAAAATCCTTTTCAAATAAATAAATAAATAACCATGGCGCCACAAGCTGCAGTTGTACGTGTAGTATCTCCATTTGGCCAGTAGATGGTGATATCTGTCTGACAAATATGTTATTACAGTAAGGTATACATTGGGAATATTCCCAAATATTTCTCATTATATAATTAATTAAAATGATTTTCCAAAAAACAACAACGGGTTCCTGACCTGACAGGTTTTTTTTTTTTTGAAAATCACAGTGAATGGGTTTATTACAGATTCCCTGAAAAAATAATATGTGTCCATTGAGTCAGCCTTTCACATATCACCTACTGGTCCAAACAGAAGGCAAAAACCCCTTTCTGAAGCGTTCGCCGAACATGCTACATACTGGAAAAAAAATCCTTTTTGACCCCAGAATGGCAGTCAGATTTCTCCTGGGATCATGTAGCCATTAACACAAATTTAACCCCTTCACTGCTGACGACGTGTGGGACACGTCCTCAGTTACTCCGGCTGTATGCTGAGGACGTGTCCCACACGTCATCAGCTTTGCAGGACCCCCGGCGGAGATACTCACCTCTCTGTCTGGGGTCCTGCGGCGGTCTGACTTCAGCATCCTCAGATGCTGAGGTTAAGACCCGCCCGACGTCAATGACGACATCGCGCCATGAGCGATGATGTAATTTCCAGGCGAGCCCCAGCAATGTCGGGAGATCGCCTGGAAGGGAGGGGGGATCCGTTCGGATCCCTCTCCCTCCCGATCAGGAGGTCCCACAAAGAAAAGCCAGGCACCGCTTAAAAGGGGATAGTCTCCCCTTTTAGAGAGTGCCTGGCTTTAACCCCTTAGGCACCGGGTCGCACTTCAGGGAAATCCCCTGGTGGAGATAGGGGGTTCGTTTGAACCCCGACATCTCCAGAACTGTGGAAGATAGGGAGTCATGGAGGGTGTCATTCGAAAGACCTGAGCATGGCCTTTCGAATGATACCCAACGTGACCAGGTATAAAGTAAATAAAATAAAAAATAAAGATAATAAAAAAAAAAACATGTATTTTTTTGTGTGTTGTTTTTATTAATGCAGCAATATTGTTCATAGTTTCACAGTAGTTTCATAGTTACATAGGCTGAAAAAAGACATGCGTCCATCGGGTTCAGCCTCTCTCACATTACCTACTGCTGTTGATCCAAAAGAAGGCAAAAAACCCAGTCTGAAATGCTTGCCAATATGCAACATACTGGGAAAAAATTCCTTCTTGACCCCAGAATAGCGTCAGATTTCTCCTTGGATCAAGAAGCTTTTACCCACATATTAAATATTGTTACCCTTAATATTCTGTGTCTGCAGGAAGTCATCCAGTCATTTTTTAAAAGTCTGTACGGTCTCTGACCCAACCACCTCAACAGACAGAGAATTCCACAGCTTTATTGTTCTCACCGTAAAATAATTAGGCTTGTGCACCGATTTTTTTTTCGGTTCGATTCGGTTCGATTTTTCGGATTTTTAAACTTTTCGATTCGGCTCGTTTCGACCGATTTCGGTTTCGATTCGATTCGGTTCGGCCCGTTTTTCGGGTACATTTTTTTTTGGAATTTCGACCATTTTTCGTATTTTCGTATCACTGTGCTTTTTTTTTGTATCGACTTTTCGTAATTTCGGAAAATTTTCGTTTTTCGGAATTGCACATTTTTCGGGATATCGACCATTTTTCGTATTTTTCGTGTCATTTTGCCCGTTTTTTGTATCGACTTTTCGTTTTTTCGAAAAATTTTCGTTTTTCAGAAAATTTTCGTTTTTACAAAATTTTCGTTTTTCGGGAAAATTTTCGTTTTTCGGCAAATTTTCGTTTTTCGGAACATCTGTTCTCCTCGTTTGACACATTTCAAGCCCATTCGAAAAATCCGAAAATATTTCGTTTCGGCTCGGAAAACATTTCGGATCTGAACTTTTCGGATCTAAAATTTTTCGGAAATTCGGCCGCATCCGAAAACACGAATCGGGAAATTTCGTGAAAATTCCGAAATTCCGAAACCCGAAACGCACATCCCTAAAAATAATCCTTCCTATGCTTTAGGCTGAATTTTCTTTCTTTCAGTCTAAATGGATGACCCCTTGTCCTGTGTATAGTCCTGTTAATGAATAGGTTATCAGACAATGGTTGATAATGGCCCCGTATATATTTATATAAGGTTATCAGATCCCCTCGAAGGCGCCGTTTCTCTAAACTAAACAGGTTTAAGCTTGTTAGTTTTTCCTCATAACTTAACCCTTCCATTCCCCTTATTAATTTAGTCGCCCGTCTCTGCACTTTTTCTAGCGCTATAATATCTTTTTTTAAGACAGGTGCCCAAATTTGCACGGCATATTCAAGGTGCGGTCTGACCATTGATCTATACAGAGGCAAAATTATGTTTTCATCCCGAGAGTGAACTCCCCTTTTAATGCATGCCAATACTTTGCTGGCCTTGGCGGCTGCTGTTTGACATTGCACATTGTTACTTAGTATGAAGTCTATGATTATTCCCAAATCCTTCTCCTGCTTTGATTTCCCTAACTCCCCGTACCATTTAGGGTATAAATTGCTTGTGTGTTCTTCACTCCAAAGTGCATAACTTTGCATTTATCTAGATTAAATTTCATCTGCCATTTAAGTGCCCAGTCCCCCAATCTATCTAAATCCCTCTGCAGCGAAGTAACATCCTGCTCACTTTGTATTACTTTTCCTAGTTTTGTGTCATCTGCAAACACTGATACATGGCTTTCAATGCCATTTCAAGGTAATTTATAAATAAATTGAATAGTATTGGTCCTATAACAGACCCCTGAGGGACACCGCTTACCCCTGGTGTCCATCTTGAAAATTTACCATTTATGACCACTCTCTGTACCCTATCTTTTAGCCAGTTTTCTATCCAAGACCAAGTATTTTCATCCAGACCAATTTTTCTTAATTTAAATAGTAACCCTTTGTGTGGAACTGTGTCGAAAGCTTTGGCAAAATCTAAGTAAATCACATCCACTGCGACCCCCTGATCTATACTTCTTCCTCATAGAACGTAATTAGGTTAGTCTGACATGATCTGTGTTTCATGAAACCATGCTGATTTTTGCCAATTACATTATACCTCCCAATAAATTCCTGAATATTATCCCTTAGTAACCCCTCAAATACTTTCCCAGCCACAGATGTTAAGCTCACAGGTCTATAATTCCCAGGCACAAATTTTAAACCTTTCTTAAATATAGGGACCACGTCAGCTTTTCTCCAATCCTCTGGTACGATTCCTGAAAGAAAAGAATCTTGAAAGATTAAGAACAGATTCAACACATAGCTCTCTCAGTACGCGCGGGTGAATTCCATCTGGCCCTGGGGCTTTATTCACATTCACATTGTTTAATTGCTGCAAAACCTTGTCCTGAGTCAACCAGTCACTTTGTATTAGTAAGTTTTTATCAATGAATTTCATGTCTCCTGTTATAGGTTTCTCTTTGATAAATACTGAAGAAAAATAATCATTCAAAATGTATGCCTTATCTCGATCTTCAGTTAACAATAACCCTGACTCAGATTTTAGTGAACCTACATTTTCACTCTTGGGTTTTTTAGAATTTATGTACCTAAAGAATCTTTTAGGGTTGGTCTTGCTCTCATTGGCTATTTCTTTTTCTAGTTTAGCCCATCTAATCACATTTTTACATGCTTTATTGGCTGCCCTATATGCTTTATAGGATGCCTCAGATTTATCAAATTTAAAAGCTTTAAATGCCTTCTTTTTATTTTTCATTTCCTTAGTTACCTTCCTACTAAGCCACATTGGTTTCAGTCTGTTTCTTTTATATTTATTAACCAGTGGAATATATTGTGACGTGTTCTTTTCTAGTGTTAGTTTAAAGATATTCCACTTATCCTCAGTGTTTTTCCCGTGAAAGAGTTTCTGCCAGTCAATGACATTGAGAGCTTCCTTTAATTTAATAAAGTTGGCCTTATTAAAAATTATATATTTTAGCATGTCCCTTATGAATGTGTTTTTTTGAGTTTATTTCAAAGGTCACCAACCATATTATGGTCACTGTTTCCCAACTGTTCCCTTACATTAATATTTGAGAAAAGATCCACATTATTTGTTATAATAGGTCCAGACAGTTGTCCTCTCTAGTTGGTGTTTCTACCAGTTGTGTCATGAAGGTATCATTTAAAATGTTCAGAAACCGGATTCCCTTTGCTGAATTACTAGTCCCACTATCCCAATTAATGTCTGAGTAATTAAAATCTCCAATAATTAAAGTGCTACCATGATGTGCAGCCTTCCTAATTTGCTCTAACAGTTGTTCTTTCTCATCATTATCTATATTAGGTGGTTTATAGCATATGCCAACCAATAGTTGACTTCCCTGTTTATTCCCCAACAAATTATTTACCCATAAGGATTCCACATTTCCCTCATCGCTTTCCAGTTGTGTAATATTTGGCTTTAAATCCTGATTTACATATAAACACACTCCACCCCCTTTCTTATGTTTCCTATCCCTTCTAAACAATGTATAACCGTTTAAGTTTACAGCCCAGTCATGCGTTTCATCCCACCACGTTTCTGTTATTCCTATTATGTCGTATTGCTTAGTGTATGCTATTGCCTCTAGTTCCCCCATCTTGTTATTGAGGCTCCTTGCATTAGCAAGCATACATTTAATGTTGTCTCTACCCACACATGCTGAATTCGACTTTACATTGCATGCCTCCACTGTTCTGAAATTACCCATCCCCCGGCTCCACCCCCCTTAGTCTGAGCTGAAGACTTCCGCTATCTGCTCTGTCTCCATTTTGTAAGCTACTGTATCCCTCCCCCCTTCCACTAGTTTAAAGTCTCCTCCAACCTTTTAACCATCCTCTCCCCTAGCACAGCAGACCCTCTTCCATTCAGGTGCAATCCATCACGACTATACAGATTGTACCCCAGTGCAAAATGAGCCCAGTGCTCTAAAAACCCAAAGCCATCCTTCCTGCACCAAGCTTTAAGCCACGCATTGACCTCCCTGATCTCCCTCTGCCTTTCCACTGTAGCACGTGGCACAGGTAGTATCTCAGAAAATACTACCTTGGAGGACCTCTTCTTCAGTTTACTTCCTAATTCCCTGAAATCATTCTTCAGGTCCTTCCATCTTCCTCTTACTTTGTCATTGGTACCAATATGGACCATGACAGCTGGGTCATCTACAGCCCCTCCCAATAATCTATCAACTCTGTCAACCACATGCCTAACACGGGCACCCGGCAGACAGCAAACTGTATGGTTAAGGCGATCAGAGCGACAGATTACCCTGTCTACTCTCTTAATAATAGAGTCCTCTACCACCACAACCTGTCTAGGCTTACTTGCCCTCTTTATCTCTCCCTTACTTGGTGGGCTGATCCCCCTGCTGTTAGAGGGAGCAGCCTCCTCCAGTACTGCTACACCTGAGTTGATGCACCCAACATCTTCGCTCAAAGGGGCAAATCTGTTGGTGTGCGCAACATCAGGACTAGCCAACCTTTTCCTCTTCCCTCCCCCCCTGCTACCACATGTCACTGACACCCAGCTACCAACCTGTTCCCCTGTTAACTCCACTCCTCCCACACCCATAGATTCCTCAACTATACTTTGCTCCGTGAGAAGCAGGCTCCTTTCAAGATTGTCAATCTGCCTCAGCGTTACGATTTGCCCTTCCAGATCTCCAATATGAGCTTCCAGAAGAAGTTCACACTTGCTACAGAGATATGGACCCTGGAAGGATTCCTTCAGACATGCATACATGCAGCATGACGTGCACATCACCTACTGCTGTCGATCCAAAAGAAGGCAAAAACCCCCAGTCTGAATCTTTTTTTTTTATCTTTCAAATTTTTTATTTTGCAAAAAAGTTAACAGAACAGAAACAAATATGACAAATAAGAGTGGTAGACAGCAAGGGTTCGCAAAGGTAACACTCATAAAAGTGGGGATAGGGTAGGACACTCCAACTTTCTTCAGGGTGGCAGTACCAGGGAGGCAGTTATGTCAGCAAGTAATCAGTGGACGGGACATCAGGGCAGGGAGAGAGAAGAAGAGAGAAAAAAAAAAAGGGGGGAAAGATGGTGGATCGCCCATGTAAGCGGCTTTCCTGGCGCACTCCAAGAACCCTAGTCTGAATCTTTTAAACCTTAATATTTTGTTCTTGCAAGAAGTCATCCAGTCGATATTTAAAAGTCTGTATAGACTCTGACCCAGGCACCTCAACAGGCAGAGAATCCCACCTAGTCATGTGATCTAGTTATTGTCCTAAAGTAACTTAAAGTAATTTAAAAATAACCTAAGAAAACATCAAATGCTCCCTCCAATAAGAAATAATTTTGTTTTCCTCTGAGGCAGTTCTGGTTCTCAGACGCCTAGAGAAGATTCTTGGAGTTGACTGACCTTGTGTTTAGTAGACGAGTTACAAATATTTAAGTACAGCATTAGAACAAGATGTGAAATATGTAAAAGTGTGCAGCTACAGAAAAATATACAATATTAGCTCTTAGTAACCTGCTTATACCCAATTGCCCATAACAGTTGCGACAAGTGCCATCCTTTCAAAAAAGTGTGTCATATAACCATTACTTTATCACTATTGTGCTGTTACCCTATCAGTGTTTTTCTATGACATATTTTGGGCCCTATTACATTGTTAACGCAAAAACACACGCAGAATGCGTGAATTTTTGTGCAAAGCGTTAAGCGAAAACAACGCTGGTATTACAATCCTCGCGCATCTTTTCAGCCGTCAAAAAATAACACGCGTAATACAAACACGCAAAAACACGCGCGCATTAACGTTGCGCGCAGAAATCGGTGTGCGGACTGTTTTTTTCACGCGATTCAGCCAATCAGAATTAAGAACCACAATTGTCTCACGTTAAGTTTTTGCGCCTGTCAAAGTCAATCTGTGCATATATGCTGCATCAATAAAAAAACACGCACAACTTTTCAAATTTATTGGTTTGGTATGTGTACAATGTGTAACTATACTTTGCTGCATATTTTTTTTTGTGGCTGGTGTATTTGGGTTCGGCCAGGTTGTTCAGATTTGCCATTAACACCAGCTTTTAGGAGTTGCTAAAATTATGCGCGCAAAGACTGTGCGTTACAAACCGCGCATAGATTGTAATACCATCCGCATACCAGCGCACATACGCATTTGCGCTCACAATGTTAAGTATAGGACGCGCGAAGTACAGTAAGCTCACGCAGTGTTCGCGCAGGTGCACCCGCGGTAGACATATACGCGCGTTTGTTGCGCTGACATTGTAATACGACGTTCTGCGCAAGGGTTTTGCCCCTTGTGTTAATGCGTTTTTGCGCGGGCGACAAACGTTTGCGCGAAGAATGTAATAGGGCCCTATATGTTTCTATGTGATATTTGGTGATGTTTGCAACTCCGGCAAACACTGGCATTTGCTGAATAACCCCTAGATTATTTAATTGGTATTCTTGAATAGTTTGATTTCTATTAATGTAATTGAGAGAATACCATTTAAAAAGGATGAGCTGCCAAATAAGATTGTGAATATCAAAATGTATTAGTGTGGCCGGTCAGTAATAACGTTGTCACATATTATAGTGAATGAGACAGAATCAATCTCTAATGTATCATGTAAAATGAGTAAGAAATGAATTTGGAGCACTGTTGTGTAAATAATGTATTATTTTCTGTTTTGCGATGTCCCGTGTTTTCCACAGTGCATTGGCGTAAAGCAAAGACTGTCCCTCATAAATATGGACGTTTTGGACAAATGGTAATATGCTGCACATAGGTCCTAGTTGATCATTTTGACTCACACATATACATCAGTCTTAATTAATTTGGAGACAAAAGTGATTGTGAATTTTTTTTAAAAAGTAGACGTGTTTGCCAGAATATTTTCATGCATGTGAGTGGGATACAGGGACATCCAAACTATTGTCTATTACAGGTTCATTTAATTATCCAGAATGAAAGATTCGGAAGACTTCGATGACTGGAATTTTCGGAGCCATCTGGTTTTTAGTAATTCTGGATTATGGACGCGCCGGATGGATGCTGCTGCTTGAGAACTCGGCTTGCGTACTGTTGCAGCATGGTACACACTGGGAGCCTCTGGGCAGCCCCAGCATGTGAGATGCTGCTCAGAGTCACGCATACCATGCATCATGTCTGCACAGCACTCACATCATATGTACTGTACATGCTGGTGGCTGCAGCAGAAATGTGATTGTGTCTCTCCCATCCAATGTCTGTCCTTTCAGACATCGGATTTTCCTGAAATCTGAAAGAATCCAAAATGCTTAAGGGGGGCCGAGTATTCCAGATAAAAGGTGTTCAACCTGTATGACCCAACTTTCATAAAAGCAGATGTTTAGAGTGCAAGTGTCACTTGTTAGATACATTTGTTGTTTCTCTTTGATACAATTAAGGTTTGAGAAGCCTTATTTTCTGGAAAGAATGTTCTTTAATGTGTATTATGGATGGCTGGCAGTAAAATATTACTATTTTTAATCAGCTTTTTTCTGCTAGAGTAAATTTTGCAGCTGTTTTGTTTTGTATTGGTTTAGAAAAAATATTAAACCATTCTAGAAACAGACATTAATGGTACAAGAAGTAACACATGATCAAGTGTTTTCATTTTATTGTAAATCCAATACATGCTATTAAGTGAGCCTGCACTTATAGACGCCAGTAAATCAATTTAATTTAACATGTTTAACGTACTAGCCATAGCACCGAATAGCACTTTGCATAATGCTGAGAGGGAGAATTTAAATGAAATCACTAAATATAAAGAGTGGCCTTTTGGATAAAAGCGGCTGCAGGAAGCTTAATCACCATTTACATATTTTAACGTTGAAAAACGTTTATCTGTTTTTATTTCTGCATTCCATTCATTGCACTTACACTTTTGTTTCCTGCCAAAGAAATGAGAAATAAAGTTTTCTTTATAAGGTGTCTAGTCAGTATGCGCCAAATTGTTACCCAGGGATCAAGTCCTAAAAAAAGAAGTGTGGGAACTCACCAGGATTTCTGTCTCCCAATAAGCAATTATCACATCGCACGTAACACAAACACACACTCAGCTCTGATAAATTTATGTGTAGATATCAATAAGAAAGCAGATTGTACAAAAAATGCTTATGCTGGCTATTGAATACGGAGATGTAGTGTATGCAGCTGCCCCTCAAACACACCTTCATAAACTTACTACATTGTATAACTCATTCTGCTGCTTTGTGCTACAATGTAACAACATGACCCACCATTGTGACATGTTAAAAGAGCTAAACTGGCCTTCGCTGGAATCTAGACGCATCTTTCCCCTTTCAAACCTGGTGTTTAAGAGCTTTTCTGGGAAGCTACCACCCTTCCCTCAGCAGTGCACCTTACTGGCAATACCACAATACAAAAAGAAAGTGGCTCGATCCTCATTTTCCTACAGAGCACCGCAAATATGGAATAACCTCCCAGACACCATCAAATCTTCCCCCAGTCTAAAGTCACTTAAGAGATCTCTATTAATATACCTCAATAAGGAATGCACCTGTAAACATGTAACATAGTGGCATATTTATTTTCTGTGTTAATCTGTATATTTGTGTTTTGTTTTTAATATCTTGCATTTTATTACTTTGTATTTCTGTACCTACTGTAAAACTTCAGTGCTCTTGAACCCAGGACATACTTGAAAATGAAAGAAATCTCAATGTATCCTTCCTGGTAAAATACTTTATAAATAAATATGAAATATAGCAAAAATATATGATAAATCCTATATTTATTGTGACTTAATAGAGAAATATGTGATTGAACACCTGACTACAAGCTTTATAGAGTATGGGACCAAAGGGAACTCCGTTCCGTCTGCAAAATTAGTGCAGGAACTCCGTTCCCACGCGTTCCCCCTCGACTTGACCCCTGTTGTTACCTTATAACCAATTCAGGAACCCAGAAACTGCTCAGCAACCATTCCCACCCACAGGTATTAATGATCAAGAAATGGTCATGTTGGGCAAAACAACTCATGCCCTATCCAAAAAACCAAACAACAATAAAATTATAGAACCAAGAATCCAATGGTGATTAAAGTCACTTTGAACTGGGGATACCTGGACTTGGCATTACTGTTGGGAGGTTTGTGAGTTCTGGGGAGTCTGACATGTCCAAGTCACCCCGAGCCTATAAGGGTATAAAGCGACTGGGTTATGTTTGAATATTGCTATTGTTCATATCGTTATTGCTGAGAGCGAGAATTTAAGTGAAGTCGCTAAATATAAAGAATGGCCTTTTGGATAGAAACGTCCTGCTGGACGTTTAATCACCATTTACATATTTTAACGTTGAAAAACATTTATCTGTTTTTACTTGTTCATTCCATTCATTGAACGTTACTTGGCATTGCTGTTGGGAGGTGTGGGAATGTGAGTTCTGGTGAGTCTGACATGTCCTAGTCTCTCTGAGCCTATAAGAGTGTTGAATATTGTTATTGTTCATATCGGCATTGTCTATGTTTCCATTTTACTGCTTTTTACTTATTTCTGATATAATTACTGTGTGTATCACTGCAGCCCTTTCCACCCCCCACCCCACCAAATAGACTATGTTCTACTCTGTAAAAGATTTGATTGGTCTTTGTTTGCAAAACATTACCACTACATTGGACTATTGTCTGCTTGTGCAATCTCTCATCTGTTATCTAACGTATTGGACAGTCTGATGCTCAGCCTCAGGGGCGTCGGTAGGGGGGGCGGATCGCACCAGGTGATACCACCCCCTAGGGTGACACCGTAAAAAAAAATATATATTTTTTTTACACAAAAATATTTTACCAGGAAGGATACATTGAGAATTCTCTCATTTTCAAGTATGTCCTGGGTAGGCAAGGCCTAGGCTGGCACTTTCCAGGGGGGGGGGGAAAAACACCACAAAGAGGATATTCACAGAGCGCCAAAATGACGCAGACATTTCAGTGTTCTGTTGTTCCCCGCACATTGGGGAATCAAATTTCCCCGGTGAATTCACTACAGGGTCCCTGAAGTGCAGGGAATCAGCCACCGAATGCTGCCGCAAACCTGTCGCCTGCTGTTTTAAAAAGAACTACTGAACGAAAATATCTGGAATTAACATATAAGTTCCTATGAATGATAATAAAAAGGTCTATTACAGAAAATAAAGAAAAAACGCTATTAGCAAAAAATTTATTTTTTACAAAAAAAATGCTTAAAAGATGCTAAAATAAAAAATCAATAAAGAGATTTTTTACTATGGTTTAAAGGAATAAACGGTTTATTAAATATTGGATAAAAACAGGAATATTTTTAACATTGAAACCTATGGTGTTCGTTCATCCTGAATAATCCTGCCAAATGAAAACACCGGATATCAGGACATTTCTTTGCTGTTCGGTGTCTCTGAACAGATTAACCATTGCTTCTCTATGGGGACTTTCAATGCCTTCGAACACGCACCGTACTTGCTGTCAGTTTGCCAAAATGTATGTATGAGCATATGAGAGAGCTCCACAGCAATTATCCTCACAGTATTGTGCGCCGTGTATTATGAGCATTCAGTGTTATATGGGAGTACTGATTTATGAGTAAAAGTAGTTAAAAAAAACCTGCAAAACTTGGGGGGGGGGTGATACCAATCATACCATAAGTTACCTCACCGGGTGACACCAACCCTAGTGACGCCACTGTGCTCAGGCTGTGATTACATGGCACCCTATAGTTTCATGTCTGGCAATTTAAAATGGGGTATGGCTGGGAACACCAGGATGTCATCTTCCATTGGTATCCAGATCCCTCCTTGCACGGTATATATTTGGCTCACATAATTCATTAAAGTCTAGCTGTCTGTTTTACCCCAAGTTCGGAGTCCTGCCTCATTTCTGGGGAATGCTATAGCCACTCTTTCATTGAACCTGTCCTTAAGCTTCGGCTAAGGGCTGGTGAATAGGGATGAGCCGAACACCCCTAGAGTTCGGTTCGGATCCGAACCCGAACTTTCCAAATGTTCGAATCCGAACCCGAACTCGAACTCAATACAAGTCAATGGGGCTGAAAATTCGGTTTTTAGAGTGCCCTCCAAGAGGGCATATATGCTAGATATTTGCCATAAAAGGTGTATGGGGGTCCGGGTAGTGCCCTGGGGGACAGGAAACAAGGACAAAAAGTAAAAAAAAATACATTTTTAAAGGGACAGTGAGTTTTCCATGAAATAAGGGTTAAAAATAAAACTGAAAAATTCCTTCAAATATCGTGCCTAGGAGGTCCCCTTCACCTGCCTGTGAAGTGGCGGATTTGTAGGATGTATAGAAACACTTAAAAACTAAAAAATGATGTTTCAAATGACAGTAAATGCTTTTCCTTTAATCTATCCATAAACAACTGCTTGGGGCGGCAGTCTGTATGAAAAGAGGAGGCATTTTCGGACACGCAGAAAAAGTTTAGTGATTTTTTGGGCTAAATTATTGTGAAACTTATGCAGGCTTTGGATGAAAGTAACGATAGGTGCTTTAAGGCTGGGGTCAGACTAGCGCACTTTTAACGTGTGTTTAAGCGCACTTAATCACGGTCCCACTAGCAGCAAATGGCACGCAATGACGGCCAATATACGAAGTACGGCCGCACGAAAGTCCGGCTGCGCAACGCAAGTGGAAAATGAACGCATTTTTTCGAGAATGCTGAACCGCTAGTACTGGCGTACAGAGTGCGCTGCGTCTGCATAGCAGCGTGTGTATGTGATTAGGAGACGTCAGACTCTGCTCATGTCCGGCCAACATAACATCCAGACACCCAAAGTTTCCTGGTTTGGATCCGTAAAAAATCATGCACAAAAATGCGCATCGTATGACCGTTCAAGCGCTTTACGTGAAAAAACACCTCAATGCGTTCGGACGCACGTTTTGATGTTCGCTGTGAAAAATGCGTTCGTTTGACCCTAGCCTAAAATTGGGCCTTTAGCGTCGGCAACAGTGCCGTCACACAGTCTCACCGTCTCACCCCTCTGAGGATATGAATCTGATACAGGCGTCAGTGGCAGTGCAGCCAAATATTGTGCCTTTGGTGCCAGGCCAGCAAGTGCCATCATACATTAACCCCTCTGTGGTATTGTGGAAGAGTGCAGGGGTGGACCATGCGGTCAGGGCCAGTGCTAGACTATTTTGCGCCCTAGGCAAGACCAGCTACTTGCACCCCCCCAAAAAAAAAACGACACAACATGAAACTGCTAAATTTCTTTTTACTTAAGAATAAAGTTTGAAAAGCACCAGTAGTAAAGGTAAAATAAATATAAATAAACTGTATTAAACCATTTTAAATTAACTCTATTAAACAAATTAAAATTAACTGTATTGAACAAGTATAAATTAACGGAAAAAAAAAATAAGAGTTGTCACGTAAGTTTCAATTTCAGACACATCAAAATTTCACTTTGCGTGCCTTATCCTTTGTAAATTCTCATCATGCGTATATTTATATATTGCCCAGGCCAGCTCACATCATGCGTATATATATTGCCCAGGCCAATCCCCTGGTGGAGATAGGGGGTCATGGAGGGTGTCAATCGAAAGGCCTGAGCATGGTCTTTCGAATAATACCCAACATGACCAGGTATAAAGTAAAAAAAATAAAAAAAAAAATAAAAGCATGTATTTTTGTTAATGCAGCAATATTGTTCACATTGCAATTATAATGTGAACGATGATGCACTAATGCACCATTTTTTCTATGGGGTGCATTTGCTATAAATCACGTAATTCCCCCACAAAATGTAACAAGTCCCCATTTCTAATTTTTGTACAAGCGCAACCCATAGAAAACATAACCGCAAACGCTCATGTGCTAAAATGTGAAAAAAACAACACTTTACACACTGCAGATGATTAAAAATTCAATTTTTATTGCATTTTTTCATAATATACAGCTAGGACAGGACGTATACATATAAAAATGATATATTATGAATCTGCGTAGTCTGCCGGAAAGAACGATATCTAACATGTCAGTCATTTAACAAAATGTGGCTTCAAAATCTCGTTTAAACATGATGAGCGAAAGCGGTAAAAATGAGCTGAGCACACAGCGGTGAAATACAGCATATTAGAAGTTTTAGGAGGGAAATTAACACTTCTCAAATCTCAATCAGAAGCAGACACCACCCCACCCCCTCAGTATAGTCTACAATGTATCAAATTGATTAGACCAGACTAAAACACCTGTTGTTGTTATGCCGTTTGAAAAACACAGGTCATTTAGAGTTGAGAATCTTTGCACGTACACATTAGTTTTTAATTCAATATCTAATAAACCGTTGCTTATAATATTCTGCAGTAACGAGTCTCTTTATTTCTAGATTTTTTAGTATTTTTTTTAAGCATTTTCTATACTTTTTTCAAATTTATTTTTTTTCCGAACTCGAACCGAACACACCCAAAAAGTTCGAAGTTCGCGAACTTTCGAACAACCAAAGTTCGGTTCGAACTCCGAACCGTCCGAACCGAACAGCTCATCCCTACGAAGGCATGAAAAATTGCTGGTGGGGGAACGGATGTATGGCAAGGTAGCAGCATTAGCAGATGTGACCCAATTGGGGCCCTGAGATCTGTTACACCAACTTTAAAAATTGTAATAATGGTTAAGCTGAAAATTATTTGCTTGCCACTTTAGTCTTTATAATGATTTACTTGTTTATTAAAGAGAAAATCCAGGCTTAGAGAGCTGGTTCCAAAAGTCAATAATATGTCTTTAAATAAATAATGTGTTGAGATTTTAGAAGAACTGTTTGCACTGCTACTAAGTACTTTTACACCTGTGTATTATAAGGTCCTGCGAGGAAAGGAAATGCAGAGATAAATACAGATGTGTCTAGTGTTTCAAGCAAAAAAGTGACAGCTGCAGACAGCCGCAACAACAGAATGTTTCTGATTTGGATATTATATCTCTGGCTTCCGCACAATAGGCTCTGCAGATGGATGAAACAGAAACTTGCAAATTTCAGTTTTAATGTACTCAAGTCCTGCTATTATTTTACAATTAAATAATTATACGTAATATGGCATTTCATCTCCACTATACACGGATACATTTTCTTTTCATTCTTAATTATAGCTATATGATTTAATTTTTTGTTTCTCATTTTTGACAACTAATATAGCTCTTTCTGGTTCGTGAATGCCTTAGGGCTCTATTTCATTCCTTGCGCAAAAAAGCTCACGCAGCGCGTTAATTTGTTCGCGAAGCGTTAAACGTTAAGGCTAGGGTCAGACTAACGCATTTTTCACGTTGTCCGTGAAAAGTGCGTTTGAACGAATGGACGCATTTTTTCACGGAATTCGCGATAGCGGTCATACGATGCGCATTTTCGTCCGTGATTTTGTACGGATCATCAATAAAACCCTTTTTGCGTCTGGACATGATGTTGGTCGGACATTAGCAGCGTCTGACATCTCCTAATCACACACACATGCCGCTAGCGGATGCAGCACACTCTGTACGTCAGTACTAGCGGTATCACATTCTCGAAAAAATGCGTTCGTTTGCCACTTGCGTTGCGCAGCTGCACTTTTGTGCGGCCGTTCTTCGTATGCTGCCCGGCATTGGACGTCATTTGCTGCTAGCACGGCCGTGATTTAGTGCTTCTAAACGCACGTTGATACTGCGTTAGTCTGACCCTAGTCTTACGCGTGTAAATTAGCGCTGGTATTACAAACCGCACGCATTTTTTCATCCGTCAAAAAATAACACGCGTAGAAAAGACGCGCAAAACCGCACGCGCATTAACGTTGCGCGCAGAAGTCGGTGGACTGTTTTTTCACGCGATTCAGCCAATCATAATTAAGTACCACAATTGTCTCCCGTTAAGATTTTGCGCCTGCCAAAATCAATCTGAGTATATATGCTGCAGCAATAATAAAAACACGCACAACGTCTCCATTTTATTGTTTGGGTATGTGTAGAATGTGTAACTATACTTTGCTGTATTTTTTTTTCGGGCTGGTGTATTTGGTTTCGGGCGGCCAGGACGTTCAGATTTGCCTTTAACACCAGCTTTTCAAAGATGTTAAAATTATGCACGCAAACGCTCTGCATTAAATATTGCACATAGAATGTAATACCATCCGCGTACCAGCGCGCAAACGCATTTGCGCTCACAATGTTAAGTATAGGACGCGTGCAGTACATTACGCTCACAAAGGGTTCGCGCAGGTTCACCCGCGGTAGACGTTAACGTGCATTTTTTTTGCACGGACATAGTAATACGACGTTTTACCCCTCGCGTTAATACGTTTTTGCGCACGCGTTAACGTTTGCGCGAGGAATGTAATAGAGACCTTATCCTTGGAAACAATTTACCTATACCCTGACTGCGACTATCTTAAAGCCATGACAGGTGTGCAATGTATTCTTTTTCACAGTCTATCCTTTGTCGATCACAACCCGTGCGCATGTCTTGGTGAACATATGTTTTGCTCTCCTGTAAAAAGTGTGGGCATCAATAAATGGACTTCAACATCTGACAGCCATCGGATGATTTGACCACCGGGACAAAACATTGGTTGGGCACCCAGCAGCAATGCTTTGCCTCTGGTATTGCAAGATCTTAGGGCAGTCCTGTCTATGAGAGCAAGATGGGGAAGCCGTTCCCAATACGTCTTCAGAGGTGGAGAATGAAGGACTGAAGCTGGCGTCAATAAAATTTGAAAACCAGTGATTTCATTGTTCAACTGTCAACATTCATTGTGCTTTGCAATAAAAAATATATGTGTTAGCTGAAGTATTCACTTTTTTATTTTTGCATACGTGTTCTAAAATATAATATTATACAAAAATTAATAGTAATAATAATGTTATTACTATTAATATAATTATAAAATAATTATTAAATATATATATATTGTTTTAAAATATTATACATATCGGAACAGTTAAAAATATAATAAACAATAAATATGAACAATTACAATACAGGTGAAATATACTGCAATTATTTTTTGCCAGTATACCAGGGAATTGTAATATTAGTTTAAAGCTGTGTGATTTTTTTTCTGTTCTTTTTTGTCATCGCTTGCCAAGTTTCCTCAAGCTTCGCGAGGCTGTTTTACAGCTTTCTTGAAATATATATGTACTTATTGTAAAAAGAACCACAGGAAATCCATATCTGATAAATATTTATAACCGCCCTAGAAAGATTTAGGTTGGCGTCTATTTAGGATAGATTTTGTACTTTGCACTAAAGCACAAGGAATGATATTAAAATAGAAAAAAAAAATAGAAAAAAAAGAGAAAATATATATATTTTTTCCATTTCTGCAACTATTAAACTGTGAAATATACAGCCAGTCCGTTTGTTTACTTTTTATTCCATAACAATTTTCAAATATTCATAAGTGCCCCAGCTAACATGACACGCATTTTATAGAGTGTTACCAACAGGATGCGCCATAAAATGTGATCAATTCCCGGGACCATCAATCGTATGTACTTTATTGCAGGTGGTGGTTAGTGAAGCTCTTTTAGGAGATCGGGTTTATTTCATTAGTGGAAAAGATCATTTGAGGGACTAGAAATTCAGAATGGATTTTATCAAATGACTTATTTTCTACCAATGGCTTTGGTATAAACGATCCTCTGCATTAACTAATTAATTATTTATTTATTAATTCAAATTTGTTGTAAAAAATTATATTCAAATAGAAGACTTTCAGGGTTATTCAAAGAGAGCCGATCTGGCCCTGAAATGTAACCGGAGACTGAAATTCAGCGTATGGCTACATTTCCTGGCCATTCGGCTAGTCAGAGCAGGCAGTTTGCCAAATGTTGGCGAATTACCTGCACATACGGTGCTTGTTCGGCGCCTGTTTGAGGGCAGTGAAGTCCCCATAGAGAAGCAATGCTTCGTCTATTCAGAGAACACAAAACAGCAGGGAAAAGTTGCCGAAATGCCCTGCCATTCGGTGGTTTAATTCGACAGGTTTATTCAGGCGAATCCCATAGGCTTCAATGTTAAAAATATTCCCGTTTTAACCCAATATCTAATAAACCGTTTATTATAATATTCTGCAGTAAAAAGTCTCTTTATTTCTAGATTTTTTAGGATCTTTTAGACTTTTTTTGGAATTTTGTTCTCAAACTTTTTTTCAGTTTCTTATAATCGTTTTTTTCTTTTTTCTGTAACAGACCTATTTATTATCATTCATTGGATCTTATATGGAAATTTCAGACATTTTCGTTCAGTAGTTTTTTTTTTGCAAATTTTTAAAATTTCAAACTTTCAATCGTATTGTTTTTTTTTTTCACCTCGTTCGTCTGCGTGTCGGCTTTTTCCGGCGGCTGCTCTGTGCTGTGATCGGCGGCTAGTCGGGTTTCTCCGGCGTGGTTAATCCAGCTGTTTCTGTCCGTTTTATTTTCGGATTTTTCAAATGGACTTGAAATTTTGTCAAATCGAAATTTATTTTTGCTCTATTCATGATTTCGGTTCCATTCGTGATTTCGGTTCCATTTCGGTAATTCTGGAATTTCTTACACTTTCTTTGTTTTAAAATATCGAAGAGATGCTTCACAAAATTTGGAATGCTGCTAACAATGCAATTTATTATGTTAACACATAGGCAGATAGTTTCCAAGTCTACAATGTAAAAATGATCCTGTTCTTCAGAGTTAGGGGGGTTTGTGAGGGTCCTGGAAAACACGATAGAATCGCCAGAATTATCGTAGACACTTTGAAACGAGGAGAACAGAAGTTCCGAAAAAACGAAAATTTCTGAAATTTCCGAAAATTCGATACAAAAAACGAGCAAAGTGACACGAAAATACGAAAAATGGTCGATATTCCGAAAAAAAATGTACACGAAAAACGAACCGAACCGAATCGAAACAGAAATCGGTCGAAACGAGCCGAATCGAAAAGTTTAAACATCCGAACAAATCGAACCGAATCGAACTGAAAAAAAAATCGGTGCACAAGCCTATTGTTTACCCAAGGTTGTGCTGTATGGCGAACTCCCCACTGGTCACCGCAACAGAAGGGCGCCAAAGAAGAGGTACGAAGACTCTCTAAAGAAATCTCTAAGTGCCTGCCACATCAACCATCGGCAATGGTCTACTCTAGACTCCGACAGTGAGACTTAGAGATGCAGTAGTCATCATGCCGTCTCTTCCTTTGAGAATGCACTCAGAACAGGTCTGTAGGATCAAAGGAAAGAGAGGAAGGACCGCAACATTGTGGCATCAAATTTAATTTCAGACCAGACTTTCCCATGCAGCTGCTGTGGCTGGATCTGCCTGTCCTGCATTGGCCTAGTCAGCCACCAGCGAGTTCGCAGCAGACGTGGACAGCCCATTTCCTAATCTTCATTTGCGAAGTCAAGCCAGAGAGACATTGGTCTTCCATTGGCATGCATGGAGATCCTTTGTCAGTGGCACATGAAATTGAAAAGCCAATGCTCACAATTTCCCATTCCCATGAAATAATTTCCATTACCAGCATTAACTGCTGCAGAAATGCTGACTTTTGTAAACTCAGGAACATGTTTTAACCCCTTCACTGCTGGACCATTTCACCTCGGTGTGCTGAGCTAATTTTTTACAGTTTTTGCTCATGTTTATATGCAATTTGAAGTCACATTTTATTATACGACCCAGACAAGTTATATATCTTTTTTTTCAGCAGGCTCAGCAGATTCATAATATATCATTATTATATGTATATGTCATGCCCCGCCAGAATGCTATAACAAAAAATGTGAATTACCATTAAAATTTTAATCATCTACAGTGTGTAAACGATGATATTCCCCCCCCCCATTTTATCATCTGAGCCTTTGCGGTATGGGTATGCGTGTAAAAAATATTAGAACTGGGAACCCGTTGCTTTATTTTTCTGAGAAATTACGTGATTTTGGCTAAAAAAAAAAAAATTGTTAGTGCAGCATCATTGTTCACATTATAATTGAAATGTGAACATGAGTGCTAAAGTAATAATAAAAAAAATTCATAAATTTTTAATTATTTTTATTTTTTACTCCTAACATGGTCATGCTGGTCATCTTTGGAAAGGTCATGCTCTGGCCTTTCCAAAAGGTACCAAACATGACCCTCCAGCTGCCACCAATCAGGAGATATGTGGGTCCATATGGAAACCCCATGGCAGCTAGGGGTTAATTTTCCAGCTGACATCATCGCGCCATGTCAGCGGGTGGGGAGAGGCCCCAGAGGCTTGGCTGACATCCAAGATGTCAGCCACCTCTGGGAGAGGTCTGCGATCCAGTGCTGAATGACACTGGATTGCGGACTAGCACCTCAGGGGTTAAAGAAAGGCACCACTGGAAAGGTCACACTAACCTTTCCAGTGCTGTCTCTTTTACTAATATCTCTTTCCAATCAGGAGAGAGAGGGGTCCAAAAGACCCCCCTCCTTTCAGGCGCTCTTCCAGCTTTGCTGGGGGGCGCCTAAAACTGACATCATCGTGCCTGTCCTGATGATATCAGTGCACCAGGAGGGTGTATAAAAAGTGGTGTCTGACTTCAAGGAATTCAGAACAGCATGGGACCCCAGAGGGAGAGGTATTACAGGGAGAGCCCTCATAGCGGATGACGTGTAGGTAACATCCTCCCCATATTGTGGGGAATCCACATAACTTTCCCCACACGTTTTCTGCAGTGAAGGGGTTAAAAATTAAAAAAATCCTACCCCCCAAAGCTATCCAAATAATTTCTAAACATACGTAGTTTTCATCAATTTTCTTAAATTCAATAATAGTGTTGATTATTGGTGTAGATTCTTTACGTAATGGTTGTTATGGGCAGGATGGGAGTTGTCCATGTTCCGAGGAGAAACTGAGAAATATGGATAATGGGCATAACCTCCAAGAAAAAAGCTGGTCAAGGTGACTGCATTTGCAACTTTAGTCTGCCATTCACTATGAGAGTTTGGATTACTACGAGCATGAATTTATGGCTAGGAAACCATCATTACTTATGTTAGCTTTCTGTCAAACTTATTTGTATGTTCTTATGGCCATTTCATTTTGTGATCCTGGTCACGTGTGCATCAAGAAGTGACTTGTGTAGCATGTATAACTTGTCTGGGACGCGTCTGTCAGCTTCGATTGCAACCATTTTACTTGCTCTGGGTGTCTCTTTTTTGATTTAAGACGTTGGATCGCATGTCATCGTTGATCGGTCAAGGGGCAGAACGTAGACGTTCCATGGGCGTTCCTTCCTTAGTTTACTCAGCTATGGTTTGGATGGAATTTTTCCTAAACCCATTCAAAGGCAGATGCAGAAACACCTTTTCTAGAAAATTCCAAAGGCAGGAAATCAAGAGACATTGTTTGGCAGGTGCTCTGGGTCCATGAAGACCTTTGCTAAAAGGGATAAGAAGCAGGCTTATTGAATGCAGCCTTTACCAGATAATGCCGAGAAGTCGTAGGAATGTAACCAATGCCCAGGAGATGTTACTTATAATGCAGATTGATAGGCTGCTTTTCAAAAATCAGAGGCAGAATAAAGCTGACAACCAACGAGCCGGGAATATACACAGATGGATTACTTTGAGATTCCCAGCAAAAAGGAATACAACCTTGTCTTACAAAATTGTAGGGTTTTATGATTCTGTTAAGAGAACGGTTTATTACATGTATGAAGTTAGCCTTCTTTTCACTATTTTTAATAGATTTCTTCTTTACTTACAAACAACAACACAGGCTACGACATATCCATTAACTTGAAGCAATGTTCCAAATCCATTACGTAACTAACGTAAAAAAATAAACAATTTCAATGTTGAGTTGTAACTATCAATTGAAGGAGTCTGGTGTGGCGAAAATTGTGTCCTGTGTTGACATAAGGAATAAGCTATTTCCAACATAGAGCTAAATTTGGTGCCGACCATTGTGAACACCGACTTACCTATCTATCTAGAACTGTCTGCTACCAGGGGGCACAAAAACCCCCACCTGCAGCGAATTGAACAATGTCTACAGCCGAGACACAAGCTGTCAAGCTGAATAAATCAGCGATTACACCCAAGTGTGCTGTTCAAAGGCTATGAATAAGGCAGTATACCCTGATCAGAATAGCAGTGGAAGAGTAAATCTGAAATTGAAGGATTCTCGAAGCGGCGTGAAATGTGCCCTGTAATCTGTGTTGTCATAAGGAACAGCTGGTTCCAATAATGAAGGCATTGTGGAGCAGACTCCTGTGCTGCCCATTCACCATATCCACTGTGAACTATCTGCTACCTAGAGGCACAAAAATCCCCCACCTCCATCAGTCTAGTATGATTGAAGTGTCATGTTACTTGTGCAACAATGTGTTATAGATGGTTGTGGCAATGACCTTGCTATTGTTTTTATTTATACAAATAAGTGTTATGCTTTAATGACGGCTGCTACGATTAGCTTTGTTAAATCGTGCATCAGCAGAGCGGACCCATGCTTCGGATTTGCTTGAGTTGATCGAAATGTAGTCTTAATAGATAAATTGGAACTTTTCGAATATACTAAACTATATGAGCCAAATTACATTCTTGGTGCAAAAATGAGGAATGTTAATGGAGAAAATCTGCACCTGCAGGTTTCCCTGTAGCGTCCCCATTTTACCTTTAGATTTTGGGGCAGGCACTACCTTGGCACCTTGCCCTGGAACCAAGCGCTACCCTCGATGATACTCCTAGTACCATTTGCGTGTGGCCTAAAGTATCACCTCCTGGAGTTCATAGGACTCCATGGAGGATTGCACTGCCTGGCCTTGAGATCAGAGTGATCGCGGATGGAGAGACTGGACTATTGTCCTGAGTCTCACTCTGCTCTCAGTGGCAAGAAGCAGCAGATCGTGCTGCCGCTGTCCCATGGGTTGAGAGGTGAGTATCAGATTTATGGAGGGGGGGGTTTAGCTGGTGCTAAATGATTCTGAAAAAGCTGAATAACTTAGCATCAGCTTTCAGGTGATGGGAAAAAAAATTGTTTAGCCCATCGGTGCGGTTATTAACGTTAAAACTTTGTACTACCTTACTTATCCCAATGCTAATTACTGATTGTGCACCCCATGTTAAGTATAGGATGCACAAAGTACAGTAAGCTCTGGCAAGGTAGTGCAATCACCGAAACACTAACAGATTTTTACCTTGATTAGCGCTAGGAAGGTAGTCGGGGGGGGGGGCATGCATTAAAGTCACTTATCCTGACGTTAACACTTACATATCCGAATGCTACAGTTATCGTTTGGTTTGTAATACAGCCCCATATGTTCTCTTTTATATGTTTTATTTTGTTTCTGTTGGAGATATAAGAAATGTTTTTGATTTGCCAAGGATTTATTATATGGCAATTTGCACAAGTGCTTGTTATTTCTCATCGTCTCACAGGTTTTTAGAGTAAAATTAACAGTGTGACTAATAAATACCATCATTTTCTGTTTTCCTGATATCAAAAAGTATCAACATAGACCAGAAATGGGAAACCGGGAATGGGAGGAAGAGAACCACCAATCTCTCAAGAGGTCGAATCATTTAAAATAAAACTTTATTAATGAACATTGAGAAAACGAACTTATAGAAAGACACACCACCCCCAAGCTTAACAATTACAGAAAATTGAATAATTGGTGATAGAGTTTAAATGGCATTTGGGTCCTATCACCAATTATTCACTTTTCTGTAATTTTTATGCTTGGGGGGGGTATCTTTCTATAAGTTTATTAATGAACGTTGCCAGATAACAAAGTTTTATTTTGAAATAATCCAAACTCTTGAGGGATTGTTGGTTCTCTTCCTCCCATTCCCCTTTTTCTGGTCCATGTTGATAAAAGTTTTGGGTTTACTCCCATGTGGTCAGAGGATTCTCCTTAATCCTCCAACTGTTTCTGACAGGGTTAGTCAGAGAGATCCGAAAAGTCACCGCACATTTGGTGACTTTACGTTCCCCGCACTTCGGGGTGATTCGGCGATTCCTAGCTCACCGACCCTGCGGTGTATTCAGCAAGTACCGCAGGGCCCCCGTAGTGCAGGGAATACTCGCTGCAAACCTGCCGAACACTCACCAAACACCAGCAGAAACCGCCGCAAAAACCAAGCTGACCACGCCGGAAAAATCCAAGCAGCCGCCAATCACAGTGCAGAGCAGCCGCCAGGAAAAAGCCGACTAGCAGACGAATGGGATGAAATTAAAAAAAAAGGCTTGCTTGAAAGTTTGAAAAGTGAAACGCTGTTTGAAAAAAAAACTACTGAACGAAAATGTCTGGAATTTACATATAAGATCCAATGAATGATAATAAAAAGGGCTGTTACAGGAAAATGAAAAAAAGATTTTTTAAAAAAAAAGGAAAAAAAATTTGACAAATAAATCCCCCAAAAAATGGCTAAAAGATCCTAAAAAAATATAAAAGAAAGACTTTTTAATGCAGAATAAAATAATAAACGGTTTATTAGATATTGACTTAAAACAGGAATATTTTTAACATTGAAGCCTATGGGATTCGCCTGAATAAACCTGATGAATGAAATCACCAAACGGCAGGGCATTTCACTGACAGTCCTCTGCTGTTCGGTGTTCTCTGAATAGACAAACCATTGCCTCTCTATGGGGGATTTCACTGCCCTCGAACAGGCACCGTAGGTGCAGGCAATTCGCCAAAGTTTGGCGAATCGTCTGCTCTCTGAATAGCTGAATGGCCACGAAATGGCCACTGAATTTCAGTGTACGGTTACATTTCGGGGCCAGATCGGTTCTCTTTGAATAATCCTGTATGTTGGGAGCTGTGTTTGTTTATCAAAAAATATAATTTTGTTATATTTAATATTTAATAATTTTTTTTTGCATTTAGCAGTTTTGGTTGCGCAGAACCTAATCTGTAAAACAGTGAATAGTGCCCACCAAAATTTAGTAAATTAAACTAAGAAAGGTAATGCTACAGATTTTTTTAAATGTATAATTCTGATGTTTCTAAAACTGATTTTGCTTCATTAATTAAACATATTATATAGATACATGCTATATTGCAAGTTATACTGCAACTTGCTATACTGTATATGCAAGTTTTAATTTTTTTTACGATTAATCTTAGTAGAATTGTTTGGTTGTGTGGTTTCTTTAAATGTATTAGGGGTACATTTGTAGTGAAAAGTAACATTTCTCTCTCAGCCGTGAATAATACATTACGCGTGAGGTTGATAAATGGATCATCTGATTGCTTCCACTGTTTATTGCTACTACACAGAAGTAAAATGTTGCCCTCGGTTAATTGGAAGCAACTAGTTGTAGCATTTCCAGACAGTGATTACTGACTTCCGCCGTAGATATCTTGAAATTAGTATGCACGGTTTTCTTCATTTTTGAATATTCATTGCATTATAGAAAATATCAGTCTTATTACAGAAATCAGCAGTCTGCAATTAAATTAAAACGCCTCCAGAATCTCAACTAGATTTTGGAAAATAAATAATTAAAAGCAGTGTCCCGATAATAACAAACTTATACAGTTCCTATTTTTCATGAATACATGAAACATTAGAAAACCGCAATCATACGTTTTATTTTTTTTGCCATCTCAAAATAATCCTTTTTTATGCAAAACTTCTTTTTTTTACCTTTATATTTAGGCGTTGATTACACATGCCATGTCTCAAATAAATCTGATTATATATATTTTTTTTTCAACAAAAAGTATCAGGGTTATTCAGAAAAAGGTGAAACTCGAGAATTTTTGGAGAAGTGGAAATTCTAGGTCAAAATAGCCGATTTGGAAAGTGAGATAAATGGGAGAATTTTTCTGGTTTGGCTATTTTGAGCTAGAATTTTCACTTCTCCAGTCATTCTACTGGTTTTCACATCTCTCTGAATAACCCTGTAGGTCAAAATAGACAATTTGGAAAGTGAGATAAACGGTAGAATTTTAACCTAGAATTTTCACTTCTCCAAAAGTTCTTCAGAGTTTCACCTTTCTCTGAATAACTTTTTGGGACGTTTGCGGAAAGTTAAAAAAAAAAAGTTTTCAAAAAAATTCCAAAAAGTGCTTAAAAGATACTAAAAAAAATCTAAAAATAAAGAGGCTCTTTACTGCAGAATATAATAATAAACGGTTTATTAGATATTGATTTAAAACGGGAATATTTCCCACTCATTATTGGTCAAACATTTCACACTCATTGTTGGTCAAACATTTCCCACTCGTTGGTGATAAAACATTTCCCACTCGTTGGGGATAAAACATTTCCCATGGCTTCAAATCGTGTTTAAACATGAGCAAAATCAGTAAAAATGAGCTCAGCGCACAGCGGTGAAATGGCTCAGCACTTTGTATTTTTTTTCATTGTTTCCTGTCCCCCAGGACAGTACCTGGACCCCCATACACCTTTTATGGCTAATATCTTGCATATATGCCCTCTTGGAGGGGACCTTATTTTTCGAACGTTCAAGCCCCATTGACTTGCATTGTGTTTGTATTGTGTTTGAGTTCGCGGTCGAATGCGAACCGAACATGGGGGTGTTTGGCCCATCACTACTGACAGGTAGCAGAGTTCCCTGTCCCTGTGAGTAAACTGCTGCGGTCAGCGAAGGAGGGCTGTGGGAGGCTGCAGCCTCACCCCTAGGTAGGAGGGGAATCTCTGCGTCCACACACGGAACAACTACCTTGTGCACACGCTAAGGGTTAACACATGGGCTCGATGTAGTAGATTGTACCTACGACCTAATACATTGTGCCACATATTTTTTTTTTCTTCAGCTTGACACCGGCTGAGCTCATTAGTTAAGTAATATCACAATCACAAAATTGCTGTATAGATTAAGTAAAAAAAATAGAATATATATATATATATATTTAACAATACTTCACAAAAACCTGACATTTGTTAACATCTTCCCTACCAGGGGATTTTCCAGAAATCCACTGGCAGAAACCAATGGATTTTTGAAAAATCACTTTTCATTAATTAACCCTTTCGCTGCTGAGGCGTTTCACGCCCCTGTGCTGAGGTCATTTTTACCGGTTTTGCTCATCATGTTTAAACGTATTTTGAAGGCTTATTTTAGTATATGACCCAGACATATTATATATCGTTCTTTCCGTCAGACTCGGCAAATTCATAATATGTCATTATTATATGTATACGTCATGACCTGTCTGTATATTATAACAAAAATTGCAATAAAATATGAATTTTCAATAATTTACAACGTGTAAAGTGTATTTTTTTCACATTTTAACATGTGAGCAATTGCGGTTATATTTTGTATGGGGTGCACTTGTTAAAAAAATTAGAAATGGGGTCTCGTTACATTTTTTTTTGGGGAAAATTACGCGATTTTTAACAAACGCACCGCATACAAAAATCGTTAGTGCAGCATCATTGTTCACATTATAATTGAAATGGGAACAATATTGCTGCATTAACAAACCAAAAAAAAAAAAAAAACTTGTTTATTTTTTTTTTATAATTTTATTTTTAAATATTTTTTTATTTTTATCTTTAATTTTTATTTTTTTTAAAAAACTTTTTTCACTTTCGTGTTTGGTATCGTTGGAACGGCCATGCTCTGGCCGATCCAACAGTACCAAACTTTAATTTAACCCCTAGCTGCCACGGATCGGGAGATAGGGGGTTCATTGGAACCCCCTATCTCCACTGTTGGTGGCAGCAAGGGGTTAACTCCAGGACTGGCGTCATCGTGCTATGCACGTGCTATGCACGGGGGGCGCCTGAATTAGATGTCATCGCGTCGCCGCGATGACATCTAATGTCCCCGCCGGGCTCCCGAGTGCTGGGCTGACATCCAAGATGTCAGCCCGCACCGGGGGGGCGCAGCAATCCGCCGGAATCCGGCGGATTGCTGCCTCCTGTGCTCGGACGCGCTGAGCGCGTCCGTAGCACAGGAGAACCACTTGGCTGGACGCGCTGAGCGCTGACGCTTTCCACACGTCTCCAGCCCTGCCCCTGGTGATGAGAGTGATCCGGGCCAGCTTTTACCTTACCTGGGCAATCCATTCCTCCCTCTGCACTCCTGGATTCCCCTGTAGCCGGTCTGGCCTGAGAGCACATGCTCTGCTCTGTCCTCTATATACTGTATATCCAGTCACTTTATCTGCTCAGGGCTCTTGCTCCCTGAGGTTCCGTCTGTATGTTCTCTGCTCTGTGATTCTTGTGTATGACTTTGGCCTGGTTCTGACTATTCTGTTCTGTTATCCCTTTGCACCGTATTATTGATATTCTGTATGAACCTGTCAGAAAAAAATGGAAGAGATTGTATGCTGAACATTGGCATTCAGTTTATAATAAATTTTATTAATTGCTCATTGGCATCCAAAAACACAAAACTAAACGATTAAAACCACATGAAAAGAATGAAAAAAATAGCAATTGTAATTACTCAGCCCTCAGTAAATACACTGAGTAGTGAGATAATATACCAAACTCACAGGGCAAGGTGTTTTTAAAGCCAATATTGAAGAAAGTCCAATATAGAGAGGGTTTGGGGGGGCTAAGTCAAACAAATAAGCAATGTATATACCCCAAAATCCACAAGTGGGCAAATTCGAGAAATAAAGACAGGAAAAAGCTGTTCCACGCCTGAATTATGCCTAAATACCGATGTACGACAGTGAGTTGCTAAACTGGCCTCAACATTGCTCCAGAACTGGACCACATAGAATATACTATCTTTAAGGGCACCAGCAGTTGCTTTTGAAGATCGAGCGTACTTCATCTTGGTAGTGAAGGGGTTAAGTAAAATCTAATTTTGTATACATACAGTACATGCCTGCACACCTACATCTCCACAACTACATTTTCTCTAGTTCTACAACTGCCATTTGTAATCGTCATAACATTATTTTTCACCCCTTGGCACATGACAATTATATTAAACGGTGAAATATGCCATGTTTTGCCAATACACTCGTTTTTTTATTTTTTTATAAAAGGCACTAAAAGAAGCCATTTTTTAGATTTATTATGGCACACTCTGACATCCTCTCAAATATATGCACTTTTAAGCGACTTTCAGTTCTGATTTTACAGGGGTTTCTGGTAAAGATGGTTCAAAAGCGATATCTTTACATAGTGTTCTTTCATGAGCTGATTGTCAAGCAGCAATTTTTTTTTTAAATGGCAATTTAATGGTATGACAGAAAGGGCTTTAAAATAGATAATTCTATTTAATGAGAGGTTGGTGTCTATGTAAGAAAGTTTAAAAAGTTCATGCGCTAAACAGAATTGCCTAGCATAAAATGTAATATCTACAATAAATGACAGTTTAAAAACAAAAATTAAAGTTCCTTTTCCCGTACATGAAGTTTTAAAGTGGCAGTATAAGGATTGCTTTCTGCCACGGAGAGTATCACCTCCTGGAGTCCATAGGACTCTATGTAGGGAAGCGCTTCCGGGCTGCGAGCCCTGCGTGTTCTCACTCTCTGGAGATCGCGCAGCGCAACAGAGAGAGGCTGGGAACTACTCGATACTCGAGTATAGGGTGACTCGAATATAACGCGATGGATAGAGATTGATTATGGAAATGAGAGAATACTCAAGACTCGAATATAACGCGAGGAGCAAAATTATACTGTACCGGTAAACAATTAAAACCCTTCCAGGTTCTCTTAACACAGTCAGGCTCCCCCTCAGGCCAGGGTGCTCTGCTCTAGAATGATTGCAGTTGTTACTAAGTATGAAGCCACCGGCCACCCGTCTTCTTTACTAGCGATTAGAATGCCGGCAGAGGCGAGCGAGGTGATTGATTGGCTTAAACCGAGCTTGCCCTCTGGCTGTGATGGATCCCACCTCTCCCGAATCCGGGAGTTCCTGAAGTGTTTGCAAGCATCAGGGAACCTCCGAGAGACTTGGGAACCAGAGCAAGGCAAGTTTTTTTTTTTTACTGCGATGCAGAGGTCTCAAATATAACGCGACCCCTACAATTTTAAGGTAAATTTTTGTCACCAAAATCTAGTGGTATATCTACAGGGTTAGTTGTTCCCAATCATACTCTGCTCCCCGCACCAAGAAGTGGCATCTCGGGCCACTGTTCTTGCAGCGGGATGAGAGGCGAGTATTGGCTTTATTGGGGTGAGGGGTTAGGGGGTGCTACATAATTTAGCAAATGCGGAATCATGTAGCACCAGCTTTTAGGTGGTGCTTAAATACGGCTGTCCACATTCTTCGTTAATTAGCGAAAGGACTTTGTAATACCATACTTATTGAAACGTAAATGTAGGTTTGCGCTCCCCATGTTGAGAATAGGTTGCACAAAGTACAGTAAGCTCGCAGAAGCTAGCGCAAACTCTGAAGTGCAATCCCTGATGAACGGGTTACTACTATGGTGCTAGTGTCAGGAATGTAATATGGAGGACATGCGTTAAACATACTTATCTCAGTGGCAAAGCTTACATATCGATGCGCTAACATAGCGCATAGCGCATAGCATAGCGCCAACTAGGGAATATAGCCCAGAGTTTTTTGTTAATGTGAATGGCCATTAAAGTGTTAAGCCAACCTGCCACGGAAACGCAGCTTCTGAAGGTGGGTCCTAAACTAATGGCAGAATTCAACCTCCGGCTTTCTCACAAGTGAGAAACATACATGTCTATTCACTAAAAGGTGGAACTCAGGAGAATTTGCAGGAGAATGACAATCTAGACCAAATAGCCAGTTTGGAAAGTGAGATAAATGGGAGAATTTTTTCTGGTTTGGCTATTTTGACCTAGAATTTTCACTTCTCCAGTTATTCTCCTGAGTTTCATCTTTAGTGAATAGACCTGATAATGGCGGATTTATATTTTTTCCCCTAAACACATTTCCACTTCAGGACAAAAGGAAAAGAAGGTGGGGTCAGTAGCAAAAAACTACCTTGGTGCAAATACAGAAAATAGACAAATATACATAAAATAACAAGAACATATAGATCACAATGATCCAAAAAATCAGATGAGGAAATATCTCAAAGTTTAAAAATAAAAATAAAGAAGTTTTGTTAATGAATCAAGATAAAACCACACCACAAAAGTCCAAAAACATGAAAACACAACAAATTCAGGACCTGACGAACGAAAAAATCTAAAGAGCACACCACACTGGACCAGTAGGGATGGGAGAAGGAGAAAGTCACTCTGTAATACTACCCTATCGCCACTACAGAAGGTACCAGATGAAGATGTGTACCTGTCTGAGGTAGAAATGATGTATATGACACGGGCTCTTCAATCCTAGGAAGTCACTATATAGGGACAGAATGCACCCCTGCCCATAAATCATATAGTTACACTTTACATGTGCCAATTGTCAAATATGATACAATGAGGCAAATGTAGTAACATAAATTGAAAACTGTGGATAAGCTTCACACATATCTAACCAAATGTAGTAATTCATTACTGAGAGTCCACAGTTTAGACAGGTAAGAAAAAAAACAAACCAATGTCCCCCTCTCTAGAGAACAAAATATTCACATTAAAGAATCATTGTACATCAGCCAAAATACTAAGAAAATTTGTATTTATATTGTTGTGCACCTGAGGGAGGTGCCTTCCGGGTATAGCTGCTATTGAGTTCGTTCACATTAGTTACACCCTTATCCCAGCGCCCTTGAATTTATTCATTATTGTACATCAGCGCCTATTAGCTGTACGTCACTTGTATCAGCTACACAGATCATATCAATAATCCAAGGATTGCATCAAACATATCGAGGAGGGAGGACAGAGAAAAGAAAAGAAAATTAGTACATCCACGCGCGTTTCGCGTAAGTCTGCTCATCAGGGACGCACAGTCATGTGCTCTATTATGTACCTAATCAGCAGCGAAATCATCAGTATCCAGCACCACTTCATGTATACACCATACCAAACATTATCTGCATTTTAACTTCCAAACACTATTTTTCCTTAAACACTAAAATAGGAGAGTTACAGATGAGAGGACTATATGTTTTTGGCATGTTTTAAACATTAAGGGCCCTATCACCTCCTTAACGTTAGTGCTAGCACTTACATACGTGAGTGGTAGCGCTAGGTTAAAAGAGGTTACTGCAAGCCGACCAGATCAGATCCCGATCGCTAAAGGGTTAGAATCACAAAGTCCTAACAATAATTACCGCACCACTGTGGCTAACTGAAAATCATTCAGAATCAGTCAGCACCGGCTGGAAACCCTCCCCCCCCCTAAAAAATCAGATACTCATCTCTCATTCTGCGGCAAGAACGGCTGCCTAATCCACCGCTTCTGGCTGCCAGGAGCAGAGTGAGACTGGGGGAAAAAAGTCCCCAGTCACGCTCTAGTATCACTCCGCGGCCCTGCACGGTCTCACAAGAGTGAGATTGTGCAGGTCACATGGCCTGAAAGCACAGCCTACCATGAAGTCCTATGGACTCCAGGAGGGGATACTCACAGCAACGCGTTAGCTACCTGGAGGGTAGCTCACGTTAAAGGGCAGGCTGCTGAATTCAGCACCTGCCTTGTAATCTGGTTGTAAAACAGGGATGCGAAGGGGAAATTTGCAAGCGCAAGTTTTTCCCCTTAGCATTCACGTTTTACTTCAAGGTACATTATAGTGCAATTAGTGGGGATGGATACTGATGGTGTACACTGCTGCCCAGGTAGTAACCAATTTTTATTATACATTTGTTCCTTTATTTTTGTTTGAATGGTGTGACTGGTGCCTTCATTATGGGAAGTTTGTATGCAGAGCTCAGTCTGCTGAAAAAAAAATGATAATGTGTCTGGGTCCTATAATAAAACATGACTCCTGAGCAGGCCCTCCTGTAGAGCAGGCCACTAGTTGACCCTCACAAAACCTTTTTTCTCACTATACGTTTACAGGTTAATCCAAATCTGGAAACCTTGTTCGAGATGCCTAGAGGGCTGTCAGTTATACCCTACTGACGAGGCCTAACAAGGCTGCTACGATTGTAGGGAGTTGCTGCATTTCTCGCGCAGGGATGACTTCCTTGGCAATCAGTACTGGCCACCTTTTGTGGGTGATAGCAGTCTGATTTGCATATGGAGCAGTTGTCCTTGTAATGGCACAATCAAGCTAAAACATTGTGAGACTTGAGCGTTCCCCACCGTAGAACAGGTCACTAGTGCTCGTCCTCAGAACTCCTCAGAAAATGATATATAACATATTTTGGTGGGTCCTGTAATAAAACATGACTTCAAATAGTGTTTTAATGTGATGAGCAAAATATGGTGAAAATGAGCTCAGCACACAGGGGTGAAATGACTCAGCACTGAATGGGGTTAAGGTTATTCACAAAATACCATTGTGTGAAGCTGTTGCAACCATGATAAACTTTATTGATCTAGATAGGAAAAATCAAAGGACAACCAGAGGGAGCTTTCTTTAATGAAAAAACTATGTTTAGTGGATAACCATTAATGTGTTTGAGTGCTTTGATTACACCAATACCTACAAAGACTCAAAAATTCTAAATTTCACTATTAAACAAAAATGGCATAACACATTTGAAAAATGTTGTTTCCAGATGGATGAAAAATCCACTAATGCACGTTTTAATTATGTGGATAATCAACCCAAAACCCCAAAGTCAAACTATGCAATCGACTACACCTTGACTTTGTGTTGCATTGCAATGCCGTCAAGTCTGTCAGTTTTTTTTACAAACTATAATTATTACCTGTTTAAGTGATCAGTGAGAATAATGTATTCATTTATTCCGCAAGCAGTACATCTTTTTCAGACTCAACTTCACAATCACACAGCGGAATTTAATTTATGGTGTCACTCAAACTGAGAGCGGCATTATAGTTTTGACAGCTTGACATAAGTGAGTGAAGAATGTTCTAAGTATTCTTGTGACAGTTGGACAACTATATTTTTGATTTCAGTATATTGTTTAGTAGTATATATTTATAGCTTCAACAAAAGACAAGAATGCGTATGCTGCCATCGTACCATTTTAAAACCGATACAGAATTTTTGTTTAAAAAATACTTAACGCTCAAATCAATTCTAATACTAAATGAACCTTTTCATTTAAATGCTTTAATACTTGGTCAAAACGAAAATTTTATTCAAAACCTACATTTTAACCCCATCAAACCAAAAATCGAGTTATCTAGATTTTGCATTGCAATGCGTTGAAAAGCACTCATTAGCATAGCATAAGGTATTTCATACCTTTTTAAAGCCACATTAGTATGTCTCCTGTGGAGAAACAAAATCCTTTGGTTTATGTCTCTCCAAGCACCCTGGAGAGACATAACACCATCAGCAATTAGCAGCCCTAAACCTTACTGTAACAAAAGTTCAAATAGATTACGGCAGTATTACAGCTGCCAGGGATTCAGCATGATACAGGGAGAGCTCTGGGTCTCTCACTGCTGTACAGGTGTAAGAGCCAGGGTGCTTGAAGAGACATAAAACAATGGATTTTGTTCAGGGGACACACTAATTTTGTTTTTAAAGGTGTGAAATTTTTTGAAAATTGATATGCTAATGAGTGGGATAACTCGATTTTGGGTGTGAATGGGTTAATGGCAAAAATAGAATAGGGACCACTGAGATGAACTCATGTATTTAGAGTAACCTGGTGTGACGGAACCTTCCGTCACTGGGGCATCTGGAGGGGGCTGGGGGCTAGCCTCCTCCCCAGTGACTATGGCCTGTGAAAGAGACTAGGGGATTTGCCTTATTTGAACGCGAAGTGGAGGTTCAGTGGAGGCGCTGATAAATTGTGTGAGGTGATATGATTTATGTTGTGCAGCCAACAAGGATTATGACACAAAACCTCGACAAGAATGTGCAAAATACTAGAACAGAGACGGGGGGGGGGGTCCAAGTGGCGCAGGCTCTTAAGTGAGCAGTCAGTAGAATAGTGTAATGATCTTAATTTGGTCAGATAGGACCTAAGTGCAACAATGCTTAATGCATAATTGTCAACAATGCTTGATATATGGTGCAATATCAGAGAGTCCAAAGATGTGAACAAAAAAGCCTAATGGGTTTTAATAGAACCGCGTATAGGACAGATAGTGCCTTCTACTGGAGGGTGAAGGAATAACAATTTTGTTCTTGCAAAGGACGTATGGAGCACTTATATAAGGTACATGAGATATATATAAAGTGCTAGTGAAAAGTGCATAAAAAGTGCATAAAAAAGTGCATAAGTGCAAAAAAATATATTAGGTTCTTGACAGGGTTATAACCCAGAATTTTTCGAGCGGGAGGAGAGTTCAGTTCAGACTGTATGCAATATAGAGAAGATATCCGCTGGGGTAATCCGGAGGTTATAGATGTCGTCCTAAGGTCCGGTCCTCACCTAGGTCCTATATGTGCTTCCAATTCCCAAATATCAGGGAGGAAGGAAGGGGAAGACAGAAAAAAAGGGGGGATTGCGCAATATTGCTTGATAATCGATCGGGTTGGTAATGACAAAGGGACACTTACAGTGTGCAGAGCCTTGATACCGGCTCTGGTGTGGAACGCCTTGGGCCTAATTGAGGGTGGCCTCTGCCCTTCTTTAGGGTTGTTCCTGGGTAACCATCCGTTTTTCTTCTTTGCTGGTTTACACGGTTATCTCAGGTATAAAAGGGAAAAAATCCTCATAGCGCAATATGCAGCTGCTGCTGAGATATAAAATAGAGGTAGAGATGGCAAACTCACCGATGATGGAGCCTAGAGTAACAGGCTCAGCTTGCGGGCAAGTGGTACGGCTATGGTGGGTACCTACACCTCTTTCTGCAGCGGGTGGTCTCCTGCTCTCCAGTGGATGGTTTCCTTGGGAGGAAGTAGGCTGGGTGCTTGTAGCCTGAGATACAGCTAGGGCTCCAGGTGTCAAATGCAAATAAATAAAAAAGGAGATGGATGGTGGTCCAAATAAAATAAATTTATTAGCAGGGGATTACAGATAAAAGGGAGAATAGAGGGGGTTACACAGAGTACGCGTTTCGGCTATCCACTGTAGCCTTCTTCAGCTCAAAGTGCAAAGAGTGCAAAAAGTGCACTTTTTGCACTCTTTGCACTTTGAGCTGAAGAAGGCTACAGTGGATAGCCGAAACGCGTACTCTGTGTAACCCCCTCTATTCTCCCTTTTATCTGTAATCCCCTGCTAATAAATTTATTTTATTTGGACCACCATCCATCTCCTTTTTTATTTATTTGCATTTGACACCTGGAGCCCTAGCTGTATCTCAGGCTACAAGCACCCAGCCTACTTCCTCCCAAGGAAACCATCCACTGGAGAGCAGGAGACCACCCGCTGCAGAAAGAGGTGTAGGTACCCACCATAGCCGTACCACTTGCCCGCAAGCTGAGCCTGTTACTCTAGGCTCCATCATCGGTGAGTTTGCCATCTCTACCTCTATTTTATATCTCAGCAGCAGCTGCATATTGCGCTATGAGGATTTTTTCCCTTTTATACCTGAGATAACCGTGTAAACCAGCAAAGAAGAAAAACGGATGGTTACCCAGGAACAACCCTAAAGAAGGGCAGAGGCCACCCTCAATTAGGCCCAAGGCGTTCCACACCAGAGCCGGTATCAAGGCTCTGCACACTGTAAGTGTCCCTTTGTCATTACCAACCCGATCGATTATCAAGCAATATTGCGCAATCCCCCCTTTTTTTCTGTCTTCCCCTTCCTTCCTCCCTGATATTTGGGAATTGGAAGCACATATAGGACCTAGGTGAGGACCGGACCTTAGGACGACATCTATAACCTCCGGATTACCCCAGCGGATATCTTCTCTATATTGCATACAGTCTGAACTGAACTCTCCTCCCGCTCGAAAAATTCTGGGTTATAACCCTGTCAAGAACCTAATATATTTTTTTGCACTTATGCACTTTTTTATGCACTTTTTATGCACTTTTCACTAGCACTTTATATATATCTCATGTACCTTATATAAGTGCTCCATACGTCCTTTGCAAGAACAAAATTGTTATTCCTTCACCCTCCAGTAGAAGGCACTATCTGTCCTATACGCGGTTCTATTAAAACCCATTAGGCTTTTTTGTTCACATCTTTGGACTCTCTGATATTGCACCATATATCAAGCATTGTTGACAATTATGCATTAAGCATTGTTGCACTTAGGTCCTATCTGACCAAATTAAGATCATTACACTATTCTACTGACTGCTCACTTAAGAGCCTGCGCCACTTGGACCCCCCCCCGTCTCTGTCCCCGATTTGCCTTATTTGTCCGGTAAGAGCACTGAAGGTAGCCAGGACTGGAGTGCCAGGCCTGCGCACCTTTTGTAGCCAAGTCTGTGGAGCTGCATACAGATACATTTGCCCCCCTCGCCCAGCTAAGTGGAAACTGACATTTTGATATTCAAAAGAAACTTATTCCACCAGCTATTGACTTTTGAGGATTTGGTAGATCTTGCAAATATATTTGGTTTTTCACTGTGTATCCGTTCACTCTTTTGAACATCCCTCCCTCCATTTGGACTTAATTGCAACTACCCCTGACTGACTCATTCAGGTCACCTGAGTTCAGGCACATAGACCTTAAGGGAGCTCTGATTACAAAGCAGGACCATTCTGCAACCCTATTGTTCTCCTTACCAAGTCCTGTGAATAGTTTGAGTGTACTAGGCTAGTCTAAAAAAGAAAGCCTGTCTGCTTTTGAATTCTCAATGGTCTCCATCCTTCTTTCAACTGCAGTTAAAGTTTGGGTGGGCTGTGAGAACTGCTTTAAGGGGAGAGAGCCCACAGACAGAGGTATTCAGTTAGGGTATGCACACTCAGTTTCACCTCGGATATTAAGGTCTGTCCTAAGGAATTCCTTTGTACCACATATTAGACAAGAAACAGTAGCAATTTTGGAATTTTCCATTTAACAAAGGGTAACAAAATTGTGATTTGAGGGACTATCATAAAATACAACTGGAACATAACTGCAAAATAGGAATCTTTGGAACAGATACCATGGTCTTTCTAGTCCTGTATCCTTTTTCATTGTTCCCTGCTGCCCTTTTGTTCCAAATCATTTCAATAAGCGCCTCTCTCCTCATTTTCTCTGATCTCCCTGTCTCCACCTGCCCAATTTTCTTTCCCTCACAAGCAAAGTTTGTGGCTCAGCTGAAGTAGCAGATGAGCCTTTTGGTTAGTTATAAGTGAACTGTTAAGCACACCGGCCCTTCTTGTTAACACACAGCTTGCTTGGAATAAGGCCCATAGTGTTATATGTTAAGTGTAAATTTCACATCACATCTATTAATTGTTACCGCTCAGATCCATCCAGGTGTGATTTGCTCTTACTCATACCCATCACAGATTTCAGAATCACTAGAATAACAGCTGACACATTATAATTAAGCATACTGCAATCTTGTCCTTTTAAAGCTTCTACTTCATGAGGATTAGAAAACAAATTATGCAACTTTTTTTCAGGATATGTTTTTGTGCTTCATCAAACCTTTGTCTCCATGTATTACAGCTAATCTTGCATTCACAAATAGCTACAAGAAGGTGAAGTAGACCAAATAATTATTCATTGGCTAGTGTGTAATTATAAATACATGTTGTGTTGAGCATTATTGTTATAATAAAGTACATTCATGTTACCTTTTTTTTCCTGCTGCAGTCATTATCTTTTGAGCAGCTTCACAATGTTCCAGAACAGAACTCGCTTTTAACACCTCGTGTGCTAACAAGTACTTTTCCATTTTTTCCGACAGCCGTTCTTCTGCAACATGTGTAACAGAAAACTAAAAATATCAAATTTGAATACCAGAAATTTAAATCATTTTGCAAATAAGCTCCAGGACATGCCCCTGAAATTTGAACGATTCAGACATGGCAGTCAATGTGTTAAAATTATTTGAAAAACTTTGAGATCCATTTTTCCTGGGTTGATGCTGGGGGGGACAAAAGATTTTGTGGAAAATGATATTGATAAGGTTAATGATGTAAACTTGTAATTATGAAATGGTGTCATGACCTATAGAGGTGCATAGAGCTCTCTGTACCTTGCAGGTCTCCCATCTCCATAGTGGCCAGAGAGGATGCAGTTTTGCAATTGTTTGGATGGATTCACTGATCTACTACTCCTTCCGTTGTGTTGCTGGGACACTATCTGGTTAGGACAGAAAGCTGATGTATGACCCCTCTAATCCCATGGCCAAGGGTGTTCCTGGTCCGCCTCTCTCATCTCCTGGACCAGTGGTTCCCAACCGGGTCCTCAAGTACCCATAACAGATCAGGTTTTCCAGATATCTGAAGCAGAGCACAGGTGATATGATTTTCTGCTCACTGTGCTCAGTGATTGTAGGATTCAATCTGCTTTTCTCCAAGGTAATCCTTAAAATATGACCTGTTAGGGGTACTTGAGGACCGCGGTTGGGAACCACTGTCCTGGACAATAGAGGTCCCAGTCAAGGTGTTTAGGACTTCCACTTCCTTTTGTCATTGCCCTGTCATGGTTTTGCTACACCTCAGTGCCTTCCAGTATTTTGTATTTGATCTCTTGATATTTGACCCATGGAATGTTCCGTCTTCTTTGCTGCTTGACCCAGACTTGTCTGAATATCTGGATTAGCAACCTTAGCTTGTTTATCCATGTATTTGTACCTCTCCTGTCCTACACCTCGGCCCATATTCTTGGATATTCTTTGTAACCTTGCTGTTACCCAGCTACCTAAGGACCGGCTCTACCAAGGGTTATCTATATTGTCTGTGGTTATTTATATCTGCGTGCTCGCTTATATTCTTACTGTTACGGTCGGAGAGAGCAGTGGTTGGCCCAAAGGTACAATCGGAGTGATAGGAATGAAGCACAGGCACAATGGGAGCCTGAAACGAATAGTGCAGATGTAAAATTTCAAAGACATATATCTGGACATCGCACTATCTAATGTCTGGTTGCACTTCTGAACATCAAATATGGGCTATTTATTGTACCACACAACTTCCTAACAAAAGGTGTTTAAAGGACACTGACTGCCATAAGACCAAATGTGAAAATAAATGATCTAGTCAGATCTGTGTAGATAACCGTTGACTTTCTGACTCGTTTAATGTGCGGCCTAGAAAAAGAATCAGAGCTAATGATGTCAGTCCAAGCCTCGTGTCTAAGGTCAACGTACAGATCTTCTTCACCTCAAATGACTCAAGGCCTTTTAATGAGCAGAATAAATCACTGAGTTATTTTCTAAAGTAAATACATGGAAAGGATTCATATGGGCAAAAGAGGACATATTCTTTAATGCAAACAGGAGCACTTAGAAAACCGATCCTGTATAAAATCAGATTAACCCATCATAATTTACATAACAGATGCAGAATAATAACTTTAATGCCGGGCTCAGACTCCTAAATGTCTGGAAGATAATGAATCTGTGTCCCTCGCAAAGGGACCCTAGTGAAACATACCTAATGAAAATAGTGATCTGACAACAAACATAATCCAATTACCTAAGTACAAGAATGCATGTTAATAAGATAAGTAATAAAGTCTGGTAAACAGTTTCAGAGTATGTCTAAATGTCGGATCAACAAACAAACCAGTAAAAGTAACCCTTCATGCTGCATAAGAAGAGAAAATCTTGATCTCACTCATTCCTAAAATACTGGAAAATATTTTCTTCTTCCTTCACACTTATCATTACTATTTGATTGAGAGTAGGGGAGGACTGACCATTAGGGCAACAGGGCACTGGCTGAGGGCCCTGGCCTAGGAGCGGGTCCCATGAGAAAGACTTGGTCAGGCCCACCCTTTCAGTGGGGACTCACACCACCACAGATGAAAATCATGTGGAATTAATATCAGCGCCCAACTGTATATGTATCTGCCCCGCTGTACATCACCATACCAGCCCCAGTATAGCAGAGCACAAGTGATGGCTACCGCAGCGCAGCCACGACTATATTTGTATTTTGATAATGTCATGGAGAAATAAATTCTTAATTCAGCAATGTACATATGGGCAGTTTTTAGATGTGGGTAGGCACATTAGGGGAGGGGGCATGATGTCCTGTAACAGAAACTGTGGTTTACTGGTCTTCAGCTTGTGGACCAGACACGAACCTGTTAAAGAGTCCATCCCTTCTCTCCAGCCAAGCTGATCTGCAGCAGCTTTCCTTCTCACAACCCTCAACCGGAACTTGAGGGAGTGCTGTATATTCCTATGTATATCTCCCCAACATCAGACACAGCTTAATGCATGGTAATAAATATGCTTTATTGGAAATGGGGTTCATTATAGGAGAAACAGAGAGGGGGAGGTAACATAACATAATCATCAGAATACATTGTCTACATGAGGGGGGTGTGAATTTCTTCCGGAGATACAGAAACCTAATTAGTACACACTAGACGAGATTGGCAAACATCAGATCAATCCAAGAACAAACAGATATAGATACAATGTAGATGTATTGTTCTCGCTAACACAAACGAACTCCTAAAATCCAAAGGGCCATATTACATAGTTGGTGCTAACTTAACCAGAGCTGTTGTAAACTTAAAACCTCCATAGACTATAATGGCTCTGGGAAGTTTACAACAGCTCTGGTTAAGTTAGCACCAACTATGTAATATGGCCCAAACAATAGTGTAGTTGATGCAGCTCCCTGTACCGGCACCCCCAACTCCCGCCTTCAGGACTTCTCTCGAGCTGCCCTCTTTCTGTGGAACTCCCTCCCCCACAACGTTAGACTCTCCCCATCTCTCCAGTCTTTCAATAAGTCTCTGAAAACTCATTACTTTAGAGAAGCCTATCGTCTCACTCCCTAATCCCCCTCTGTTCATTTTCTTCTGCATCTTCACACGCAGCCCACATGCACTCCGCTATTTTCACACTCTCTATTAACCCTCACCTAGAGTCACCCCTATCCTCTTAGACTGTAATCTCATGAGCAGGATCCTCTCACCTACTGTACTGTGTGTTTAACTTGTATGTATATTTGTTATTCTGTCTCACCCATTGTACAGCGGTACGGAACTTGTTAGCGCTTTATAAAAACTTGTAACTGTAAATGTAGGTAAGGGTGCCAAGGAGGGTGAGGGCGCAAAGGTAGAGGGAGTTTCAGTTACACCTCCTATTGCCCGAGAGTTGTCAGTCTGCCCCTGATTGACAGCTCATTTTATTCATGCTGTTCCCTGAATTAGGCAAAACATATTATCTTCTTATGCGTATTGATAATACGTTGCAAATACCAGACAAAAACGCCAGTCTCGCAATGCCGAGAAAGCTGGCACTTCTCAAAATGAAAACACTAAACAGCAAAGGGAGAAGCAGTACAATAAAGATTCGCCTTTTTCTGCTCAGTTTTTAGTTTTGTGAAGCACCGGTATTTCTTAGCACTGCAATATCGGCAATTTTAGCTGGATTTTTTTTTCAACACTGGGAAACACCAGCGCTTAGTGGAAACCCCCTAGTGTTTGAATCGTGAACTACTTTTCCTATTTACTTGTGCTTGTACCAGCTTCTCAATAAGTAGATATTTGACATAGAGATAATTAACCTATTGAAAACATGTAGAATCAAATTATGGCTCACCGCTTTAATCGCTGATTTTGTGAAGAATCATTTTAACCCTTTCACTAACAAAAAGCAGTCAATTCTATTCGGATTATAATACTTTGAAAATCAATAAGTAGCATTAGCATCCTCTTTCGCAAACCTTTTTCTTTTTTCCTTTTTTTTTACATTATTGGATTGTCAGTATGAAACATTTCTCACAGTCGGTGGGAGACAAAAAATAAGCATTAACACGTAAAGGAAGTGTGAACACTGGTCATAAATCAGTTTTAGCCCTGTGGGCATAATGCCCAAGGTGATAAACTGGTTAAAATCAGCTCATTTCCTTACGGCACAATCCCCAACTGACAAGGGACAGCGCCACGGCTGCAGTGCTAACTGAAGTAACTCCATTTGGCCATCAGGTGGCATTTTGCCGCAATCTCCTCCACAATATTGCCAAAATTCATCCATTTTTGACTGCAAACACCACCAAGCATCTTATCCACTCGCTTGTTATCTCCCATCTGGACTACTGCAACAACCTCCTGACTGGCCTTCCTATCTCCCGCCTCTCCCCCCTGCAGTCCATCCTAAACACATCAGCCCGGCTTATCCATCTCACCTGTCGCTCTGTCTCTGCCGCTCCTCTCTGCGAGTCCCTACACTGGCTCCTCATCCACAGCAGAATCAAATTCAAGCTACTCACCTTGACCTACAAAACCCTCACTAACGCCGCCCCTCACTACCTGTCCTCACTAATCACCAAATGCACCCCAGCCCGTCCCCTACGATCCACCAATGACCTGCATCCTCCATCATTACGTCTTCACATGCCAGACTGCAGGACTTCTCTCATGCGGCGCCGACCCTATGGAACACGCTTTCTCGCAATATCAGACTGTCCCCAAATCTGGCTTCATTTAAACGCTCCCTAAAGACCCTTCTCTTTAGGGAAGCCTACTATTTGTTCTCAGTCTCACTCTCCTCCGAGCGGCCAGAAGGAGCGAATCGGCCCACTGCTCTCGCCGTGGAATGAAAGGTGAGTATCTGATTTATTGGGGGGAGGTTTAAGCTGGTGCTAACTGATTCGGCCAAAGCGCATTCAGTTAGCACCAGCTTCTGGGTGATTGAAAAGTGTTCGTTATCGCATTGGTGCGTTAATTAGTGCTAGCACTTTGGAATACTTTACTTGTCCTAACGCTAATTACTGATTGCGTTCCTCATGTTAAGTATAGGGTGCGCAAAGTAGAGTAAGCTCGCGCAAGTTGCGTTAACGGATTTTTTTCCCTGATTAGCGTTAGGAAGGTAATATAGGGAGCATGCATTAAAGTCACTTATGCTGATGTTAACGCTTACTCACCTGGACACTACAGGTAGCGTTCACTAGGGAATAGGGCGCTAAGACTTTGCCTATAAGGTCGCAACTGCGTTCAGTTAACGTTTTTAAAGTATAATTACTTACAGTTAGAGTTGCTGTTGTGTTATTTGCAACAATGTAATGCTGCTTAATGTATTATGGTCTTTGTGGCATATAGGTCAAAGAGTATTTTTTTTTTCTTCTAGAACACTTCTGCTTAGAAAGATAAAATTCTTGTTAAAGTAACCATTGTAAGTCTAGCATTGTCTCGCTAAACTCTGGGAACACTGCAGTGTAAGCATAACGGGCTGATTGCAGCATTTGTAAATTAAAGATTACTTTAATCTTCCGTGGCAGAGATTTATGAAATATTTCTGTAAATGTATGTTTCATGCTCAAGAGCAAATTGAGTTTTAGGAGACAAAAGCAATTCAAAGAAACCTATAGATTACTTTGGCTACTCAACGGTATAAATTATGCCTAATCACATTTTGCAGAACAGAGGGTTTAGCTTTAAATAAAGCATGGTTTTGTCATTTATTGCAGAATATGTTCTCACGCCGCAAAGTACATTATGACAATGGACCTCTTTTTGTATCGCCAATATTTTCAGTAATATTAGTCAAACATGTAAATTATGGACCTTGGTGGAATGCCCGCGGCGCTGCTCATTATTAGTGGTATGAGTTTTTAAATTATACATAAGGCTCTTAAAATAATTGATCACATCAGTGCAAGGAATTTGGCGCAAGGCTTTCACAAGAAAATAATAGGACTTTATATCCAGCCACAAAGCAATTGTTTGGGGGGGTTCTTATGAGTCATTTTGGATGAATGCATGCCTCTATAGAAAGGAATGGCAGCCTTATTCTAGACATGCTTTAAGTAAAAAATTTGTGACTTTTTAAATGTGTCACTGACTTTCTGAAATGCAACTTAATTTCAAGTCACTAACTAGTTGTTTTTTTGAGGAAGAGATTTTACCAGAAAGGATACATTGAGATTTCTCTGGTCTTTAAGTATGTCCTGGGTGGCGAGTATGTACCGTTAGGTGTCTTGCCAAAGACACTTACTGGAGAGGTGCTCTTGCCGGGATCATACCTGTGTCTCCACAGTCTCTCTCCACAGTTATAGATCAGTGATGTTACCTCTACTCCACCCAGCCAGTGTACTTGGATGGCCACCTTGTATGGTTCTATGCTTAGACTCAATCTTAATAAAATTTCATTCCTAATAAAGAAGTTTGCTCAATGAGACAATACCATGAAACAAGGATCACGGCTGGTCCGTACAACTACAGGTGTTATGCCACCATTCTGAATAGTTGTTTATCGTCTTCAGAGAATTTAACTGTGTGATGTTCGATTGCACACCTCAGGGCCGAGTACCTCAAAATGACTTATTTGAAGGCCAAAATTGATCAAAGAAAATAATGATTCCAAAAATCAAACTCCTCACAAGTCAAATATAGTAATTTGCAAGCCGAGAATGCATTTTTGGATACAATGTGCAGAAAGCTCACCTCCACTTATCATACTACCACCAGGATATACGGTAGTTTGTTGTTCAAGTGGCCATTCTTCTGCCATGACCCAATGGGCTTAAGGTGGCCAAGGCAGTAGACATGTCCATTAATGCTAATGAGTAACTGTAAGAACATTATTGTAAAAGACAAGTCCACACTTTCTGATCTCATTCTGTATAGGGATTGCTTTTTAGAAACACCATTCAACGAACAACCATGACTTGCCAACCATAAAACAAAGACGTCTTGACTTCTATCCCAAGTGAGCTGCTTTTGTTAGGCAGCTATTTAAATCCCACTTAAAAATATTTACAGCTCAGCTGCTATGCCAAGTAAAGTGGTGTCATCTTCTTACAGTTTATATGGGATGTGCAAAACTACAGGGGGTAAGTGTATAATGACTGACTCCCAATCACACATTATCCAAGTGACACCTTTAACCGCTACCACCAAATTAACTGAATCTCCAAGAGCACCATCTGGTTCCCACGATCCTGTTGACTCAATCTGTACATATTCTGGAAGAATGCAATTGAACTTAATTTATTGCAAACTAAGTTCATTTGAAAATGAGCTCCAGAATATTCCCATAATCTTACAGTACATTGGACATACTGACTGGTTGTAAGGAGGCGTAGCTAAGAGTTAAAATCTTAGTCTTACAATTAAAGTGGTTTTAATATCATTGTATCAGGATGTTCCATAATAAAATGTTTATAATAAAGATGTTCAGAACATAATTCCCATTGTTCCTGCCATACAGGACAGTCAGATTTCCAAAACAACCTAGACATGTAGCAAGGCCAGAGTTCGACGCATGACATTCCTGGAGTCTTCATACATTACGACTCCTCCCTTACTCTCCAAGATTCCAATAAAAGATATCCACAAACTCTAGGCAGTGCGCATAGAGATGATAACCTAATCCTGTGTGTGTCATTTTCTGCTCCCCGATATCAACCAAGGCAATCAGCAAAAACCAAGGTGGACAGAGTCGCCGGAGCACAGGAAACGGTAGCATAGAGTTTCCTCTTAACTGGTAGATTACCTATGCATACAGTCCATTTGCAGAATCATTGTATCACCGGTGTACTGCAGCATGGTAAAAACTGCAGAGGAAACTCTCTTATAAGTCTTTCCATCACAGTTTGAGATGATCTTCTGAAATTGACCAGTATCTGCCTGTCAAATAGTGCATACATCTCTAAATGCACTGTTATGATAATTAGGGTGCAATCAGATTGTGTGCATGTGTGTGGTTAGGTGTGTTTGTGTGTGTAGGCTTGTGTCTATCAGGTCTAGTCACTAAAGGTGAAACTCAGGAGAATCGGCAGGAGAGGAGAACAATCTAGACCATATCGTCAGTTTGGAAAGTGAGATAAATAGGAGAATTTTTCTGGTTTGGCTATTTTTACGTAGAATTTTCACTTCTCCTGACAATTCTCCAGAGCTTCACCTTTAGTGAATAGACCTGTATATGTGTAGTGGCTACAGGCTTAAGATGTAATGTAAACTGGATTTCCATAAAACAATTGGTTCTTGCCAGTGGTTTTGTGGAAAACCGTTGGTAGCGTAAGGGTTGATTGTGGTTTCTTTCAAATACACAGTTTCTAGTACTTTTTCTTGAATAATTAATCAAAAGACTAACAAAATACCTGTATGTCAATAATTACTAATAGCGAAGTGCTGGAAAATATAAATGATAGACAGATTCCTCGTCTGCTGTTTTAATATTTAAATGTAAGCATCTATTGCATCGTCAACACCAGATGTTAACAATCTGTTCTTTTGAGAATCGTCTTAACAATGGATTGTCATAATAATAATATATATACAATTTAAGAAAAAGCTTAATATACAATGTACTCGGTCTGTTTTAAAAATAAAATGTGTTTCTCCCTTTTTAAAATCTTACCTAAAGTGATTTATTTGTAAAGTTATTGGCAATTGGCCAGATTTTTTTTAATCCAATTAACAGCAGAGTTTGAAAACACGCCAAAATATTTCAAATAATGTTCTTCTTAAACCATCTGGTGCAGGAAGTGTGATCAAAGTTTGCATAATCACAAAATAAAGTAGATGAAATGAAGTAATTGGGATTTTTGAAAGTTACAGTAGCAAGCCTTTAAGGGGGATTTTCCTTTTTTTGATGATTTAAGGAAATGTCTTATAAACTCATTTTAATGTAATATTACTAATTATATAATTCTGTTATTGTTACATAAAGGAAAATAAATCTTCATATAGTATGAATTCATTTAGTTGCCCCTCACAGTGAATTTGCCAAATTACAAAAAATAAGATTAAGTGCAATTGATTACACCTATAAAGCAGTTATATATACACAAACAGGGTTATTCAGAGAGCGGTGAAAAGCAGGAGAATGACTGGAGAATGGGAAATTCTAGGTCAAAATAGCCGATTTGGAAAGTGAGATGAATGGGATAATTTTTCTGGTTTGGCTATTTTGACCCAGAATTTCCCATTCTCCAGTCATTCTCCTGCTTTTCACCGCTCTCTGAATAACCCTGTTAGTGTTTATTATTAATCAATAGCACATTTTGTGCTTGCTTAGATAAAATAAGTTTCTGCCTAAGTGATGTAGGAGAAATCTCTGTTACTGACTGAAGGAGTTATTCATTCAAGGAGAGAATTGGAGAATTTCAAAGAAATGCCACATTTTAGGCCAAAATAACATTACTGCAAGGAATATTAGATTTGGTAAAATGTAACCTTTGTCTATTTTAGGTAAAATTTGCAATTTACTCATTTCTATAAATATATAAATGCTAATTTAGTAGATATGTAACCCCTTCATTACTGAGATCGAGATAACTATGGTCTTCAGAGGCACCACCAGTTGCCTGATATCAAGTTTTCTCGATCTGCAGCTCTAAAGGACAAAACTAAATGAAATACATTTTTGTCAAGTTAATTAAATTTGCTTTTGTAGATTTTGACATCTCCCTAATTAAAATGTTTTTCTAAAGAAAGAATGGCTCCTGACAGTGTTTTTGTTTGGAAAAATCACTTGGTGGTGAAGGGGTTAAGAGCAAATAAGAGCTTGCTGTATCAGCTCTATGGGGTAATAACCATTTATTTTAATTTCAATGGTCATGTGAGCTTAGTGTTACCTCGCCCCTCAGGTGGCACATGGTGGTTCCAAAGCAGAAGGCTTCCCTCAGCCAATGAGGCTGTTAATTAGCTCATGTTCAACAGCTTTCTAGGGTTACAATCCACACTGTACAAGATATTTAGTGCTCAAAACCAACAACGAGATGAAAGTTATGAGAATATTGAGAGTGGATAGAAGCCAAGGTGTCCTGCCCTACGATGGGTCTCCACTCAGGTCTCCAAGGTTTTAGCTCAAATATGGCTTTACAAAAAGGACATAACCATATGTAAATCGTACTGATAACAAGCAGAATCAACGTCCAGAACTGATATGCCAAGGAAGTCCTTTCTGCACAAGAGGTGCAGCAACCACCCAACGACCATTTGGGCCTCCTCAAGAACGTGTTGGTTCACTGATACCTCGGAATGTAAAATAGTACCGAGGGAGCCCTGAGTCATCTAAATAAGGGTTGTACGAGGACTGATTTCAAAGTACATTGACTGGTCTTCGATAATAAAAACATGACAAAACAATAAATGGATGGAAGAATTTTAACTGTTTACTGCAATGATATACTTTCTTTTCAATAGACTGAAAGAACTCTGATTTATCATTCTTCCACCTGGGTTCCAGTGACCTACTCTGCCAGTTATTTTCTTCCTTCCCTACTTGAAAGGGACAGTCCCTCTTACATAAGCAGTAAATGGATTACTTGTGCATTACAAACAAATCTACCTTATATAACACACGCTGCTGTTTCTTTTTCTTTGTTTGAAGTAATTGCTTTTAAAAATAAATTTAGTTTTTTTATTTCCTGATTCCATTTGGTTTATTTTTCCCATGATGCAACATTTACCAAAAATCAGTACAAATGTTTTAGTTTGTGGCTTTGCTTGATTCTATACAGCATTTAACAGTTAATGGGATGAAGGAGGGAATGTTTGGATGAGGTGGTAGGGGGTGTATTGTGTTGTCTAGGCTTCTCGACATAAGAGGTTGCAGCTGCATGAAGTAAGACAGGGAGCTTAAAAAGACTTCTAATCTACTCCCTGGTGATGTTCTTTGAATACACACCACACAATACAATGAGATTTGAGAGAGGGATCGACCAATAGACTCTATTCTATGGCCAAAGCCACACAGTCAGGGTAATTCAAAGAGATCCGAGTTGCTTGAGAAAGGCAACCGAACGCTGAAAACCTTTCTTGGCCATTCGGCTATCCAGAGAGCAGGCAGTTCGCCAAATCCTGGAGAATTGCCTGCACATAGGGTGCCTGTTCGGTGCCTGTTTGAGGGCAGTGAAATCCCCATGAAACAGCACTGCTTCGGCTATTCAGAGAACAGAAACCAGCAGTGAAAGGTTCCCCCAATGCCCTGCTATTCGGTGGTTACATGCAACAGATTTATAAAGGCGAATCCCATAGGCTTCAATGTTAAAAATATTCCCGTTTTAATTCAATATCTAATAAACCGTTCATTATAAAATTCTGCAGTAAAGAGTTTCTTTATTTATAGATTTTTTAAGGATATTTTAAGCATTTTTCTGGATTTTTTTTTAAGTTTACTTATATTTCTGTAACAGCCCTTTTTATTATTATTCCCTGGACCTCATATGTAAATTTCAGACATTTTCACTCAGTAGTTTCTTTGCAAACAGCGTTTCACTTTTCAAACATGCAAGCAAACTGTTTTGCTAATTCATTCACTTCACTCGTCTGCAGTGCCGGCTTTCTCGGCTTTTTCCGGCGGCTGCGCTGCATGTGATCGACTCCTGCTCTGGTTTTTCTGTGGTTTTCGGTGGGTTAATCCAGATGTTTTTGCGGGTTTTCGGCGTACATTCGCCTGGTTTTGCGGTTAGTTTTCGTCGGGTTTGCGGCAGCCTTTCCCTGCAATTCGGGGACCCTGTGGTGCTTGCTGAATACACCGCAGGGTCACCGAAATGGGATCGGCAAAACGAACCGAATTGAAGAGAACGAAAAGTCACCGAACGTGCTGTGACTTTTCGATTCTCTTTGAATTACCCTGAGTGCGGAGAAAATGATGGAAAGATACGGGGGTCAGTTTACAACACAAAAGATCGCACAATGGATGCGCCCAGTGACACATATAGAGTAAAATATTTTCTTAACTAAACATACAAGAGAAAAACAAAGCAAATGTGAGATATAAGCAACATAAAATAAACACAATAAGGACAATTCATTTATTGATGGTAGTGGCCTTTTAACTATGTATGGTTTATTAAATATGTTCCCCTGTAAGCATCCTTCAGCATGCCATTTGCTTCTCCGCCATTTCCCACCACAGGCATTTAGTTATTGGCAGCATTCAAATTTAAAGTGAACCTCTCATAAAAGGCTTGATGGAAATGGGGAAAATTGTGCCCCTGTGTGTAGTTGGCCTCATTGGCCATGTTGATGCACCAGAATCAGCATATTAGTATTCTGTCGTCTATCCAAAGTGATCAGGAAAGCAAACCTGCAGGACAACTCTTGCACTCTCTGATGTCAGCCGCAAACTTACAGTAAGGAATATGTATACTTTCCTCATATATTGTGTTAAAGTGCTCATGCTACATTATATTACTTAGTATTTATTTAGAAAAACATATTCCCCAGCCCTTTATAAATGGGAAGATATTATTGTTATTATTATTCTTTATTTATATAGATACAAACCAATGACATACTGACCCAAAAGGAAAAGAAGGTCCTGGCATTAGAAGCATCTAGCATTTACAGGACACAAGTGCGCTGCCAAACGGAGAACTAAAAGTCATAGGGCTCTATTTCATAGATGTCGGTAAAACGGAAAACGTGTGAAAATCTGCACCTGTAGACATCCCTTACTACCATCATTTTACTGTACAGATTACGGAGCAGGCACTTTGTTAATGCCTGGCCGTGAAACGAAGCGCAAGGTTGCCTGATAACGGCAGCGGTGCTGCATGCCTCCACAAGTACCAGCTCCCGGAGTGCATAGGACTCCAGAGTCCTACGCATCCCAGCCCTAAGCCTCCTCCGGTGGAATCGCGGAGGGGACTATGAGCTATTTGTTCCCTGTCACACTATGCTCTGAACCATACCATCCTCTGCAACATGGGATAAGAGAGGAGTATGTTTTTTTTTGCGGGGTTAGCTAAGTGTATTAAGTGTTTTTGATAATGCAGATTCACTTAACACCAGCTTTTAGGAGACAGTATTTCTCACTGAAATCCTTTCTATCTGGTGGAAGCGCAAGTTACGTTGGAATTGTTTGCACATCCACTTGGAGGTGCAAATTAACGTCACCTATACTAGGTATAGGAGACGTAAATTTACAGTTACCTTGCGCAGGGAAACCCACCAGTCGAGTCGCAAGCCCAGCTTGTGGCAAGAGTGGAATAGCGATACCCAGCGATTAGAGCAGTGTTTCCCAAACCTGACCACAGGATCCTCCGCCTCGCCAGGTTTGCAGGATATCTGAAGCACAGCACAGGTGATATGATTTGCTGCTCGGCGATTGCAGAATTCAGTCTGCATTTCCCCAAGGTGATCTGCAAAATCTGTCCTGGTTGAAGGTCCCGAGGACAGGTTTGGGAAACACTGGATTAGAGGGTAGAGCAGAGAAACATTAAAAGGCTGTTAACTGTATGAGCTATAAAGGAGTTAATAAAGTGTTTGGAAAACATCTGAAGGCTGACATCATAAAAGTAAAGTAGGGACAGTGTGGATTGGAGGAGTAAACGGAGAGGGCAGTGCAAGAGTTACTTTGTGGAGTTTGATGGATTTGATCAGATCTAAAAAAAAACTAATAGCATAAACAGTAAATTGTATAAACTATAGTATAATACAAAGTAACACATAAGAGAAAATATCAGGTAGTATCTTGATTTTAGCCATTCTGTACCTAAAGATTCTGGCTAATAGGGGTTACTTTGTGGAGCAAATACATTTGATAAGATCTGAGGCTGAATTCTTGGGGATGGGTGGAACTTGTATAGTTGTTTTTAGGCATGATATTTAAATTATATATATATATAACCTATATGGTTTTATATTTTATAGAATGGTCTACACTCATCAGTGCATCTCAGTCTTCCATGTTATCTGGGTTTGAGCGTTATTACTGTAGCTTTTCCCTATCTGAGATCAGTAGACTTAAGTCTCAATTTATTTTACATGTCCCTAACTGGTTTATTTCTCCATTTCTTGGAACAAGCACATGTAGTGCCTGATTCCTGCAGCCAGCTAACTACATATATATGGGTTTCTTTTCCCATCACAATGTTTTTCTTGCACACAGCGTTACTGTAATATGGCAAAGTGTACACTCACACCTACTTGAAACGTTCTGCAATTTACTTCAGTTTATTTTTATTGATTTATTTCTTTTATTATACTGATGATTGTTTATGTGTTGCTATGGCAATTACTGTTCACTGAGCATGTCTCTCCGGTGCACGCACGCGTACCAGTTTTGTCATGTTGCAATTGTTTGTATAAATATCACACTTTGTTCATTTTATGTCATCTTGACAAAAGTCCCTGGAGAAATGAAGCAATGTATATTTAAATCATCACCATTTATTCCAGCAAGTCAGGTCTTCGCCATGTGATACTTTTTGTTTCTCTATATCTTATGATTGTATACAGCACTGGATAGGTATTTCCTGCAGACCAAGAACGTGGATGTCTTGTTATTTTCTATTAAAATATAGATGCATATATTTGGACTGAAAATTTCTGCTTTCTCTTAACCCTTTCGCTGCTGAGGCTTTTCCCGCCCCTGTGCTGATTTCTTTACCGGTTTTGCTCATCATGTTTAAAACGTGTTTTGAAGGCTTATTTTAGTATATGACCCAGACATATTATATATCGTTCTCTCCGTCAGACTCGGTAGATTCATAATATGTCATTATTATATGTATACGTTATGTCATGTCTGTATATTATAACAAAAAATGCAATAAATATGTATTTTCAATAATTTACAATGTGTAAAGTGTTTTTTTTCACATTTTAACATGCGAGCAATTGCGGTTATATTTTGTATGGGGTGCGCTTGTTAAAAAAATTAGAGATGGGTCTCGTTACATTTTTTTGGGGGAAAATTACGCGATTTTTAACAAACGCACCGCATACAAAAATCGTTAGTGCAGCATCATTGTTCACATTATAATTGAAATGGGAACAATATTGCTGCATTAACAAACCAAAAAAAAAAAAAAAAAAGTGTTTATTTTTTTTTTTTTTTTTTACAAAATTTTTCACTTTCATGTTTGGTATCGTTGGAACGGCCATGCTCTGGCCGATCCAACCATACCAAAATTTAACCCCTAACTGCCACGGATCGGGAGATAGGGAGTTCATTGGAACTCCCTATCTCCACCGTTGGTGGCAGTTAAGGGTTAAGTCCAGCACTGGCGTCATTGTGCTACGCACGATGACGCCAGTCCTCAGGGGGAGTTCCCGGAGGCTTGGCCGACATCCAAGATGTCGGCCAGCTCCGGGAAAGGATCGCGAATCGGCGCTTTTCAGCGCCGATTCGCGATCCAGCTCCCCAGGGGTTAATGCCAGGCATCATTTGGAAGGGCAGGCTGTGCCCTTCCAAATGATGCCTGGGTTAACCCCCGCAGAGCCGCCGATCGGGAGGGAGAGAGGTCCGAAGGACCTCCCCCCTCCCTTTCAGGCGCCTCCTCCGCACATGCGGGGGGGGGCGCCTGAATTAGGTGTCATCGCGCTGCCGCGATGACACTAATTCGGGCGGCTGTGGTCCGGATGCGCGGCTGACATCCAGGATGTCAGCCCACACCGGGGGGGCAGCGATCGGCCGGAACTCGGCCGAACGCTGACCCCAATGGGAGGACGCGCTCAGCGCGTCCTCCGCATACCAGCGGGAATGCTGAGGACGCGCTGAGCGCGTCCTCAGCATCGAAGTGGTTAAGCTAATCATAGCCCAAAAGTCTATTAGCCCCATCCCCAACTATCAGGGTTATTCAGAGAGCGGTGAAAACCAGGAGAATTGCCAGGGAATGAACAAATAGCCGATTTGGAAAGTGAGGTAAATGGGAGAATTTTTCTGGTTTGGCTATTTTGACCTAGAATTTTCACTTTTTCAGTCATTCTCCTGGTTTCACCTCTCTCTCTGAATAACTCTGTATGACATTTAAAAAAACTATATGGATGCACTCGGGAATTTCAATAAAAACATCAAGATTATCTCTGCTTATCAAAAAACATACAGGGTTAGTCAGAGAGCACCGAAATGTCACCGACATTTCGGTGCTCTCTGATTTGTCGCACTTCAGCGAGTCAGATTTGCTGACCCATTCACCGCAGGGTCCCCGAAGTGCAGCCATTCGGCTGTCTCAGTTCGGACCTGCCGCAAACCCGCCAGACAGCTGGCGAAAAACTAGCCCCCTGCTACCGCCAACCCGCCAGACAGTAGCCGCCAACCACTGGGCAGCTGTTGCAAACCCACCGCCTGCTGCCACCAACTCGCTGGACAGCTGCTGCTGCAGCTGGTGCCGATGAGTCGCCAGACACAGCGCCAACCAGGCACAGAAAAAAGCCAACAAGACGCCGGACGGGTAAAAAAAAATGAAAGTGTCAAATTTGAAACGCTGTTTGCAAAAACATTACTGGACGAAAATGTCTGGAATTAACATGTAAGGTCCTATAACTAATAATAAAAAGGTCTGTTACAGAAAAAAAAAACTATTTGTAAAAAATTGGGGAAAAAAATTGCTGTAAAGAATCCAGAAAAAGAGATTTTTTGCTGCAGATTAAAAGAATAAACAGTTTAATAGATATTGATAAAAACGGGAATATTTTTAACATTGAAACCTATGGGATTCACCTGAATAAACCTGCCGAATGAAACCACCGAACAGCAGGGCATTTCGACAACTGCTGTTTGGTGTTCTCTGAATAGATTAATCATTGCTTCTCTATGGGGATTTCACTGCCGTCAAACAGCACTGTATTTGCATGTGCAAAAGGGTAAAAATTAACACAAACAGGGTTATTCAGAGAAAGGTGAAACTCCGGAGAACTTTTGGAGAAGTTAAAATTCTAGGTCAAAACAGCCGATTTAGAAAGTGAGATGAATGGCAGAATTTTTCTGGTTTCGCTATTTTTACCCAGAATTTTCACTTCTCCAAACGTTCTCCAGAGTTTCACATTTCTCTGAATAACCCTGATAGTAACCTATGAGTATGTAAGTGATGAAGACAGAAATCATGAGCATGATGAAAGCAAAATGGAAATTAATTATGGTCTAAAAAGGGGGAAGCAGCATTTAGAAATCTTGGTAGAGCAGAGAAACATTAAAAGGCTGTTAAAACTGTATGAGCTATATCTTAAAAAATGAAAAAAACACACTTTTTCGAACTTTAATCCCCATAATCTACGACCACAAAAGTGACCCAGGCTAACTCGTTCTGAAATTTTGTCCTGAAATTAGAAATAGACAATTTTTACATGTTTTTTCTTTTTAACCCCTTTACTGCTGAGCCATTTCACCTCTGTGAGCTGAGCTCATTTTGACCATTTTATGCTCATCATGTTTAAACCTGACTTGAAGTGATATTTTATTATACCCCGAGACATTTAAAACACACTTCTTTTTTATCATTTTTTGTTTTACACCTAACTTAGACATGTTTGGTATCACTTGAAAGGCCATGATCAGGCCTTTCCAATGATACTAAACATGACCCCCTAGCTGCCACCGTTCGGGAGATATGGGGATCCAAATGATCCCCTAGCTCTACTTGGCAGCTAGTGGGTTAGCTGGCCAACTGACATCATCGCACATATAGCGATGGGTGGGGGGGTGACCTGGAGGCTTGGCTGACATTCAAGATGTCAGCCACTTCTCTGAGCGAATCGCGATCCAGCACCTAAGGGGTTAAAGAGAGTCATCGCTGGAAAGGGCAGACTCTGCCCTCTCCAGTGGTGCCTCTCTTTTTTTGTAGCTTCATTAATTGGGGAGGGAGAGTGGTCTGAAGGATCTCCCCCTTCCCCTATCAGATTCCCCCTGCAGGCACCGGGGCCTGAAAATGACTTCATTGTGCACGGTAATGACGTCATTGCGACGGCTGGGGCAAATAGTTCCCAGTCTCCCTCCGTGATCACTCTGCAATGCTGCGCGTGAGAGAGATTGCACAGGACTCGTGGCTGGGAAGCCCAACCCTCCATGGAGTCCTATTGAATCTAGGAGGTGATACTTGCGAGGGCGCGGAAGTGCTACTGCTAGTATCACTGCGGTTAGCGTTGCATTCCGGGTGCAGATTTTCCCAGATAGCGTCACCATGTTAGCATTAGGATTGTAATTGTGGCCACTATTTATGCGTAGAAAAATATTTTAACCCCTTAAGGACCAGGGGTCTTTAAAGTCAATGTATTTATGATGTAAACGTTACATCATTGTTTCTTAAGGGGTTAAAAATGCACAGTATAAATGGCTTGTCCCTCTTACAACATACACTATATTGCCAAAATTATTCACTCACCCATCCAAATAATCAGAATTAGGTGTTCCAATCACTTCCATGGCCACAGATATATAAAATCAAGCACCTAGGCATGCAGACTGTTTTTACAAACATTTGTGAAAGAATGGGTCGCTCTCAGGAGCTCAGTGAATTCTAGCGCGGAACTGTGATAGGATGCCACCTGTGCAACAAATCCAGTCATGAAATTTCCTCGCTCCTAAATATTCCACAGTCAACTGTCAGCTGTATTGTAGGAATGTGGAAGTGTTTGGGAACGACAGGAACTCAGCCACGAAGTGGTAGACCATGTAAACTGACGGAGCGGGGTCAGCGGATGCTGAGGTGCATAGTTTGAAGAGGTCGCCAACTTTCTGCAGAGTCAACAGACCTCCAAACTTCATGTGGCCTTCAGATTAGCTCAAGAACAGTACGCAGAGAGCTTTATGGAATGGGTTTCCATGGCCGAGCAGCTGCATCCAAGCCATACATCACCAAGTGCAATGCAAAGCGTCGGATGCAGTAGTGTAAAGCATGCTGCCACTGGACTCTAGAGCAGTGGAGACGCGTTCTCTGGAGTGACGAATTGCGCTTCTCCATCTGACAATCTGATGGACGAGCCTGGGTTTGGCGGTTGCCAGGAGAACGGTACTTGTCGGACTGCATTGTGCCAAGTGTAAAGTTTGGTGGAGGGGGGATTATGGTGTGTGGTTGTTTTTCAGGAGCTGGGCTTGGCCCCTTAGTTCCAGTGAAAGGAACTCTGAATGCTTCAGCATACCAAAACATTTTGGATAATTCCATGCTCCCAACTTTGTGGGAACAGTTTGGAGCTGGCCCCTTCCACTTCCAACATGACTGTGCACCAGTGCACAAAGCAAAGTCCATAAAGACATGGATGACAGAGTCTGGTGTGGATGAACTTGACTGGCCTGCAGAGAGTCCTGACCTCAACCCGATAGAACACCTTTCGGATGAATTAGAGCGGAGACTGAGAGCCAGGCCTTCTCGTCCAACATCAGTGTGTGACCTCATAAATGCGCTTCTGGAAGAATGGTCAAAGATTCCCATAAACACACTCCTAAACCTTGTGGACAGCCTTCCCAGAAGAGTTGAAGCCGTTATAGCTGCAAAGGGTGGACCAACGTCATATTGAACCCTATAGATTAGGAATGGGATGTCACTTAAGTTCATATGCGAGTCAAGGCAGGTGAGCGAATACTTTTCGCAATATAGTGTAGATCAGCGCAAAACTACAAAATAGTAGAATTTACAACCCCAAGTTCTAATAAGAGAACACTGCAGAAAACCAGAATAAATCTGAGGAGTGAAATATGGAAGCCAGAGGTATGTTATTTCAGCAGAGATTAATATGTGAGCTGCCTTAATTTAATAAGTGCAGTAATAACATGATTATTATTCCTACCTGCTCTTGAGAAGTTTAGTAGTAAGAAAGAGGACTTTGTTTATAAAATATGAGCCTCGATGTAAAATGCTGTTTTATTATGTATGCATACGAATAAGGATCTGCCAATGATTTATGCACATTTAAATGTCTGATTTGCATAGCTGCTCCTTTTTGTTCCTCCATAACATCAACTACTTCTTTTTTTTCTTCTCTGACTAATGCTTTATGATAAAGTAATTTTCATTGACTAATACTACATTAAGATTAATACCTTGTACGTGGCAGATTTAAACCACAATTATGGAGTTAAATGCAAATAAGTAGAGTGGTACAAGCACTTGCAGTTATTTGATATATATCACTCCGCTAATCTTTTCAGTGCTCTGTCTTATGTAAAAAAAAATATGAATAATGCAAACATGTTAGAAGCATTCTTGAGTTCAAATTGCTTTAACTCTTCTTTTTTTTTGCCACTTTTTAATTTTACGTAATGAATGACAGACAAGCTCCTGTATCTATATTAAGAAATAAATTGGGTGTAAATATTCAAAGCGTGTTCTAATAAAAGCGTATGCTTTCTCCAGCAGCATTATAAATATTTCCGTGCCGCATACTGAACAGAAGGAAACCTTAAAGTAAAACAGAATTTGCAAATTACGTCTGGAAATGCGCTTACCGTCAACAGCACAGCTGTAAGCAACGGCTTGTACAGGCTCACCGCGGAATTCTAGAGTAATAAATTTCATCTTGATAAATGGAGGTGAAATCAGATAAATAAATTGTCGTTAAAATACTGTTTAACAAAATTATATTGACTCATCCATCAGTGTCATAGGGGCAGTGCTGTACAGGTAATTGTTGCAAACAGGCACATAAGGGTCAAGCCAACACAGCTTGCACTTGGAAAGCCAGAAAACTATGGCCGTTGTGTTTCCTCCACAGCCACCAACTCCACGCATGGCCTCGTCCATGTCAGGTGCCAGATAAAAGACCCAAAGAATGTTGATGAAGAGACCAGGCCCTCAAATCCAACATGGACTTATTGAAGAATCACAACAGCGGCTTACAGCAACAACGTCTCGGCTATCTAGCAGCCTCTGCCGAGTCTTTGACCAGTAGATGGAAATATACAGGGCAAACCTGATATGGACCCCTTGTTCAAGGTGCTTAGAGGTATGTTAGCTGTAGCACTCTGAGGAGACCAAACAAAGCCGAAATGATTGTCGGGGTTGCTTTAACTCTCATGCAGAGGACTTCCTTGACATTTCAGTTCTGTCTTACCTTTTTGGGCAATGGCAGGCTGATTTGAATATAGTATACAGGGTTATTCAGAGACCACCGAAATGTCACCGACAATTCAGACTTCACCGCAGGGTCTCTGAAGTGCAGCGAATCGGCTGAAGAACGCCACCGCCAACCCGCCGGCCAGCCACCGCCAACCCGCCGGCCAGCCACCGCAAACACACTGGACAGCCACCAAACGTAGCCGATGAGCTGCCGAGCTCAGCACCGATCAGCCTCAAAAAAAAGCCAACAAGCTGCCAGACGGGTAAAAAATAAATAGAAAGACCAACAGCATTGAAAGTGCCAAACGTTATACGCTGTTTGCAAAAAACGACTGGACGAAAATGTCTGGAATTAACATAAGAAATCCTATGAATAATAATAAAAAGGTCTGTAACATTTTAAGAAAGAAAAAAGGTATTTAAAAAAAATCCAAAAAATTTTTTGTCGAAAAAATCCCCTAAAATAAAAAGAGACTTTTTACTGCAGATTAAAATAATAAACAATTTATTAGATATTTAATGAAAAAGGGGATATTTTTTACAATGAAACCTATGGAGTTCGCCTGATTAAACCTGCCGAATGAAACCAGCAAACATCAAGGCATTTCTCTGCTGTTCAGTGTTTTGTGAATAGATTAGTCATTGCTTCTCTAGGGGGGGATTCCACTGCCATCGAACAGGTACCCTGTTTGCAGGCAGTTTGCCAAAATTTGCTCTCTGAATAGCTGAATGGCACGAAAGTGCACCAAACGAGGGGAATTCATTGTTCGGTGCAATTTCGGAGCCAGATCAGCTTTCTCTGAAAAACTCCTATAGTCTTCTCTGAAAAGGCACCATTGAACTAGATGGTGGTAAGGTTCTTGTTAGATTTACAGTTGTCTGATAAAGTAGTGTAGCTTCTTCAGCGTGTCCTTTTAAGTTGCTGTTTGTCCTCTGTGTTCCTGTACAATATGTTTTGGCAATGGAACAGAAAAGTCTGTCTGGTGAACAAGGTGCAGAAACAGAACATGTTAAATTGTTACGGCCATACTGACCTTATTCTCCAGGGTCCTATTATTATTCCTGCCTCTAGTCGTTGAGCTTAATAAGAAATTGGTCAGTCAAGATACAGCCTGAATGTTTTATGTGCTACATTGTTTTATAGAAGTTGAGCGCCATATATTTCCTCTTAAACCTTACCTCCTTTAAAGTACTGCACGGATTTCTATCCCTCCATTGATATCTCTGGAAGTGAAAAAATTCTAGGTGAATTGTGGCCATTGGAATATGGCTTAAGACATTTTATATACTGGTTTCTATGCGTCCATTTGCTCTGGATATAAATCGATGTGTATATGCAAACTGTGTCGGAGTGTGCTATTTTCCTCTAGACATGCTTAGATTTTTTTCTTCATATTTCTATGTTTGTGGACTTCATTACAATTTAATTTGTATTCACGTGCTATTTTTTACTCATTTTAACAAAAAATAACAGAACCAAACATATATATTAACACCGACATCCATCTCCTAACAACCGAGTTTCAACATCAATCTTCTTAGTTAAGGTCAAAAATTAAATTTTATACGTAGTAAACCCAGGTACAGTTCATCCATTGACGTTTACATGACAGATGTTAAATATAAAGGTCCAACTCCCAAATGTTAGTGACTCCCCTGCTATTTCAACCCAAACTGCAACTCTTGTTGTGGCTCAACCAGCAAGTTACTGTACAATTAAACTGCTTACACTTTGTATAAGAAGCTGGATAACAACAAGCAATGTGCATCTGCAAAATCTCTTAACATTCCCCCCAAAAACATATAAACAATACACTTAAAACTTCTCTCTGGTCCTGAAGTGACAGCAGCGAGGATGTGATCCACTGCCTTCTTTCTCCATAAATTGAGCAAATAGTCAACTGGTGATCTTCCACTGGCACTACAACTTTTATGTAGTCCTGTGGAATGCAGGAGGGAATACTGAAGTGGCACAACAGTACTCCTAACAAACACAAGTTGAACAGCTAACAAATTGCGGGTTCATAATCAGAGGCATAACTAGAAAGTTCAGGGCCCAGGTGCAGGAATCATGACGTCCCCCCACCTTAGACAAAACATATTCTGCACCCAACCAGTAAACATGCATTAGTCCTCTCCAGGTCCACAATTTTGACTCCAGACTATCAGTGTCCCATTTTTTCCAGGTCCACTATGACCTCTTCATTCCATCCCATCGCATGTTTAATGTAATGTGCACTATGTCACGAAACGCGCGCTGCGACGAAGGAACGCAGGATTATGCAAATCACTATCCGTCTACACCAGACCCAAAATAATGACTACATGGCCCACAATCCCCCGCGCACGCTTGCCTAACTATCATGGCAAGGCCTTCGCACAAGAAGGGCACGCCACGTGAGGAAATGATCACTGGGTTGCAACTCAGTATCCGTCTACACTCGACCCGCATACTGACTACGTCGCCCACAATCCCTGTACCCACTTTCCTTATACTATTTGTCCCACTGCCACCACAGACCAGGACCTTTTCCCTGGATAATACCTGAATCAGAGCTGGTCTGAGACTCTGATTATGCACACCAAAATAGGGGAACAGTACAGCGACTGCACCCCACCACAACTCATTGTTTAGTAGATAGATGTGAGCTTAAACAAAGGCAAATCTCTATGATAATCCAGTCCTTCAGTTAGCGTGGATCGAATATCAGGCAGAAGCAGATCTTAATAAGTTTTATATTTATTATGATAAACCAAAAATATGATATATCACAGTGCATTTGGTTACATAAAAATAGATATGATAATCAATAATTACACACACAAATAGAAAAATAAAAGGGATTAAAACACAGAACCTTACTCACATGTCAGCAAGCTAACAGGACATCTGTGACTCCTGGGGCTGCAGATGTGAAACACGGGGTTCACGTAAGTGAGGATCTGCCCAAGTTAAAAAGCCATGAGCCCTTGCTGGACTCAGAATATATAGGTTTTCCAGTTCATTCAAAAAGAACAGCCCATAGATGGTACAGCCCACCCAATACAATTACCAGAATTCCCCCTCCTGTTAGTGGGCATGCTCAGTTCACTGCTTCTTTAATTTTAATGCACAGCTGTAATGTCAATCATCCCAAGATCGTCTCTGCGATCAAAGGATGTGACCGCTTCTTTGATATGCACTTTTTGGTCACAATGGTGCCACTGGGTCTGGGATGTGCTCATGGAGGTGTTTTTCCATTTGCTCAAGGTGTGAAAAGGCTTGTGGACTGGACAAGGGACATTCCATTAGAGCAGATGTGTAATTTCCCCCTTATCAGGCCGATCAAAGAAAACCTATTCTGCACAAGCCTGTGATATCCCTTCAGAAGGGGACTTAGTGGCCACTAAAAAGACAAACATCATTAACATTTTAATTAATTTCTAGAACACGCTAGAAACTGAGGCTTTTACTGGTCAGCTGTGCAGCATTGGCGATGATTTATATATATATATATATATGAACATAACTATATCTCTAACCACGACACACTAACAGGGTTATTCAGAGAGAGGTGAAAAGCAGGAAAATGACTGGAGAATGGAAAATTCTAGGTCAAAATAGCTGATTTGGAAAGTGAGATGAATGGGAGAATTTTTCTGGTTTGGCTATTTTGACCTAGAATTTTCCTTTCTCCAGTCATTCTCCTGCTTTTCACCGCTCTCGGAATAACCCTCTATGTGTATCTCACAGAGCTCCACAGCAATAACAAAAAGAAGAGATGATCGAGTCAGCGCTTCCTTCAAAGGGTGTTTTCTTATTTTCTGTATACCTTTAAAATAAACAGAAACGCTGCCATAGCGTAGTAAACTTTGTATACGGATGGAGGTAGTAAAGAAAAGATGCACTCACATTTTATTGTGTCTCAATCAGACACTAGATGCTCCAACCAAACCGGCAGAATTAGATGGGAATGCCGGATTTCCCCTGGATACGTAGTCTTGTTGTCCCAAAAAGTGCTGTGCGCCAATTGTAAATTTAAAAGGCAAAATTTATTTAAAATAAATAAAACAGACACATGGGAAAAACACCTAAACGCGTTTCGTGAGCAGGTGACACCGCAGGTGACACTCCACAGTAACAAAACGCAGTAATGTGCAGTGTGTATGAGTGTATCACAGAGCTCCACAGCACTAAAACTCACAGCAATGTGCGGTGTGTATGAACGTATCACAGAGCTTCATAGCAATAAAACTCACAGTAATGTGCGGTGTGTATGAACGTATCACAGAGCTTCATAGCAATAAAACTCACAGTAATGTGCAGTGTGTATCAGTGTAAATCACAGAGGTTTACAGCAACAAAACTCACAGTAATATGTGGTGTGTATGAGTGCATCACAGAGCTCCAAAGTAAAACTCACAAATAAGTATAAAATTAATTTAAAAAAAGAATAATTTTATATATATATATATAATATAGGCAAGCCCCCAGGCCCAGGCAGGCAAGTGTGGCCCCCCGGACTCAAGGGCCCGGGTGCAGTGGCACCCTCTGCACCCCTGGTAGTTACGCCCCTCATAATTGACCGCTAATAGAAAGCCACCAAGACTTCATGTCTCATCAGTTTACAGTCTTTGGGTTTCCCTATTACCAGATAAGTCAGAATAGAGGAGGTCAAGCTAGCAAGCTGAAAAAATGACCCGCAGTCTTCCGGATTTTGGTTTTCCAGGTGAGGGGTGCTCAACCTGCTAGACAAATATCCAGGCATTAAAAGCAGTTCAAAACATATGTTAGTAATGTGGATTTTGACCATAAAGAACATTTATTGTGCTGTTTCAGTCATAGTAAGGAAGGGGTGGGGGACAATCTTTGTTTGTCTGAGAAAGACTCTCGCAAGCCATATTGAAGTTTAGTAAAGCTCTTAGATGGCTTTGAAGTGCCCATCCTTTCCAAAACATTTCTCCAGATACTGAGAGCATGCAGAATATTGTGGGCCACTATCCTGTCTTTGCAGAAAATTGTGGGCCCCTATCCAGTCTTTGCCAGTATTAACCCCTTCACAGCCAAAGCCAAGTTATCTCAGTTTTGCTTTGTAATCCATTGAAAGGCAGTCATTAGCATATCAAAACCTAATTTTCACACTTTTTTAGTACTTAGATTAGTGAGTGGGTGGTCTATAGTGGGTTGTCTCAGAAAGAGTGACATCGGCAAACTCTCTGTGTGCTGACATCACTAATGACCGATCTGGTGACCGGCAATTGGGAAATTCAAAAGTCCCGGCGGCTGGTGAAACTGGGTGGGGTGGAGGAAACTCCTCCACTTCCCCCTGCGTTTACTCCAGATCGATGTAACAGTTGGGAGGGTGGTCTGAGCCTAGTTATGCAAGGATTCATAGGTATACAGACAGAAGGGACCAAGATTCTTGGTAGACACTGGGAATGTACCTTAGGGTGGTAGACAGGACACAAGGGGGTCTCCAGGCAAGGTACAAGTGGGTATTCCAAGAGAATGGTCACGACCGTCATTTGGTCAGAGGCTGGTAGAAGGTGGTAGTCATTAGGCAAAGCAGGGGTCTGGTGCACAGGCATTCAAGAGTATTTCAGGGAGCTTCAGGAGGGTCAGACTGGTTTGTAACACAGTTAGAACGTTAATGCTGAAGCATTTCTGGGAGTAGTAGACCTTTATTTCGGCAGGAAGGTGTGGTGTATGTTTGCTGTGCTTAATTGGTTGAGTGCGAGATGTCAGTGCTGAGCATGGGGCATCTCTTTACGTGAGCTGCCTGAGCATGGAAGGTAAGCACGTTGCAGTCAGCAACGGGGGCATTGCAATCGGGGGAGAAGTCAGACACTCCTCACATCCTGACCAATTTAAAAACTATAAAGTGGTCAAGATGAGTAGAGTGTCCCTTTAACCAGCAGCAATTTTAAATTGAAGCGAAAGTAAAAAATTAGAAATATACTTCAAAATGAAGCACTGTCTAATTCTGATATTTGCAGAATATTGCTGTCTTCTCCAATTTCAATCCATTTTACAGAGAAATATGGTTATGTAGTGAGTAATCACACTTGACATAACCGATTAAACACTGAAGACGTTAACTTTTACAATATTTCAGCAGATAAATAAAAATGCATATTCGCCGCACAAAAATTCAACAAGTTTCAATCACGAAAATCCATTTATCGTTGTCTATTTTTTCATTTACTTATTCTCTGCCACGCTTTTAAATTGCACAATAATAGTTTCTCTATGAGTACTAAATGGGAAGGAAATAGGGCAATCTCAGGGAAAGGAATGTTTTCTGCACAGAACTGGATGCTACTTTGTTACATCCATTTGTGCTAATAACAAAATAATTCAAGTGATTGTTCTGAGAAGTCTCTAGAAAGTACCTATTGATTTTTTTTAACATCTTGAGGAAGAGATGCTTTTAACATTAAAAATCTGCGTGGTTTTTTTTTCTCATTTTTTTTTTTAATAATTGTGTCTGTTTCTTACTGTCAAAAGTCCTATATCCTATGCCAGTGCATTAAATGTGGAATTTGCAGAAAGGTCAGTATGTCTCCAGAGTTGTGATTACTTTTTCTTGTTGACATTTATTGATCTCATTACATTCATGCTCATATTTCAAGATATTTTTTTTTTCTAATATTCATTTTGCTACCGTTTCAAAGATGACAGAAAAACTGCAATGTTTGCTGTGTTAGAACTGGATGTAATTAAAATTTCTGTTACGGTTCACGTTTCATCAAAATCTCACTGTCAAACTCATCAGCATGTGATGTTTCTATGAGTTGGTTTCTACTTAGATGGCAGAGCGATTACAAAAAATTACTTACAGGGTTATTCAAAGAGAATCGAAAAGTCACCCCACGGTCGTTCGGTGACTTTTCGTTATCTTCATTTCGGTGCGCTTTGGCGATCCCATTTCGGCGACCCTGCGGTGTATTCAGCAAGCACCACAGGGCCATCGTAGTGCAGGAAAAGCCACCGCAAACCCGACGAAAACTCACCGCAATACCCGGCGAACGCACACCGAAACCCATAAAAACATATGGATTAACCCCGCCGAACACGACGGAGAAACTGGAGCAGCACAAGATCACAGCGCAGAGCAGCCGCCGGAAAAACCTGACACGCAGACGAATGGTGTGAAAAAAAAAACACTGTACGCTTGAATTTTTGAAAAGTGAAATGCTGTTTGCAAAGAAGCTACAGAACGAAAATGTCTGAAATTTCCATATAAGATCCAATGAATGATAATAAAAAGGTCTGTTACAGAAAATAGACCAAACGATTTAAAAAATTTCCCCAAAAAATCCAGAAAAATGTCTAAAAGATCCTAAAAAAATCTATAAATAAAGAGACTTTCTACTGCAGAATATTATAATCAACAGTTTATTAGATATTGAATTAAAACAGGAATATTTTTAACATTGAAGCCTATGGGATTCGCCTGAATAAACCTGTCAAATGAAACCACCGAACAGCAGGGCAATTCGGCAACTTTTCACTGCTGGTTTTTGTTCTCTGAATAGACGAAGCATTGCATCTCTATGGGGATTTCACTGCCCTCGAACAGGCACCGAACAGGCACCGTATGTGCAGGCAATTCGCCAGAAATTCACACACAGGCAGCACAATAAATTATTTTGTGCTGTGTATTCCGGTGGTGTCACTGTGCAGCCCCCCCTTCCCCAGGCTGCACGGTGGCAGAGAAGAGCTGCCTAACTTGACCCAGCTCGTTTCTGTCACTAACAGGGGGGGTGGAGAGGAGCTTCCCTGCCTCCTCGCTCTGCTCAAACTGGGGTCTGATGTAGGCTTGTGCACCGATTTTTTTTTCGGTTCGATTCGGTTCGATTTGTTCGGATGTTTAAAATTTTCGATTCGGCTCGTTTCGACCGATTTCTGTTTCGATTCGGTTCGGTTCGGCTCGTTTTTCGTGTACATTTTTTTTTCCGAATATCGACCATTTTTCGTGTTTTCGGGTCACTTTGCTCGTTTTTTGTATCGACTTTTCGGAAATTTTCGTTTTTTCGGAACTTCTGTTCTCCTCGTTTCAAAGTGTCTACGATAATTCTGGCGATTCTATCGTGTTTTTTTTTATTAAATAAAGATCCTTTTTTTTCTTATGAATAATTGAATATACATTTCACAACTTTATTTAATCATATTAAAATGGTATGAAAGCCAAGGAACAAAAAAAATGAACAAAACGATTTAAAAAACGCTAAACTGACCTGAATGCCACAAGAAACAAGTGATACGCATTTACAAATACAAAATTTACAGAATCAGCAATATAACCGATAATAGTTAAATATACGATTTCCAGAATTACCGAAATGGAACCGAAATCACGAATTGAACCGAAATCATGAATAGAGCAAAAATAAATTTCGATTTGACACATTTCAAGTCCATTCGAAAAATCCGAATTTTTTTCGTTTCGGCTCGGAAAACTTTTCGGATCTATCGGTTTTCGGGTCCGATCCGATTCGGAAATTCGGCCGAATCCGAAGACACGAATCGGGAAATTTCGTGAAAATTCCGAAATTCCGAAACCCGAAAAGCACATCCCTAGTCTGATGACTGGGTATACATGTATCTGGGGTCTGATGTCTGGGTATACATGTATCTGGGGTCTGATGTCTGGGTATTAATGTTATTTTTGTAACTTTATTCTAAATAGAAACCTTTAACAGTGTAATTTCATATGAAAATTTAAGGGTGTGTTTAGGAGCAGAGTTAAGGGCTGGGTAGGGGTTCGGTGGAGCAATTGGTGGCGAGTAACTTGTATGGCCTGGTTAGTAGCTTGGGACCTGAAATTTTGAGGCCTGTTGTACTCTATTCACCCTCACCTAGTGTGTCCCCCCCTCTCCTCTTAGATTATAAACTCTCGAGCAGGGTCCTCTCTCCTACTGTTCTGTGTGTGTAATGTGTATATTTGTTTTCTGTCTCTCCCTTTGTACAGCGCTACGTAACTTGTTGGCGCTTTATAAATGCTTGTAGCTGTAACTGTACATACAATTTTGAAGATACAAATGGGGTACCAGTTGATAGATATATGTGTAAGCATGACAACTCGAATAAACTTCTATTCCACAATATTGTGGAACTGAAAGTCTGTGACCTACATTTCTCTTTTAGAGATTCTTTTTTTATATTATTCTATACTTTATAAATAAATAATTATATTTCAATTCAAACATTAGATTAATCAGTTTATTTGTTTAAAATATGACGTAATATCCTGACAGTATCTGAAAAAGATAAAATGGAGTTATTATTAAACAGAGGCACAGCGTATCTCTAAATTAGTATGCGGATGTTTATATTCCAGTTATTAAGGCACATTATAATGACTAATTAGCACTCCCGAGGACACATTTCTCACGACCACCAAAAATATATTCAGGAAATTTCTTGGCATTAAAGGAATTATTCCATTAGTAAATCCATGGGAAAGTATACAAAGGAACACGACCTTCATAAGCGCTGTGCACGAAAGCAACTTGTATTTCAGAAAATAAATGTACGGAGCTCATTGTTATTATCATCTATTTGCATGTATAATTCAGTATAATCTTACAGATGTAATTAATCTCATATTTCATTCTGTTAACCATTTTATGTAAATGATCTCATTGGGAAATACTGAATGAGGATAGAGCTCAGTTTTCACGATCGTTCTGATACAGTAATTTAAGTTTCTATTTTTGGCAGCCAAGTTGAGATGAAAAAGATCTGTTTCTATCGAATAAATAAATACAGAAATATATAAATATACGACTTGCTTACCCACAGACCTACATAAATGAAGACATCTCACTTTTTTACTTCTGATCCCTGCCGTGGCGCAGACCTCCCTTGCTATACATGTTGGTTTCTTGGATAGGTCAGACGATGCAGCAGTTGAAAACCACTCCGTACAGCTTCTTATTGATTGAATGAGTACCTTTATTATACATTTGTTTCATACAACCGAATGCCTACTCCCTTTGCAATCCCAGCTAGCACAGGAGAGAGCAAGAAATATATATATAACTAACATCAAGTAAATTATCGTGGCGGCGCCGGTAAGTAGCTTGGTACTTGAAATCTAGAAACCTGTATAAATATACATATACTGTATAAGCTCCTATATATACACACACACACACACATATATAATATATATACTGTACATACTTGACATTTGGATATACATACAGGGTTTAAAATACTATCAGGGTTATCCAAAGAGATTCGAAAAGTCACCGCACGTTCGGTGACTTTTCGTTCTCTTCAATTCGGTTCCTTTTGCCGATCCCATTTCGGTGACCCTGCGGTGTATTCAGCAAACACCACAGGGTCCCCGAATTGCAGGGAAAAGCTGCCGCAAACCTGACGAAAACTAACCGAATGCATGCTGAAAACAAGCAAAAACATCTGGATTAACCTTCGAAAAACCCGAAAAGGAGCCGAATCACACAGAGCCGAAGCAGCTGTGACGTAGAGGAGGCAGTGAATTAATTAGCAAAACCATTTGTATGAATCTGGGAAAATGAAACGCTGTTTGCAAAGAAACTACTAAGCGAAAATGTCTGAAATTTTCACAGGAGGTCCAGGGAATGATAATAAAAAGGGCTGTTACAAAAAAAATAAGTAAACTGAAAAAAAAAAAAAAAAATCGGACTTTTTAAAAAAAAAACAAAATCTGAAAAAAGCTTAAAGTATCCTAAAAAATCTATAAATAAAGAGACTTTTTGCTGCAGAATTTTATAATGAACAGTTTATTAGATATTGAATTAAAACGGGAATATTTTTAACATTGAAGCCTATGGGATTCTCCTGAATAAATTTGCCGAATTAAACCACCGAATGACAGGGCATTAGGGGAACCTTTCACTGCTGGTTTGTGTTCTCTGAATAGCCGAAGCAGTGCTTTTTCATGGGGATTTCACTGCCCTCGAACAGGCACCGAACAGGCACCGTATGTTCAGGCAATTCGCCAGGATTTGGCGACTTGCCTGCTCTCTGGATAGGCGAATGGTCAGGAAAGGTAACCGAACGCTGATTTTCAGCGTTCGGTTACCTTTCACAAGCAATTCGGATCTCTTTGAATAACCCTGTATATATATATATATATATGTATATATATCAATATAGCAAAGACGCCAGCACTCCACTTATTAGTCCATAGACATCAACGTTTCAGCTCACCAAGGAGCCTTCATCAGGACAGACATGAAGGCTCCTTGGTGAGCTGAATCGTTGATGTCTATGGACTAATAAATGTAATTATCTTTGGAAAATCCCTGGAGTGCTGGGGTTTTTGCTATATTGATATTAATTGAAGCCATCGCAGAAGCACCGGGTGAGGCTAAATCTTTGTGGTGAACCGTGAGTGCAGAACCTTCGTGTTTATTTTTATATATATATATATACAACGAAAAATCTGGATGCACTCCGGGTCTTCAATAAAACAAAAAAGTTTATTAATAAATCATATTAAAAGACGATGTTTCAGCCTCACATCATATATAAAATTCCATCTGGAGGAACCTCACACGAGGGCTTTGTACAATAAAATAACAAAGTTTATTACGTTACATTAAAATGACCGACGTTTCATATATTGTTATATACTATAACAATTAAACAGGACTCACCGAGTCTGTGCCGCGTTGCCTCCGATCACGCCCACCCGGAAACCGTAGGTGGCGCACTGTTCATGGGCAAGCGCGTGACATGATTCATGTTACCAGTGGTGTATTTTGGCCTAGGCCGGCACTTTCCAGGGGGCGGTGGCCCACTCCGGGTGACTCCACCGCTAGAAAAAAAAGTTAATTTTTTTTTTTACTTTTGGAAAGTATTTTACCAGGAAGGATACATTGAGATTTCACTAATTTTCAAGTATGTCCTGGGTAGGCAAGGCCTAGGCTTTCACTTTCCAGGGGGCAGCAAAAAACCTCACCACTAAGGCTAGGGTCAGACGAACGCATTTTTCGCGTTAAAAAGTGCGTTCGAACGAATGGACGTATTTTTTCATGAAATACTCGATAGCGGTCATACGATGCGCATTGTCATCCGTGATTTTGTACGGATCGTCAATAAAACCCTTTTTGCGTCTGGACGTTATGTTGGCTGGACATTAGCAGTGTCTGACGTCTCCTAATCATGCACACACGCCACTAGCGGAAGCAGCGCACTCTGTACGTCCGTACTAGCGGTTTGACGTTCTCAAAAAAATGTGTTTGTTTGCCGCTTGCGTTGCGTGGCACTTTTGTGCGGCCGTACTTCATATATTGCCCGTCATTGGCCGTCATTTGCTGCTACTACAATTGGTGGCGAGTAACTTGTATGGCCTGGTTAGTAGCTTGGGACCTGAAATTTTGAGGCCTGTTGTACTCTATTCACCCTCACCTAGTGTGTCCCCCCTCTCCTCTTAGATTATAAACTCTCGAGCAGGGTCCTCTCACCTACTGTTCTGTGTGTGTAATGTGTATATTTGTTTTCTGTCTCTCCCTTTGTACAACGCTACGTAACTTGTTGGCGCTTTATAAATGCTTGTAACTGTAACTGTACATACACTTTTTAAGATACAAATGGGGTACCAGTTGATAGATATATGTGTAAGCATGACAACTCGAATAAACTTCTATTCCACAATATTGTGGAACTGAAAGTCTGTGACCTACATTTCTCTTTTAGAGATTCTTTTTTTATATTATTCTATACTTTATAAATAAATAATTATATTTCAATTCAAACATTAGATTAATCAGTTTATTTGTTTAAAATATGACGTAATATCCTGACAGTATCTGAAAAAGATAAAATGGAGTTATCCTTACCTACAAAACCCTCACTAACTCAGCGCCCCACTACCTGTCCTCACTAATCACCAAATACACCCCAACCCGCTCCCTAAGATCAAACAGTGACCTGCGCCTAGCTTCTCCCCGCATCACCTCTTCTCATGATAGACTGCAGGATTTCTCACGCGCAGCCCCCACTCTCTGGAACGCTCTCCCTCGTACTGTCAGACTTTCCCCTAACTTCTCTTCCTTCAAACGCTCCCTTAAAACATTACTATTTAGGGAAGCCTACCACCAGACTCACTGACGTAACCATCAATCACTCCCACCTTGCAGTCCTCTCCTCCTGTTTCCAACCCCAACCCTTCTAGATTGTGAGTTCCTACGGGAATAGGGCCCTCATCTCCTCCTGTACTGTTTGTCAAATGTTGTTCAATGTATTGTAACCCTGTCTATACTGTGCTTATTGTACAGCGCTGCGGAATATGCTGGCGCTTTATAAATAATGAATAATAATAATAATTATTAAACAGAGGCACAGCGTATCTCTAAATTAGTATGCGGATGTTTATATTCCAGTTATTAAGGCACATTATAATGACTAATTAGCACTCCCGAGGACACATTTCTCACGACCACCAAAAATATATTCAGGAAAATTCTTGGCATTAAAGGAATTATTCCATTAGTAAATCCATGGGAAAGTATACAAAGGAACACGACCTTCATAAGCGCTGTGCACGAAAGCAACTTGTATTTCAGAAAATAAATGTACGGAGCTCATTGTTATTATCATCTATTTGCATGTATAATTCAGTATAATCTTACAGATGTAATTAATCTCATATTTCATTCTGTTAACCATCTTATGTAAATGATCTCATTGGGAAATACTGAATGAGGATAGAGCTCAGTTTTCACGATCGTTCTGATACAGTAATTTAAGTTTCTATTTTTGGCAGCCAAGTTGAGATGAAAAAGATCTGTTTCTATCGAATAAATAAATACAGAAATATATAAATATATGACTTGCTTACCCACAGACCTACATAAATGAAGACATCTCACTTTTTTACTTCTGATCCCTGCCGTGGCGCAGACCACTAGCGGTTTGACGTTCTCAAAAAAATGTGTTTGTTTGCCGCTTGCGTTGCGTGGCCGCACTTTTGTGCAGCGTACTTCATATACTGCCTGTCATTGGCCACAGTGGTGTATTTAGGTTTTGTGCTGCCCTAGGCCCGACTAAACTCGTGCACCCCCTAATTTAAATTTGACGCACCCCTTCCTGTCAAGGGCACACCTCTTCCTGGTTAATCCCCACCCTTCCTCTTTAAGCTCCGCCTTTTCCTCTCTTTATATTAAAAGTGGATACCAAGTGCCTACTTATATATTTTGTATACCATTTCAAATGTATCTATTGAGATAAAGAAAATTATGAAATGTTTAAATTCAAGCATTTTTACAAAGAACAGCCACGCATGTCAAGTAAACGGGATCACAGCCGCTCTAATTGGTTGAACAATAAAATCCACAGAAACGTGCACTGCATATGAGCGTATCACAGAGCTGCACAGCAATAAAACCCACAGAAATGGGCACGGTGTATGAGCATATCAGAGCTGCACAGCAATAAAACCCACAGAAATGTGCACTGTGTTTGAGCATATCACAGAACTGCACAGCAATAAAACTCACAGTAATGTGCAGTGTGTATGAGCGTATCCCAGAGCTCCAGGGCAATAAAACTCACAGTAATATGCAGTGTGTATCACAGAATCCACAGCAATAAAACTCCCAGCAATGCAATGTGTGGTGTGTGTCAGCGTATCAGAATCCACAGCAATAAAACTCACAGCAATGCAATGTTTGGTGTGTGTAAGCGTATCAGAATCCACAGCAATAAAACTCCCAGCAATGCAATGTGTGGTGTGTATGAGTGCATCAGAATCCACTGCAATAAAACTCCCAGCAAACCGAGTGAATATGAGCACACAGCAATTATTTATTCTATATTTACCGGTCTCCGTCTGCGGTAGGGCTGTGTGCAGAGTCAGCAGGGACTGTGTACGGACGCTTACACACACCAAACATTGCATTGCTGTGAGTTTTATTGCTGTGCAGTTCTGTGATATGCTCAAACACAGTGCACATTTCTGTGGGTTTTATTGCTGTGCAGCTCTGATATGCTCATACACAGTGCCCATTTCTGTGGGTTTTATTGCTGTGCAGCTCTGTGATACACTCATATGCAGTGCACGTTTCTGTGGATTTTATTGTTCAACCAATTAGAGTGGCTGTGATCCAGTATACTTGACATGCATGGCTGTTCTTTGTAAAAATGCTTGAATTTAAACATTTCATAATTTTATTTATCTCAATAGATACATTTGAAATGGTATACAAAATATATAAGTAGGCACTTGGTATCCACTTTTAATATAAAGACAGGAAAAGGCGGAGCTTGAAAAGGGGATTAACCAGGAAGAGGTACCTCAAATTTAAATTAGGGGGTGCACGAGTTTAGTCAGGCCTAGGGCAGCACAAAACCTAAATACACCACTGCATGTTACGCGCTTGCCCATGAACGGTGCACCATTTCCGGTTTCTGGGTCTCGCTCATGTGTTTATTTTCCCATTTTGACTATACCATTTATGACATCTAACCCCCACCCATGTGCCCCTTAATGTTCATTTCTAGGATACTGATCAGTGTAGCTTTCAGACCCGTAGAAGAAGGGAATCCTCTCGATAGATTGTCTCTTAAATGTAATGTTAGTCCAATAAAAAAGATAACACCACCTACTGCTATACTTGTGATATATATATATATATTAAAAAAATTAACCCCTTAGTGACCGGGCGGTTTTACACAAATCCGTCCTTTAGTGACCGCTGCTGTTTTTACGTTTCTGCGCTGTTAGTGTTTAGGTCAAATTTTCCTGTTACTCGTTTATTCAACCCACACATATTATACACCGTTTTTCCCGCCATTAAATGGACTTTCTAGAAATACCATTATTTCCATCATATCGAATAATTTACTATAAAAAAAATATGAAATATGATGAAAAAAATGGTAAAAACACACTTTTTCGTAATTTAATCCCCAAAATCTACAACCGCCAAAAAAGACCACGGCTAAATAGTTTTAAAATTTTGTCCCGAGACTAGAAATATCCACTTTTACATGTTCTTGCTTTTTAACCCCTTCACTGCTGAGCAAGTTCACCTATGTGCGCTGCACTCATTCTGACCATTTTGTGCTAATTATTTTGAGATGACAGCCTATTTAACTAAACCCCCCCAGACCAAAAAAATTTTAAATTTTTTTTTATTATTTTATTTTATTTTTTTAGTATTTTTTGTTGTATTATTATTTTTTTAAATTTTATTTTTAAACCAAACCTGGTCAGGTTTGGTATCATTGGAAAGGCCATGATCAGGCCTTTCCAATGATGTCAAATATGACCATCTAGCTGCCACGGATCGGGAGATAGGGGGATCCTTAGGATCCCCTTATCTCTACATGGGGTTAACGGGGCCCACTGACATGTCAGGGTTAACGGGCCCACTGACATCCTCACACATATGGCGAGGTTGTCAGTGGGTGGGGGGGACCTGGAGGCTTGGCTGACATCCAAGTTGTCAGCCCCCCTCCAGGTCCGAATCGCGTTTTGGTGCCAATTAGCCAGCAGCGAAATGGTTAATGCTATACACCACTGAAAAGGGGAGACTCTCCCCTTTTCAGTGGTGCAAAAAGCATCTCCCTAGCTTTAATGGCTGGGGAGATAGAGGGCTCCGAAGGAGCCGCCCCTCCCCTCCATTGATTTCAATGGGGGCGCCTGCTGATGATGTCACCACGCAGCATGGTGACGTCATCAAGCTCGCCGGCCCATGCAAATCAGGAGGGAAGGCTTCCTCCCTGCCAGATCTGCGAGGAATCCAGCAAGGGAGGTAAGTATCGGGCAGGAGGGGGGTTAGGCGCCGCTGAAGTACCCTGTACGTCCGTGGGTCTAAGGCTAGGGTCAGACTAACGCAGTATCAACGTGCGTTTAGCAGCACTAAATCACGGCCGTGCTAGCAGCAAATGACGTCCAATGCCAGGCAGCATACGAAGAACGGCCGCACAAAAGTGCGGCTGCGCAACGCAAGTGGCAAACAAACGCATTTTTTCGAGAACGTGAAACAGCTAGTACTGACATACAGGGTGCGCTGCGTCCACTAGCGGCGTGTGTGTGTGATTAGGAGACGTCAGACGCTGCTAATGTCCGGCCAACATAACGTCCAGACACAAAAAGGGTTTTATTGATGATCCGTACAAAATCACGGACGAAATGCGCATGGTATAACCGCTATTGCGTATTCCGTAAAAAAATGCGTCCATTCGTTTGAACGCACTTTTTCACGGACAACGCGAAAAATGCGTTAGTCTGACCTTAGCCTAAGGCTAGGGTCAGACGAACGCATTTTCGCGTTGTCTGTGAAAAAGTGCGTTCGAACGAATGGACGCATTTTTTCACGGAGTACGCGATAGCGGTCATACGATGCGCATTTGCATCCGTGATTTTGTACGGATCATCAATAAAACACTTTGTGCATCTGGACGTTATGTTGGCCGGACATTAGCAGTGTCTGACATCTCCAATTCACACACACACGCCGCTAGCGAACGCAGCGCACTCTGTACGTCCGTACTAGAGGTTTTACGTTCTCGACAAAATGCGTTCGTTTTCCACTTGCGTTGCGCAGCCGGACTTTTGTGCGACCGTACTTCGTATATTGGCCGTCATTGCCTGGCACTTGCTGCTAGTGCGGCCGTGATTAAGTGCGCCTGCACGCGCGTTCGCACTGCGCTCGTCTGACCCTAGCCTTAGGGAGACCCGTGGGCAGAACGTACAGGGTACGTCAGCGGTCCTTAAGGCTAGGGTCAGACGAACGCATTTTTCACGTTGCCCGTGAAAAAGTACGGTCGAACGAACGTACGTAGTTTTTCACGGAATACGCGATAGCGGTCATACGATGCGCTTTTTCGTCCGTGATTTTGTACGGATCCTCAATAAAACACTTTTTGAGTCTGGACGTTATGTTAGCCGGACATTAGCAGCGTCTGACTTCTCCTAATCACACACACACGCCGCTATGCGGACGCAGCACACTCTGTACGTCAGTAGTAGCGGTTTGACGTTCTCGAAAAAATGCGTTCGTTGGCCACTTGCGTTGCGCGGACGAACTTTCGTGCGGCCGTTCGTCGTATGTTCCCCGGCATTGGACGTCATTTGCTGCTAGTACGGCCGTGATTTCGTGCGGCTAAACGCACGTTAAAACTGCGCTAGTCTGACCCTAGCCTAAGGGGTTAAAGGTATGCCAGGTAATTGCTGCTTCCTCTTCAATATCACCTGTAAACATGTAACATAGTGACTATATTTCCTACAGATTTATTTTCTGTGTTAACCTGTATATTTGTGTTTTGTATTTAATATCTTGCATTTTATAACGTTGTATTTCTGTAACGACTGTAACAATTCAATGTTCTTGAACCCAGGACATACTGGAAAATGAGAGAAATCTCAATGTATCCTTCCTGGTAAAATACTTTATAAATAAATAATTAGAGGAAATATCTTCAGTTTGTACTTTTAGGACTTTTTAAAATACAAACATGTACACTACGAGAATACTTGCCTGACTTTGAAAAAGGCTCCATGTGCCCAACACATGCCTGTCATTAATTAAAAGAGTTGCTCCTAACCCTGGTCCTCATATCCCTGTAACAGGCCAGGTTTGCAGGATATCTGAAGCACAGCACAGGTGATATGATTTGCTGCTCAGTGATTGCAGGATTCAGTATGTATTTCCCCAAGAGAATCCTTAAAACCTGACCTTTTATTAGGGGAACCCGGGGACCAAGGTTGGGAACCACTGTATTAAAAGAATCACTTTAGATCAGTGGTTCCAAACCCTGGTCCTCAAGTACCACTAACAGGCCAGATTTTAAGGATTCCCTTGGGGAAATACAGACTGAATCCTGCAATCACTGAGCAGCAAATCATATCACCTGTGCTTCAGATAACTGACACCTAGCCTGTTAGGGGTCCTTAAGGACCAGAGTTGGGAACCATTAGTACATTTTAAATGGCAGTGGGTGACTGAGTGTACACACTACCTCCAGCTCACACTGTTGGGTGTCCCCTGTCCAGAAAGCTGGCAATCAAACCTTGCTGAACAGTGATTTAGGTAATTCAAGGGTTAAATATAGAGTCGCTACAGGTAGGTTAGAAGAGGTTAATATTTCTCCCCATTATAACCCTCCCTTTAAATTTCAGAGTCACGAATCACTTAATATAAACAGATCGCACCATTGAAAAAAATGTTTTGACAATGGACCATGTCCAAAAACTGCAGGGTACGCCATTTAATTTCATGCAATTTTGTATCTAAAGATAAAAAAAAAACCATAAATAAGAGTCATTTTTCACGATAACAGTTTTGTACTTCTGTCAGACCCTACTGTGTGAGTTAAAGGAGACTATGACTAGAAGTTTGTGACTTTTGATTGTGCAGATTTGTGGCAGAGAGCATTGCATGCGCAATAAAGATAAACAATTTATTTGGTGTTTAGCATGAACTCCATCAAATAGCATTTTGCTTGAGGAATCCTATAAATTTGTATTCATCTCATAAAGCATTGTGTACACTGAGGATTTAAGTCCTTTGATGAATAAGAAAATACCCTGAGTTTTCCCATGTCTGTGAAATAAAAGCTAATAGTGCTCAGTGCTCAAATCAAGCACATCATATTTTAATTGCTTGCAATTACTGTGAAAATAGATTTGCTAATTTCTATCAATTATTAGCATTTTCATGAATTAATTTGGTTGAAAAAAGTGCCTCTAAAATAAGGAAACGTAAGGTCTTGTGGGAGTTTGAAATATTCTTTTTAGCATAAAATTTATGTATATTTTATGCAATATGAAATAAGTATAAAACCGCAGACTTTTTTTTTTTTTCCTTTCAAAATGTACCTTGGATGTCATCTTAAAAAAGACTGTTTGCTAATATATTTTCTTCCTAAACATTCTAGCCTTTTATATCATCTTAAATTTTTTATGACTTTTTTTAAAAATCATTTTATCTGATGCCCAGTTCTATGTCATAGGACAAGACTTGCTTACAGTACAACATTTTGTACTTTAACTTGTTTACGTTGAATTGGCAGACTGGGACATATACAACTTTTATGGCGAACTTGGTCGAGGAAAGTTATTGGTTAAAGGGCCAGTACCACCAAAAAATGAAACGTCCTTATTGTGTTTATTTGATGTTGCTGATATCTTACACGTGCTTTGTTTTTCTCTTGTATGCTTCGTTAAGAAAATATTTTACTCTACATGTGTCACTGGGTGCTTCCATTGTGTGATCTTTTGTGTTGTAAACTGCCCACCACAGTATCCTTCCGTTACGTCTTCTTCATAGTGTGGCTTTGGCCATAGAATGGAGTCTGTTGGTTGATCACTGACTAAAATCATTGTATTGTGTGGGATGTATTCAAAGGACATCTCCATGGGGTAGATTAAAAGTCTTTTAAGCTCCCTATTTTATTTCATTCGGCTGCCATCTCTTATCTCGGTTATCCTCAAGAACAATTGCCTCCTGCTGCCTTATCTGTTAAATACTGTAGGTTAAATAAACAAGAGCAGTAAAGAAAAAGCCTTTGCACCGGTTTTGGTAAAAGTTGCTTCATGGGATTTATATATAAACAAATTTTGTTTTTCCTTCTTAAGATTTATTATGTGGTTTTGGTTGTAATGCACAAGTAATCTAGTTACAGTTTATGTAAGTGGTAGGTGTCCCTTTAAAGAAAAGGGACTATCGTTGTTTTTCAGCATTTCTGGGGGGGGTTACTACTAAACCAAGGAATTCAGTGAATCAAGTCCTTCTACTCCATATAGTAACTGTTTTCACATGTCTTTGTTATATCAGAGGAATTTGGGAACCCATTCTATATTCGTTTTGATACACGTGTGTAGTAATTTTATCGACTATACAGTGGTGAAATAATAAATAAGGTAAGTTTATTTATCCAGAGGGAACCAAATAAATGTAATATATATATATTAATATTACATGCACTTTCCCTTTTACTCTGGACAGCAAAGTAAGGCTAGGGTCAGACGAACGCATTTTTCACGTGCGTTTAGACTAGGGTCAGACGAGCGCAGTGCGAACGCACGTGCAGGCGCACTTAATCACGGCCGTAGTAGCAGCAAGTGCCGGCCAATGACAGGCAATATACGAAGTACGGTCGCACAAAAGTCCGGCTGCGCAACGCAAGTGGAAAACGAACGCATTTTGTCGAGAACGTAAAACCTCTAGTACGGTCGTACAGAGTGCGCTGCGTCCGCTAGAGGCGTGTGTGTGTGATTAGGAGATGTCAGACACTGCTAATGTCCGGCCAACATAACGTCCAGATGCACAAAGTGTTTTATTGATGATCCGTACAAAATCACGGATGCAAATGCGCATAGTATGACCGCTATCGCGTATTCCGTGAAAAATGCGTCCATTCGTTCGAACGCACTTTTTCACAGACAACGCGAAAATGCGTTCGTCTGACCCTAGCCTTAGCCGCACGAAATCACGGCCGTGCTAGCAGCAAATGACGTCCAATGCCGGGGAACATACGACGAACGGCCGCACGAACGTTCGTCCATGCAACGCAAGTGGCCAACGAACGCATTTTTTCGAGAATGTCAAACCGCTACTACTGACGTACAGAGTGCGCTGCGTCCGCATAGCGGCGTGTTTGCTTTATTGGGAGACGTCAGACGCTGCACACGTCCGGCCAACATAACGTCCAGACGCAGAAAGGGTTTTATTGATGATCCGTACAAAATCACGGACGAAAAGGCGCATCGTATGACCGCTATCGCGTATTCCGGGAAAAAATACGTACGTTCGTTCGAACGCACTTTTTCACGGACGACGTGAAAAATGCGTTCGTCTGACCCTAGCCTAAGCTAGCAGAAAGCCACATAGTATACAACAAACGAGGAAGGTAATCAATAAACTCAAATCTCTATTAATCCTACTAGAAAGAGACTTTTTGGTGTACTTAAGGACCATTAACCCCATTTACTACCAAGTGATTTTCCAAAAAAAACAATGTCAGAAACCAGTGTTTTTGTACTGCCAACATTGTTACAAAATAAAATTTTGAATACAAACAAAAAAGAAACAAGTGTTTTTTTTGTAAAATCATTTTTAATTAATTTTAAAGTAAGAAATATTTGAGCTTATACCCATTGTATTTCTTACTGTAAATAGCCTATTTTTGGTCAGTAGATGGCGCCATCTACTGTCAAATTTAGTTACAGGTCTGAGCAGCTGGTCTATTTTCTTCTATTTCTTCCTGCATCTGCTGCTGAAAGCCAGATATTTCCGAGTTTTGAGCTGCTGATTTTACAGTTTTAGCTCTTTGGGAATTATGCCCATATATTTGGGGGCACCTTCTGCAGCCTAAAAGCTAATGAAATTTCATTTGCAGTAAACAAATTTCATTTGCTTTTGGGCTGCAGATCAGCATACTGAGATATCTCGTTATTGGGGCACCAGGTGGTGCCTTTAAAGCCCGAGATATCTCTATCAGTAGTGAAGGGGTTAAAGGGATACTACCACTTACATAAGCTATACTTAGGTGGCTTTGTTTGTAATACACCATTAATCTAAGGCTGGGGTCAGATGAGCGCAGTTATCACGCCCGTGTTGCCGCACATTTGTACCTCCATGGCAGCATAGCATTCCGACCAATGGAGCCCCACACACGAAGTGCGTCCACATGGAAGTGCGGATGCATGACGGACATGGCAAACGGACGCAGGTTAGGCAAGAACATAATACTGCTAGAACGGACGTGCAGAGTGCGCCATGTCCACAACGTCCGTGTAGCTTTGTGTGTGAGTGATGGAACGTAGTCAGACGGACTGCATTTATACGTCCAGCATTTTTGACGGACAAAATGTTTTTTCATTTCCCATCTACTTCAGTCAAAAATAACGTCAGTCATAAAAATGGACAGTCTGGCCACTACCTTGTCATCAGTCAGAAAGTACGTCCGCACTGCATGGATGCTTAGTCCGTTCAAAATGCGCTCGTCTGACCCCAGCCTTAGATAACGCATGCCACTGGTTTAGTTTCTTTGTTTGAAGTAATTGCACGCAAAAAGGAAAACTAAAATTAGACTTTTTCATCTACCTACCTTTTTGTTATTTTTTTCCCATGATGCAACATTTACCAAATGTTTTTCTTTAATTTTGTGGCTTCTCTAATCTACAGTATTAAACAGTTTAATGAGATGGAGGGGGATGTTTAGATAAGGCTGGAGGCTGCTATTGTTCTTCAGGCTACTCGAGTTAAGAGATATCAACTGAATGACACAAAACCGGTAGGTTAAAAGACTTCTACTATACCCCTGGTTTTGTCCTTTGAATACATCCCACACTATACAATGAGATTTGAGTCAGTGATCAACCCATTGACTCCATTCTATAGCCATTGTCACTGAGTGAAGAGCAAGAGATGGAAAGATACTATGGGGGATCAGTTTACAACACAAGTGTAAAGTATAGAGTGAAATATTTTATCTAAACATACAAGAGAAAAACAAAGCACATGTAAGAAATCAGCAACATAAAATGAATACAATAAGGACATTTTATTTTTTTGGTAGTACCAGCCCTTTAACCCCTTGGCTACGGATGACATGTGGTGAATGTCATGGGGTTTCCCCACTATATGCGGAAGATGTTCCCCACATGTCATGCAGTTCTGCAGCCAAGTCAGGGTCCCACGATGCTCTGACTTTTGAGAACTCAGACTGGTCCATGGGACCCCTGCTGGCACACTGACGTCATCTTTTCAGGCGCCCCCTGACAGAGCCTGGAGAGGGCATGAAAGGGAAGGGAGAGGACCTCTGGACCCTTCTATTTCCCAATCAGTAGAGGTTAGAATAATAAGAGAGGCATTATTGGAAAGGTCACAGTCTGACCTTTCCAGTGATGCATAGCTGCACCCGTTACCTGCCAGTACCTCAAGCCAGCTCCAATCTGCGCCAGATAGCAGACTCCTTCTGTTGGGGACAGACATCTTGGGTGTCAGCCCCACCTCCGGGGCCTTTTCCCCATCCACTGAAGTTGTCGCGCATGGGCACAATGATGTCAGAAAGGGAATTCCCACCTATGGGACCCCCGTATCTCCCAATTAACAACAAAGGCTAACGGGTCAAATTTGATAACATTGGAAAGGCCAGAGCATGAGCAGCTTATGTGTAAAAATATATGAAATAAATAAAAACATATACAGGGTTATTCAAAGAGATTCGAAAAGTCACCGCACGTTCGGTGACTTTTCGTTCTCTTCCATTCGGTTCCTTTTGCCGATCCCATGTCGGTGACCCTGCGGTGTATTCAGCAAACACCACAGGGTTCCCGAATTGCAGGGAAAAGCTGCCGCAAATCCGACAAAACTGAACCGCAAAACCCAGTGAATGCACGCCGAAAACCCTCAAAAACATCTGGATTAACCTGCCGAAAACCACGGAAAAACCCGAGCAGGAGCCGATCACACGCAGCGAAGCTGCCGGAAAAAGCCGAGAAAGCCGAGACCGCAGACAGAGCGAAGTGAATAAATTAGGAAAACAGTTTGTATGAATGTTTGAAAAGCGAAACACTGTTTGCAAAGAAACTACTGAGCGAAAATGTCTGAAATTTACATATGAGGTCCAGGGAATGATAATAAAGAGGGCTGTTACAGAAAAAATAAGTAAACTTAACCACTTCGCTGCTGAGGACGCGCTCAGCGCGTCCTCAGCAGTCCCGCTGGTGTGCTGAGGACGCGCTGAGCGCGTCCTCACATTGGGGTCAGCGTTCGGCCGGGTTCCGGCCGATCGCTGGCCCCTCCGGTGCGGGCTGACATCCTGGATGTCAGCCCGGCATCCGGACCAGCAGCCGCCAGAATTAGGTGTCATCGCGGGGGCGCGATGACACCTAATTCAGGCGCCCCCCCGCATGTGCGGAGGAGGCGCCTGAAAGGGAGGGGGGAGGTCCTTCGGACCTCTCTCCCTCCCGATCGGCGGCTCTGCGGGGGTTAACCCAGGCATCATTTGGAAGGGCACAGCCTGCCCTTCCAAATGATGCCTGGCATTAACCCCTGGGGAGCTGGATCGCGAATCGGCGCTGAAAAGCGCCGGTTCGCGATCCTTTCCCGGAGCTGGCCGACATCTTGGATGTCGGCCAAGCCTCCGGGAACTCCCCCAGAGGACTGGCGTCATCGTGCGTAGCACGATGACGCCAGTCCTAGAGTTAACCCCTAACTGCCACCAACTGTGGAGATAGGGAGTTCATTGGAACTCCCTATCTCCCGATCCGTGGCAGCTAGGGGTTAAATTTTGGTATGGTTGGATCGGCCAGAGCGCACCCCATACAAAATATAACCGCAATTGCTCGCATGTTAAAATGTGGAAAAAAACACTACAATAAAATTTGACTTGAAATCGCGTCTAATCATGATGAGCACAAAACAGTCAAAACGAGCTTAGCACACAGGGGTGAAATGGCTCAACAGTGAAGGGGTTAAAGTATTAAGCCTACCTTCACATCATTTGAGCTTATACTAAAGGACACTTTGCAGGACCCCTCACTGTGCTGGTACTTTTTGTTACCTATACAGTGCATGGACGTGACAAAACCCAACACCTTATTGCACCTCGTTGTTGATCTGCCCCTTTTTGGCGAGTGCTGTCATTTTTTTTATCTCATTTATTGACAGCACATGTCTGCTTGCATTATAATAATATTCAAACCATACATTAATATATATTTTTTTATCTAACTCCGTAAAGCAATGTGTACAAAATGAATGAACAACACACACACACACACACACACACACACCATATTTCAAATACATTTAAAGCTACCTTGTAATCGAAAGTATTCCGAAGTGAAGAGTATTCTTAAAAGAAGAGATCGCATGAACATTCCTGGTGATGTTTAATAACCGTATCTTATCAATGTGATTTAAAATTCAGGAGAATACGTAGCCTGAAGCAGTCTTCAGCAAAATTGCAAAGCAATCATCATATCAGCAGGACGCGGAAATAGTCATCCTGATAAAATAACATGAAAGGAATTAGAACAATAAATAGTGGAACAAATAAATATAAATTTTAGAAAAAAAACCACACAAAAATAGAAACATCAGCAGGATAGACATGCTAGATATTTGGGCTGTTTTGTCTGGTAAGACCGTGACAATGTTAACTATGGCAGGATTGGTTTCTGAATGTAACCCCATGAGCTTTAATCTCCAAACTTGTATAAAAATGTATGAGAATCTCCAGGATGGCCACTTGCTTCATTTCCAGAACTGTGAGAGTCTTTGTAATGAGCTTTTTTGAATTTGACACATCTGTGAGGACACCAGCTGAGATGTGTCCGGCCGATCCGATGCAGCAAGGCTCGACCACGCAGTTCACGGTTGAGAAGGCTCCACCATCCGTACAGAGCCTTAAACACCTGCACAGCTGGCTTCTGTATGGAATGATCCTGTAGAGGTCCATGCACATGCGTTAAATAGCTGGGATGACACACCTTGGCGTCTGATCAGGGCCAGATTTAAAACTAGGCAGAGTAGGCTTGTGCCTACAGGTGCCTGCCACAAGAGGGCGCCTTGTTCTGTATAAAAAAATCTATATATTTATTTTACAATTTACAATCATTTAGACCACTGTATCTCTGGAGCCCTAAGGACTAGATAGACATATGAGGTATCATTGGCTCCACACAGTTCAGTTGGATAATGGGAATGGATTTGCGGTGTTTGTGCGTGTTGTGGAGCTCTGCGGAGATGAAGCTCACAATACACGTCACTGTGCCCCAACAATGAAGTCATGTGACTCCCTGAATATACTGAATGAGCAGGTTTTTTCTTCCCTGATGGCACAGCGGGCATATTCTAAGAAGGCAATGCCAGGATTCATTGGGCTCAAATTGTGCAAGAGTGGTTCAGGGAGCATGAGACATAATTTTCACACATGGATTGGCCACCGCACAGTCCAGACCTTAACCCCATTGAGAATCTATGCGCTAATGTGCTGGTCTGGAGAAGACTTTCCGTAGCGCTGAGACTCTTCTATTATCAATACAAGATCTTGGCGGCAAATTAATGCAACTCTGGAAGGAAATAAATGTTGTGACATTGCATGAGCTTGTCGAAATGATGCCACAGCGAATGTGTGCTGTAATCAAAGCAAAAGGTGATCCAACGAAATATTCCAGTGTGTGACTTTTATTTTTTGGCCAGGCTGTGTGTATTTATATATATATAGGATATTGTTAAATTATTTCAAACATGTTTAAAAATACTAAAAAATAAAGCTACTTTATGTTTCCAAATATGGATGCAACAGGATGTTTTTAAATCTGAATAAGGGACAAACTGTTCATTGTTAGACCATTTCATTTAATGTATGTCTAGTGACACCAGTGGAAACCCTAACGGAACAAAGAATAATTGCATCATTATATGTCTTTGCTCTGCATTCACGGAGATCAAGACAGCTGTTGCTCATGCGCGGAAATCTTCACGAAGGAAGACTGTGTGAGTTCACTAATTAAAAGGTTTATATTTTTCTTTGTGTCACTACAAATTTCTCTTTATTATATCTCTGCATGGTTTATTAACTTTTGTAATGTAAGCTGCAAATATTTTGTTAGCAAGACAAAATTACAACTTCTTTAATTTGGTAAAAGTCAGGAAGATTTCAAATACTATAAAATAACAGAAAAAATGAGCTGATCATAAATGTCGCAGTAGCTCTGAAACTGTCGGTAAACTGAAACCTCAGGAAAATCCGAACTAACGATTCCAAAGACATTTGGTTATTCCTCACTTCATGATTCTTCTTAAAAAAATACGTGTGTTTGTGCATGCATGTTAGGCTAGGGTCAGACGAACGCATTTTTCGCTTCATCCGTGAAAAAGTGCATTTGAACGAATGGTCGTATTTTTTCATGGAATACGCGATAGCGGTCATACGATGTGCATTTTGGTCCGTGATTTTGTACGGATCATCAATAAAACCCTTTTTGCGACTGGACGTTATGTTGGCCGGACATTAGCAGCGTATGACGTCTCCTAATCACGCACAAATGCAGCTAGCGGACGCAGCGCACTCTGTACGTCGTACTAGCGGTTTGATGTTCTCAAAAAAATGCGTTTGTTTGCCGCTTGCGTTGCGTGGCCGCACTTTCGTGCGGCCGTACTTCGTATATTGCCTGTCATTGCCTGTCATTTGCTGCTACTACGGCCGCGATAAAGTGCGGCTGCACGCGCGTTCGCACTGCGTTCGTCTGACCCTAGCCTCATCAAAGGCTGTTTCTTCTGGTAATATGGATGTTCAAATACATGCACTCATTGCATCAGCTATGATTTCCTTAATGAATATAAAGATGAATTCTGTAGCACAATTATAATGGCAAAGCAATAATCATTGAAAGATACACCGAGTGGCCAGATTATTATGACCACACCATCAGTACTTTGTTGGGCCACTTTTTGCCTTCAATAATGCGGCAATTCTTCTTGGCATTGACTCTACGAGATGTTGAAAGGTGATGCAAGGAATCTGACACCATGCCTGATGAATAGCACTGTCCAGTTCTGTGAGATTTGATGGTTGTGGAACCAGCTGCCTGATGGCGCTTTCAACTTCGTCCCACAAATGCTCAATTGGATGTAGATCTGGCGATTGTGGGGGCCACCTAAGCAAGGTAAATTCTCCCTCATGTTCTTGAAACATACTTGAAAATGAGAGAAATCTCAATGTATCCTTCCTGGTAAAATCCTTTATAAATAAATAAATAAAATAAATAAACCACTCTGGCACAATATGAGCACCGTGGCATGGTGCATTGTCTTGTTGGAAGAAGCCATCTCCATTGGGATAAGTCGTCAACATGATAGGATGAACTTGATCACCAACGATGCTTTGGTATTTTGTGCTATTCATACGTTGTTCCACACAAATTAAAGGGCCCCAAACCATAACACTGCCCCCACCAGCTTGAAGGGTTGTACTCCTGGGGTGCATGCTTTCATGCTGTTTCTGCCAAATTCTCACTGTGTCATCTGCATGATGCAACTGGAAACGTGCTTCATCGGACCATATGACTTTTTTCCAATGCTCGACTGTCCAATCCTTGTGTTCCTGTTCGAATTGGAGACGTTTTATCTTGTAAACTGCAGACAGCAAAGGTGTTCGAACAGGCCTTCGGCTTCCATATCCCATACGATGAAGTGTAAGTGTATGGCGAACAGTGTATTCAGAGATGATTTGAGAGGATCCCTGATTAAGATCTGCAGTAATTTGATGCACTGTTGCCCTTCTGTTGTCTTGCACAAGTCTTGCCACTCTCCGTTCTGCCCTAACATTGACTAGTCGCTGACGGCCACAATTCGCACGTTTAGATCCAAATTTTCGGCTGACAGTCCAGTCTTTAAACACTTTAACAACAGCTGCTCTTGAACATTTAACAAATTCTGCTGTTTTGCTGATACTCTCTCCATGGCTCCGAGCTCCAACAATCATCCCACGTTCAAAGGCTGTTAAATCGCGTTGTTTACCCATATCTTCAGAAAAAAATCACTTCTACTGTCGTGGTATACAACCTGTTTCCCTATTTATAATGGTCTGGCCCTCTAGTAACTCCAGCGCGATATTATAGCTAATTTGCCTAAAAAAGTCAGGTGGTCATAATAATCTGGCCACTCAGTGTATAGGGCCCTTTTCCATGGTTGTCGCTAAAAGGGAGACAGTAAGTAGAAAAATCTGCTCTGCCAGATTTTACTTGCGCTCCCTTCAGAAGGAAGCGCAGGACAAACCGATACCAACTGTGGCACCACCACAAGTATCAGTTTCTGGAGTCCATATAGCTCCGTGAAGCCTTAGGCGTCCCGGCCATGAGCTCTGAACAAGCTTTCTTGCTAGATTGTGCAACAGTTGCAAATGAACTGCAGATGGAGACTAGAAAGTATTTATTTCCAGTCTTACTCTGATCCTCATGAGAGGAAGCAGCGCATCGCGCCACCCTCTCCACCACAGGATGTGGTGATTTATTGTGAGAGTTTCATAAAGGGCTATTAAATAAGCGCCGAACTTGCCACCAAATTTCACTAAACTGTGAATTTCACACAATTTTGTGGCAATTCGGCTATTCAGAAAGCTGTCAATTTGCAAAATATTGGCGAATTGCCAGTGAAAAAGCGGTGCGGTTTGCAGCAGATTCTATAGAGAATTAATTGTTAATCCATTCAGAGAATGCCAAAATGTTGGCATAAAAAATTACCGTTTTTATTATTTACTTTATTCAACCGTTTCTTTTCAGTGTCAACAAAAAGCCTTTTTATTTATTTGGTATACAGAGTTCCCTCCTACCTTCAGGCAGGAGGAAAGTACTGCCACAATAGCCTCTGGGGGCAGCTTATGCACGCACCAAATATATTTTTCTGGTCCACATTGCAGGAGTTAACAAAGGGTATCCCCACATTACTTCAAAAATTTCTTTATTAGACTTTTTTAGGTATTTTTCTGGATTTTTCTAAGCAGTAATTTTTGATTTCCATTTTTTTTTTAATGGCTTACTTTTCTGTAACAGATCTTCTTTTTATATTTTTTATATGGCCTTTTTTATTATTTCCATACATTTTATTGTTTTAAACGCCTTTTAAAGATTGTAGGATTCCCCCCCCCCCCAAAGTTTTCTGGGACATTCGGTGGTCAGTTCGGCTGCGTTCAGCGAATCATCGGTGGTCTTCAGCGGCATTTGGCGGCTTGTTCGGCAGTGCCGTCTAGAAAAATAAGCTGCTGACCTTCCTTATTTTAGTCTAATGTTGCATTGCTCTGTGCCATCCATGGATATTTGCATATCATAGATTGTACTCTGATACATAAAACTGAGATTCTCTTGGAGGTTTTTAAAGATACAACATTATTCATTTGTGCAGCATGCTCTACAGCATCCTTTATATTCACAGCTTGTTATTTTCAGAAAAGGGAAAATGTTCTTCACCTGCTTTAGTGAAACGCCTGCATTTGTTTCTGTTGCAAAACTGCTGATATTGCTGGTGCATACAACGTCGGCAAACACCAGAACTTTCTGAATACCCCCATAGTTATTACTAGGGATGTGCACGGCTAAAGAATTTGTTTAGTTTTGTTTTCGGAATTTCTGAATTAATTTCATTTCGTGTTTCGTTTCGTTTTGGATTGATTAAAAATTTTGTATCAATTCGATAATTTCATATCAAATTCGATATTTGATATCAATTAGAATTTTGGATCACTAAATAAAACCCCAATTATTCAAATTTTGCTGTTAAAAGACAATCTAGGGTTAAATATTAAGCTGTGTCACAGATTTTGTATTTGAGTCACATTAAACAGTGAAACGAAATTAATTTGTTTCATAAAGTCGTTTGCTGACTATATTAAGATTACTTAAGATTACTAAATTAAGATCAATTCGATAGTTTATATCAAATTCGATAGTTTATCAAATTCGATATTTGATATCAATTCAAATTTGGATCACTAAATAAAACCCCAATTAATCAAATTTTGCTATTAAAAGACAATTTAGGGTTAAATATTAAGCGGTCTCAGATTTAGTATTTGAGTCAATTTACCAGGGGCAGGTGCTTATGAAACGAAATTAGTTTCACAAAGTTTTTTGCTGACTTATTACTTGTATGTATTTTAATTTAAGATCAATTCGATAGTTGATATATCGATTATTTTGACGACAGTGTATAACGAAGAAATTTGTTAGATACCGTTTTGTTTCGAATTCGTACACTATCGCTTCATTATTTCGGAATACTTCCGAAATACGAATTAATGAATTTCGTTCCGAATTCCGATATTTATTTATTTTTCTGAAAGAAATGAACATCTCTAGTCATTACCGGTCATCTCAAAATAATGTTACTAAAAGGATGAAAAACATATTGCATACAAATGGAAAAAAAACATTCAGAAACAGAGGCATACCAAAGGCATTGGACACAAAAGAGGCTTTTACGTCTGTAGTTGACAGATTGATAGCACTCTCCAGTCGGTCCTATCTGTGGATGGTATGCCGTAATTGATGTATTGAGAGTCCTCCAAATAGGATAGTCATTTGTGAACTTGTTGAGCTATGGATTGATATGAAGGCCAAAATAAGGTTGACGACACAGATGAATCAGAAAGTCCACATTATAAGTACAGGGTATGCAGACAAGCAAGTAACCTCACTAAGAATTACAGGCTCCCTTTTCCCATAACGTTTGACAAGGTGAGCTCTCATGAAGATTAAAGCAACAGGATGATCATTGTGTTACAAGTTGCAAGCCATGTCATGACAGCTCACAAATGTGTGGAATTTACAATATGGAGCAACAATATTATACTGTATTCCCTAATCTGTTTCCAGTTTTTAACAAACATTAATGATAACCTGTGCTGTGGAGGACTTTAACCTCCATGGCGGTCCGATTTTGACATATTGTTTTATGTCAAATCAGTAAAAAAAATTTCACCTAGCTGGCGGTATTCTCAAGTGTGGCACAGGGTTAAATGTCAGTGCCGAAAACGGTAACCCGAGCCACTTTTGGACTGCTACATACCTGTCCCTGCCTTCCCTCGATGTCTTCCCGCAGTCACCTCCATCCGATCGCAGCGTCCTGCTTCCAGGTTCCCTTCCCGGCGGGAACTGAACTCGCTGCGCTCAAATCAAAAAAGGGGTCTTAAAATGGTGCAGACTGTTAGGGCTCGGGTCTAAACCACAGATCCTCAGCTGGTCCAGCTGCATAAGCTCCATCTGCTATCCAATCGGTTTCTAGTGTGAGGAATAAATTGAGAATAATCTCAAATATTTTTTACTGTCATCTTCATTAAAAGTAATTTTCCAAAACACCACTGGTTCCTGACAGTGGTTTTCTAGAAAATCACTTGGAAATGTAGAGGTTGAATAAAACTTAAAGTGATATATACAATTATATTTTTTCCTTACCAAATTTCTCATATTTCTCTATGTTTGAGAGTTTAACTTTTTTCTCAGTAGCAGCTCTAAGTCCGGCAACATTTCTGTCTATTATGAAGTTATAAGAAGTACTAGTGAGCATTTCCCGAAAATTAGTATTTGCAGCATTAATGGTCCATCAAATCTGCTCGTTGTGAAGACTATTTAGAAGCGATGTCAATAACCTCTTGGGAACCATTTCATCAAACTTGGCAGAGGAGACACAGAAAACACTTAAGGGGCTATTTAGAAAGAGCTGGGGTTTGTCAAAAACGCAAACACCGGTGAAAATGGCTGAATTTGCAATGGAGACAAACCCCGGTGTTTTGCAAAAGAATAATCCAAAATTAGCAGGAGATGCTTCACTATATATTTAACAAGAAAGCAAATATGTCATCTGTGCTCATTTCTATATATTTCCATGTGCAACAAAACCCTGTCAGAGGTTTTAGTTTGTTTAAATGGCCATTGAAGCGTAAGCTCACTCGCCCCACCAAGGCACCTCTCGGCAGAGTGAGTCCTAACCAATGTACCAAAAGCTGCTCCTCTGAGCAACTGCATGCCCCTCCTGCTGCTTTTCAGCTAAGGAGAGACAGAAAAATGGTTGGTTTTATTTATACAAGCACTTCCCATTTTGGGTTAAAAACAAAAACATGGAAAAAGGAACAGCAGCAAAAATGACTAACTGGTGTTACAGCATAATATACATACATACAGAAAAAATGGTGTCGCGCCTGTACTCACCAGAGCGGCTGCATAACAGCCCAGTTCATGTATAAAACATAACAAGAGAAAAAATATGTCATTTGCGCTCGTTTTATATACAATTCCACGTGCAACAAAACACTATCAGAGGTTTTAGTTTGCTTAAATGGCCATTGAAACGTAAGCTCACTCGCCCCATCAAGGCACCTCTTTGCAGAGTGAGTCCTAACCAATGTACCAAAAGCTGCTCTTCTGAGCAGCTACATGCTCTCCTGCTGCTTTTCAGGTAAGGAGTAGGGATGAGCCGAACACCCCCTTGTTCGGTTCGCATTCGAACTCGAACAATTTCAAAAGTTCGAGTTCGAACACGAACCGAACTCAATGCAAGTCAATGGGACTCAAAAGTTCGGTTTTTAGAGTACCCTACAAGAGGGCATATATGCAAGATATTTGCCATTAAAAGTGTATGGGGGTCCGGGTAGTGCCCTGGGGGACAGGAAACAAGGGAAAAAAAGGAGAAAAAAAAAGTTTTTAAAGGAACAGTGAGTTTTCCATGAAATAAGGGTTAAAAATAAAAACAAAAAATTCCTTCAAATATCGTGCCTAGGAGGTCCCCATAACCTGTCCGTGAAGTGGCGGATTTCTAGGATGTATAGAAACATTTAAAAACAAAAAAATTACGTTTCAAATGACGGTAAACTGTTTTCCTTCAATCTATTCATAAACAACTGCTTGGGGCGGCAGTCTGTATTAAAAAAGGAGACATTTTAGGACACACAGAACAAGGTTAGTGATTTTTTTGGCTAAATTATGGTGAAACTTATGCAGGCTTTGGATGAAAGTAACAATAGGTGCTTTAAAATTGGGCCTTTAGTGTCGGCAACAGTGCCGTCACACCGTAACCCCTCTGTGGTATTGTGGAAGAGTGCAGAGTTGGACCATGCGGTCCTATATTAAAAAGATATGAACCTGGTAAAGGCGTCAGTGCACCCAAATATTGTGCCTTCGGTGGCAGCAAGTGCCTTCACAACGTAAGAAACCCCTCTGTGGTATTGGGGAAGAGTGCAGGGTTGGACCCTGCAGTCCAATATTAAAATGATATGAATCTGGTACAGGCATCAGTGCAGCCAAATATTGTGCCTTTGGTGGCAGCAAGTGCCTTCACACCGTAACCCTTTTGTGGTATTGTGGAAGAGTGCAGTGGTGGAGGTTTTGTGAATGCAGAAGAGATCCCCGATCTATTCTGTTACATCAGCATCAGGGGATTGATAGCTGCTGATCCAGGACTGATTCATTTTTATAAATGTCAGCCGGTCTACAGAGTCGGTGGAGAGACGCACTTTTTTGCCTGTGACAAAACCTCCAGCGGCACTGAACGTCCTTTCAGAAAGCACGCTGGATTTTGTAGAAATGAGACCCCCACAATTGCTGGTGGCAGTGAGAACACAAAGATTAGAACAATTCCCAGATATTTTGTAGAAATGAGACCCCCCCCCCCCAATAGCTGCTGGCAGACAGGCAGTGAGAACACACACTAACAATCTCCTCTCAAAAAACACGTGCTGGGGCTGCACAGGGACGCCTTATATAGTGTGCTGCGGGACTTAGCTCTGTGAGCCCATGATTGGGTAAAATTTGCCCAATCAGGACTCTGCGCCGTGATTGGCATAGTCTTGCACCTTTCTTGCACCTAAACTGTGGTCAGGTGCAGGCTGTAGGCAATTACAAGCTTCAGGCCAGTGGAAAAGTGCATTGTGGTCCATTGTGAGCGAACATGCGGCGAACACGCGGAAATGCTCGTAGTTCGCGAACAGGCGATGTTCGAATCGAACTCCGAACCGAACAGCTCATCCCTAGTAAGGAGAGGCAGAAAAACAGTGGTTTTTTTTTTATATATGCACGAAGCACTTCCCATTTGGGGTTGAAAACAAAAACATGGAAAAAGGAACAGCAGCAAAAATGACTAACTGGTGCTACAGCATAATATATATATATATATACATACACTATAGTATAGTATGTTCACTATAGATTTGATCATACGATTAGATATTGGAAAATACACCATGGATTAACATTTCTTCAGTGATTGTTATCTTTGAGTGAGATGCAAATCAGCTAATTAGTTCTAGTACTTCCAGGGCAGATCTATGCAGATTGGCTGTGGTTGACTTTGCAAATAAAGATAATGAGGTCTTTAACTAAACTAATGCAGTAACGTTATTCTTAAATTGACAAAGTGTGAAAAAAGTACCAGTTCGCTGTTTCTATACGTGCATGTAGGATCAATGTAAATAATTTAGTTTGGAAGTATTTAGATTAATTATATTGGCATTTTAAAACAAAAACCTAAAATATTCGTGTTATTTACATATCATTTTCCAGTAAATCTTTTAGTTTTTGGAGGAAAAAAAACCCAGACAAAATGTAGGATGTTGTCCCCTGAATTGTAATGAACAGATAGACAGACAAAATGATAATCCGCGGTGGAATATGTACGTGCTTAATAAGTAAATTATAATAATGGCTGTATCGAATGCAGAAAAATAGGTATAATAATGACTTGTAATTATCTGTGTTGATAGAGCAGTAATAGACAAAGGACACTGTCAGGTTGAATTCCCTGTCACTGTCAGGTTGAATTCAGCACTCACCGCAGGGTCTCTGAAGTGCGCTGAATCGACCTGCCGAATGCATTTGTAAAACCGCCGCAAAACTGCAGAACAAATCGAAAAACCGCTGAATGCATCAAACGATCCACCGAACAGAGCACCAAATCGATCTGAAAAAGCCAAGACCCGCCAACCAGCTCCTGGAAAAATCCACCAACCTGCCGAACAGGTGTAAAAAAAATGAAAACAATAACCCCAACTTTTAAAACACATTTTAAAAAAAATTGTGCATGAAAATGTCTGGCAATAAGATATATAAGGTCCTATGAATAACAATAAAAAGGTCGGTTACAGAATAAGAAAAACCGCTTGTTAAAAAAATAATCGGAATTAAAATTTTGCTGAAAAATCCCGAAAGATGCCTAAAAAATAGACTATTTGCTGCAAATGAAAAGAATAAATGGTTGAATAAATATTTAATAAAAACAGGGATTTTTTCTCTATCTATGGGATTCGCCTGCTTAAACCTGTCGAAAGAAACCACCGAATTCAGATCATTTCAGTGACATTTCACTGCTTTTCGGTGTTCTTTGAATACTTAATGACTGCACTCTTGATGAAGCCAACAGCTACACATACCTCGGCCTAGAAACAAACCGATCAGGAAGTTTCAAACCAGCCATAGAGGCCCTAAGAGACAAGGCATGTAGAACCTTCTATGCCATCAGGAGAAACCTCTACAAACTAAAACCACCTGTAAGAGTCTGGCTTAAAATCTTTGATAGTGTCATCACTCCAATCCTCCTTTATGGCAGTGAAGTATGGGGCCCCATCACCTACCCTAACCAACCCAAATGGGACACCAGCCCAACAGAAATATTCCATCTGGAATTCTGCAAGCACCTCCTCCAAGTCCATCGGAGCACCTCTAACAATGCTTGCCGGGCCGAGCTGGGCAGACTCCCCTTACTTCTTGCAGTACAGAAGAGGGCGCTATCATACTGGGACCATCTAAACATCAGCAGCCTCAACTCATACCACCATAAAGCCCTACTGGCCAACAAGGACCATCCAAAACCATGTGGACTGCAACAACTCATATCCACCCTGATCATGCAAAACCCCCATGAAGGCAACCTGACAAAATATCAAATAAAGGTCCTAATTAACGATTCCAGGGAAAACTATATCAGAGAATGGAGACATGATATAGCAAACTCCAAGAAACTCACCATTTACCAATCCTTACAGAGGGAATACAAACTGGCCCCATACCTGGAGGTACTACAAGACCCCAAGGACAGACAGATCCTGAGCCGGTACAGACTGAGCGCCCACAGCCTGGAAATTGAATCAGGGCGGCATAGACAGACCTACAAGTCCAGGGAGAATAGACTGTGCCAGCATTGTGACCAGGAGGCCCTGGAAGATGAGGTCCACTTCCTCCTACAGTGCCCCAAGTACTCAGCACTGAGGGACACTCACTTCCTGAGACTCTCCGCTCTCATCCCGGACTTCACCTCTATAGAAGAGACGAGGAAACTCCACATCATACTGGGAGAAGAGGAGCCGGCGGTGAAAATATCTGCCCAATACGTTGCAGAATGTCACAGACTGAGAGGAACATGAGAGATCCTGGACTTATAAATCCCCAACACGGACTCGCCCCCATCCCCCTTCACATTATCCCTTACCCCTGATAATGTCCATGGACTTGCCCATTCCCCCCCATATATATGTCCCACTACCCCCCTCCTCCCCATATGCTTTGGCAATGCTAAAATGTATTTGGTCCTGCCAATAAAGCTTATTTTGATTTGATTTGATTTGATTTGAGTAACCATTACTTCTCTATGGGGGATTTCAGTGCCACCAAATTGCACCCTATTTCACTGGCAATTCACCAATATTTGGCGAACTGTCTGCTTTTTGAATAGCCAAATGCACACGAAATGGCACCGTACAGGGAAATTCACCAATTCGCTGTTTTATGCGTGTAATCAGACTTCGCATTTAATCCTAAAGAGCACCTCCATGGGGATTATAAAGGAACACTAGTCCAGAGGAAGGGGACCAGCATTTATCAGGTTATCTAATACAGATCTAGATCTAAGAAGGCATAATATGATAGCATTAAATACAGAACATTATCAGTTCAGATATTATATTATACTATAATCATTACATTCAGACTTGCTTATCAATCTATGTAGCAATCTAGGTAGCAGCACATAAATGGCAGTGTTTTAATAGAGTAAGATATATTTTCATATTCTGTATGTATAAATTCCGAATGACTACACTCACCCTGAACATGCATTTTCATAAGAATACATCTGAGACCAAGTTTTGCATCCCTCTCTGTCACAGGTGTCTCATTGCAAGACCTATTTCACAGCAGAGAACCCCAGGAGGTTGTATGTCCCAAGTAAGTGGGTTTACCTCATATGGACAGTCATTAGGTTAGGGAGGATAGGACCTGCCACAGCAGGCTAGATTGACATGGTGGCAGTCTTTTACAATGTATGGTCATATTTTTATTAAACTGTTATTATTATTTATTAAAGAGACACTATCACTTTAAATTGTAACAAGATTTACTTGTGCATTACAAATAAAACACACGCTGCTGTTTTTTTTTCTTTGTTCGAAATGAATATACGTGTAGCGCTCACCCCCGGAGGAGCCGCTGAATAAACCTTGGGATAGTCTCACCGCACTAGGAAATAACTATACACCAGCACTGTTGTGGATTTTTCTATATTATATTCTTTACTGATCCCAATAAAGCAGCATATAATACGCATATACGGTATTTGAGTAACAAGAATTCGTAACGCGGTAAAAGAAAACCGGCTAACCCCCTCTGTTCTGGAGTGTAAGTCCCGTGAAATTAGCTCAAAAATATATATGTGTGTTGTCTAGGGTACCTGGGTACTGTGTTCAACTGGCCAGTGAATGAAACAAAAACAATCTTTGACTAGTCACCGTTGGGGCCCTTAAGGAAACAAATAAACAAGTGCGCAATGTTCTGCGTTTTCACCAGGCCGAAGTCTTCTCACCATCCGGGGGAACCGCTTGTCCTGGACCGATGAACGCTGGAGAAGGGGATCTCTCTCGAGGATCTGTCCTTCCTGCCACTTGGAACCCGATGCTGTTAACACCTGCACTCCCGATCTGATTCTCCTCCGACAAAACACGAACACATAGGCCGCCAGCACTCCTCTCCAGTTTGCAGCCTCTACTCACACGATGTCCCTCTTCTCCAAAACCGCACTTTATCAAGAACAGTTCAGCGTAATACACAGTCGGCCGATGCACACTCTCTCTCCAATCACTGCAACAGAGGATGCCGCCATCTCTCTGCGCTCCAACTCTGCCAGGATCCCAGAAGTGTCACCTTGCGACTGTTCTCTCTCACTTGCTCGCTTTGTTCTGTTAAACGTTCAGGGAACAGCATGATCTGCAACAAGACTGTAGCAACATCCACACTCCAGCCTGGTTTCAATCCCTAACAGCCCCAGTGCGCGTCCTATGTCTCTCGTGACTCTGCTCACACTGCCCATGCCTTGCACGAGGCTGCTGATGTCCTTCCTCCTCTTTGTACCACCCACTTCCTGTCCTCACGCAAAGGGTGATGGGAGATGGGGTTCGTTTTTGTCCAGCATAGTCCACAATGTCTCTGTCTCCCTCTAGTGGTATCAACCGTTCATTGCACCAGAGCACACTTTTAAAGCAGCGCTACATATGTAAAAAGGAAAAACAAAGTTAGTGTCGCTTCCTCGGTCCCTGGGGCACCCAGCAGTGCTGTCCTCGCTGCTCGCTGGCCGGATGCCAAGTGATATGCCGGCCTGGGGCGATCATGTGCCTGGCTGGGAGGCGGAGCGCAGCTTGATGACGCGGAGCCACCGAGTTTAAAAGCCAATATGCCACACTTGCTCGTTGCCCTGACATGGAGTCTATTACCCAGCACTTTAGTGATTGTTTAATGGCTTATACTGACCATGCTTTGTCTGAGAACCACGCTCCATATACTGACCATGCTTTGTCTGAGAACCACGCTCCATATACTGACCATGCTTTGTCTGAGAACCACGCTCCATATACTGACCCTGCATTGTCTGAGAACCACACTCCATATACTGACCCTGCATTGTCTGAGAACCACGCTCCATATACTGACCATGCTTTGTCTGAGAACCACGCTCCATATACTGACCATGCTTTGTCTGAGAACCACGCTCCTTATACTGACCCTGCTTTGTCTGAGAACCATGCTCCATATACTGCCCATGCTTTGTCTGAGAACCATGCTCCATATACTGCCCATGCTTTGTCTAAGAACCTCGCTCCATATATCATCCATTGGTATAAGGGTGACCCTCTTTCCTGGTATTAGGATCAGTGTTGTCTGGGCCTGCTTTGCATTTATTTTGTGTGACCTGTTAAACCCTGCTTTGTCTAAAGGAGTCGAGTTCCTGAAGATAGTCAGAATTACCGACCATTCAAGGATCGGAGGGGTAGATAGGGTTCTGTGTACAGGGTCCGATATCTGGTAATCCGGGGGGATCCGTGACAGTTAGGCTTTTTTTATCTCCGGTTTCCTTTTTGTGGATTTTTCCCATGATGCAATATTTACTAAAATCAGAGGTAAATGTTACTAAAAAAGTAAAAAAACTTTTACTATACTGCTGTGGTTTATCTTCCACAGTATTTACCAGTCAATGAGGCGGAGGATGGACTGTTTAGATGAGACTGCAGGAGATATATTCTGTTCCAGGTTACCCAAGATAAGAGATGGCAGCTGAATGAGATAAATCAGGGAGTTTAAAATACTTCTAATCTACCCCCTGCTGACGTCCTTTGAATACATCCCACAGAATTTAATGATTTGAGTAAGTGATCGAACCATAGATTCCATTCTATGGCCAAAGCCACACAGTGAGGAGCAAGTGATGTAAAGATACTGGGGGAGGCAGCAGTTTTCAAGACAAAAGATCATACAATGGATGCAACCAGTTACACATATAGATTGAAGTATTTTCTTAACTAAACAATCAAGAGAGAAACAAAGCACATGTAAGATATCAGCAACATGAAATAAACACAATAAGGACATTTCATTTTTCAGTGGTAGTGTCTCTAAGTCTGGTGTTTCATATATGTCCATTTCATATTTCACATACAATTTAGTTTTATCTATATTATTTGTATGTTGTAAGTTATCTAGACATATTCTATTCTGTTCCTCAACTGTAAAACACCTATTGTTTCTTCAGAATCATCCGTCATTGTACAATGCATTCTTGGAGGCAGCTTCATTGACTTACATTCAAGCTGACGTGAAATATTTGTTTTGTAATGTATAATTAATCTATAAAGAAATGTGTATTGTTTAGATATGATTTCTCAGTCTTGAAAATGTATCTGAGGTGCTCAATATCAGGTACAGCCTTTAAACTGTAGCCTTAGTATTTTAACATTTCGTTTTTCCAGTTTTTTTAATGTCATAATTTATTAAGGTATTAAAATATCATGACAAAAGACACACTTTATCACCGTGACAGAGTAATTATAATATTAGACTGATTGATTATAAAGTGAAATATCGTAGAAAATGAAGACAGTGAGAAATGGTTGACTTGAAGACACCAGAGAAACATGAATAACAGCTGATCAGAGGGGGATCGGGTTGGGAGATGATACACATTTTATATTATAATTAACCCATCTAAAATATGACATTTATGGAGTATGGAGCAAAACTATTTCTACTTAACATTCACTTAATAAAATGAGAATATAAAATAAGAAAAGGTGCGCGTTATAAGCGATAACGCCAGACAAGGTCAGTATTTATTTTTTTCGAATGTGTCAACTTTCAGCTCAGTTATGTTGCTGTTATAATGTTAGGAACCGACAAGAGTGGTGTAACTATATGGGAGGTATGGAAAGAGCGCCCGTGTTTTCCAAAGTTGCAAACAACAGAGAAAATCATCATTTTGGTACCAACATCCAACTATAGCAAGGGCACCATTGTGCACATTGATGTCCTTGACAAAGTCATTCCTCCCATTGCTACAGTATAATGTGTTGAGAGGACAATACAGCCTGGAATCCTGTCCTGACCATTTCCAGTTGCAGATGGTGAACTACAGACACCTCCACCAGAGGCCTTATCAGACTTCTGGATGGCAGCCAAACCGCTGATTAGCAGGGTAATTCAAAGCGAATCGAAAATTCAGAGCACGTTCGGTGACTTTTCGGTCTCTTCAATTCGATTTGTCGATCCTATTTCGGCGACCCTGCGGTGTATTCAGCAAGCACCACGGGATCCCCGAATTGCAGGGTAAGGCCGAAGAAAACTAACCGCAAAACCCTGCGAATGCACGCTGAAAACCCGCAAAAACATCTGGATTAACCCGAAAAACCACGGAAAAACCCAAGCAGGAGCCAATCACATGCAGCGAAGCCGCCGGAAAAAGCTGACACCGCAGACGAGTGAAGTGAATAAATTAGGAAAAACGTTTGTATGAATGTTTGAAAAGTGAAACGCTGTTTGCAAAGAAACTACTGAGCGAAAATGTCTGAAATTTACATATGAGGTCAAATGAATGATAACAAAAAGGGCTGTTACAGAAAAAATAAGTAAACTTAACCTCCCTGGCGGTATTCCCGAGTGTGACTCGGGGTTAAATTTCACTACCACGAACGGTAACCCCGAGCCACACTCGGGCTGGATACATACTCACCTCCTCCTGGCTCCCTCGCAGTCCCTGCAGTGTGATTGTGGCGAGCTGCTTCCTGGATGGCTCCCTGGGAGTCACATGATGCAGGGGGGCTGGACGCAGCAAACTTCATTCATAATACTCACTGAATACAAATGGTAATGTTTATGAACGGCCACTAGGTGGCAGTACAGGATAAGAAATAGACCATACATCGTCTCACCCTTGGTCTCAGATAGATTTCAGTGTTTTTTGTTGTATTTATTGTACATCATTTATTTGCATTATTTTGGATAATTATTTTTGGGATAATAAATTATTATGTTGTGTTTCAAACTTTATCGGACTCAGTGTATTTACAATTTTTTTTTAAATTAATTGATTTATTTATTTATAAAGGATTTTACCAGTAAGGACTCTTGATTGCACGGATTTCAGTGCATGATTCCTAATTATTACAGGCTAACTATGTACAAAAACATGTTTCCTTTAAAAAAAAAGACGCTTTTAGGCTAGGGTCAGACGAGCGTGATTTCTACGGACTGTACGTCCGTGCACACGGACGTACGTTAGTACGGAAGACACAGTAGTGGCCACACAGTCCGTTTATTCACTGATGTATATTTTGACGGATGTAGAAGGGAAAATAAATTAAAAAGCAAAACCATTTTGTCCGTGAAAAATGAAGGATGTATAAATGCAGTCCATCTGACCACGTTCCATCACTCACACACAAAGCTATGCGGACGTTGCGGACGCAGCACACTTTGTGCGGCCGTTCTAGCGGTTGTACGTTCTTGCCTGCCTTGCGTCCGTGGGCCGTGGCCGTTGTGCGTCCGCAGTTCAGTGCGGACGTACTTCGTGTGTCGGGCTCCGATGGGCTTTCTGTCATGCTATCACGGACGTACGTTTAGGCGCAATCACGGACGTGAACACTACGCTCGTCTGACAGCAGCCTTAGACACAAAATTTTGAAAAAATTAGACCGCCAGGGAGGTTAAACAAAAAAAAACTTTTTTAAAAACAAATTAAAATCCAGAAAAATGCTTAAAATATCCTAAAAAATCTATAAGTAAAGAGACTCTTTACTGCAGAATATTATAATGAACGGTTTATTAGATATTTATTTAAAAAACGGAAATATTTTTAACATTGAAGCCTATGGGATTCGCCTGAATAAACATGTCGAATGAAACCACTGAATGACAGGGAATTTCGGGAACCTTTCACTGCTGGTTTCTGTTCTGAATAGCCGAAGCAGTGCTTTTTTATGGGGATTCACTGCCCTCGAACAGGCAACAAACAGGCACCGTATGTGCAGGCAATTCACCAGGATTTGGCGAATTGCCTGCTCTCTGGATAGCCGAATGGCCAAGAAAGGTAACTGAACGCTGATTTTCAGCATTTGGTTACCTTTCTTCAGCCATTCGGATCTCTTTGAATTACCCTGTAGATTTTTTTTTTCTATTCTACCTAGCAACGGTACAAGAGAAGGTTTTGTACTACAAGGATATAACACATTTTATCAAACACATGTTAAATGTCACACAAAACCCCCCCCCAGAAAAAAAGTATTATATAGTTTAAATATTTTTCATATTTCAAGTGAAAAATGTTAGGGCACTGCCCCATTGCACCTTTAGATGAGCCTCCACTGGTCATTTCACTTTTAGCTTTGCAGCTTGCATGTGAACGTGATGATGAGTAAGTAAAACATTTCTGTGCATTACAAATACAAATATTTGCAAAGTTACACCATATTCTTCAGCGCTGTGCAATGAGCAGATGCTTGTTTATTCCCTCCACCGTTCATGCTTTGCAGATCCATTGACTTTTATAATGTGCTATTTATTTCTAACATTCATCATTCACATGAACTCTTTAGGTGTAGAGACCTAATAGACTGTTTGTATATCTTGATTTTGAAGGTAATATTTGACACATGGTGGACGTGTTTGGTTTTCATAGATATGCCTGTCTAATGGCAACAATGATCACGGATGGAAATCATGCATGCGCATTACAGAAGCTGGAAGGGAAAAAAACACTCTAAAGCGCAAACTGAACATACCAGTACTGGTGGAATATGGAACTGTCCAAGGAACAGATAGTATATGCTTATGGTCACACTGTATTACATTTTTATATACACAATAGAGAATAATAATAAAGTGGCATGTAACACAATTAGTGATGTAAGGATATATAGCAGGGCTCAAAATGTCCCAAGCTACTAACCAGGCCCTAAGAGTTACTCGCCACCAGTTGCTCCACCTAACCACTTGTTACGGTGGCAGAACCACCAGACACGCACCACCCTTTCCTTTCTCTCCGATCCTTGGAAGTGGTCGGTCTGTATATATATCCCTATGAATATAACTCGCAGCAAGGTGAGGTCAAGGTTCCTGAGAGAAGCCCCTATGTGCAGAGATGCACTGTAAACTGCAAGGACAGATGAAAGCAACACAGGGTTAACAAAAGACCTCTGTACGGCAATACCAAAGATTCCCTGCACTGAAAGGCCGGTCTTTAGGATAGCCGGATCTAATCTAAAGGAAAGTATTACCTTGAAGCCGTACAGAGTCTTCTGTTGTATACAGATGACAGGGTTTCCTGGAAACGGTACAGACAAGGAATATACTATAGAGTAGTCATATAGAGGAAAGCCAAAAGTCATAACCAGAGAGAGTACGTCATACAGGATATAGGAATAGGAACCAGAAGGGAAGTCAGCCAAGCCAAAATCGGTAACCAGGGAATCAGAATGGAACATAAACAGCAAACCAAAATACAGCAATAGACAGAACTAAATACACAGAAGGAACTGACATAAACTGGAACAGAAATAACAGAGGCAAAAACTAAACAAGGATGAACAAACTGAGGATATCAGGAACACAGCAAGGAGCTCTCAGAACACAAGTCGCAAGGAGACCAAGCAAAGTAAAATGACCCAGCAATGTACTATAGGTACATTGCTCTAATATAGGCAGGAGAATCAAGGCAAGGGTCAACAGGTGAGCAGCACACAGAACACCAATTAACCCCTGGGAGGCCACCCAGGAATTGGCAGCAACAGAAACACAAGGGAAAAAACATAATATACAAATACAGAGGGCAGGAAGACAGGTTTGCCAGCATGGAACGTGACACCACTACTCTGCCCCTAAACACACCCCCTTAAATTATCTTATGAAATTATACACTGTTAAAGGTTTTATTTAGAATAAAAATTAAAAAATAACATTAATACCCAGACATCAGACCCCAGATACATGTATACCCAGTCATCAGAGCCCAGTGTGAGCAGAGCGAGGAGGCAGGGAAGCTTCTCTCCACCCCCCCTGCCAGTGACAGAGATGAGCTGGGTCAGCTTAGGCAGCTATTCCCTGCCACCGTGCAGCCTGGGGAAGGGGGGGGGTGCACGGTGGCACTGCCAGAATACACAGCACAAAATAATTTATTGTGCTGCCTGCGTGTGCATTTCTACTTAATTTCTACTCGCCGAAATGCGAGTAGGCGAGTGGAAATTTTGAGCCCTGATATAGTAATACAAACAGAACTTATTATAAGTGATGCATGGAGATAGTCCAGTGAATCTGTGCCACAATTTATATTAAAGTCAGTGAAAATACTCGGTGACATGGTAAGGAGCGAGTAAACCTTTTTCTCATGTAGGTTTAAAAATGTCCACATCTGAGTATATTTGGGATCTGTTTATCTGAAAGAGAAAAGAAACAGAAAAAGATATAGTGCAATATTGCCCAGATAGTAAATAATAATTTTAACCAGTGAGTTGAAAGTAATCATATGGTATCCCACTCACGAAGATGGAGCCCTTCTATTGGCTCTGTAGGTGGCACACTGTGTGAACTTAATAAGGAGTGACATTGTCCTCTGTTCTAGGTGATCTATTCCGATGTCCCTCAGGAAGAAAGGGTGACAAAAACATTCTCATAGTGCAGTATGTTAATGCATCTTTTTTAATGGTCTTTATGGCCTCAAATCACAATTTCTTGCTCACCTGGTCTAAAGCCCTGATCACCGGCTCTAGTGTAGAACGCCTTGGCAAGCTCTTTAGGCTGCTGTCAGACGAGCGTAGTGTTCACGTCCGTGATTGCGCCTAAAAGTACGTCCGTGATAGCATGAAAGAAAGTCCATTGGAGCCTGACACATGAAGTACGTCCGCACTGAACTGCGGACACATGACGGACGCTGCAAACGGACGCAGGTTAGGCAAGAACGTAATACTGCTAGAACAGACGTGCGGAGTGCGCCACGTCCACAACGTCTGCATAGCTTTGTGTGTGAGTGATGGAGCGAGGTCAGACGGACTGCATTTATACGTCCAGCATTTTTGACGGACAGAATGTTTTTTCATTGTAATTTATTTTCCCCTCCTACATCCGTCAAAAAATAACTTCAGTGAAAAAACGGACTGTGTGACCACTACTGCGTCATCCGTACTGACGATGTCCGTACTGCACGGACGTACAGTCCGTAGAAATCACGCTCGTCTGACCCCAGCCTTAAGGGGGTTGCCTTCCTTTCTTCCCAATATTTCCGTGAGAACTCCGGGTAAAGTGGTAGCGGGCGCCTCTGACCCAGTGCTGAGGAAGATATAATCCTCTGTGATGGTTAAAAAACCAGGAAAAGGATGAAGTGGGTTTAAAAGGGGGGGGGGTTATTATGAGAATGAACACAAACTAATAATAAAAGATACATGGTATGGAAAATGTATCATGCAAAGACACCCTGATACATTTTTAATACATGTACCTTTTATTATTTGTTTGTATTTATTTTTATAATACCCTCCCCCCTTTTAGAGATTATGAATGGTGCATCTCCAGGTCTCACGATCAGAGGCTAGAGCAGTCCATTGCCGATGGTCGATGTGGCAGGCACATAGAGAGTCTTTGTACCTCTTCTTAGGTGCCTCTCTGTTGCAGTGACCAGTGGAGAATTCGCCATACAGCACATTCTTGGGTAAACGACAAATATACAGATTATATAGAGACATGCCAAAATTGTTCAAAATACTTTTCGCAGGATAAACAGATTTAAACACTCGCACACACTTGCATACCTGCATTTATAATCATGATACACAGCTGGAGATCTGACACCAACATAGCAGGTGAAATCGGGAAGCCTTATACATAATCCATGCTTTTCACTGGGATTTCACAGAAAATGTAAACAAGACTAAAGGGTCTAATCAAAGAAAGGTGAAACTCAGGAGGATGACTGGAGAAGTGAAAAGTCTGAGTCAAAATAGCCAGACCAGAAAAATTCTCCCATTTGTCTCACTTTCCAAATCAGCTATTTGGTCTAGTGTGTTCTCTTCTCCTGCCAATTCTTCTGAAAGAGTATTCTTACATTTTAGAAGATGGCGATTTATGTTAGATACCCAATCAAATTGCTTCTCAAGTTCCCAAAAATGCCAATGTCTCAAAAAAAATTGCAAATCAAGGGCCCTATTACACTCTGCATGCTAACGGTAGCACTCACCTGCGTGACCACTACCGTTAGCTGCGGTATTCAGGGCATATTACGATCCAAACACAAACAGGTTAAAAAAACCGTTTGCATTTGGGACCTTGCGCTCCTCTGCGCGAGATTAGTGCACTTTGCGCTCCCTATGCTTAACATGGGGAGCGCGAAGTGTTATTCAGCACTGGATTACAAAGTCCCAGCGCCGATTAACGCCTGGCTCTGGTCAACGAAAAGTTAACCAGAGCCAGGACCTGGTGTTAACACCAGCCTGAAAAATAAAAAAAACGCATCATATACTCACCCTCTCTACCGCGGCGAGGACCGCGGCTCCGGTCGCCTCCTCCGGCCGGCGGGAACAGGGAAAGACAGGGGGAAAAAGTCCTCCACTGTCTCTCCCTGCGTATCACTACGCCGACCGGCCGGATCTCGCATCGCGTCACGTGACCGGCAGAGAGGACCTCAATGGAGTCCTATGGACTCCAGCGAGTGGATGCTCGCGGCTGCGCTCAGCGCTGCCGCGAGTATCCAGATTTTTAACGCTCGATAACAATGCAGGCAACATTTTTTGCGCCTGCATTGTAATCTGGCGTTAAAACGCGGGAGCTAGGGGGGAAACTGCGGGCACAGTTTTTCCTCCCCTGCGCCCGCGTTTTAACACTAAGAGCGTAATAAGGGCTCAATTATTTTATGTTTATTATAACATAATATCAGCTCATCTAAGGACTAAGATATTTAAAAATCACTTTTCCCAATGTTGTAGGTGTTTTTAATGTTTTTTTTTCTTTGCTTTTTTTTTATGTCACACAAATAATTGCATTTCAAATTTCACAGGCACATGCAGCATGTTCATTTTACCACACTAAAGGGGTTATTCAGAGAGCACCGAACTGGCCACGAAATTGCACTGAACGGTGAATTTCCCCATACGATGCAATTTTGGGGCCATTCGGCTGTTCAAAAACCTGGCGATTCACCAAATATTGGCGAATTGCCAGTGAAGTACGGTGCCTGTTCGACAGCAGTGAACACCCCTTAGAGAAGCAATGGTTAATCTATTAAGAGAACACCAAACAGCAGAGAAATGTCAGTGAAATGCACTGATTTTTAGACATGTGCACAGCACAAAATTTCGTTTTGAACTAATGGATTAGTCCTAAAATGCAATTTATTTAGTTGCTAAAGAAATTCGTTTTCAGTTCTTTAGTATGAAAACTAATTTCATTCATCCGAAAACCAGTGGATACAATTACTATTGTAGTGGCGCCTATGGAGGTTTTCAGTTTACAACAGCTCTGGTTAAGTTAGCACCAACATTGTAATACTGCCCCGTGTCAGGCAAAGCTGTTACAGTAACTGACTGCTGCTCATCACAGCGCTCAGAGTTTCAGTAAAACTAGTAAATAATATTTTTATATATAAGAGATTAGAAGAATATTATTTCCTTGTTTTACTGAAACTCTGAGCGCTGTTACAGTCAGTTACTGTAACAGCTGAGCCTGATACATTGTACTGAGAGATAATGTAACAAGCAGCCGATCTCAGTGCTCACAGCCACTGGATTTAAAGGGCTAAAAAAAAAAGGCTCCTCTCTGTATAATGTTTAGAACATCCTCCTGCATTAGTTAATACCCCTCTCTGTATAATATATAGAACATCCTCCTGAATTAATTAATGTCCCTCTCTGTATAGAACATCCTCCTCAATTTATACCTTTCTCTGTATAATGTATATAACATCCTCCTGCATTAATACCCCTATCTGTATAATGTACAGAACATCCTCCTGCATTAACTAATGCCCCTCTCTGTTTAGAACTTCCTACTGCATTGGCATGTGGAGGGTGCAGAACTTTGGATGTTGCGATGTTGCGCTCTTCATTGCTGGTCTCCTTCACTCATCAATGTAATATCACAAAAAGGACTGAAACTAAAATGTAGTGCATTTTATTTTAGTTTCTTTCGTTTTTTGTTCTGAGCAGTTTCGTTTCTCTTGAGTCATATGAAAACTAAATTATCCCAAAATTCGGACTAAATCGTTTTAGTACTAAAACGAATGCACATGTCTACTGATTTTAGTGGTTTCATTCGACAGGTTTAAGCAGATGAATCCCTTAGGTTTCAAAGTTAAAAAAATGCCCCGTTTTTCTAAAAAATTTATTCAACCGTTTTTTGCAGCAAAAAGTCTATTTATTTACTAGGAATTTTAAGGCATTTTCCAGGATTTTTTTGGCGACATTTTTAATTCAGATAATTTTTACCAGCTTTTTCTTTTTTTTGTAATTCTGTAGCTGTTATTTTTTTATTTATTTTTTTACCCCTTTTTGGCGGCTTGGCGGCTTTTTTCAGAAAGTTTTAGTGGTCTGTCCGGCGGATCATCAGATGCAGTTGGTGTTTTTTGAATTGGAATCGGTGGTTTCGCAGCGGTTTTCCGGGTGCGTTCGGCGGGTCGATTCGCCACACTTCAGGGGGAGCTGTGGTGAATGCGGAGTTCACTGCAGGGACGGCAAATTTAACTCGCTGAATTGCGGCGAACGAGAGATCACCGAAATGTCACTGACGTTTCGATGCTCTCCTAATAACCCCTTAAGTGCTATGAGCATCATGTTCACTCGTGCACCTCAGTCTGCGTGTGCATGCTTGGTTCATAACATGTTTTTTATGAACACTTCGAAGTGATTGTGCCTTGTCACTCTCTGCATAAGGCGCAGGTCTTTGTTACAAACAATTTTTTTACTGCCGTGCTGCCTGTTTGTAGTTTCTCTTTTATGTATCTTACATTTTGAAGATCTCCCCAGATCTTATTCCCGTTTGATATTCTGTTTATTCTAACTTGTTGATTTTGTTTTTTCACTGGCATCCTCTTTTAATTACTGTATATATTTACCAATAAGAGCAATAAGAGGTCAGGGTTCCTGTGGTTTCAGTATAAAGTACTGTGTGTGTTAATACGAAGAATAATATTAGCCCTTGAATGGGAAGAAATGAATTCTTGTAGACAGCTGCTCCTTTTTTCATACATTGTGAGTTTTTTAATTCTGCTGAGAAAATAATCGTATTATCTTTTTCTTCTATCTATACAGTGCCACTAGATGGCAATAAAATGTGAGAATGAACGTGGCAAACATACTTGAACTTTATTATTGTAGTTCAGGAGCATCACAGTTACCTTGTTGTTTCAGAGTGATGGCACTTCTTGAGCGTATTCACAGCTTGTTGCTTTTTTTCCTTTTGTTTTCCCATCGCTGTCACAAATGTATCAATATTAACAGATTTCCATCAGTGCAATATATTCCCATGTGTTCTATCTTCCTTTTGGATATTCATTATTGAGAGGGACACTGGAAGCACCAAAGCCAAGTATCCTTATTCCACAGACCAAAGGAACACTCTAAGCAAGAGGACCCCTCCTCGGACACGAAAGGTGCTGAAATAGTTTGAACAGCTGGGACTCTAAAAGTTATTCACTAACCTCCTAATTGACCCCGAATTGCACTGGACATGTCCCCCATATTACCTTCCTGACGCTAAACCCCTAAGAAATCGCTTAGTGCATCATTTTTGCCACTGGCTTCCGCAAACTTACTGCTTCCCCTGTATACCCTTACCTAACTTACTGTATACCCTGCTTCCTTTAGAATCCAATTCAAAATATTGGTGCTCACGTACAAAGCCATAACCGAGCCTCTACCTACATCTCCTCCCTTATTAGCAGATACGTCCTGTACTGGCCAGTTCACTCTGCCAATGATCTCGTGCTATCAGCTTTAAGTACCCACATGGCCAACTCCCGCCTTCAAGATTTCTCCCGAGCTGCCCCCTTTCTATGGAACTCCCTTCCTAGCAACATTAGACTCTCCCGTCTCTCCAGTCCTTCAAGAAATTTCTGAAAACACATTACTTTAGAGAAGCCTATTGGCTCACTCAATGATCCCCCACTGTACATTTCTCACACCATCTTCCCACCCAGCCCACATGCACCCCGTTACCTCACATACTCTGCTATTTACCCTCACCTAGTGTGTCACCCCCTCTCAGATTGTAAGCAGGGTCCTCTCTTCTACTGTCCTTCCAATGTGTGTAATGTGTATGTATATTAGTTATTCTGTCTCACCCATTGTACAGCACTACGGAACTTGTTAGTGCTTTATAAATACTTGTAACTGTACTTTGCAAATCTATACTTATTATGGGGAGGGAAATCATTGATTAGCGTTTCGATAAGTAAGGTATTACAAAGTGTAATCGTCGGGACACGCATTCCAAAATTGTAGCTACTCCTAAAATCTTGGACTTAATGTTTCTGCATTTGCAAAATCATTTAGCACCCCCTACAACCCCCCAATAAATCTGCTACTCACCTCTCAATGGTGGCCCGATCTACCGCTTCTTGTCCCTAGAAGCAGAGTGAGACTGGGCCAGGCTCCCTGCCCGAAAGCGCAAAACACTCCATGGAGCCCTATGGACCCCTGGAGGAGATACTTGCAGCGGAGCGGAAGCGCTACTGCAAGTATCCCAGTGGTTAGGACTGCGTTCCAGGGCAAGGTGCTGGCGCAGCGCCTGCCTGGAATTTCACGCTAAAATGGAGACGTTACGGAGAGACCTGCACGTGCAGATTTTCCCTGACAGCATCCCCCATTGTAGCTCATAGCATGAAATATTGCCCTTTGTGAATAGACCCTTCTGTGTCTAAAACACAGATCCCCAAGTGATTCAACACAGAGCTGCACCTGCGGCATCACATTTTGACCAGCAGATGGCAACGCCAACTTGTCAAATAGGTTCTTCTACAGTAAAAAATACAATGAATATTCACAATAAATATTTAGGACTCTATTACATTCTTCGCGCAAACGTTAACGCCTGAGCAAAAATGCATTAACGCAAGGGGCAAAACTATTTGCGCTGAACGTCGTATTACAATGTCTGCGCAAACAATGCGCATTAACCTCTACCGCTGGTGAACCTGCGCGATCCCTTTGCGAGCGTAATGTACTTTGCGCGTCCTATACTTAACGTTGTGAGCGCAAATGCGTTTGTGCGCTGGTAGGCGGCTGGTATTACAATCTATGCGCAAAATTTAATGCACAGCGTTTGCGCGCATAATTTTAACGTCTTTGAAAAGCTGGTGGTAACGGCAAATCTGAAAGTCCTGGTCGAAACCAAATACACCAGCACAAAAAAAAAAAAAAGGAAAGCATAGTTACACATTCTACACATACCCAAACCAATAAATTTAAGAGGTTGTGCGTGGTTTTTTTTGATGCAGCATACAGTTGTGTTCAAAATTATTCAACCCCCACTGAAATTGAGTGTTTTGGCCAGTTTGACATTGATTTTGATCATTCAGTCATCTTGCTTACAATTAAATCAAAGAGGCACGTGTAGGTCAGACAAATATAACATAACAATTTTAATGAAATAACCACAAATGTCTTTTCTGTGCTCACATCATTATCAGTTTTATTCAACCCCCAAGTGACATTCAATCTTAGTACTTAGTACAACATCCTTTTACAGTTATAACAGCTTTTAAACGTGAAGCATAGCTTGACACAAGTGTCTTGCAGCGATCTACGGGTATCTTCGCCCATTCGTCATGGGCAAAAGCCTCCAGTTCAGTCACATTCTTAGGCTTGCGCACTGCAACTGCTTTCTTTAAGTCCCACCAGAGGTTCTCAATCGGATTTAAGTCAGGTGACTGCGATGGCCACTCCAAAATGTTCCAGCCTTTAATCTGCAACCATGCTCTAGTGGACTTGGAGGTATGCTTGGGATCATTGTCCTGCTGAAAGGTCCATCTCCCAAGTCTCAGGTTTGTGATGGACTGCATCACATTGTCATCCAATATCTCCTGGTACTGAAGAGAATTCATGGTACCTTGCACACGCTGAAGCTTCCCTGTACCTGCAGAAGCAAAACAGCCCCAAAGCATGATTGACCCCCCGCCATGCTTCACAGTAGGCAATGTGTTCATTTCTTCATAGGCCTTGTTCTTCCTCCTCCAAACATAGCGTTGATCCATGGGCCCAAACAGTTCTAATTTTGTTTCATCAGTCCACAGAACACTATCCCAAAACTTCTGTGGTTTGTCCACATGACTTTTGGCATACTGCAGTCGACTCTTCTTATTCTTTGGAGACAGCAAGGGGGTGCGCCTGGGAGTTCTGGCATGGAGGCCTTCATAACGCAGTGTGCGCCGTATTGTCTGAGCTGAAACTTCAGTACCCACATCTGACAAATCTTTTCTCAGTTCCTCAGCAGTCACACGGAGACTTTTCTCCACTCTACGCTTCAGGAAGCGCACAGCAGTCGAAGTCAGCATCTTCTTTCTGCCACGACCAGGTAGCGTTTCAACAGTGCCCTTTGCCTTGAATTTGCGAATGATGCTTCCTATGGTCTCTCTTGGTATGTTTAACATCTTTGCAATCTTCTTATAGCCATTGCCCTTCCTGTGAAGAGTAATCACCTCTTCTCTTGTCTTCCTGGACCATTCTCTTGACTTCACCATGTTTGTAACCACACCAGTAAATGTCTAGAAGGAGCTGAGTATCACAGTCATTTTAAAGCTGCCTAATTGGTGCTTATTATGCTTTATTGCTGCTCCGTGACATCCACAGGTGTTTTCAATACCTGATTGAAAACACTTGAATGAACCTCTGTTCTTCAGAGTGGTGGTCTTTAAGGGGTTGAATAATTGTGTCAATGAAGAATTCACAAAATAAACATTTACTACTGTATTACAAAACCAATTGATGTCATTTTAGTTGCATATGGTTCTTTAAAAAGTCCTTGTAGGATTTCATTCTGAATACAATTACAAATGTAAACTAAATTCCCTAAAACCCTTTACAGCATTGGGGGTTGAATAATTTTGAACACAACTGTATATGCGCAGATTGACTTTGACAGGCGCAAAACGTTAACGTGAGATAATTAAGGTTCTTAATTCTGGCTGAATCGCGTGAAAAAACAGTCCGCACACCGATTTCTGCGCGCAACGTTTCGCGTGTTATTTTTTGACGGATGAAATAATGCGCGAGGATTGTAATACCAGCGTTAATTTACGCTCGTTAACGTTTAACGCTTCGAGCAAAAATTCACGCGTTTACCATGCATTTTTGCGTGAAGAATGTAATAGAGCCGTTACTGTACAAATATTGAAAAGCGATTTCTAAAAAAACACTGCTTTTCAACATTGTTTTATGGAAAAATCAAAACACCACAAATATTCTAACGCTAACCCTTTCCTAAAACTTTATTGAAATGTAACAAATATGAGCACCTACTAATAGGAGTCTTCCCCTCAGAGTAATCAGCATAAACGAGAGAAAAAAAAGGTTAGTTATTCTCTATTGATTATTGAGCAGTTATGAGTGATGTTTTATGCTCTTTTTCTCTTTCTTGTGTTTATGGAAAATCACTTGGTACTACAGGGGTTAAAATGGACCTTACAACTAACAATGAATGCTCTTTTAATTTATTATATTTATTTCTAAAAATGGCATGAATCTATCAGAAGTAAATTAAAATTATGACTTGAAACTGCTTGGCGTTTGTAATTCATATGCAGAGATAATGTATTGCCACCTGTTTTGCAGAGATACATTATCCCCTCAGTGACAGTTTTTTTTACAGTATCTGTTTGTTAATGACTAAAGCTATGTTGACATTTTTCATTTAATTGGTTTGAATATAATTTAACACTTTCCTGTTATGTATATCTATATAAACTGTACAGCATTCATTAACGGACAGATGAGGCTTCCTTTTGATACCATACATGTTTGCAAAACAAATAAATAGTACACATTAAAAATGGGGGAAATGAAAACAAAAGCAACGTCCATGAAAATGAGTACAAAAATGTTTATGTCTAATAGGCATAACCAGGGAATTAAATTAATTCATTTAACATCAGTTTAAGGTAAATATTTCTGTGTATCCACGTAAAACAAACAAATAATTGGCAAATTATTGGATGGATGCTAGGCTTGTGCACCGATTTTTTTTTCGGTTCGATTCGGTTCGATTTTTCGGATTTTTAAACTTTTCGATTCGGCCCGTTTCGACCGATTTCGGTTTCGATTCGATTCGGTTCGGCACGTTTTTCGGGTACATTTTTTTTTTCGGAATTTCGACCATTTTTCGTATTTTCGTGTCACTGTGCTCGTTTTTTGTATCGACTTTTCGTAATTTCGGAAATTTTCGTTTTTTGGAATTGCACATTTTTCGGAATATCGACCATTTTTCGTATTTTTCGTGTCATTTTGCCCGTTTTTAGTATCAACTTTTCGTTTTTTCGAAAAATTTTCGTTTTTCAGACATTTTCGTTTTTACAAAATTTTCGTTTTTCAGAAATTTTCGTTTTTACAAAATTTTCGTTTTTCAGAAAATTTTCGTTTTTCGGAAAATTTTCGTTTTTCGGAAAATCTGTTCTCCTCGTTTGACACATTTCAAGTCCATTCGAAAAATCCGAAAATTTTCGTTTCGGCTCGGAAAACATTTCGGATCTGAAATTTTCGGATCTAAAAGTTTTCGGAAATTCGGCCGCATCCGAAAACACGAATCGGGAAATTTCGTGAAAATTCTGAAATTCCGAAACCCGAAACGCACATCCCTAATGACTAATGCTGTGTATTAAAATGTGTTATATTTGGACTGTAAGTGTAATAGAAGCAATAGAAACCAAAACTGTCACACAAAGATACAGTACATATTTGCAGGAATTGCATTTTGACACCTTCCAGGGACCCGTTTCATGCATAATCTTTCTCAAAACATCATGTTATTCTCCGTTTTTTGTGCTGTTAACTCACCGAGACATTTTACAATAACTATTGCATGTGGGTTGATACAGAAAAAAACATAAATACGTTACGGTTTGCTACATCAAACAAGTAGACTAATATCCTGCTCTTTCAGGATACTATTTTGAAGGAAGTTTGAAATTCATATGCAGAAACTGCCCATCTGGATTTACATTTTTTTGCTGATCGACTTTTTCTGGTCTCTTATTAGATACGAAGGCGGTAAATAACCTACAATTGCAGCGTCATGATCATGATAAAGCATGTCATCTCAAACATATCAAAGTCCTCCTCTTCAGTCCTCACCATGGTGCTCCATTTCTGCCATAGTATTTGAAAATAATGAGAAAGCCGGGACTTACCATTTAGCAAAAATAATAACCCATTTTAGCAATAAGCAAATATAACTCAAATAAATAAATTTCTCCAAGTTTTGTCCTTAAAGCGACTCCTTCAGACTGAAAGTGACACTACAAACAACAAACTAATTCGATAATATACTACAGAATTTTTTTTTAAATTATAGTTATGATTATTTATAAAACGGCAACAAATTCCATAGTGCTGACAAATTAAGAATCTATTATCCCATTCACTATCGAGATCGAACTATCTCAGGCTTATATGCCCTATATCGAGATATCTCGATCTGTACCCAAAAGCAAATGAACTTCGTTTGCTGCAAATTAATTTTGTTTGCTTTTGGGCTGCAGAAGGTGCCCCCAAAGTCCAAAGTTTTAGCCCCATGGGATAAGACCTCAAACTGTGTAAAATTGGCTGAATAATGCCCTGACATCGGACATTCAGCAGCCGATGCAGGATACATGAGCTGCAGCTGAAACTAGTGGAACTCAATTGGCAGTAGATGGCACCATCTACTGGCCAAATATGTTATTACCAGTAAGAAATACACTGGGAAAATGCCCAAATATTTCTTACTGTGTAATTAACTAAAATCGATTTTTCAAAAACCCACTACTTCCTGAAAAAGTTTTTTGGGGAAATCACTTGGTAGTGAAGGGGTTAATAATAATCCAAATGAAAAGGACAAAAAATATAGACAAAAAAATGAAAAAATAATGAAAACAACACTTGTTACAAAAAAACAACAACTACTGAGTTCCTTGACCCATTTTATTTTTCAGGGTACAATGTTGGTAATTGGTATGTCCCAGTGCTTCACAAACCACTAACAGGCCAGGTTTTCAGGATCACCTTAAGGAAGTGCAAACTGAATCCTGCAATCACTGAGCTGCAAATCATATCACCTGTGCTGTGCTTCAGATATCTCACAATCCTGGCCTGTTAGGGGAACCTGAGGACAGGGTTGGGAAACATTGGTGTATCCACATGTGCATTGGTATATCCTCTTTGTGCCATTCTTTCAGTCTTGTTGCCCACTCCAATGGTTAGGCGTTTTTTCTATCCCTAAAGATAATTTTCTTCACACTGATATCAGGACAGCTATTGAAATGACAGGCTACATGATGTTTGTTGAAATATTTTATCATTATCTTTTATATTCCAAGGTTTCCTGGACTGTTCTAATAGTTTTTTCCCACACAGCACATAGGCAAGCAGATAAAATATTTATATTGACAAGTTCTATCGACGAGTTGTTTTCATTTGACATTCTTTACCTTGTGACTTGATTATTCATTTTCGTTTACATTTTCTTTTTGGAGAAACCCAGAAAACATACACTTATGTCAATTACAAGAATCATTCTAACTTATTAATTTCATAAATAAATTTGTAATTTGTTATTTTTCTGAATGGAACACTGTGCCATCAGCTTTCAATATCAGCCGGGTTATTCAAAGAGCTCCGAATTGTGGCCGAAAGGTAACCGAACAGTGAAATTCAGCGTACGGTTACCTTTCCCGGGTGGTTTCTTTCGACAGGTTTATTCAGGCGACTCCCATAGACTTCAATGTCAAAAATATTCCTGTTTTACTTCAATATCTAATAAACCGTTGATTATAATATTCTGCAGTAAAAGTCTATTTATTTATAGATTTTTTTTAAGGATCTTTTAGGCATTTTTGGGAGAAAAAATATTTTCCTTTTTTTTTTTTTTATCGTATTTTCTTTTTTCTGTAACAGCCCTTTTTATTATCATTCATTGGAACTTATATGTAAATTTCAGACATTTTCGTTGTGTGGTTTCTTTGCAAACAGCGTTTCACTTTTCAAACATTCACGCGTACTGTTTTTTTCACTCCATTCGTCAAATATTGAATAACTACAATGCTCATCAACCCGTTTACTGCCAAAAACCTTTTAAAATTGAAACAAAAAATAGAATATAAAACACAATTTCCAATATAATATGTGTGATGGTTGGCGCTGATGAAAAAAAAGTTATTGTAGTGGGGTGCTCCCAATCTACTCCAGGTAGTCTGTCCAATCACCCAACAAAAACAAATATAGAAATACAGATGGAGTTGGAGGAGGGCGCTCCCAAACTTCAATTGAAGTGGTAAATTACAGGACAGTCTGTATAACTGATCTTTAAATAGGCTCTATCAGACCGCTGTAATCTGTCCAAGCATACGTGGTTAGTCCCAATATCAGATGTTTAGTAGCAGTCTATTCCAATAGTCCGTTATATATCACGAATAACCAGTCTTGCCAACTGTGGTTAATTCACACATAAAATATTAGACCTTATTCTTGTACCTGCAGTAGGAGTAAAGTCTGTATATTCCTCGCAGGGGTCCTGCGGTTTACCTGGGCAGATATCTACAGACTCAGAGAGAAGACAAAAAAAACAAAGCGGATAATATGTGCTGATGTCTCCATGGGGGTCCCGTTATACTAGGACGATGTTGACAGGTTCAGCAATATTTCCAGCTGGACCTTACCCCATTGGAAGGCACTCCTCTCGTTAGCTCCATCCCTCAGGATGTCATAGGGTCATCAGGGCTTTTCTCCAATGGTGCCTTATCCTCTTTAGGGTGGCTGTGGAAATCTTTAAGGAGTGGACCGCTCTAGAGTGGTCTTAAACCAGGAAACACATCTCAAAAATTACACAGGGCTTCCAAATTGCGCTCCTTTCATCTGTCTCCTCCGGAATCCACCGTATGTAGGGGAAAGAGTAATTAAGTCGAATGACTTAAAAAATGTATTTATTAAAATCCAATAGAGTGTCACCATACATAAGTAGCGGTGAAAAAAAGATAAAATAAAACACAAAATAAAATGTCCAGACGCGTTTCACGCCTTGCTGGCGCTTCCTCAGTGGCATAAGAAAAAAAACAAAAAAACATGCCACTTTTTTCTGTAACAGCCCTTTTTATTATCATTCATTGGATCTTATGTAAATTCCAGACATTTTCGTTCAGTAGTTTGTTTGCAATCAGCGTTTCACTTTTCAAACATTCAAGCAAACTGTTGGTTTTTTTCTTCACCTCTTTCGTCTGCGGTGTCGGGTTATTCCGGCGGCTGCTCTGTGCTGTGATCGGCTCCTGCTCGGGTTTCTCCGGCGTCTTCAGCGGGTTAATCCAGATGTTTTTGCGGGTTTCGGTGTGCATTTGCCCTCGTTATGCGTTGAGTTTTCGGCGGGTTTGTGGTGACTTTTCCCTGCATTACGGTGGCTCTGTGGTGCTTGCAGAATACACCGCAGGGTCGCCGAAATGGGATCGCCAAATCTCACCGAATTGAAGAGAACGAGAAGTCACCGAACGTGCACTACTTTTCGATTCTCTTTGAATAACTCTGTATAAAGGATAAACAAATACAACAAATTAGTAAATTTACATCGTTTTAACATTTTAACTATCTTTTAATTATTTGTAGAATAGTTAATAGTATAATAATAGTTTCATAGTATACAAACTTGCTATTTTACCCTACATGTTATTGTTAACTATGCATCCCATTTTTTAAATAACTACTATAATATTATTAAAAACAAAAGCCACTTAGTAGTTAAGGGGGTTAAAACACAGAGTAGTTAAGGGGTTAAAACACAGGCAAATTTTTCCTGCAATATTTCACCTACGTTTTTCTCTCTTCCTGAAGTTGTCAAAATATTTTGAGAGTGTTTTTATAGGGGATATGTGTGAATTAAGATTATTCGCAAATATCCTTAAGTTAAAGCCATTTATAGGTTTTGTTAATGGAATTTTGCAGTGAATGAACTGTGGCAAATTCTTATGTTAGTACTGATTTACTAACCACTTAGCTGACAGTAATTTATATAAAAAAAACCTAACCAATATTCAGGCTTCCCAATAGTGACAGCAGAATATAAATTAATGTGTTGAGGTAGGACTATTATAAGAACACTCCTTGCAATGCACAGTTCTTCTGCACAATGACAATAAATTCAGTATATCTCTGTTCAGTACATTTTCATTTGTAATGTAATTATGCTGCTAAAATTCTTTAAAAATAATGTGTGAGAAATAAAACTGAAGTAATGTATGCTAACGATTACAGACAGCAAAGCCATACCGAAAACTACTGACTAATTGGATTAAATGTCCTTTAAATAAAAGGAATTGTACTTTTAAAAATAATTTTCCAAATGCATAATATTAATCATTATTTAAAAATATGCAAAAATTGGTTGGAATATTGAAATAAAAATATGGCTGGTTATAACATCAGGAAATAACTTCAGAAAGTGTACATGGTGTTCGGAACCTCCCACTGAAATATTGCGGTCCAGTATAAAATTTATAAATACAATTTTGTCCAGTAGGAAATTGAAATTTGGATAAATTTTTCATAATTTGTTGCTTTGGAAGCCATCTGTATTACATTCTGTGCTACAAATCGTGGTAGCATGAAAATGCCACCAGAAGGAGAGCTTTACTTATGAATCAATTCGGCTTTCGGATCGATTTGTTATTTGTGATGCAGCAGGAAATGAAATGGTAGGGATGGAAAGAGAGCAGCATGATGGCAAAAATCTATCCCAATCAGCTCATTCACTGTCTCTGATGCAACACTTGCTTGGCTAATCACCTGTCTCTAAGGGCAGGGTTTCATTAAACGGCAATATGGGCGCGATGTGCACAATATTGTCACAAAACATCCCACTTCAGAAGCAAAGCACTCAGGTGCACCGTGTCCACATTAAGCAGGCTACTACATCACAGCCCTCCTGCTCCCTGTACAGAAACCTGTGGCCCCTAAGCCAAAACTCAGGCAGTCCCCCTGCAGCCAATGACGGCAGTTGGCTGCATGGAAGGGAGCTGGGCCATAAGAGTTGCCAGAAAGCTGCAGGACATGCTATGCCATAATGCGGCTTTTAGGCCCATTTGCTGTTGAAATTACATAGCACTCCTGGCAGTTGAAGGGATTACAACTGCAACTTTTATATACATACTAAAGGCCCTATTCCATATTTGATAGTAAAACGGAGACAGTTAGCAGGATAATGTGCACCTGTAGATTTTCCTTATCTTCCCCATTTTACCGTCCGTATTCCAGAGTAAGTGCTTTATTACCCCCTGGCCCTAGAACGAAGCGCTATGGAATACGGTTATGGAATACGGCCTAAAATAGCTGCAATCGCCAATGCTACTGACACGAGAACGGACCTCAATGAGATCCTCGTTCAAGTATTTGAAGAGTCCTACACTCGTTACTTATTGTAATTACAGTGACCCAAAATATTCATGAAATGTTGTTTTTAACACAACCTTCCCCCGTCATGCATACTTTATGTCACGTGGCGTGTGCGGGTCAGGTGAGAGCCCAGCAGGCGGCGACACAGAGGGGAGGCCAGACAGGAATCACACAAAGAATAAGTTTAATGAAACTTAAATAGGCCTTGGCAGCAGGCACTGAATGAATAAAGAAATATATAAAGTCCCAGGAGAGTTCTTAGATGGAGAGTCAGGATAGTGGACTATGCAGTCCCAGACTGCAGACAGGGTCCACTAGGAATAAATACAGATAGCTGACAGTGGTACCTTGAGAGCAAAAGGTCAGAGACGGTGGTAATCACTTGTAATCCACAGGTAGAGATCGCTGAGAGTCCCTTGCACAGGCAGATGTATCCAGAAACAACAAGGTAGACAGATGGATTTAGCAGGAGCAGGTTTGCACAAGTCCAGATGACCTCAGTCAGGGAGCACAATGCAGAACCACTGCTGGTTCAGTCTCTCTGCCTTTTAAGGAGGTTAAATCATAGATGGGCCTCAGCTGGAACTCCTAGGCTGGACGGGAAAACCCAGGCTGGATCTCCAGGAGCCTGGACATGGCACTGGGCTGAGGTAAACCCTGGATTGGAACCCAATACAAAAACATTCAAGGACAAAGGCTGTTAGGACCAGGCTGTGCAATATAGGTACCCCGGGTGGACTGTGACACTTTATCATTAAAGGTGCACATCTCTATCTGGCATTTCCTGTGTTTACTACACTTTCACTTATGAAGAAAGTGCCAATGTGTTTTATTAATTTACATTATTTTGACTCCATCATATACTGCTTGAAAATCATTGGTTTTATTTTGCCATTCCTTTTTCTAAAACATGGAAATTACACAGGAAATGGCAATAATGATAAAAAAAGCAAGCAATATTGCTTAAAGCACTCCTGTAAATCATTAGGGTTGTCGGTTTATAGTGGTGCAGAAATAGTCCTGCTCAACTGCTTTACAAACTCTTTCACGGTTGACATTTGTAATAGGTATTGTTAATTTATTCTTTTTAGTTTTGAGCATAAAATGTTGTTTGACACTGCAATTGCACTTAAAATGCATGGGCTATTTGAAGTAGAGGACAAACAAAGAAGCTTCAAAACTATTTGCTCTGGGGTATACATCAGTGGGGAACATCAAAGATTAAATGCTGTATGATATCTATGTTTACAGCATCTGTTACTGTCTACAAAAATAACCAGTTTGTTAAGCTTGTAAAAAAAAATATTACAAAACAAAATCTATGTTTAAGATGGAATTATACTTTTTATTGTTCACTATTTATGGATTTTGGCATAAATAATATATATTATTTGCAATGGAATTCATGGTAGAATATAATAATGATTCTTGTCACCTATTGTTAAATAATAATCTTTTTAATTCCCTGTATCTTATGCACATAGAAAGCTACCCGTAGTTAACATGCTCCATGGTTCAGTTTAAAATACTTTGCTAGCAACTTCCTCTTAAAGTCTCAGGAATGTAAACAGCCACTCCCTAAGAAAAAGAGGTCCGAAAGACCTGTAGAAAGAATGTCTTTGTCTACTTTTAAAATTTAAATATAACCATATTTGGTATCAGTGTTTTTGGGCTGACCGTGCTGGTCAGCTCTGATGTGGAAAATGTATTTGTACACTGATTGGTTACGGTTACTTCACTGTATGTATGCTATATAAGCCAAATCCATGGACAATAAAATCGAATCTGTCTTAACCTGCATATGCTGCCTGTTAATTCATTTTCTCGCTAGCTAGCGCTGCTCCACGCCTTGCATGAGGTACGAAGAAAGAACAGAAATGTCCTGGGTTGTCTGTTTTTCGGATATGATTTAGATATTTAATTTTTCACCTATTATATAACATAGGTTTCTTAAAAAAATGTCCTTGTTGCCAGAATACACAGGTGTATGGGGTGGACCTTTCCGTATGTATAAACGGGTGTATCTGCTGGGTGACCAGCTCCTGCTTGATAGCCTTTCATATCCCCATCTACTCTTTTGTTTTTTTTCTTATTAAGGGCTCAATTTAATTTCACTCAATCACCATACCTTACCAAATTTTTGTACCTCTGTTAGTTTTCAATTTGGAGGTTTTAATTAAGGGCGTCCCGTAAAGAATCTGACTCCATTAACAGCATTTGCACCTATACTTCCTAATGGAGATTTTGTCTTTAACAATTGTATTTGAATTTATCATTCAGCTGAATTTAAAAAAAAATATCAGTTGCAGAAAGGGGTTGATATCTGGATATTCGGACAGGGAAACTGAGAAAATCAGACTGAAACCTTCATTTAAACATTGGAAGCGTGATCACAATCTGGCTGCAAAACACAGAGCTCAAGCCATACAGCAAAACGGCTCGAGTGCTCTGCTTAGTTTTGTTAACCATCCTATTGCACTTTTGTTTGAGAAAGTATTTTACCAGGAAGGATACATTGAGATTTCTCTCGTTTTCAAGTATGTCCTGGGTGGCGAGTATGTAACGTTAGGTGTCTTGCCCAAGGACACTTACTGGAGAGGTGCTCTTGCTGGGGTTTGAACCTGTGTCTCCATGATCATAGAGCAGTGATGTTACCTCTACTCCACCCAGCCAGTACCTTGCATCTCGGATGTTGCTCCAGGTTACCATACATTAGCATCTCCTATACTTTGTATGACAGAAGCCAATTTGGCCAAAGCAGCATCTGAAAAGAATAACATTTTTCAGACCCTGATGTTATGCGATTGTACAGCAAAATCACCACATACAAAACTAAACCCACCCAAAAATCCAAAACCCACTTCAGATCTCTTGGTGGCGAGAGCGTCACGATCTGCCATTTCCTTGCTTCGCAGGGAGAGGTAAACTGGGAGCTCTCTGAAATAGCTCTCAGTCTTTCTCTGCATATCCCTCCACTGCCCCGGCTGGATCTCATTAGCACGAGCTCTGCAAGAGATCTCCATCTCCATGGAGTCCTATGGTCTCCTGGAGCAGAAATCACCTGAGGCACTCACCGCCATTGGTGTTATCTTGTTACGGCTTGCCAGTATTATGGCTCGAGTTGCTGGTAAAACGGCTTGGTCATAATATGGACGGTAAAGGCGAGCCGCAAATTTAAAATGGTAGATGTTAAAGGCGAGCTACAAATGTCAAATCTTTTCCATTTGTATCCCTCGCTTTTACTGTCCAGGTTGTGATCAGGCCCTAGATTTTTAAACAGGCCAGTTTAGTAGTAAAAATCAATATGACATTGACCAAAAATTTGCATATTCGGGTATTTTGCTGGCCAGCTGTTTTTTGGAAAAGCATGATTTTTTGCTTTTCTTCTATGGCTGAATTTTTTTTGATTGATCAGCCAAAAAAATCAGCCTTTTTATTGATATTTTACACCAGAGACTGTTTGAGGACACATACTGAGGAAGCCGGTAGGCGAAAACGCGTTTTGAGTGATCCTTTTTATGGTTACTTGCCAAATATTCCTTTTTAATATTCGAATTAAGTTTACCACATGGTTTATTTTATATGAATAAATTTTGAAGTATTTTAGTAGCACCTCGTCCTGCTGCTTTTTTATTTTCACTCCAGCACCTGACTACATCAGGTTTGCTCCCTTCTCTCCCTGGAATTTATATAGCATCTCGACTTACCATTGAGAAAGCCAATTTCAGAAGATACACCAAGGAGAAGAGGAGGAAGAATAAAGACATCACCACCAAAAATATAAGTATTCCGATTTTTACTTCCGATTTTCATTTCTGGAGTGTTTTCTTAGTGTTAGACATATATAATTAAAACAAAAACAAAAAACCACACTTTTAAAAAATTTATTTACAGTCATTTACTGTTTACTTATATTTAAAATGTACACCTGTGTCACACACACTGTATTCTAAATCACTTCCTTAATACACAAGGTGTGCCAGGAATACTTGTTTCATTTCCCTTTGATCAGCCAATAGGTCAATCAATTATCTGTTGCCACTTGCTTATATGTTGTTTTTTTGTTGTTTTAATTTTTTCGGACGTTTTTTACAAAAAAAAATCGAGTCAATATATTTATTTAAATCAAATCAATATAGTTATAGTTTGTGTGGGCATATAGTGTGGGCACATGAAAAATCAGGTTGATATGGCCAGTTTTAATTTATCCCAAAAGGTTTCTTCTAGTAATTTCACATTTTATTACAGAACATTGTTGTGTTTTTATGTGTTTTACTTCTGTTGGCTGGTTATGTGTTTTTATTGCTGCCAGGTCATTAGAATTATTTTCTTCTAAGCTATGTTTTTTATTCCCCATGTCTATATCAGTTATAATTTGACCGAAGCTTGAGTTTTTAATTTCACTTTTAGGCCGTTGTCGAGAGCCACAAACCTGACTGCGCGTTCATATGTGAGTTCGAGGGCCGGCACTTATAACGGCTGAGAAGATTGCAGCTTTTACACTAAACCATATCAATTATCTTGTTTTTCAATCTGTAATCTCCTCTTGAGAACCTGAAGCTTGATTGTAGATCTAGCGATGATCAATAATGAATCTATGCTCACCGACCACAATAAAACTGGATCTTAAGAGGGTCAACAAAAAGAGCAAAGTGTCGTCTTTTTACAACTTCTTCAAAATAATTTTTCCTCAGTTTAAAATTACTTGGTTAGTTCTTCAATATATGGGAATGCAGTTGAAAAACATGGAAAAAGACGCCCTTCTTTTTCTCTTTAGGATTTTCTAACTATAGAATCATTATTATTAACCTTTACATAGCGCCAACAGTTTTCGCAGCATTCTACAATAACCAAAGGGATTGAGACAGAGTTACAACAAACATAGTAACCAGAAAAAAGAGATTCAGAAGGTCCTGTTGAGAGGAGCTTAGAATCTAGAGGAATTGGGGTTGAGATTCAGACAAGAGATTCAGAAGGTCCTGATCAGAGGAGCTTAGAATCTAGAGGAATTGGGGTTGAGATTCAGACAAGAGATTCAGAAGGTCCTGTTGAGAGGAGCTTAGAATCTAGAGGAATTGGGGTTGAGATTCAGACAAGAGATTCAGAAGGTCCTGTTGAGAGGAGCTTAGAATCTAGAGGAATTGGGGTTGAGATTCAGACAAGAGATTCAGAAGGTCCTGCTCAGAGGAGCTTAGAATCTAGAGGAATTGGGGTTGAGAAAGACCCAGAGGGTTTTCATTGTCATCAGGATCACTAACACTAGTGGTGGAGAAAAGGTAAGGGCATGTGTGGCATCTATCGTGATGTAGGGATAGGTGAGTAGAGGGATGGGTTGGCATCAGTATTGTGGTATGCTAATCTGCAGAGATGGGGTTTGAGAGTTTTCTTGAAGGCCGGAAGACTATAGGAGAGTCTGATAGGGTGAGGTAGGTCATTCCACAGGGTCAGAGCAGTCCTTGAGGTCTTGGATGCGTGAGTTGGCTGTACAGGTGGAAAGAGACGACACATACACTGGCCATCTGTAGCCCATAATGATCTAGACGGCATGTACAGTACTTGTCAAGTAGGGAAGACATGCAAGGGGGGGTCACGTTATTAAGGGCTTTGAACTTGAGCATCTGGACTTTAAATTGTTTCCTAAAAGGTATCACTATCAGATACGTCAGATAGTAAATAATTTACGATAACTTTATACATAAACACCAATCAGCTGTTAATGCCAATAAATATGTATGCATTCCCATCCTCTTATTGTAATCACATAAAGGGGTTATTCAGAGAGAACTGAAATTTTAGTGCTCACTCATTCAGCGCCCTTCAGTAAGTTTAAGTCAGCATTCACCGCAGGGTCCCCAAAGTGCAGCTAAGGGATCCGTCGACCGTATCAGCCGATGATCCGCTGAGCACACCACCGAACCCATCCACAAACCGCCGAACACAGCCGATGATCTGCCGAACGCATCCGTGAACTGCTGAACACAGCCAACGATCCACCAAAAAAGAAAAAAAAAGTGCAAATTTAAAAATGCATTTAAAATAAAAAATAATGCATGAAGATGCATGGAAATAATAAATAAGGTCCTATGAATAATAATAGAAAGGTCTGTTACAGAATAAAAAAAGAAAACGCCATTTAAAAAATCAGGATCAAAAATTTCACCAGAAAAATACAAAAAAAATAAATAAATGAAACTTTTTTGCTGCAAATTAAAAGAATAAATGGCTGAACACAAAAATAATAAAAACTCTTTTTTTCCCATTGAAACCTATGGGATTCACTTGTTTAAACCTGTCAAACTGAAGCACCAAATATCTGGGCATTTCACCAACATTTTGGCAGTTCGCCATTCTCTGAATAGATTAACCATTACTTCTCTATGGGACATTTTCCCTGCAGAATTGCCCCACATTTGCCTAGCAATTCACCAATATTTCTGTATAACCAAATTGCCCGAAATTGCACCGTACTGTGTAATTCACCGTTTGGTGCAATTCGGTGGCAAATTCGGTACTCTTTGAATAACCCCTATAGCCTTCAATTCAGATGGTCTAAAATATCTGCTCAGACTTTAAAGCATGGTGGACAGAGAAAAAAAAGACGGCATCTCCTGTCTGAAAGAAGAAATTGTAAGCAAACGTCTGGGGAACAAAAGTATCCAACATTTCTTACACAAAGTAATAAACTGTAAAATATATGGTATTGTAGTTGTAAGATGCTGATAGGTTCTGAAAGGTAATTTCGCCTTATACCAAAAAATGGACATTAGGCCCAACTCGAGAGAGCCTGATCTGAGAGATCTCTTGACCAGTACTATGAAGAGAAAAATGGAAATGCCAAGCAAAATAAAATAAAATGGATGTTCCTTTCTCACAATACTTAATTGTATTCTGTGTTACCTATTACAGCAGGAATAAAATCGAATCCTGAATTCACAGCATTGCAACATGTGGATACATGAGTTTAACTACAGAAGATTACAATATCTGGGGGAAACAAAACCAGAACTCCTCCATTCCACCACTCCTTCCTTAACCCCTTTAGGATGCTGGACGTTCCGTGCCATCCTGCATTAGTCGGGCTTTAACGCCGCAGGACGGCATGGAACGTCCTGGGCGTCCGAAGCCCGCCGGCCAGACATACTCACCTCCCTGGCGATTCTAACAAAGCCAGATCTGCGTTTTTATACCCTCCCCACGCACTGACGTCATCGCACTGGGAAGGTATAAAAACGCCCCCGTCCTTAAGGAGTTAACCCCGTCACTACCAAGTTGTTTTTCATAAACCGACTGCCAGGACCCAGTGGATTTATGGTAAACAACTTCCCATTGCAAACAGTGAAAAATGAATATACCCCCACAAAATACATTTTAGAAACCTTGTAGAGACTGTAACCTTATCTGACAGGCAAAGGGCTCCCCTGCTGACCACAAAGCGCTACTACATGTAGAAATATAAATAATACAACAGTTAGAAAAACAGAACGCTAAGCTGTTCAAACCGTTTCAGCGCCTTGGCTGACCTGTCCAAGGTGCTGAAAATTTGGGTACATTCTGGAGCCATTTTGCAAATGGATTCTGTTTACAAAACTAAATTATTTTGCATTGCTCTAGAATATGACCATATTGCCTTTAGTCGATATAGGACTCCTGCAGCAGCTTATGAACATCAGGTGTACTCATTCAAGTTAGTGAAGGGCTGAACTGAAGCATAGGTCGAAATAAGAAGTACAAACCAGGTTAAATCGAGAGGTTTATAGGAAGAGAAAAAGTGGAGCGTCACAACAAAAACAGTCCCCTCATTTTTCGAACTTAAATCGAGAGGTTGCCTAAAAATTTGTTCCATTTAGTCAACAGTATGGACAGAAAGCTCTCGTTAAACATAAATCTAATTATGACCCTGGCACTTCTACAAAACGTCCAACGTATCATCCAAATATAATACCAAAGGTATGCAAGCGCTACAAGAAATAAAATGACTACTTTCTGTGAATAAGCGTTTCATCATCATTGGAAAGACTTCTTAAGTATCGCAACTATGACGAATATTGGATCATGAATTATAACCTTGTTGGATTAATAGTTTCATACTGACCTGCTGTCTGCATTGATCAAAGCTCGATCATAAGTAAAATGTTGTAGAGGGAACCAGATGAGACAGCAACATACAATGTGCATCCTTCTAATAGATAATTACTTTGGCAATGTATTAATTGTAGACAGCTGTATGTAGGTATGCAGGTATAAAATATAGGGCACAGTTCCTTAATGTATGCTAACGGTAGCATTCGGATGAGTTAGCGTTACCGCTAGGATCAGTGGCATTAATTCATGCCCCCCATATAACCTTCCTAACACTAAACCTGTAAGAAATCCAATAGCGCATTGGTGATTGCGTAGGCTTCTGAGAACTTAACGTACTTTGTGCATCCTATACTTAACATGGGGAGCGCAATCAGTAATTAGCGTTAGAATAATAAGGTGTTAAAAAATGCTAGCGCAAATTACAAGAGGGATGCTAAAGGCAAAAATGTAGCTACACCGTCACTATTGCAAAACACAAGCACCTGATGACTACTTTCTAGAGATGTGCATTCGTTTCGGAACAATTCGGAATTTAGAATGAAATTTGATAATTCGTATTCAGAAGTACTTCCGAATAATGAATCGATACGATAGGAAATCGAAACGAAACGGTATATAATGAATTTATTTTGTTTTACACTGTGTCATCATCATAAAAGAAAAATTTGAAAAACTGATATCAACTATTGAATTTGAAATGAACTATCAAATTGATATCAACTATCGAATTGATCTTAACTTACAATACAAGTAATAGTCAGCAAAGGACTTTATGAAACAAATTAATTTGTTTCACTGTTTAATTTGACTCAAATACTAAACCTATGGCACAGCTTAAAATGTAACCCTAATTTGAGTTATTGGGGTTTATCTAGTGATCCAAAATTTGAATTGATATCAACTATCGAATTGATCTATGAAATTCGAATCGATTCGAAATTTCAAATCGATCCGAAAAGAAACGAAAGAAATACGAAACGAAATTAGTTACGAAATTCCAAAAACAAAATTATTTAAAAATGTAACAAAACTAAACAAAACAAATGTTTCAGCCATGCACATCCCTACTACTTTCTTCGAATAAGCATTTCATCATCTTTGTAAAGACTTTCTCAAGTATCGCAACTATGACAAATATTGGATCATGAATAATTATACACTTGTTGGATTGATATTTTCATACTGACCAGCTGTCTGCATTGATCAAAGCTCGATCATAAGTAAAATGTTGTAGAGAGAACCAGAAGAAAGAGCAATATACAATGTGCATCCGCATCCTCCCAATAAATCGCGCACTCACCTCTTATCCCATGGCGAGAAGGGTTGCCCGATCTGCCGCTTCTTGTCCCCGAGAGCAGAGTGAGACTGGAAACAAATAGTTTCCAGTTTCCCTCAACGACCACGCAGAAGCGCTACCACAAGTATCCCGACGGCTTGCAATGCGTTCAGGGCTGTTATTGTCCTCTTTTTAGCGTGAACTTGGGAATAGTGCCTATAAACATTTTCACTATGGGAAATTAGGAAATTGCAACCGATTTTTTTTTTTATTATTTTTTTTTAAAGAAAGTTAGGTGAAAAACGTAATTTTAAATTGATTGTGTGCATGAAGCTGGTCTGTTATTATTTGACTCATAAGTCATGCTTTCTGGCAGCTGGATTTGGAAAGTTGATTGTAAAGCATTTGGCAAAAAACTGGCCTGATTGTTTATAGGGAAAATGCAATAAAATAAATAGCAAAAAAATAAAAAGGGTTATTCAAAATGCGCTGAACTTGCCACTGAAGGGCACCAAATGGTAAATTTCTTTGTACAGTGCAATTTTGTTGCAATTAGGCTATTCAGAAAGCTATCAATTTGCCAAATACTGGCGAATTGGCAGCAAAATACGGTGCAGTTTACCACAGATCGACGCAATTCGCTGGTCTTCGGCCACAGCGAAATTGTCCCATAGAGAAGTAATGATTAATCTATTCAGAGACGCTGAACTGCACCAAAGTGTCAGTGAAATGCCCTGATTTTCTTGATTCAGTTCGACCGGTTTAAAGCGGCATATCCCATAGGTTTCAATGTTAAAAAAAATAGTGTTGTTTTTAATTTTTATTCAACTGTTTATTCTTTTCAGCTTCAGCAAAAAGCCTATTTATTTATTTTTTAGAATTTGTTCGTTATCTCTTTGGATTTTTAGGTGAAATTTTTTACTTCCATTTTTTTAATGGCATTTTTTTTTTAATTTGTTAACCTTTTTTATTATTTTTTTAGGACCTTTTTCATTTCCACACATTTTCATGCATTTTTATTGTTTTAAACGCCTTTTAACCCCTTAAGGACCCCTGACGTACCCTGTACGTCCTGTCCACAGGTCTCCCTTAGACCCGCGGACGTACAGGGTACGTCAGCGGCGCCTAATCCCCCTCCCGCCCGATACTCACCTCCCTCGCTGGATCCCACAGCGATCTGGCAGGGAGGAAGCCTGCCCATGTGATTTACATGGGCAGGCAAGGCTGATGACGTCGCCACGCTGCGTGGTGACGTCATCAGCAGGCGTCCCCATGCAATTCAATGGAGGGGAGGGGGTGGGCTCCTTTGGAGCCCTCTATCTCCCCAACCATTGAAGCTAGGGAGATGCCGTTTGCACTGCTGGAGAGGGGAGAGTCTCCCCTTTTCAGTGGTGTATGGCATTAACCTTTTTGCTGCCGAATCGCGTTTCGGCACTAATTGGCGCCAAAACACGATTCAAACCTGGAGGGGGGCTGACATCTTGGATGTCAGCCAAGCCTCCAGGTCCCCCCCACCCACTGACAACCTCACCATATGTGTGAGGATGTCAGTGGGCCAGTTAACATCTAGCTGCCATGTAGAGATAAGGGGATCCTAAGGATCCCTTTATCTCCCGATCCATGGCAGATGGTCATATTTGACATCATTTGAAAGGCCTGATTATGGCCTTTCCAATGATACCAAACATGACCAGGTTTGGTTTTAATTTTTTTTAAAAAAAAAAAAAATAAAAAAAAAATTAAATAAAATAAAAAAATGTTTTTTTTAAAGTTTTTTTTGTCTGGGGGGGTTTAATTAAATAGGACCTAGGCTTTCATCTAAAAATAATTAGCACAAAATGGTCAGAATGAGCGCAGCGCACATAGGTGCGCACGCAGCGCACATAGCGCACTGGCTCCCCATCCACTGCAGAATTAAGTTCAAAATCCTTATCCTTACCTACAAAACCCTCACTAACTCAGCTCCCCACTACCTGTCCTCACTAATCACCAAATACACCCCAGCCCGCTCCCTAAGGTCAAACAGTGACCTGCGACTAGCTTCTCCCCGCATCACCTCTTCCCATGATAGACTGCAGGATTTCTCACGCGCAGTCCCCACTCTCTGGAACGCTCTCCCTCGTACTGTCAGACTTTCCCCTAACTTCTCTTCCTTCAAACGCTCCCTTAAAACGTTCCTATTTAGGGAAGCCTACCACCCAACTCACTGACGCAACCATCAATCACTCTCACCTTACAGTCCTCTCCTCCTGTTTCCAACCCCAACCCTCCCAGATTGTGAGTTCCTACGGGAATAGGGCCCTCATCTCCTCCTGTACTGTTTGTCAAATGTTGTTCAATGTATTGTAACCCTGTCTATACTGTGCTTATTGTACAGCGCTGCGGAATATGCTGGCGCTTTATAAATAAAGAATAATAATAAATAATAATAATAGGTGAACTGTCTCAGCAGTGAAGGGGTTAAAAAACAAACGCATGTAAATATTGGGTATTTCTAGTCTCGGGAAAAAATTTTGAACCTATTTAGCCGGGGTCTTTTTGGGTGGTTGTAGATTTTGGGGATTAAATTACGAAAAAGTGTGTTTTTACAATTTTTTCATCATATTTCATATTTTTTTTATAGTAAATTATTGGATATGATGGAAATAATGGTATTTCTAGAAAGTCCATTTAATGGCAGGAAAAAGGGTGTATAATATGTGTGGGTTGAATAAACGAGTAAGAGGAAAATTTGACCTAAACACTAACAGCGCAGAAACGTAAAAACAGCAGCGGTCACTAAAAGACGGATTTGTGTAAAACTGCCCGGTCACTAAGGGGTTAAAGAATAGCAGAATTCAGTTTTTTTCTCTGCAATTCGGCGGCATTCAATGGGCTGATTGGCTCCACATTCGGCACACTCCGAGGACCCTGTGGTGAATAGTGAATTCACCGCAAGGTCAGCAAACTGGAATTGCACTGAAAGAGAAAGCAATGAAATTTCACTTAAAGTGTTGGGAAACATTGTGGGAGATTCGCTATTTTTTGAATAATTTATGAAGAATTTGTTATTTAGTTGCAACTTCCCCAATTAAAATGCCCGAAAATCCTGAAACATACTGAGAAATGTGCCCACCCTGACTGTGTTTATAATTGTATTTATAATCCTAAAACTGCTGTTGAGAATTTAGAAAACAGTTTAAAAAAAAATACAGTACTATATAATTATTAAAAAATGGATAATTATTTGCAAAAACTGCAGGATAGATTTTTTCAAAGATGTTTTAGTATTCAATTATGATTATTTTTAAGAAAAGTCAAGACAGGTTTAAATACCCTGCTATGACATGTCAGTTCAGGAATATAACCTTACTCACAAAGTTGAAAAATTCCGACATGCTGTCAAGTTCAGCACTGAGCAGGTTAAATGAATGCATTATGCCAATTTAAGAATTTTTTTTTCAATAAAAATAAAACCCATATATATTTATATTTACAGGGTTATTCAAAGAGAGCTGACCACCGAATTGTACCGAACAGTGAATTTCCCCGTATGGTGCAATTTGGTGGCCATTCGACTATTTGGCAAATTGCCAGCAAAAAATACGGTGCTGTTCGGCGGCAGTGAACTCCCCATAGAGAAGTAATGGTTAATCTATTCAGACACCACCGAAATGTCATTGAAATGCCCTGATTTTCGACAGGTTTAATAAAGCAAATCCCATAGGTTTCAAAGAAATTCCCCCGTTTTTATTAAATATCTATTCAACCGTTTATTCTTTTCATTTGCAGCAAAAAGTATCTGTATTTATTTATTTTCTGATTTTTTTTAAGCATTTTTTGGCATTTTTTCAGGGACATTTTTTTTTAAAAAAATGCCGTTTTTCTGTTTCTTTAACAGACCTTTTTTTTTTTTTTTTATTATTATTCATAGGACCATATATACTATTTTTATGAAGTATTTTTTTTGCAAACAACTTTTAAAAGTATTTGGGCCCTATTACATTCTTCACGCAAAAACCCACTCGCAACGAGTGAATATTTGCACGAAGCGTCAAACTTTAACGCTCATAAATCAACGCTGATATTACAATCCTCGCCCTTTTTTCATCTTTCAAAAAATAACACACGTAAAACGGACACGCAAAAACACGCACGCAGCAACGTTGCACGCAGAAATCAGTGTGCGGACTGTTTTTTTTCACGCGATTCAGCCAATCAGAATTAAGAACCTTAATTGTCTCACGTTAAGTTTTTCCGCCTGTCAAAGTCAGAGTATATACTGTATGCTGCAGCAATAAAAAATGCACACACAACTTCTCAAATTTATTGGTTTGGTATGTGTAGAATGTTAACTATACTTTTCTGTATTTTTTTTTGGGGCTGGTGTATTTGGGTTCAGCCAAGTCCGTCAGATTTGCCGTTAACACCAGCTTTCAGGAGTTGCTAAAATTATGCGTGCAAAGGCTGTGCGTTACAGACCTGCGCATAGATTGTAATACCAGCGCACAAACGCATTTGCGCTCACAATGTTAAGTATAGGATCCTCAAAGTACAGTAAGCTCGCGCAGTGTTCGCGCAGGTTCACCCGCGGTAGATGTATACGCGCCTTTGTTGCGCTGAGATTGTAATACGACGTTCAGCGCAAAGGTTTTAGCCCCTCGCGTTATTGTGTTTTTGCGCGGGCACAAACGTATGTGCGAAGATTCTAATAGGGCCCTTAGTTTTTTGGGGTTTTAGTCGGCTGGTTGGCTCTTTTTGGCGTCTGGTCGGTGCTCTGTTCGATGAACCAATTTGGTGTTTAATCAGTGGTTTTTACGATCGATTTTGGCGGTTTTGCGGATACGTTCGGTGGCTTGTTTTCTGTACTTTGGGGACCCTGTGGTGAATGCTGAATTCACCGCTAATCAGACTAATCGAAGGGCGGGGAACGGGAGAGCACCGAAATATCAGCACCATTTCGGTGATCTCTGAATAACCCTGTTAGTGTAACTCTTTGACGATTGAAGCATTTATGGTGCGAAAACTTTTGCATGTCAAGAAAAGGTAAAAAAAAAAAACAGGACACATAGCATTTCCATAAAAAGATTGATGAGTTAAATATTTATGCAAACATTAAAATTGCAAGTGTATAAGAAACACCAAGTCCATGTTTCATCTTTTTGACAAGAATTTAATTGCTGTATGAAAAGGATTGAACATTAATGCCTTACGCTAGCAGGAATCGTCAGTCTTTGAAACAATGGCCATATAGTATGACTATCATTACGCAGTCAGATGACAGCAACAGCCTTTAATGAAATAAACAAGTGGTTTTCTGTTGCGTTTGGTTTCTCTGCTGGTAATAGTCTCTTATTTATGTCTTATTTGCATAGATAAGATTCAGTTAATTCCTCTAGAAAGCCGGAATATTATTTCGGAATGACATAATAAGTGTTATAGGAAAAGAAAACACTAAATTATATCGCATTTTAAATGCAGTTGGTAGACATTGCATTTTGTAATGAGGGTCAACCAAGGTCAGCCTACAGACGTTTTCTCCTTAATGATGGCGCACTCTTACCACAAAAAAAAGGAAAGAGATACCATTGCAAGTCTAACTCCTGATAACAGCATGCGAGGTGCCTCACCTGCAACCGGACCATCAAACATCTGATTGATTGCTTTGTTTTGCAAATTTCTTTCACCCGATTACTTGTAACGTCCGAACAGATGTATTCAAAACAAAGTGTGACTTCAGAAACCCCGAAAGCTTTCAACTTCCTTTGAAGTGTAAGCTTCCATCAGTCAAAAGAGGAGGCTTGAGGCCATGGTGCTATCAAGAATGCCTATGTATGCTTTCTTGTTTTGTTTGTTTTCTTCTGATCTCATATGTTCCAAATCGTTTAATGTATTAATCAGAAGTATAAGGAAAGTATAATGCCTGTGTGTCCTGCTACACAATATGAAAGACGGCTATTTGTGCCACACACATAACCATACTGTATTTAGGAATTTCAGACATTATTAACCCTTTCGCTGCTGAGGCATTTCACACTCCTGTGCTGAGCGCATTTTTACCGGTTTCGCTCATCATGTTTAAACGTGTTTTGAAGCCACGGTTTATTATATGACCCAGACATATTATATATCGTTCTTTCCAGCAGACTCGGCAGATTCATAATATATCATTATTATATGTGGGTTTGGGTTGAAATCCCTACAAACAGGTTCCCGAATGCCAAAATCCCGACAGCCAGCTTCCCTACACAGACAACTCCCTGACGGCCAACTTCCCTACACAGACAACTCCCTGACGGCCAACTTCCCTACACGGCCAACTTCCCTACACAGAGTGCAGAGTGCCAGAGGGTCAATTTACAGTTATCCAAAATCCCAGCGGCTAACACTAACCCTACTCTATAACCCCCTAAACCTAGCCCTAACCCCCCTAAACCTAGCCCTAACCCTAACCCCCTAAACATAACCCCCTAAACTAGCCCTAACCCTAATTCCCCCTAAACCTAACCCTAATTCCCCCTAAACCTAACCCTAAACCTAGCCCTAACCCCCTAAATCTAACCCTAATCCCCCTTAACCTAACCCCCCCAAGCCTAACCCTAATCCCCCTAACCCCCAAACCTAGCCCTAACCCCCTAAACCTAACCCCCTAAACCTAGCCCTAAACCTAACCCCCCTAAACCTAGCCCTAACCCCATTAAACCTAGGGTTAGGGTGGTAGTATTAGGGTTAGCCGCTGGGATTATGGATGTCTGGAAGTTGGCTGTGTATGGAAGTTGGGATGTCCGGCACTCGTATTGTCTGGAAGTTGGCCGTCGGGATGTTGGCATTAGGGAACCTGGCTGTAGGGATTTTGTCCGGCACCCATTATATGTATACGTCATGTCCTGCCTGTATATTATAACAAAAAATGCAATAAAATTAGAATTTTCAATAAGTTACGTGTAAAGTGTTTTTTTAAAACATTTTAACATGCGAGCGTTTGCGGTTATATTTTCTATGTGTTGCGTTTGTTAAAAAAATTAGAAATGGAGGACTTGTTACATTTTTTGGGGGAAAATTACACGATTTTTAACAAACGCACCCCATACAAAAATTGTTAGTGCAGCATCATTGTTCACATTATAATTGAAATGGGAACAATATTGCTGCATTAACAAAAACAAAACAAAAAAAAACTGTTCATTTTTTTATTTATATATTTTTGTAATTTATTTATTTATTTATTTATTTATTTTTTAATTAACTTTTAACACCGTCATGTTTGACGGTCACCGCCATGCTCTGGCCGATCCAATGATACCAAACATTAACCCCTAGCTGCCACGGATCTGGAGATAGAGGGTACCAATGAACCCCCTATCTCCACCATTGGTGGCAGCTAGGGGTTAACTCCAGAACTGACAAAGCTCGATGACGCCAGTCATCAGGGGGACATCCCGGAAGCTTGGCCGACATCCAAGATCATGATCCGGGCCCCAAGGAGTTAAAGCCAGCCACTATTTGGAAGGGCAGGCTGTGCCCTTCCAAACGGTGCCTGCCTTTAACCGCTGCCCCTGGCCGATCAAGAGGGAGAGAGGTCCAAAGGACCTCCCCCCTCACTTTCAGGCACCTTCCCCGCACTCGTGGGGGGAGGGGCGCCTGAAATAGATGTCATTGCGCTAGCGCGATGACATCTATTGGCCCCGCCGGGGTCCCGGAGTGCCAGGCTGACATCCAAGATGTCAGCCCGCACCGGGGGGCACAGCAATCAGCCGGAATGCCGGCTGATTGCTGCCTCCAGTGCTAGGACGCGCTCAGCGCGGCCATAGCACAGGAGAACCACTTGGCTGGACGCTCTGAGCGGTCCTTAGCAGCCAAGTGGTTAAATTGGGCTAGAAGAAAGTGTAAAAGTGCATGCGCGACTGGCGTATATCACACGTAAATATTACAAGGTGCAATGGAGTGACAGTAATAGGTGACAATAAATAGTGCAATAAATAAAGAATGCACAAATAAAACAACCAAAATTTTTGCTTGACATATCAAACCATACTACAGAGAATTCCATATGGCGCATCCAAGGCGAATAGTGTCTATTGTGTCCGTGTAATTGGCTGTACACCGGCAATACTCCAGTGGAGAAAAAGGTGTTATAAACAAGCCATACAATACTCAAATAAAATAATGAAGCAGTCCTCCTCAAAGTGTGAATGGTTGTTGTCAGATCTCTTGACTTTTCTCAAAGAGCAGAAAACAGAGACCAGAACAAATGGTGCAGATAATCAATAAAAATGGTAGAGCTCCTTCTATTCTCAAAAGGGGGAATTTAATGGATTAAGCCTTAATGGATCCCGGCTTGAGGTTAATGTGCGTCTGGCCAAGTAGAGGATGGCACTACCCTTCTTTTGTCAGTGCAGGGGACTTGAATGAGATAAAGGTACAAGGAGACAGCTGTCACTGGGTAAGATTGTATATTCAGAGTAACACCCACCGATTCTGGTGAAATTGACAGCGAAATACGCTGCCTGTACGAAGGTTGAGAAATCCCCGTAGCGAAACAATAGATTATCCTATTCACAGAACACTGAACAGCAGAGAAATATCAGTGAAATGCCCTGATGTCCGGTGGTTTCATTCGGCAGGTTTAATCAGGCGAATCGCGTAGGTTTCAATGTTTAAAATATTCCCGTTTTTATTCAATATTTATTAAACCATGTATTCTTTTAATGTGCAGCAAAAAGTCTCTTTATTTTTTCTTTAGGATTTTCCTGGCATTTTTTGGGATTATTTCATCCAAAAAAATTCTGATTTTTTTTTTTTTTTTAACCACATGAGCGGGAAGGACGTGCAGGGAGTGTCCTCTTGTTTTACTCCCGTGCACAGAAGACATTCCCCGCACGTCATTGTGCTAAGCCCCCCTCCCGCCGATACTCACCTCTCCGTCTGATCTGACTTCCTTGAAGAGTCTGCCCTGTCCTGTCTTTAACCCCTGAGGTGCCATTCCGTAATACGGCGCCTCTTGGCACCGGATCGCAGAACTTCTCTGGAAAGTGGCTGACATCTTGGATATCATCCAAGCCTCCAGGGATCCCCCCTGCTGTCTGACATCCTCATGCATGGCACGATGATGTCAGTATGAGAATTAACCCCTAGCAGGCAAGGGGTTTCCCTATGGAAACACTATGGTGGAGATAGGGGCGTCATTTGGATCTCCTGATCCGTGGCAGCTAGAGGTTAATGTTTGGTATCATTGGAAAGGCCAGAGCATTAGAAAGGTCAGTTTCTAATGAAACCAAACATGCCATGTTAAATGTAAAAATAAAATTTAAACAAATAAAAATCATAATAAAATATTTTTAAAAAATAAAATCTTTTTTTGTTTTTTATTAATGTAGAACTATTGTTCACATTTCAATTATAATGAAAACAATGATGCTGCACTAACAAATTTTTGGGGTGTTTTAGCTAAAATTACATAATTTCTCAGAAAAATAAAGTAACGAGTTCCCAGTTCTAATTTTTTTAACAAGCGTATCCCATAGAAAATATAACTGCAAACGGTCGAATGATAAATTGAGAAAAAATTACTTTACACAATGTAGATGATTGAAATTTTATTTAAAATTCTAATTTTTTTAAATTTTTTGTTATAGTATTCTGGCAGAGCATGACCTATACATATATTAATGATATATTATGAATTTGTCTGTCGTAATATGTCTGTCGATATATTATGAATTATGAGTCTGTCGTAAAAAAGGAAATATAATTTGTCGTATAATGGGTCGTATAATAAAACGTGACTTCAAATCGCTTTTAAACATGATGAGCACAAACGGCAAAAATTAGCTCAGCACACAGAGGAGAAATGGCTCAGCAGTGAAGGGGTTAAATAGCGTTTTCTTTTTCTGTAACATACCTTTTTATTATCATTCACAGGACCTTATATGTTTATTCCAGACATTTTCATCCAGTAGTTTTTTTGCGACCGTGTTTCAAATTTTTTTGAATTATTCCCCCCCCCCCCCGTTTGTCGGCTTGTTGGCTGTTTCCAGCGGCTGGTCAGTGCTGTGTTTAGCGGATCATCAGCTTTTTCGGTCTGTCAAGTCCGATAATTTCGGCGGTGTTTGCGGCGTTTTTTTAAAAAAAAAAATCTGCTGTTTCGCGGCGACTTATCCCTGCACTTCGGGAACTCTGCTGTGAATGCTGAATTCACCACAGGCCACAGGGTGGGGAATCTGATTCCCAGAAGTCTGGTGAACAAGAGAGCACTGAAAGGTCAGTGGCATTTCGGTGCTCTCTTAATAACCCCTATAGTTACAATATGTCCCCAGTAACCGTTACTATGTACATGAAACGGGCATGGGCAGCCGATTCCACCAATCCCCAGGAGCATCTGATTTAAATTACTTAATCACCAATACATTTCTTCAATTATAAGAAGGATTTTATTACTCACACCCCAAACACATAATATGATTAATATGAATTGCACTTTCAGATTATCTTTGGTTTGGTTCTGCCTTAGTTTCTCCCCATGGGCATCCTGGGAAAAGTCCCTAAGGTAAGTGTATATTATAAAGACGCATGTAGCGCTGTTAAAGATTGTGTTGCTGCATTTGCTCGTTATGGCCACCAGAGGGAGACAGAAGCCATATGGACTATGCTGGACCTAAACGAACTACAATTTCCATCGGGCTTTGCGGCGGATACAGGAAGTGAGTGGGAGAGAGGGGAAGGACGTCAGCAGCCTCGTGCGGAGGAGAGGCAGAGTGAGCCGAGCGGCGAATGGTGGAGGACGCACGTGAGACTGCCAGGGATCGTGACGAGGCCGGAGTGCAGGCGCTGCCTCGCGGGTGCTGGAGATCAAGACGGTGACTTGCAGAGACCCCGAGTAAGTAGACAGCGATGATCCATTAGGAGTGCAGGTGGGAGGCCCTAGTTTCTCATTGTGGAGATTGGACAAGCAAGGGAGCGGATCACTGGCCAGTTGAATACTGTACCCGGGTACTCGAGACAATACACATTTGAAACATTGCATTCACGGGATTTACACTCCAGAACTGAAGGGGTTAACCTTTTTTTTTTTGCCGCCTCGAGTTTTCCCGCATTACGAAATCCTGTCGTTCAAATACCGTATCTACATTATATATGCTTCTTTATTGGGATCAGTAAAGAATATAATCTATAAAATTCCACAACAGTGCTGGTGTATATTTATTCCCCAACACGGTGAGACTAACCCGAGGTTAATTCAGCGGCTCCTCCGGGAGTGAGCGCTACACGCATAAAAAGTGCGGCTTACAAGTGAGGCAAAGGTATTGGAAATATTAAACCAAAACCACAGAAAATATTAAAAACCAAAATAAAGAATCCTCAGCAGCGACAGAGAGCCGGGTCCAGGGGACGGGATCCAAAGACCTTTATCAATCTTATAAGTCATATCCACATTAATTCTATAGTAAAAAGCAGAGACCTCTCATAGGGCAGCAACATCAGTACACAAAATCCTTATTAACGGTCTCAAAGGACCTTACTTACAGTTTTTTTAGCCCTCTTATAGCACATTTGCTGTTGCCACTGGCGTTTATGGTAATGCCCGACCTTCAGAAGGAGCATCCTCTGCTTCTCTGTCCTTCTAGAGACAGGCTGGTGTGATGTAGTATCCTCCTTTTCATTAGCTGGTGAGTGGTTTAAAGGAGGAGATAAAGCCACCTGGCAGGGTGGAGTAGAGGCAACATCACTGCGCTATAACTGTGGAGAGAGACTGTGGAGACACAGGTTCGATCCTGGCAAGAGCCCCTCTCCAGTAAGTGTTCTTGGGCAAGACACCTAACGGTACATACTCACCACCCGGGACATACTTGAAAACAAGAGAAATCTCAATGTATCCTTCCTAGTAAAATCCTTTCTAAAAAAAAATAATCTTATTTATTAAAATATAAAACCAAAATCCAGTAAAATGACACAAATTACAAATATATATAAAATATGTTGCCCCCTGGCATCTTTTTGGAGTCCGTGCATGCGCTGTGCAAATTTCAGACGTTATCTTGGTATTCCTGCTTGCATTGTATGGGTTTTCGCCGCGCCAACATCTCTTCCTAGCCGATTAGTAACCAGCAGCCGGGAAATTCAAATTCCCTGGTTGCTGGCGATGTTGGATGGGGTGGAGGAAAATCCTTCACTTCACCCAGCTTTTTCCCAAAAATGGGGGGCTATGAGGGGAGAGAAGGGGGCACTCCTCATATCCTGACTATTTTAAAAATATAATGTGGTCAGCATGTGCTGTATGCGGAGGACGTTCTCCACACGTCTTCCACTCGGCTGGGGGCGCAGAGAAATACTTCCCTCTCTGGTCCCAGTCCCACTGCGTTCTGACTTCCTAGAAGTCAGACGCCGCTTTTGTAGTCCCTCCCGCCGTAATGACATCATTGCGTTGGACGCGATGATGTTATTTCCAAGTGACCCCCGGCAAAAGCTGGGAGATCGCCTGAAGGGAGGGGGGGTCCTTTCGGATCCCTCTCCCTCCTGATCGGGAGGGTCTAAGAACAAAAGCCAGGCACCACTTTGAAGGGTGGCCTAGATCCGATGGGGGCCGCCATCTTGGATGGCGGCTCCACCTCCGGGTCCCCCCTCAGCAACAGACGTCATCGCGCATGGCACAATGTCATCAGTTAGCCGGGGAACCCCTAGCTGCCTGGGGATTTCCTTTGAACCCCCATATCTCCCAAACGGTGGCAGCTGGACTGAGCATGGCCTTTTTAATGATACCAAACATGACCATGTTTGAATTAAAGAAAATAAAAAATAAATAAATAATACACGGAAAAAAAAACACACTTTTATTTTTTGTTTTTTATTAATGCAACAATATTGTTCACATTTCAATTTCATTTCAAACATAGAAAAATGTCGGCAGATAAGAACCTTTCGGCCCATCTAGTCTGCCCAATTACATGGATACTTTACCTGGATTTATCTTTTGTTTAGGATAGCCTTATGCCTATCCCATGCCTGCTTAAATTCAATTACTGTTTTGGCCTCTACCACTTCAACTGGAAGGCTGTTCCATGTATCCACCACCCTCTCAGTAAAATAATGCTTCCTGATGTTACTTTAAACCTTTGCCCCTCTAATCTAAGACTATGTCCTCTTGTTTTGCTACTTTGTTTCCTTTTAAATATACTCCCTTCCTCTACCTTGTGGATTATTTAAATGTTTCTATCATATCTCCTCTGTCTCGTCTTTTTTCCAAGCTGTACATGTTAAGATCATTAAGCCTTTCCTGGTAACCTTTCTCCTTCAAGCCGTACACCATTTTAGTAGCCCTTCTCTGAACTCTCTCTAAGATGTCTATATCCTTCTGGAGATACGGTCTCCAGTACTGCACACAGTACTCCAAGTGAGGTCTCACCAGTGCTCTGTACAGTGGCATGAACACTTCCCTTTTCCTACTGCTAATACCTCTCCCTACACAACCAAGCATTCTGCTAGCATTTCCTGCTGCTCTATTACATTGACTACTTACCTTTAGATCCTCTGAAATAATAACCCCTAAATCCCTTTCCTCAGATGTTGCGGTTAGGACTGTATCAAATATTCTATATTCAGCCCTTGGGTTTTTACGTCCCAGGTGCATTATCTTGCACTTATCCACATTAAAACTCAATTGCCACAGCTCCCACCATTTTTTTAGTTTACCTATATCATTTGTCATTTGGCTGATCCCTCCAGGAACGTCAACCCTGTTGCAAATCTTTGTGTCATCAGCAAAAAGACATACTTTTCCATTAATACCTTCTGCAATATCACTAATAAAAATATTAAAGAGAATGGGTCCAAGTACTGACTCCCGAGGTACCCCACTGGTAACAAGACATTGCGCCGAATAAACTCCATTTACCACAACCCTCTGTTGCCTGTCACCCAGCCACTGCCTAATCCATTCAACAATATTGGAATCCAAGCTCAAAGATTGCAATTTATTGATAAGCCTTCTATGCGGAACAGTATCAAAAGCCTTACTGAAATCTAAATAAGCAATGTCTACTGCGCCACCTATGTCTATTATTTTTGTTACCCAATCAAAAAAATCAATAAGATAAGTTTGGCATGATCTCCCTGAGATAAACCCATGTTGTTTCTGATCCTGTAATCTATGTGTTTTTAGATGTTCAACAATCCTTTCCTTTAACATGGTTTCCATTAATTTCCCCACTACTGACGTAAGACTAACTGGCCTATAGTTCCCCGATTCCTCCCTACTACCCTTCTTGTAAATGGGCACAACATTTGCTAATTTCCAGTCTTCTGGGACGACTCCCGTTAACAGATTTATTTAACCAATCCTTGTTAACGGTTTTGCTATTACAGCACTGAGCTCTTTTAATAATTTAGGGTGGATCCCATCAGGCTCCATTGATTTATTTGTCTTTACTTTAGACAGCTGCTGTAGAACCTCCTCCTCTGTAAACTCATATGTAAATGTCTCGTTAGTGTTTCCTCCTAACTGAGGTCCCTTTACTTCCTTTTCTTCTGCAAAGACTGAACAAAAATATTCATTGAGGCAGTCAGCGAGACTTTTATCCTCTTCTACATACCGTCCTTCCTTTGTTTTTAATCTAACTAATCCTTGTTTTACTTTTCTTTTCTCATTTATGTATCTAAAAAATGTTTTGTCCCCCTTTTTTACTGACTGAGCTATTTTCTCTTCTGCGTGTGCTTTGGAAGCTCTTATAAATTGCTTTGCCTCTTTCTGCCTAATTTTATAGGTTTGCCTATCTTCTTCACTCTGAGTTTTTTTATAATTATTGAATGCTATCTTTTTGTTCTTCACTATTTTGGCCACTTCTGCAGAGTACCACAGTGGTTTCTTCCCTTTTTTGTTTTTGTTAACAAGCCGAATGCAATTGCCTGTGGCCTTCAGTAATGCTTCCTTTAAATAATCCCATTTCTCCTGGACTCCCTTTAAACTCCTCCAGTCTGATAATGACTCATTCACACAAAATCTCATTTTAGAAAAATATGTTTTTTTAAAGACTAAAACTTTTGTTTTTGTGTGGTGCGGCTCCATCCCTGTTCCTATATTAAACCACACTGACAGAAGATCACTAGATCCCAAATTTTCACCTACAACAACATCTGATAACAAACCTCCATTTGTGAGTATTAAATCCAATATGGCCTCTTTACTTTTCTATATGAAGAGTACCCGGTATTGTTATGTCCCAGTTATTTTTCTCACTAAACCGTGTCTCAGTAACCGCCACTAAATCTACTTTTTCAGCAGCCATCATTGCCTCCAGTTCATTGATTTTATTGACTAAACTGCAAGCATTTATAGACACGACTCTGAGCTTGTCATTTTTTACACCGCATGTTGCTTGCACCCTCCGATTTAGTTTTGGGGGACAATCGGGCAGATTGTTTTTTACCCTTTTGCCCTTTTGTGAACAATGATGCTGCACTAATGATTGTTTTTTCTATGGGGTGCGTTTGCTAAAAAATCATGTAATTCCCCCAAAAATAATGGAAAGAGTCCCAATTCCTAATTTTTTTAACAAGCGCACCCCATAGAAAATATAACCGCAAACACTCGTGTGATGAAATGTGAAAAAAACACTTTACACCCTGTAGATGATTAAAAATTCTAATTTTATTACATTTTTGTTATAATATACAGGCATAACATGACGTATACATTTAAAAATGATATATTATTAACCACTTGAATGCTAAGGACGCGCTCAGCGCGTCCTCAGCATTCCCCCTGGTATGCGGAGGACGCGCTGAGCGCGTCCTCGCATTGGGGTCAGCGTTCGGCCGGGTTCCGGCCGATCGCTGGCCCTCCGGTGCGGGCTGACATCCTGGATGTCAGCCCGGCATCCGGAGCAGTGGCCGCCATTATTATGTGTCATCGCGCCCCCGCGATGACACATAATTCAGGCGCCCCCCCCGCATGTGCGGAGGAGGCGCCTGAAAGGGAGGGGGGGGAGGTCCTTCGGACCTCTCTCCCTCCCGATCGGCGGCTCACAGGGGCTTAACCCAGGCATCATTTGGAAGGGCACAGCCTGCCCTTCCAAATGATGCCTGGCATTAACCCCTGGGGAGCTGGATCGCAAATCGGCGCTGAAAAGCGCCGATTTGCGATCCTTCCCGGGAGCTGGCCGACATCTTGGATGTCGGCCAAGCTTCCGGAACTCCCCCAGAGGACTGGCGTCATCGTGCGCAGCACGATGACGCCAGTCCTAGCATTAACCCCTAACTGCCACGAAGTGTGGAGATAGGGAGTTCCAATGAACTCCCTATCTCCCGATCCGTGGCAGTTAGGGGTTAAATTTTGATATCGTTGGATCGGCCAGAGCATGGCCGTTCCAACGATACCAAACATGAAAGTAAAAAAAATTAAAAAAAAAAAAAAAAAGAAAAATAAAAATAAAAAAAAATTAAAAAAAAAAAAATAATAAAAAAAAATAAACACTTTTTTTTTTTTTTTTTGTTTTTGTTAATGCAGCAATATTGTTCCCATTTCAATTATAATGTGAACAATGATGCTGCATTAACGATTTTTGTATGCGGTGCGTTTGTTAAAAATGGTGTCATTTTCCCCAAAACAAAAAGGTAACGAGACCCCATCTCTAATTTTTTTAACAAGCGCACCCCATACAAAATATAACCGCAATTGCTCGCATGTTAAAATGTGGAAAAAACCACTTTACACGCTGTAAATTATTGAAAATACATATTTTATTGCATTTTTTGTTATAATATACAAACATGACATAACGTATACATATAATAATGACATATTATGAATCTACCGAGTCTGACGGAAAGAACGATATATAATATGTCGATGTCATATACTAAAATAAGCCTTCAAAACACGTTTAAACATGATGCGCAAAACAGGTAAAAAATGACCTCAGCACAGGGGCGGGAAAAGCCTCAGCAGCGAAAGGGTTAATCTGCCGAGTCTGCCGGAAAGAACGATATATAATATGTCTGGGTCATTTAATAAAATGTGGCTTCAAATCGCATTTAAACATGATGAGCAAAAGCGGTAAAAATAAGCTCAGCACACAGCGGTAAAATGGCTCAGCAGTGAAGGGGTTAATGGATGTACCCAGATCTTCAAAAAAATAAATACTTTCCTTTTTTCCATTTGAACAGTAAGGGCAACAGATATTTAATGGATTCCATACTTCAGGATTCGATAGCTCAGCAGTAGATGATATTTTAATATATGCAAGCTCATTATAAATTTGGAGACCAAAAGGTCACACTAACAGTAGAAAGACATATTGACGTGCACGGTGGGGAAAAAAAGTTTCTGGAGGTAGTTGTTCATTACTGTAAAACCAGTGATGGAAGTAGTATCTGAGTCATGCGGTCATCTCCACTTAATAACTTCTTTCTTTAATTCCACACTCTGTTAATTAAATAGTCATTCAGCTGTTAAAAGAGAATTACTGCCTGAACAGCTGAAAGGTCAAAGAGAAATGCTACCACGATGTAAAAAATATAGATGCATATCATTTATGGAGTCTGGGCTTTTTTCCATAGCAAAATAATGTATTTGAAATAAAAGATCATGTGTTATATGAAGCCGTGTTGAATAAGTGAAGAGCTACACTTGCAAACGACATATGTAGAAAGATTGAATACCATATATTTGGACTTAAATATTCTTTATATGGACTTATATATATTTCATCAACAGACTGACAGTACACATGAGAATTGTATTCTGTACATTTTATTGTAATTGCCCTATAACCCCTTCACCACCACGGTCGAGTTAACTTAATCTTCAAAAGCACTGTCAGGTGCCTGTGGTTGAGTTAACTCTATCTGGATGTGAAAATAGAATAAAAACTCACAAAAATAAACGATGATGAAAAAATGAAATATGAAAAAACAGTAATAACAAATGAAAAATAAAAAATTTTCATTAATTTTTAATTACATTTTTTTATTTATTAATTATTTATTATTATTATTTTTACATCTTCCAATGATTTGTGTGTAGGAAATCATCCTGTTATAAAACAAGAATAAACAACGACATTACAATATTTTCAGAAAAGTTTTAATATATCTATTAGAAAATAATCCAAAATTGCCAACCCAAAAAAGCAAAGTAATTATTAAAGTATGAATGGTCGATTGTAAAAAGTAAAGATAGATTAACATATCAATGACAATTTTTGAATCAATATTGATTGATGAAGATCAAGAAGAAGATTAAATCCGAATTGATTTATACGTACAATTCCTGAAATTAACTAGTAAATCATAAATGCTAATACATGTCAATACGGAAGCTAATTATGCTAAGCAGCTAATACTAATTTAGACAATCAAACATGGCGTTCTACGTAAACAAGCAATGATCTAGTCATTGTACGAAAGTAACATTTAAGAGTAACCTTCATATGTCACTATGAGTTCAAAATCCTACATTAATAAGAAAATATCACATGCTCCTTCCGATAAGTAAATTTCTATTATTCTTCCTAGGAAGTTCTCTTTTTCAGAGAACACTCGAAATGTCACCCGTTTGCCACACTTCAGCGAGTTTGATTCGCCGACCCTGCGGTGAATTCAGCATTCATTGCAGGGTCCCCGAAGTACAGCCAATCGACCCGCCAAACGCATCCAAAAATCTGCCGGATCGAATAGGAAAATCGCTGCAAATATCGCTGGATGAATTGAAAAACTGCCGAATCGTTTAAAAAAACTGCCGAATGCATCCGACGATCAGCCGTAAAACCACCAAATCAATTTGAAAAAAGCCGATGAACCACTGAACAGACCGCTGACCAGCCGCTGGAAAAAGCCAACAAGCTGTCGAACAAGGGAAACCACGCCGGAACTTTCAAAAGGCGTTTAAAAAAAAAAATACTGCGTGAAAAGGTCTGGAAATAATATACGAGGTCTTATGAATAATAAAAAAAAGGTCTGTTACAGAAAAAAAACACCATTTTAAACACAAAATCAGGAAACAAATTGCGCCCAAAAAATTCCAAAAAATGCCTAAAAAATAAATAAAGATCCTATTTTCTGCAAATGAAAAGAATAAACAGTTGAATGAATATTTAATAAAAATGGGGAATATTTTTACATTGAAACCTATGGGATTCGCCTGATTAAACTTGTCAAATGAAACCACTGAAAATCAGAGCATTTCACGGTGCTGTTTGGTGTTCTCTGAATAGATTAACCATTACTTCTTTATGGGCATTTCACTGCCACCGAAGTTCACCGTATTTCGCTAGCAATTTGCCAATATTTGGCAAACTGACAGCTTTTTGAATAGTCGAATGGCCACGAATTTACACTGTACGAGGAAATTCACTGTTCAGAGCAATTTCGGGCCCAGTTCCATGCTGCTTGAATAACCCTGCTAGAGAAGATTTTCAGAGTTGGCTGACCTCATTTTCCCTAGATGAACTACAAATATTTATGTATGACACTAGAAAAATATGTGAAAGCATGTGAAATGTCCCGCGAACAGGAAAAAACCAACACAATCCTAGCTCGAATTAACCTGTTTATACCCAATTGTCCATAACTTGGTTAAAATGTGTCAACGAAAATAAAGTCACTAATGTTATGTCATTATGGTCTGTTACATGTTTGAGACACATTGTATACATTCAGCTATTCATAGAATGCAAAACATTTGTTAATCATTTATCTCTCTTAGGTTTAGGAAATTCTACCAAGAGAATTGGTTCTATAATTGGGCAAAATAGGCGACCGCCTAAGGCCTCACTCCACTAGGGGCCTCTTATGATAGATCTTATGCGGAATGTCAAGTTGCAAAAGCCACTTAGATGCATGCTCAGATTTCCAGGAAATATATACATTCTTACATTCTCATGATCCCATCTACCAAGAGGATATGAGGTTCCTTGATTAATTTAAATTTCTCGGGTTAAATTCTGCTTTTTTTTGTATAAAGCAAGAGCGACCTCATCTTTGAGTGTTGCCTAAGGCCTCAAAAACTCTAGGGTCTGTCTCTGCCTACTAACAATATTGGGATATATATATTCATGGATATTTTATTTTAGTATCTGCTTAACATACCATAATATGAATTCCCATATGAATATTTATTTATAAAGTATTTTACCAGGAAGGATACATTGAGATTTCTCTAATTTTCAAGTATGTTCTGGGTATATGTCCTAACTTTCTTAATATGTCCTTAATGTCGCTTCACTACAAATAATGTGGATTTTTAATTATTAACATGCAAGATAAACAGTCATTTTTAATTGCAGGAGCCCACGGTAGCATATCTGAAACTATAAAACTATAAAGAGTAAAGTACCTCCATATCTTCACAACACATATTGATATCTCAGTTTATTCAGCTTAAAAACGCACACCGTATGGGTTTATAAAAATCAGCCTCGGGATATTGCAATAAGCTTATAAAGTCATACAGCACCACTTGATACACAAATCTTCAGGGAATGAACCATGTTCAAAGAAAAAAATGGTGCACGAGTCTTTAAAATTGTCCTTATAAACACCCTGAAACAATCACACATTGCAGTGCCTTGTGGCAATGACACTGTAAAATTCAAGTGAATAATAAAATATGTAAATATTTGATTAAATTGGTTTAGCGTTGTAATTAAAAATGTCCTCCAATAAAAAAAGCAAAGGTACAAGTGTAAACTGCTCCATGCAAAACGTGATAATAAATTGAATTGTGTAAGTGGTGCATAGTTGTCGATTGCTAATTGGTCTCTGTTTTACATGTTGTTAACCCTTTTGCTACAAAGTGCTTCTTGTTGACAAAACACGGAAGCTGTAGTTAACACTTAAATGTAGGCCAAAATAGCAATTTTGCATAAACATTGTCAATCTGATAAAGTTCTAAGTTTAAAATAATGCAAATCTGCTAATTTTAAATTTTTTCATGCTTTAGTTTATCCTTTACAGGTAGATGCATTATCAGCATACAGGCAGAAATGGCCTTTGTGTGAAATACAGTAGGCATGATAAAGATAGACAATAAGGCAAACTCAGTCATCACGTCCGTGTCGTCGCACAGTTTAATGTCCGTCATAGCTTTGATTTGTGATCAATAGAGACCAACACACGAAGTACGTGAGCACCGAAGTGCGCATGCACCACGCAGGTGGCAACGGACGCCATTTAGGCCTCGAGGTAAAAGCTCTACGACGGACGCCCAGAGTGCGCCGCATCCGCATAGCGGCCTGTGTGCGTGATGACGCGACGTCAGACGCAGCACATTTGCGACGTGCATCACGTTGACACTCAGAAGTTCTTTTTGGTCTGGCTGACTGTAACTGTCATTTAATTTATTTTGTTTCCCATATTTCCCTTTTTTTTCTACATCTGTAAAAAAAAAACAACCGTGTTGTGCCTACAGTATCTCCCGTCAGTACGTTTGTCCATTATGCACGCACGCAGACTGCGTTCGTCTGACATTAGCCTAAATGGTGAGATCTCCTGCTTATGGGGATTTGTTGTCGATTAGTTGGCCGATTATGTTTATACAAAGATGTTTTCACTAAGCAAATTGCTTACAGAAAAGGGAGCGCAAGGGTTGATTTTTTTTAAATAATGCTCCTTTTAAGCAAAAAATTTTTTATCAGATAAATCGATTAATCAAAAAAATAATTAAAACCATGCATTAAAGCACAAATTGCTTATGCACCAACAAACTGGGTGACAGGTAGCTTTACTAGGAATAGTCCTTCTTGCCAGGGGCGTAACTACCAGGGGTGCAGAGATTGCCACTGCAACCGGGTCCCTGAGTTCGGGGGGAAGCCACAAACCGCCAGCAGCCACGCAAAATATCAAGGATACCCCTGATGGAGCAACTGCCCCAGCCGACACTCTTCCAAGCTGCATAATGATTACAATAGCTTCAGCAAAGTAGAGCATATACATTTTCACATGGTACCACGTCAAGGCTTGTACCAAGAACGAGGCATGATACATGTTGAGATCAGAGGATATTGTGTATTTTTGTTTTTTATTTACTGGCGGCTCATTCTAATCAGTTTCTATCAACGTGACTGACATTAGCCAAATTACTTTCTCTACATCTATCAAGGAGGTGCCGTGGACAATGACATCTAGAGTTCAGCAGGTCATCTAATTTCTGTTGTGAAATCTGGACCGAGCATTGTATCTTTAATGGAAATGCAATAAGAAAAGTGTTAGTAGAAGATTAACTTCAAAAGAAGACGATAACAACTGGAAACATATGAACAAAAAATTCAAAAGAAAATAAGCAGCGATAATCTAAATCCCACATAGACACGTGAAAATCTATTAAAAAATAAAAGCTATAAAACCCAAACTTCTATTAATATTACTAAATTTAATTTACTTCAAAAAACTGCAAAGAATTCAGTTAAATATTCAATGGTTTCTTAATTACTAAGATTGCTAAACGATATTAATACGATCGTCAGAGGCTGCTGTATTTCTCGTGCAGAGGAGGCTTCCTTGCCATTTTTAGCTTTGGCCGCCCTTTCTGGGTGATAGAAGAAATGATTTGATATGGAATAGTCTTCACTGTAATGGCACCATCGAGATAAAACCTTGTAAGACTTGAGTAAAAACCCACTGAAGGGCAGGCCACTAGTGCTGATGCCCATTCTCCCTGCTCTCATTACACAAGTGCTCACTATAAGTCTACAGGGTAATCCAGACGTAGACCCCTTGCTTGAGATAACTAGATGGGTGTCAGCTATACCCTCCTGATGAGGCCAAACAAGACTAACATGATCATTGGGGTTGCTGCATGTCATTTGCAGGGAGGACTTCCTTGGTATTTCTGTACTGGCCACCCTTTCTGGTTGATAACAGTCTGATTTGCATATTGAGTTGTTTTCTCTGTAATTTCACCTTATGAGAACAGAGCGGCACTCACGGTAGAGCAGGCCACTAGTGCTGCTGCCCATTCTCAGTTCTCTCATAATCCTTGTTTTTTCTCAATATTAATAGTTTGCTTTTCTTAATAAATTGCAACAATAACTTAAAATCAAATATCACTTCCAGCATATTTTTTTTCTTTCGAGAAAGGGTTTTACCAGGAAGGATACATTGAGCTTTCTCTTGTTTTCAAGTATGTCCTGGGTGGTGAGTATGTACCGTTAGGTGTCTTGCCCAAGGACACTTACTGGAGAAGTGCTCACTGGGATCGAACCCATGACTCCACAGTCTCTCTCCACACAGAGCAGTGATGTTACCTCTACTCCACCCAGCCAGCCTGATATCTTCAAGGGCAATTCGAAGCGAACTTAACAAGTCTGGAAAAACATGTAAAGAACTGTAAAACTGGAATCCCTGATTAAAATGATTTATTGAATTGACAATTTTCAGCACTGTGATAAACTGGCGTGCCGGCGCACTGTTACATCCAGTTGTAATGTAAATTTGTGTGCATAAAACAAAACCGTATGCCTGCACAAATGACTTAATTCATGCAGTTTATTCTGAAAACTGAGTATTAAAGAAATTTGTATCTTTGTTATTGAGACTAAAAGATCTCATAGCCTCTTTGTATATTATTTTCTGCAAAATAAATCATCTACTATAGATACTCGAGTATAGCGTGGCCCGAATATAACGCAATGGATAGAGATTTATTATGGAACCTATAAAATACTCAAGACTCGAATATAACGCAGGGAGCAAAATTATAAAAGTATACTGTACTGATAACAATTAAAATCCTTCGAGGTTCTCTTAACACAGTCAGGCTCCCCCTCAAGCCAGAGTGCTCTGCTCTAGAATGATTGTAGTTGTTACTAAGTATGAAGCCGTTGGCCACCCGTCTTCTTACTTTCGATAAGATGGCCAGCGGAGCGAGATGACCAACGCAGTGAATCATTCACCAATAGCCAGCATGCCCGGAGGTGTCGTTTTCTGACCTCTGGCTACAGCAGGCAGGCTCATCCACCGCCGATAGTCAGCCTTCCCCCAAACGAGCTCCTGATGTCACTGCAGAGGCGCTGCATGATTCTCCTTACATTCCAAATGTGAGGAGAATCACACAACGTGACTGCAGTGACGTCAGGATGGAGCAACAACAGGGTGGGGCTGACTATTGGCGGACAACGCAGTGGAAAACCCTGCCTGCTAGAGCAGGAGGTCAGAAAACTACACCTCCTAGCGTGCTGCAAGGAGCGTGGGTGCGTTGAATGATTGGCTTAAACCGAGCGTGTCCTCTGGCTGTGATAGATCTCACCTCTCCCGGGAGTTCCTGAAGTGTTAGTGGGAGTCAGGGAGCTTGCATTCACTTCAGAGAGACTACCGGAACTTCCGGGAGACTTGGGATCCCTGAGCAAATCAAGTGTTTTTTTTAACATGCTTGCAGATGCCTCGAATATAACGCATCCCCTCCAAATTTTAAGGTAAATTTTTGCCACCAAAACCTAGCGGTATACTCGAGTATCTATGCCACCAAAACCTAGTGGTATACTCGAGTATCTATGCCACCAAAACCTAGTGGTATACTCGAGTATCTATGCCACCAAAACCTAGCGGTATACTCGAGTATCTATGCCACCAAAACCTAGTGGTATACTCGAGTATCTATGCCACCAAAACCTAGCGGTATACTCGAGTTGTATTAATTGCACCTCCAGGCTTATCCATGGTAACGTTAGAATGTCTTACTTTTTCCTCTCCTGTATGTTGAAGTAGACAGTTATGACGCCTCAATTTCCCAATTTAAAGATCGCCAGCCCTCCAGGCCTATTCTATTATCATACAAATTAATAAAGAATAGTTCTTTGTTAGATACAAAAGCAAAATCCCTGCAGGCTAGTACTACTTGTGAGCCAGTATTAATTCTTGGATACTGTCTTTAGCCAACTGTAACCTGTTACCGTTGTGGGGCCTACTAGGCCGTCCCCATGACAGATGGGCCTCGATGTCGTGGGACGGCATAGTACGTCCCACTGACTTCAATGGGCTTCCTTCGCCTCGCCCACGCTGCCTCATTGGCTGCTGCGGTATGGCCTGAACTTTATACCAGTGTGCACGGCCATCAAGTCTCGTGGTAAGTGCGCCAGATCCACTGTGTCTTTGTTCCATACTCTATACCTGTTTTGCCCACATTAAGGATGGGCTGTTTATAAATGGGGCCTTCTATTGATATTCATTCTTTAATCCTGCTACACCCTTATATACTTTGTTCCCATGATACAACTGCAACGATATTAATTATGAAGTAGCATTTGACATAACTGAAAGTCCTGCAAATACATGGGCCTTGAAAGAGACCTGCGTGACATGTAATAAAAAATGTCAGCATCACCGTTAACCTTAAACCCCTGACTGTCCATCGTCCGTGTGGAGATATAATTGCATTCTGTGAGTTTTACTTGCAAATAGTTCGAAATTCAGCCATGAATTAAATGGCACACATTTTACTGACTTAGCAGCTGATTTAATACCTTGAACCTTGGTCTTTTCTGGGTCATGTATAACAAATGATCCCTGATGGAGCCATTTTCCAATTTCAGGAAAGCAGATGGTGCTTCAGAGTACACATCGCTGAGATGTGTTTCCGCCATGAATTAAAATTAATTAGATATATATATATATTGCATAAACTTTATCTCTGCTACAAAGCCACAGTGTGGCATAGCATTGATTTTAGGGTTCTGTGTAATAACAGACCCAGGATGCAGAAAAGTGAGACAGATGTCATTTGCATATCCTACCCAGAATTCCTTGCTGCACAAGGGAAGTGTAGCACAGGAGCTTAGGGATGCAATTCTTTGGCTTCTGCAATAATAAACAAACTAATTATAGCGTGGAGGCTTTTTATCTCGATTTTTGTCCTCCACAACCTTTGTAAGTATATATACATATAAATATATATATATATACATACATATGTAGTGGTTTGATAAAATATTCCTTTTAAAAAAAATGCATGTTTACTGACAGCTTAGTACTATATATTGACAACTTGCACAATGGTCTTACATTTTGTATGCACCCATTGTACCGTGCTACAGAACTTGTTAGCACTTTATAAAACTTGTAACCGTAACTGTATGTAGCCTGAGTATTCACAAATTAGTATCATTTTATTGATTTAAGGGGTTAATCACAGAGTCGATCTGTCCCTGAAATTGCACCGAGCAGTGAATTTCCCCATACGGTGCAATTTTGTGGTCATTCAGCTATTCAAAAAGTTGCCAATTTGCCAAATATTTGTGAATTGCCAGCGAAATACAGTGCTGTTCGGCAGCAGTGAAATCCCCATAGAGAAGTAATGATTAATCTATTCAGAGACACTGAACAGCAGTGAAATGTGAGTGAAATGCCCTAATGTTCGGTGGTTTCATTCGTCAGGTTTGTTTGGGTGAATCCCATAGGTTTCAATGTTATAAATATTCCTGTTTTTATTTAATATCTATTAAACCATTTATTCTTTAAATTTGCAGCAAAAAGGATTTTTTTAGGCATTTTTCCGGTTTTTTTTTTAAATAAATTTTTGTTTCTATAATGGACTTTTTTATTATTATTCATAGGATCTTATAGTAAATTCAGGCATTTTCGTCCAGTAGATATTTTGCAAACAGCTTCTCAAAGTTGCAGTGTTTTTGGTTTTTTTTCACCCCGCTCGTCGGCTTGTTAGCTTTTTCCGGCGGCTGGTCGGTGTAGTGTTCGGTGGATCGTAGGCTTTTTTTTACGCTTATGGTGTGTGTTCGGTGGATTGTAAGGTGCCTTCGGCGGGTTATCAGTGTTTTATCGGATTGGATCAAATGTTTTCCGTCAGATTTGCGGCAGCTTATCAGGTCAGACCTGATAATTTCTGCGGCTTTTCTTTTTGATTCGGCAGTTGTTTGGCAGCTTTTCCCTGCACTTTGGGGACCCTGCGGTGAATGCTGAATTTACCGCTGGGTCGGACAATTTGATTCCCTGAAGTGCACAGAACGAAAGAGCATCGGTGCTTTTTGAATAACCCTGTTACTACCATTTTGTTGGATTCTTGTAGGTACTCCTTCTAAAGAACTAAATATTTTGATTCTGTTACAGACCAGTTATGCATTAGTTAAATATATAAACGTGTTAAAAAAAATATTTATGCGCATGAAAAATATAAATATTTTGGGAATCTTTTTAGGAATTGAGACAATATACCATAATTTCTGTCAATATAAAAACAGTTTTCTGCTTTTCTAAATGAAATGTGGTTTTAGTAAATAGCACTTTTTTGACTCTTTCACTACCAAGATGAAGTATATGCAATCTTCAAAATACCTGCTGGTGTCCCTGAAATCATGTATACTTGATTTGGTCTAATTCTGGGGCAACGGAAAAGAATTTTGTTTATTACAAATGGAATTCATTTTTGAATGGGTTCTAGAATGCACCCCAAAACATTTTAGCGGTTTGGGCAATAAAGCCAAGCTGCTAAAACAGTTTGAACAGCTGTACCTAAAACACAGAACCCAAGCTGATTCAGCACAGAGCCACAACTGCAGTACCAGCCTGTGGCCAGCAGGTGGCAACGTCTGCTTGTGAAATAGGACTACTACAGTAAAAATCTATTGTGAATATTCCCAATGATTTTTTTATGTATAATTAAATAAAAAGTGATTTTCCAAAAAAACTGCTTGCTCCTGACATTGTTTTTTTTTTGGGAAATCAACTGGTAATGAAGGAGTTAAGTCGATCAAAGGTTCATTTTGCGACCACGCTCTAATTAGAACCAAGGCCACGTCCCCTTCCTCTGATACATGCTAGTTCATGTCAGTTGGCTACAGTGAGGCACCTTGATGATTTATGGTACTCCAGATCAACGTGTGACCGCTAGAGGGGCCTTCATAGACCAATGTATTTTGCTTTTGCAGAAAAATTAAGTTGTTTTTCCCAATCCCTGTATACTCTTTTAAAATGTATGCAGCGGAAGATTGCATTGCTCACTATTATTTCTGATACTGCCACATGTGTCACATCGAACCTCTGATAATTATAACATATTTCACCATTTCATAGCAACTACACAGTAATAGTACAAATCAAACACATACCGGTTTGCAAAAATGTCAGCTACTTATTAATAGATGGAATATGACGGGAATGTCAGCACAGGTTGTTTGTAAAAGTCAATGTTCTAATTAGCTGTTTGTTAGAAGAATGTAGAATAAAATCCGTACCCTGAATAACATGTACATGTACGCAAGTAAATATAGTTTGTATATATAGCGAAATTCACTACAAATTTTTTAACGGCATTACAGACGTTTAAAAGTGCACTTTATTAAACATTGTAGATTCATTTGTTAAATTCAATTTTTTCAGGGGCTGCGCCTCTGTCATGCTCCATGAGGGGGCAGGAGTAGTCAATGTTCAGCTGGTAAGATACCAATATGCAGTCACATCGAAGGCAGACGAAGATCAAATAAATTAGGAACTCCAGTGTAAAGTTAAAAGCTCCATTGATGAAGTCCTGCGAGCAAAAAATATGGAAAATTAAGGCCCGTGTCAGAGGAACGCAGTGATCACGTCCGTGTTGCCGCGCAGTTTAACGTCCGTGTTGCCGCACAGTTTAACGTCCGTCGTAGCATAGAATCATGATCAATAGAGACCCACACACAAAGTACGTCCGCACTGAACTGCGCACGCACAACGCACGTGGCAAACGGATGCAATTTAGACAAGCACGTAAAACCGCTAGAACGGACGTGCAGAGTGCACCACGTCCGCGTAGCGTTCTGTGTGAGTGATGAGGAGATCTCAGACGCAGCGCATTTGCGACATCCAGCACCTTGACGCATACAATGGCTTTTCATATCATGTATCAATTATTCGCATTTTTCATATTAATTTTGTTTCTCATAGTTCCTTTTTTTTCTACGTCCGTCAAGAACAACGGATTGTGTGGTGTCTACAGTATCTTCCATCAGTACGTCTGTCCGTTATGCACAGATGCGGAGTGCGCTCAGAATGCGCTCGTCTGACATTAGCCATAGTCATGTCCTGGAGCAGAAAATTTACAGAGAATTGAAAGGGACTTTCAAACCTTAGACCAAAATAATGCTATTTGAAAATGTTTCCAACCCTGGCATTCCTTCAGATCAACTATTGTGGCCTAAAATTTACAATCTACTTGTTATTCTCTACAATGCACTGGTCTCTGAATAACCCTGATATTCCCACATGTATATGTACACTACCTGGCTGAAAAAAGTCACTGTCTTAATTTAACTAAGCCAATAGGTGAGAGTCTTCCATTGGATAATTACTGCTGTGATTAATATGTTTCAGCCACAAAAATGAGGTCATGTGACTCTCTGAATATACACAAGGTAGAGGAAGGGAGTATATTTAAAAGGAAACAAAGTAGCAAAACAAGAGGACATACAGCTGTGTTCAAAATTATTCAACCCCCACTGAAATTGAGTGTTTTGGCCAGTTTGACATTGATTTTGATCATTCAGTCATCTTGCTTACAATTAAATCAAAGAGGCACGTGTAGGTCAGACAAATATAACATAACATTTATAATGAAATAACCACAAATGTCTTTTCTGTGCTCACATGATTATTAGTTTTATTCAACCCCCAAGTGACATTCAATCTTAATACTTACTACAACATCCTTTTACAGTTATAACAGCTTTTAAACGTGAAGCATAGCTTGACACAAGTGTCTTGCAGCGATCTACGGGTATCTTCGCCCATTCGTTATGGACAAAAGCCTCCAGTTCAGTCACATTCTTAGGCTTGCGCACTGCAACTGCTTTCTTTAAGTCCCACCAGAGGTTCTCAATCGGATTTAAGTCAGGTGACTGCAATGGCCACTCCAAAATGTTCCAGCCTTTAATCTGCAACCATGCTCTAGTGGACTTGGAGGTATGCTTGGGATCATTGTCCTGTTGAAAGGTCCAACGTCTCCCAAGCCTCAGGTTTGTGACGGACTGCATCACATTGTCATCCAATATCTCCTGGTACTGAAGAGAATTCATGGTACCTTGCACACGCTGAAGCTTCCCTGTACCTGCAGAAGCAAAACAGCCCCAAAGCATGATTGACCCCCCCGCCATTCTTCACAGTAGGCAAGGTGTTCTTTTCTTCATAGGCCTTGTTCTTCCTCCTCCAAACATAGTGTTGATCCATGGGCCCAAACAGTTCTAATTTTGTTTCATCAGTCCACAGAACACTATCCCAAAACTTCTGTGGTTTGTCCACATGACTTTTGGCATACTGCAGTCGACTCTTCTTATTCTTTGGAGACAGCAAGGGGGTGCGCCTGGGAGTTCTGGCATGGAGGCCTCCATTATGCAGTGTGCGCCGTATTGTCTGAGCTGAAACTTCAGTACCCACATCTGACAAATCTTTTCTCAGTTCCTCAGCAGTCACACAGGGACTTTTGTCCACTCTACGCTTCAGGTAGCGCACAGCAGTCGAAGTCAGCAACTTCTTTCTGCCACGACCAGGTAGCGTTTCAACAGTGCCCTTTGCCTTGAATTTGCGAATGATGCTTCCTATGGTCTCTCTTGGTATGTTTAACATCTTTGCAATCTTCTTATAGCCATTGCCCTTCCTGTGAAGAGTAATCACCTCTTCTCTTGTCTTCCTGAACCATTCTCTTGACTTCACCATGTTTGTAACCACACCAGTAAATGTCTAGAAGGAGCTGAGTATCACAGTCATTTTAAAGCTGCCTAATTGGTGCTTATTATGCTTTATTGCTGCTCCGTGACATCCACAGGTGTTTTCAATACCTGATTGAAAACACTTGAATGAACCTCTGTTCTTCAGAGTGGTAGTCTTTAAGGGGTTGAATAACTGTGTCAATGAAGAATTCACAAAAGAAACATTTACTACTGTATTACAAAACCAATTGATGTAATTTTAGTTGCATATGGTTCTTTAAAAAGTCCTTGTAGGATTTCATTCTGAATACAATTACAAATGTACACTAAATTCCCTAAAACCCTTTACAGCATTGGGGGTTGAATAATTTTGAACACAACTGTAGTCTTAGATTAGAGGGGCAAAGGTTTAAAAGTAACATCAGGAAGCATTATTTTACTGAGAGGGTGGTGGATACATGGAACAGCCTTCCAGTTGAAGTGGTAGAGGCCAAAACAGTAATTGAATTTAAGCAGGCATGGGATAGGCATAAGGCTATCCTAAACAAAAGATAAATCCAGGTAAAGTATCCATGTAATTGGGCAGACTAGATGGGCCGAAAGGTTCTTATCTGCCAACATTTTCTATGTTTCTATGAATGAGCAGGTTTTTCCATCAATGGGTTTTTTCTCCCCTGATGGCACAGCGGGCATATTCCAAGATGGCAATGCCAGGATTCATTAGGCTCAAATTATGCAAGAGTGGTTCAGGGAGCATGAGGCATCATTTTCACACATGGATTGGCCACCGCACAGTCCATTCCCCATTGAGAATCTTTAAGATAATGTGCAGGAGAAGACTTTAAACAGCGCTGCGACTCTCCCCTTTTTTTTATGTCTTTTGCATCCACAGCCACAGTGTCAAATCAGATTGCAGTTACAATTATTTAAAAGCGCTAACAAGTTCTGTTGCGCAGTACAATGGGTGAGACAGAAAAACATATATACATACAAGTTAAACACAGAGAACAGTAGGAGAGAGGAACCTGCTCTTGAGTGCTTACAATCTAAGAGGAGAGTTGCGACACGCTAGGTGGGGGTAAATAGCAGAGTATGTGAAGTATGCAAAGTAGTGGGGTGCATGTGGGCTGTGGGGGTGATGGAGCAAGAAATTTACAGTGGGGGATCATGGAGTGAGATGATAGGCTTCTCTAAAGTAATGCGTTTACAGAGACTTCTTGAATGACTGGAAAGACGAGGAGAGTCTAATGTTGTGGGGGAGGGAGTTCCATAAAAAGAAGCAGCTCGGGAGAAGTTCTGAAGGTGGGAGTTGGGGTGCGGTTGTGAGGAGATAATAACATCAGAGCATTGCAGGGTGAAGTGGTCTGGATGGGATTTACCTGCTATTAAGTAAGGAGATGTAGGCAGGGACGCGGTTACGGAGAGCTGTGTAAGTGAGCACCAATATTTAGAATTGTATTCTAAAGGAATTAGGGAGCCTGGACAGAAACTGACAAAGGGGTGAGGTGTGAGAGGTGCGAGAGGTGAGGTGGATGAGCCTGGCACAGGCGTTCATAACAGACTGCTGAGGCAGAATCTGGGATCTGTTAAGGCTAGTGAGAAGGAGGTTACAGTAACCAAGACGGGAGATAATAAGAGCATTTTAGTAGAGTCCTGATTAAGAAAGGGACAGATGTGTGCAATGTTATTTAGGTGGAAGTAGCAAGTTTTGGTTACCAACTGAATGCGAGGAGTGAAGGAGAAATCAGAGTCGAAGAGGACACAGAGGGAACGAGACCGAGAGGTAGAAGTAATGGTGGCACCATTCACCTGAAGGGAAATTGGCACAGCAATTTTGGCTTTAGAGCGAGGGAAGACCAAAAGTTCAGGTTTATAGAAGGTTGAGCTTTAGGAAATGGGACGTTATCCAGTCAGAGACAGCTGATAGGCAGGCAGTAACACGTTCCTCACAGGAGGAGAGAAATTGGGAGAGGAAAGGGAAGATCTGGATGTCATCGGCATAGAGATGATATTGGAATCCATAGGAAGAGATGAGGGTGCCAAGAGAGGAGATATAGATCGAGAAGAGTAGGGCACCCAGAACAGAGCCTTAAGGTACCCCAACTGAGAGAGGAATTGGGGGTGAAGAGGCACCAATGAAAGAGACACAGAAGGAACGAACAAAAACGAAGATCCCAAGCTGTACTATGGGTATGTCATTTTGGTATTAGGTCACCAGATGGTACCATCCATCTGTCACATAGTGGATTCATTTGAAAATGTGCTTTTGATATTTGAAGCTATATTTGAAGCAGAGTTGCAGTGTATGTACTGTAAAATTAAAATATATTTTCCATACGCCTACTGGATCCTGCAGTGGATTTGCAGAAAATAACTTGGTAGCGAAGGGGTTAACGCAACCATAAAATAATTGAATAAGTGTAGGTGTTATATGTTGCTTTTGCAACAGGTTTTTAGAGGTAAAATCGATATAATCTGGAGCTATGTAAGATACATCATTTTGAATGGTTATGGCTGACATGCCTGCGTAGACACATCCCCAATAACACATAATGATCCCACTGAATGCAGGTTTTTTTCTATGTAGTTCCTGATCAATATGCTTCAAAGAAAGTGAACCTGTATTTCTGATATTCTGTTTAAATAAACACAAGATATTCCAAAGGCTATGGTTATTGTACTACCTGGGTTGAAAATTCACACATGTGATTCTTTGGGTGCTTCTTTTTTTATTACCTTTTCAAATGTGTTTTACAAATAGAAACCCTTCCATGCTGTAATTCTTTATTTGTGCATAACTTCCATCAGCATACACAATAAGGAAGAACAAGCAAATAACACATAACTGTCATAGCACCGAGCTACTGTAGCTCCCATGTGTTCTACAGATGTGTCCTTCTCTTCTAGCTTATGCAAACATATTAAAGATAAAATATTTCTCAGCTGAGTTTGCGCAGCACAATGGCTTGGCTAAATGAAGACAGTTTGTAAGAGATATTAATTATAGATGTTGTCTTTAGCAAACACACTACATACTGTACCTCTGCTGTTCCAGTAGTCACAAATGAAAAAGAAACGCTTTCCACAATTGTTAGGTTTTAGTCTACACAGTTCTCCATGTGTGTATGGAAAATCTACAGAACAGTGTCTCCAAACCTACCATGACTTCTAAATATGTTCTAATTTATTGGCCTGAACCTACCTTTCTTCCTTCCTTCCTTCCTTCCTTCCTTCCTTCCTTCCTTCCTTCCCTTTCATTTGTCTTCCGTTCTTCCTTCCTTTCTTCCCTTTCATTTTTCTTCCTTTCTTCCCTTTCATTTTTCTTCCTTTCTTCCTTCCTGTCTTCCCTTTCATTTTTCTTTCTTTCTTCCTTCATTTCTTCCCTTTCATTTTTCTTCCTTCCTTCCTTTCTTCCTTTCATTTTTCTTCCTTCCTTCCTTTCTTCCCTTTCATTTTTCTTCCTTCCTTCCTTCCTTCCTTCCTTTCATTTTTCTTTCTTCCTTCCTTCCCTTTCATTTTCCTTCCTTCCTTCCATTCTTCCCTTTCATTTTCCTTCCTTCCTTCCTTCCTTCCTTCCTTCCTTCCTTCCTTCCTTCCTTCCTTCCTTCCCTTTCATTTTTCTTCCTTCCTTCCTTCCTTCCTTCTTCTCTTCCCTTTATTTTTTTTTATTTTTTCCTTCCTTTTTCTTTTCTTCCCTTCCATTTTTCTTCCTTCTTCTTTTCTTCCCTTTCATTTTTATTCCTCCTTCCTTCCTTCTTTTCTTCCCTTTCATTTTCCTTCCTTCCTTCCTCTTTCCTTCCTTCCTCTTTCTTTCCTTCCCTTTCATTTTCCTTCCTTCCTCTTTCTTTCCTTTCATTTTCCTTCCCTTTCATTTTCCTTCCTTCCTCTTTCTTTCCTTTCATTTTCCTTCCTTCTTTCCTCTTTATTTTCCTTCCTTTCATCGTCCTTCATTCCTTCCTTTCCTCCTTCCCTATATTTGTATTTTGTGCTTCCTTTTCTTTCTTTCTTCCTCCCTTCTTTCTTCCCTTCTTTTCATTTTTCTTCCTTCCTTACCTCCTTATCGTTTTTCTTTTTCTTCCTTTTCCATTCTTTATTCAATCCTCCTCATTCTATTTTCTCCACCTTGCCTTTCTTTCCCTTTTTACTTGTTGATTCAATCCTTAACTTTCTTTTTTTCCTTCTTCCCTTACTTTCTTCCTTCCTTTTTCCCTTTCATTTCTTTCTTCCTTCCATCCCTTCATTTCTTTAATTTTTTTCTTCCTTTCCTACTTCCCTCTTCCCTTCCTACTATTTTTTTTGCTTTATTCCCTTCCTACTTCCCTCTTTTTTTTCTTTTTTCATTCCTTTCTACCTGTCTCCTATGTAACATTAATAGAAGTCAAACATCTTGCCTGGAAATGCTTAAAAGGGGCAAAAAGAATAGTTGAACATAAAGATAAAGGAGTCAGACTGCAAGCTGACAGGCCAACAACTTGTTAACTGGTCAGCAAAACTCCAGCTATTCCAGATGGACAAAGCTCGATGAAATGAATCACTGTCCCTTAAGGGTAAGCTTCTCTATCCTGTAAGATTTGCTATACAATCTTCCCTTTCCAGAAATTGTACATAAATTTCCTGTAATCCAAAGTAATAGAACATTGTTGAACAGTATATCCGCACTGTTCTTAAAATTCCAACAATTTTTATATATATATTTTTTATTATATAATAGACCCACCATGGCTATCTAAATATGGCCTCAATGAAGGAAGCATTATCTAATGTTTTTCTTTTGTTTCCTTGAGCTTGCGCGAGTGATAAGGGCATCAATATAGCAGCTTCTCCAGGCCCCGTGCTGTGAGCTGACCATGTATCTGAAGTAATTTATTTGAAAAATAAGCTTCTTATACAGTTGAAAACTTTAATCTTTACATCACAGGCCACGGAATGTCTACATTTAGAAAATACATTTATAATCCTCTCATATTAAGGAACAAATCTTGTAAAAATATATGTTTGTTGCTTGAGACCTTTAAAAAAGGAAGAATAAATATCGATGCGGAAAAACAATCTACATATCTGTTTGTAAACGGATCTAATGCATTTAGATCGATGGATAAAGCTCTAAGATCTGTATCCTTTCGAGATAATAATAAAAAAGATTAATATTTCTGCTTTAACAGACATACAGACAATATATCAAAACTTTAGTCCCCCACGTAAATAAATATTCACTCCTACTGCTGTCATAGTTCCTGAATCATATCCCCCACATAATAAATATTTAAATATTTTGTCACATAGATGAAATGCAGTGACTTGTAGTTTCCAGGATAACAACAGAGAGGAGGTGCGTAAAAAAAGTTTCCGTGTATCGCAGGGAGTAGTGACTTCTGCATTTATTATCAGGGTTATTCAGAGAGAGGTGAAAAGCAGGAGAATGACTGAAGAATGATCCTTTCCCGGAGCTGGCCGACATCTTGGATGTCGGCCAAGCTTCCGGGAATTCCCCCTGAGGACTGGCGTCATCGTGCATAGCACGATGACTCCAGTCCTGGAGTTAACCCCTAACTGCCACCAATGGTGGAGATAGGGGGTTCCAATGAACCCCCTATCTCCCGATCCGTGGCAGTTAGGGGTTAATGTTTGATATTGTTGGATCGGCCAGAGCATGGCCGTTCCAACGATACCAAACATGAGTATGAAAAAAGTTTTTAAAAATAAAATAAAAATATTTAAAAAAAATTATAAAAAAAATAAACAAGTTTTTTTTCCTTTTTTTTGGTTCATTAATGCAGCAATATTGTTCCCATTTCAATTATAATGTGAACAATGATGCTGCACTAACGATTTTTGTATGCGGTGCGTTTGTTAAAAATCGTGTAATTTTCCCCAAACAAAAATGTAACGAGACCACATCTCTAATTTTTTTAACAAGCGCACCCCATACAAAATATAACCGCAATTGCTCGCATGTTAAAATGTGAAAAAAAAACACTTCACACGTTGTAAATTATTGAAAATTCATATTTTATTGCATTTTTTGTTATAATATACAGACTGGCCATGACGTATACATATAATAGTGACATATTATGAATCTGCCGAGTCTGACGGAAAGAACGATATATAATATGTCTGGGTCATATACTAAAATAAGCCTTAAAAACACGTTTAAACATGATGAGCAAAACCGGTAAAAATTACCTCAGCACAGAGGCGGGAAATGCAGCGAAAGGGTTAAAAGCAGCTTAAAAAAAACAAACCTCAAGAGAAGAAAATAGGGAAAAGAGAAGAAATTACAAGTAATATTTCTTTCTATTTATTTGTGAACTTGATTCAGTGATTTCTTTTATATATACATTGCTCAGCTACAACATTAAAACCAATGATGGTGAAGTAACATTGTTTATGGTGGTTATTCAGAGAGAATCAAAATGTCAGTACCCGCAGTTCGGTACCCGCAGTTCTACGACCCTGTGGTGCATCGTTTTGGATCGATTTGAAATTTCGCATCGATTTGAAATTTTGTATCGATTCGAAATTTTGAATCGATTCGAATGTCATATATTATTTCGATTGTTGATATCGATTAGATTTTTGGATCACTAATTAAAACCCCAATTAATCAAATTTTGCTGTTAAAAGAAAAGCTAGGGTTAAATATTAAGCTCTGTCACAGATTTAGTATTTGAGTCAAATTAAACAGTGAAACAAAATTAATTTGTTTCATAAAGTGCTTTGCTGACTATTACTTGTATTGTAAGTTAAGATCAATTCGATAGTTAATTTCAAATTTGATAGTTGAGATCAATTATTCTAATTTTTCTTTTATGATGATGACACAGTGTAAAACAAAATAAATTAGTTATATACTGTTTCGATTCGTTTCAAATTCGTATCGTATCAATTCGTTATTCGGAAGTACTTCCGAAATACAAATTATCGAATTTCGTTCCAAATTCCTAATTTTTCCGAAATGAATGCACATCTCTAATAAGGGGACCGGGGACAGAGCAAAGCCAAGTCGACAGAATAAATCCATATGGCTACATAAGCTTCTTATCCAGGATTCATGAAAGAAAACATCCCCAGACCCTCCCATTGAGATATCTATATATACAGTTGTGTTCAAAATTATTCAACCCCCACTGAAATTGAGTGTTTTGGCCAGTTTGACATTGATTTTGATCATTAAGTCATCTTGTTTACAATTAAATCAAAGAGGCACATGTAGGTCAGACAAATATAACATAACATTTATAATGAAATAACCACAAATGTCTTTTCTGTGCTCACATCATTATCAGTTTTATTCAACCCCCAAGTGACATTCAATCTTAGTACTTAGTACAACATCCTTTTACAGTTATAACAGCTTTTAAACGTCGAGCATAGCTTGACACAAGTGTCTTACAGCGATCTACGGGTATCTTCGCCCATTCGTCATGGGCAAAAGCCTCGAGTTCAGTCACATTCTTAGGCTTGCGCACTGCAACTGCTTTCTTTAAGTCCCACCAGAGGTTCTCAATCGGATTTAAGTCAGGTGACTGCGATGGCCACTCCAAAATGTTCCAGCCTTTAATCTGCAACCATGCTCTAGTGGACTTGGAGGTATACTTGGGATCATTGTCCTGTTGAAAGGTCCAACGTCTCCCAAGCATCAGGTTTGTGACGGACTGCATCACATTGTCATCCAATAGCTCCTGGTACTGAAGAGAATTCATGGTACCTTGCACACGCTGAAGCTTCCCTGTACCTGCAGAAGCAAAACAACCCCAAAGCATGATTGACCCCCCGCCATGCTTCACAGTAGGCAAGGTGTTCTTTTCTTCATAGGCCTTGTTATTCCTCCTCCAAACATAGCGTTGATCCAAGGGCCCAAACAGTTCTAATTTTGTTTCATCAGTCCACAGAACACTATCCCAAAACTTCTGTGGTTTGTCCACATGACTTTTGGCATACTGCAGTCGACTCTTCTTATTCTTTGGAGACAGCAAGGGGGTGCGCCTGGGAGTTCTGGCATGGAGGCCTTCACTACGCAGTGTGCGCCGTATTGTCTGAGCTGAAATTTCAGTACCCACATCTGACAAATCTTTTCTCAGTTCCTCAGCAGTCACACGGGGACTTTTTTCCACTCTACGCTTCAGGTAGCGCACAGCAGTCAAAGTCAGCATCTTCTTTCTGCCACGACCAGGTAGCGTTTCAACAGTGCCCTTTGCCTTGAATTTGCGAATGATGCTTCCTATGGTTTCTCTTGGTATGTTTAACATCTTTGCAATCTTCTTATAGCCATTGCCCTTCCTGTGAAGAGTAATCACCTCTTCTCTTGTCTTCCTGGACCATTCTCTTGACTTCACCATGTTTGTAACCACACCAGTAAATGTCTAGAAGGAGCTGAGTATCACAGTCATTTTAAAGCTGCCTAATTGGTGCTTATTATGCTTTATTGCTGCTCCGTGACATCCACAGGTGTTTTCAATACCTGATTGAAAACACTTGAATGAACCTCTGTTCTTCAGAGTGGTAGTCTTTAAGGGGTTGAATAATTGTGTCAATGAAGAATTCACAAAAGAAACATTTACTACTGTATTACAAAACCAATTGATGTCATTTTAGTTGCATATGGTTCTTTAAAAAGTCCTTGTAGGATTTCATTCTGAATACAATTACAAATGTACACTAAATTCCCTAAAACCCTTTACAGCATTGGGGGTTGAATAATTTTGAACACAACTGTAATTCTCATAATTAGACCAGAACCACCTGTGCCACTTCTACCATGTCCTCCTGTAATGCTTGATAACCCTCAGCCTTCGAGAGGCCAAAAATGCATTTGGCTGAAGGAACACTTATTTCCCAGTTCACTTTTTCTTCTGTATAAAGAACTAAAGTATTGTTTTTACAAGATAAACAAAGGTTCAGGCATTACCTGACAGGCGTCATGTGAAGACATCATTTGTAACTCAATCTGGTCATGTTCTGGAGGAATGGAAACAATTTTCACTTACTGAAAACGAAGTTCAGTTGGAAATGGACTCCAGAACGTGTAGCCAAATTTTCAGCACCATGGACATGTCATCCAAGGTGCTGAAACTGGCTGAAGAGCTTTGAGATTCATTTTTCTTTTACAGATTACAGATTTAATTATACATGTAGTATCAATTTTTTTGGCCAGCAGGAAAGCCTTCTGCCTGTCAAATAAGTTTACTAGTTCTAAAATATATTTTATGAAAGGTACATTATTTTTTATACTGTCGGCAATGGAACGTTGGGTCTAATGTGTCTTATAAGACTTTTAAAAATAGAAGCATCAGTCAAGGCAATCCAGGTGCCAAATAAATGTGATATTGAAATCTTCTTTATTTTGCCCACAAGGGGCAAAAACACAGAAATGCAAAAAAAAAAGGATTTTAGCACATTTTAGGCGCAGATGTTGTTGCTCTTGTGTTTCGCAGTCTGTTCGCAGGTAAACCAAATGGCTCATTCAAAGTGGTTTAACCGTGAAACATGTAGCTTGAGATACCCGGCAGCAACATGATCTGTGAGCTACATTGTGCTAAAATTATTATATATATATTTTTATGTCTATATTTTTAACCTCCGATCAGACGCCGAACACCGCCGAAAAAAAAAGGCGATCAGCTGCCAGTCAGGGGGAATAAAAAAAAAAGGAAATTTTTAAAAGGTGTTTAAAACAAAAAAATGCATGAAAACGCATGGAAATAATAAATAAGGTCATATGCATAATAATAAAAAGGTCTGTGACAGAATAAAAAAAAACACAATTTAAAAAAATTGAAATCAAATATTTTGCCCAAAAATCCAGAAAAATGCCTAAATTTTTTTAAAAAATAGATAAATAAAAATACTTTTTCCAGCAAATTAAAAGAATAAATGGTTGAATAAAAAATAAAAACTGTATTTTTCTTTTTATTGTAACCTATGGGATTCGCATGTTTAAACCTGTCGAACAGAATCACAGAAAATCAGGGCATTTTGCCGACATTTCAGTGCAGTTCGGCGTTCTCTGAATAGATTAACCATTACTTCTCTATGGGACATTTTCACTGCTGCCGAAAGTCACCAAATTGCAGCGATCTGAGGTTAAATGCACTGTATTTCGCTAGCAATTCTCCAATATTTGGCGAATTACCAACTTTCTGAATAGCCAAATTGCCACGAAATTGCACTGTACAGTGAAATTCACCGTTCGGTGCAATTCGGTGCCAAATTCGGCACTCTTTGAATAACCCCTTAAATGTTCATTCTTTGACTGCCCTGATATCAGGAATTCATTTTTAACCCTTTCACTACCGATGTCGAGATATCTCGGGCTTCAAAGGTACCATCTGGTGCCCCGATAGAGATATCTCGGTAGGCTAATCTACAGCCCAAAAGCAAATGAAATTTGTTTGCCGCAAATGAATTTTGTTAGCTTTTGTGCTGCAGAAAGTGCCCCCAAAGTTTTAGCCCTGCATGCATAATGCCCAAAGAGCTAAAACTGTAAAATCGGCTGCTCAAAGCTCTGAAATATCGAGCTTCCAGGAGCCGATGCAGGGAGAAATAGAAGAGAATAGACCAGCTGCTCAAACCTCTGTAACTCAATTTGGCAGTAGATGGCGCCATCTACTGGCCAAATAGGTTATTTACAGTAATAGACAGGTATTACTGTACAATTTATTAAAGATTTTTTTTAAAAAACACTGGTTTCTGACAATGTTTTTTTTGGAAAATCAGTTAGCAGTGAAGGGGTTAACGAGAGCAGTTGAGCACCAACCTAGGACTTGCCCTCCTTCAGCCATTTGTCCCCTTGGTATATTTTCCTTTAAAAAAAGTGCCATAATTAATTAGCGTGGTTATTAGCTGAAAGCTTGATGGCACAATGCACATAACTCACAATGTCATTTCATCTGATGGTTATTGTATTCATGTATTAAAAAGTCATTCTTTCATTACTTACTCATAACGGCAAACTGTATTATTAACTATTCTTCACACAAAGAAACTGCAGCAGCTTTTAATTAATGCCTTTTTAATTCATCATATAAGGTTCAATTCTATAATTCAAATTATATCATTACATTTATTGATACCCTTTGTGTTGAATTCTCCTAATTAATGTCATCTCGCATCATTCCAGAATCAATTTGAGTTTACCCTAAATCAATTTGAGGGGTGTTAATGCAATCAAAGTCTGTTCCATATCATTTGGACTGTGAAATCAATCCAATCAGATAAAGCTGATAGTGTAACTTGGAGAACAAAGGAAGATTACATTCTTAATGACTCGGGCTACCACGTGTACCGGTTTATGTGCTTTTCAGGGATCATGTCATAAATGTGAAGCTTGTTCAGTTTGGACAAATGATTCCCAAAAACACACATTTGCAAATTTCAATGAAACTCATGAAAATGCAAAGAAGAAAAAATTGTATTCATTTTAATGTATGTACAATCAAAACAACAAAACTCCCCCCATTGTAGGCCTCTGTATTTTTGTTTTTTTAAAACATGTTTTTAGTGAATATCAACACCAGGAGGTGTACACAGCAGCGGACACCAAAATTATACATTTTGAAAATACCAGCGTATTTTCAAACAAAAGACAAACAGGGGAAGACTAACAAGAGAAGAAGAGGGGGGAAGGGAGAGGAAAGAGAGGGCCTCTGCTTTTTAAAGAAATACTCTATTAAACACATACTGTACATATAGAGTTCCCTTTTTTTGCCTTTAAATACTGTAATTGTGCAAATGCTGCTGACAGCCTGTGCCCAATTATTTTTTATCACAATTTTTTTTTATTTTAGGTGACTTTACTCACCTTCTGTCCCTTGCCACGTGCAGCTCCCCCTCTTCAGCTCAGGGGCTTTCGAATCTGGAAGTCCCTGAAGTTTTACTATCAGGGTTATTCAAAGAGAATCGAAAAAGTCACCACATGTTCGTGACTTTTCGTTCCCTGCAATTCGGCGCGATTCGGCGATCCTAGTTCGCCGACCCTGCGGTGTATTCAGCAAGCACTGCAGGGTTCCCGTAGTGCAGGGAAAACTCGCCGCAAACCTGACGAACACTCCCTGCAAAAGTCGCCGAACACTCAACGAACACTCACTGAAACCCGCAGTAACAGCTGGATTAACCTCGCCGAACACGCCGGAGAAACCCGACTAGCCACCGATCACAGCGCAGAGCAGCCGCCGGAGAAACCGGACATGCAGAGGAATGAGATGAAAAAAAAAACAGAGCGCTTGAAAGTTTGAATTTTTAACGCTGTTTGCAAAAAAACTACTGAACAAAAATGTCTGGAATTTATGTATAAGATCCAATGAATGATAATAAAAAGGGGCTGTTACAGAAAAAAGAAAAGACGATTAAAAAAAAAGGGAAAACTTTTTTGCCAAAAAAATCCCAACAGATCCTAAAAAAATCTATAAATAAAGAGACTTTTTACAGCAGAATATAATATTAAATGATTTATTCGATTTTGGAGTAAAACGGGAATATTTTTAACATTGAAGCCTATGGGGTTCGTCTGCATAAATCTGTCAAATGAAACCACTGAACAGCAGAGCATTTCGGCAACTTTTCACTGCTGTTTTGTGTTCTCTGAATAGAAGAAGCATTGCTTCTCTATGGGGGAATTCACTGCCCTCGAACAGGCACTGTATGTGCAGGCAATTCGCCAAGTTTTGGCGAACTGCCTGCTCTCTGAGTAGCTGAATGGCCAGGAAAGGTAATCGTACACTGAGTTTAAGTGTTCGTTACCTTTCGGCCACAATTCGGATCTCTTTGAATAACCCTGTGTGTAATGTGTGCTCCTATGCAATTTGTGTAGCATAGAAACTGCGAATTGAAGACCGCTATGGGACTTGTGCTCTTACTGTAAAAGCTGCTCCTAAATGTTTCTGGAAATGCAAAGTCATTTAACACTGGTGAGGGCGGCGCAATCTGCCTTTTCCTCTTGCAGAGAGCAGAGTGATTCTGGGAACAAATAGGTCCTTGTCTCCTTCCATGATCACTCTGTGACTCTGTGCGATCTTGCGAGAGCAAGTTTGCGCAGAGCTCGTGGCCAGGACACCCAATGCTCCATGGAGTAGTAAGGACTCCATGAGCCGTTACTCGCGGCAGTGCAGGGCGCCAATTCTGGTATTCGGTAGCTTTGCGCTGCATTCCAGGGCGAGTTGCTAAATTAGCACCTACCCTGGAACACGATGGTAAAATGGAGACGGTAGACTCTACAGGCGCACATTATCTTGCTTACCGTTAGGCTTGTGCACGATTTTTTTTTCGGTTCGATTCGATTTTTAGGATTTTCAAACCTTTCGATTCGGCTCGTTTCGACCGATTTCTGTTTCGATTCGGTTCGGCTCGACTCGTTTTTCGTGTACACTTTTTTTTCGTAATATCGACCATTTTTCGTATTTTCGTGTCACTTAGCTCGTTTTTTGTATCGACTTTTCGTGATTTCGGAAATTTTCGTTTTTCGGAATGGTAGATGTTTTCGGAATATCGACCATTTTTCGTATTTTCGTGCCACTTTACTCGTTTTTTGTATCGACTTTTCGTGATTTCGGAAATTTTCGTTTTTCGGAATGGTAGATGTTTTCGGAATATCGACCATTTTTCGTATTTTCGTGCCACTTTACTCGTTTTTTGTATCGACTTTTCGTGATTTTTGAAATTTTCATTTTTTCGGAACGTCTGTTCTCCTCGTTTCAAAGCAATAAATTTTGATTTGACACATTTCAAGTCCATTCGAAAATTCCAAAAATATTTTGTTTCGGCTCGGAAAACTTTTCGGATCTGCCATTTTCGGATCTAAAAATTTTCGGAAAATCGGCCGCATCCGAAAACACGAATCGGGAAATTTCGTGAAAATTCCGAAGTTCCGAAACCCGAAACGCACATCCCTACTTACCGTTTTTACTGGTAACTATGGAATAGGAGAGTTTTACTTTAATCACCTGGGGGTTAACTTTAGAAAATATATGTACAAATATTTGTTTATATCCAGGTCTTAATGTTCCAAGTGAAAGAAATCACGAGGGTTATGAAGAGCTGCATCAATATATACAGGGCCAAATTACAATCTTTGTGCAAACGTTTGCGCTGGTGCAAAAAAATTAACGCGAGGGGTAAAACCCTTTGCGCTGAACGTCGTATTACATTGTCAGTGCAACAAACGCACGTAATCGTCTACCGCGGGTGAACCTGCGCGAGCGTACTTTACTGCGCGCGTCCTATACTTAACATTGTGAGCACAAACGCGAATGTGCACTGGTACGGGATGGTATCACAATCTATGCGCAGTTTGTAACGCACAGCCTTTGCGCGCATTATTTTAGCAACTCCTGAAAGCTGGAGTTAATGGCAAATTCTATCAACCTGGCCGAAACGAAATACACCAGCCCAAAAAAAATACGCAGCAAAGTATAGTTACACATTCTACACATACCCAAACCAATAAAATGGAGAAGTTGTGCGTGCATTTTTTTTGATGCAGCATATATGCGCAGATTGACTCTGACAGGCGCAAAAACTTAAAGAGAGATAATTGTGGTTCTTAATTTTGATTGGCTGAATCGCGTGAGAAAAACAGTCCGCACACTGATTTCTGCGCGCAGCGTTACTGAGCGCGCATTTTTGTGCGTCCGTTTTACGCTCATTATTGCTCGACGGATGAAAAAATGTCCGAGGATTGTAATTCCAGCGTTGATTTACACGCGTTAACGTTTAATGCTGGGCGCACAAATTTATGCGTTGCGCGTGCATTTTTGCGTGAAGAATGTAATTTGGCCCACAGTGTATAAATATAACTGAGACATAAGTACCTTAAATTATAATACCAATGATTGTATTTACATTTATCTTTGCTTTTTGTATGTATTATTCAATAATATCTGACCTTCTGCTAAATAACTAGGGTTAATATCTACGTTACTTGATGATGTTTCTTTGATTTGAAGACCCATGATATGTAAAATAATAGAAAGAGAACTAAAGTATGACATATGCACATAAAGCAATCCAGATAATCCAGATAAATATGGATTTGACGTCTGGAGGAAACTAAGACAGTATGATCCTCATCAAAGTCACATAATAGAGTTTCTACTTAATCTCCACTGACATGCAAGATATGTCGTGACATAAAAAGATCTGCCCCCATCTCTCATAGTGAACAGGTTAATGGATATCTATATATATTGTGATAAAGGCACTGGATGCAGGCATCAGTACTTCCTTTTTCTTTTATTGTGCCGTCATAAAGTAGCAGGGTACAGAAAAACATCAAATAAACAAAATATAAAGCAACCGCCTACTCTTTCATGCGGATCCTAACTAAACATACAGGATGCCCTCACTGAATATTGGGCAGCTAAGTCGTTTGCCAATAAGTGATACAAAACGAAAAGGTACTTCCCTTTAGTTTTCAGGAGATTCTCTTGCTGCCTCCCCTGCTGTAGCCAGCACACAGACTGCACACTCAGAGGGGGACCACCTCTCCTATTTGGGCAGGGCAGACTTAATCAAGCATAAGTTTAGGATTAACTCTATAATGGGAAAATTATATTCTCCATACGCCTACTAATATATTTATGGTTTACTACCCTGCCCCTAATCACACTGTTACAATATATATATATTTACTCATTTAAATTATGGTGGAGGGCAAAAAGTGAGATTAAAAACTTCCACATAGCAAATAATCAAGTTTCATATTGTGCAAGACATTTACACATTAGAGGTGTGCACGGCTGGAAAATTTGTTTCGTTTTATTTCAAATTAATTGCTTTTTTGTAATTTCGTTACGTATTTTGTTTCGATTCATAATTTCGGTTCATTTCGTTTGTATACCAGATCAGTTCGATAGTTGATATCGATTTGAATTTCGGACCAAAAAATAAAACCCCAATTAATAAATTCCTGCTACGAAAAGGCAAGCTAGGGTTAAATGTTGAGCTGTCCATTGGCCTGTGGTGCTGACAACCGATTCAGCACCGCAGGCCAATGGACAGGTACAGGGGTGCTTTGTGTAACAGTCAAACGAATCAGATTCATTTCATAAAGTCGTTTGTTTGCTTTAGTACTGTACTACTTGTATGTATTGCTTGTTAAAGTCGATTCAATAGTTGATATTGATTTGAATTTCGGATCACTATATGTAATGTACTGTAATTTGGGAGCGATTCAATATTTGATATCGATTCGAATTTCAGATCACTAACGTAACTAAGTAAATAACCCAATAAATCAAATCCTGCTCATTCAGTCAATGGTTCTCTTGTGAAACAGTGAAAACAAACAGTATAATAACGAATCAATTTAGTTATAAACCATTTCGTTTCTATTCAGATGAAATCGATTTGTTATTTCCGAAGTACTTCCGAAATATGAATTACGAATTTCGTAATGAATTGAAATTTGTTACAAAACGAATGCACACCTCTATTACACATTCCAGCAATTCAGAGAACTGCTTTACAAAGCTCACGTGCTGCATTCCCCATATGCGGCAAAAAACTCCGGGATGGACATGCAAATGAAGTCTGCAATTTCCCACTTTTTTGCATCCTGGGTCTGTTTTAACACAGAAACCTCCTTGTCAATGCTATGCCATACTACATGGCTTTTTAATAGCAAAGGCCAGGTTATGCTACAAGCCAGAGAGTCTCTTGGAAAGCTGATTCAGGCTTATTATGCCCTTATTATGCCCTCATCAGCAGGAGATATGCCATGACTTGTTGCTATTTGATGCTTAACCCGTAGTGCAAATCAATATTCATTTAAGTTATGGTGGAGGGCAAACAATGGGCCATATTACATAGTTGGTGCTAACTTAACCAGAGCTGTTGTAAACTTCCCAGAGCCATTATAGCCTATGGAGGTTTTCAGTTTACAACAGCTCTGGTTAAATTAGCACCAACATTATAACACTGCCCAATGAGATTAAAAGCCTCCACATAGCAAATAATCAAATTTATAATTGTGGAAGACAGTTACACATCCCGGCAATTCAGAGAACTGCTTAACAGAGCTCATGTTCTACATTCCCCACATGCAGCAAGGAACTCTGGGAAGGACATGCAAATGAAGTTTGTAATTTCCCACTTTTTAGCATCCTGGGTATATATATATTTCGGTCAAGAGCAAATCTACAAGGTTATTCAGAGAGAGGTGAAAACCAGGAGAATGACTGGAGAAATGAAAATTCTAGGTCAAAATATCCAAACCAGAAAAATTCTCCCATTTATCTCACTGTCCAAATCGGCTATTTGGTCTAGATTGTTCATTCTCCTGGCAATTCTCCTGATTTTCACCTCTCTCTGAATAACCCTGTTAGTCTTTATATACACCCTTTCACTACCAAGGGCATTTTGTTGAGAAAAAATGCATAAAGATTGTTAGAATATTTACAAAATTAAAATTACAAAATTAAAACTAAAAAATTTATTTATTGAGTTGCCCTTTTGTTTATTTAATTTGTTTACCCGGAATATTTCAGAGATTCTGAACTCTAGATGGTGTCCCTTATCTTGTGCGACGTCTTACGGGGTCTGCATTATCAGTATCCAGGCAGAAAAAGGCTTTGTGCCAAATATAGTAAATGTGATAAAGATAGATAATAAAAATGGTTAGCTCTCCTACTTATGGAGATTTTTAGTGATTAAAATGAGATTATTAGCAATGCAGCTTCCAAAAATACTAGTAGAATAGAATAGTAGAATATAAAAACTAATATCTGTATGTGGCATAATGCCTGTATATGGAAATTAAAGTAACACCTTGTATCTGTACTGTACAGGGATTTTCAGGCATTAAAACGTCCTCCTGAATCTTATCCCTGTACGGTAGTGAGCTCTCCCTGTATTCAACCCTTTCCCAGGCTGCTGTAATGAAGCAGTGACGTTTGTTGAACTTTTTGATACAGTGTGGGTACAGGCCGCTTTTTCTAGCTTCTTTGAAGTAACAAGAGAGACTGAAGAATTGTGTTTCTCCTCTGGGAGGATACTCATGTTGCATTAAAAAGATATGCAAATTAGGTTTCTATGTGCTAATTTAAGTTTTATATTATATACTACATCACTGCAAAATTCCATATACAGGTTTTTGTTAGTGAAAGGGTTTAGAAGGAAATAAAACTGTTATCTGTCTTAGAAACAAGGTGTACAGGGCATTTTGACACTAAGAAAATAGAATAGTAGCACGCACACTTGTTGGTTGCATTGTTTTAGGCAATTATCACATGGCTCTGTCACATACAGATTGTTATTTGCAAGATGCTCACATTAAGGGCTCAATTTAATTACTGTACTTGTGACTTAAAGAAAAATCCTGGAGTGGCTGTTATTCCCAGATACATTCCATGTTAAGCAGCCTCCATTGTATTCCAATTAGGTCACACTTTTAAAGTTCAAAATAACGTAATTACCTAGTGGAAATTATTCAACCAAATGGACATTATATTATATTTAAGAGTCAAGTCCTAAAACACAAGAGAGGAAACTTACCAAGATTTCTGCCCTCCCAAATAAGCCATTATCATCTCACACTAATCACACATACACAAGCAAATGTGATACATATGTACATATGGGTTTTAGCAAAAATAAGTGATAAATCAGATATTTATTGTGACTTAACAGGGAAAGATATGAATAAACAACTGAATAAACACATTATAGTGTGTGAACAATGGGAACTAACGTCCCTCTACAAAAATAGTGGAGGGACTGCGTTCCCATGTTTCCCCCTTCAACTTGACTCCTGATTATATTCATCCAGCATACTTTTACTTTTCAAAATCATGCTCCCACCCACAGTTGTTTTAAGTGTTTGCATTAGGTGTAAAAAATCTGGTCATACCACCGATAATCCAAGCAATTCCGCGGGGGCAGACACCACAATCTGTACTTTTCTCCATTGGCACTAAAAACACAGTGTAAAAATCACAACTAAAGTCGATATTATTCAATTACCATATTGCAATGTTTCATTTGTAAATCACAAGATGCCGGAACGCAATCTGCATATGAGAACAGAGGGATGATGTCATGGGCTCAGGCCCTGGAACGTGTACAGAACACGGGGCTGAAACCAACATACCATGTACTCAAATGCCCACTATAAATGTTACGGCAAATTTAAAATTAATAATTTGGGTTTTATACCACTTGAGGTACCGGATCCGTCCAAAAATGGCACGGAACAAAGACTATTAAAAACCAAAAGGTCCTGGATTCGGTTCCCCCAGGTTACCCCCAAATTAAAGCCATGCCCCAATGGGAATCTAAATGCATTCATCTTACACAAAGATGAGGCAGTGGGTTCGACTACTCAAGTTCTATAGCACCGACATCAAGCTACTTTACCATTACTTTACCGTATGTGAGGCCAGGTATTTGAGGCTTGTTTCGGTTAGAGATGACAGTCGCTTGCTAGGTGACCAGATTAACCAGCAGTTCCCCTGGTGGTGTACACTGGATACTCTATATTCTGGACCATATGCCATAGCTGTCAATAAGATAGCTACAGGAAACTTTACATGTATTAAATCCCATACTCACCTCTCATTCCGCAGTGAAGAGGGAAGCACAATTCCCCACTTCTTCTCATCATGTGCAGAGTCAGACTGGGAACAAATAGTTCCTAGTCTTACTCCATGATTCATCTACGGTGCTGCATGATCTCGCGAGTGTGAGCTCATGCAGAGCTCTTAGCTAAAACACTCAAGGCTCCATGGAATCCTATGGACTCCACAAGCCAATAATCTCGAAGCGCTGCTCCCAGTATCAGGCAGCTTTGCACTTGGTTCCAGGGCCAGGTGCTAATAAAGTGCCTATCCGGTATACAGACGGTGAAAGGGAGACAGGTCGGTGCAGATTTTCCTGCTTACCGCCTCCATTTTACCATAAACTATGGAAAAGGGCCCTCTAGCTAACCCAACTAACAAGCAGTGATGACGTACTCAGTGTACAGCATAAAGACAAGTTGAACATAGAAAGACCACCAACAGTAACCAGCTTTGCTCTGTACATCAAACTCCTCCACACGGGGTTACAGAAGGAGGCCAAAGGGAGACTCACTGTTATTGTGTGTTCTCCTGCATTAATAATTTCCAAAAACATATAGCGGGGCACATGTAGAAAAATTGCACCAGCCATGGTTCCGACGGCACAAGGTCACCAACCATAAAGTGGACAACAAATGAACAAGAAGGACCAGTCACACAAGGCTCTGAATTCACAGGAGCTTTACTGAAGGAGCAGGAATGTTTCAGTGCTAATCCCAGGAGCTTTCTGAAGTAACCTGCTTGAGAAAGGATTAAGACCAAAACGGTACTGCTCCTTCAAGAAAGCACTAGTGAATGCTGCACTTCATGTCATCGGTTCTTCTTGTTCTTTTGTTCTTCTGTATTAATAAGCCATCGGCATTACTTTGAGCAAACCTTGCCTGTGGTGGATTGAAATGTTATGAGACTGAAATGCCAAGCTCCATCGAACACTCAGCCATTGTCTCCAGAATCACGATTTAGTTAATGATTGGGTTATGGTCTGTTATACCAGGGAGTTCCCAGCCCTAACTCTAAGGTTGTAGCTTTTACAGAGTCAAGACCAGTGCCAAGTCACTGAATGACCTCTGCCATACCTATATGACACTTATCAGTTAGGATGGTGAAACCCTCAGCCTGAGTACTAGTGAATACTTTAACCTACAACCTGCCCGGCGGCAAGGCATTAAAGCCAGCAGGGCGTATTAGTATGCCCCACTGGATGTCCCCTCCTCTGGCCCGCCACAGCAGCTGATAAGCGGCTCTCGTCATTGGCTGCAGGGGGTGGCCTGTGTTCACGGCAACTGCTAGGCTGGAGCACAGACGCCCTTTGAAGTCAGCGGGGTTTCCTGTGCCGCCCCACGGTTTTAAAGCCCACCCTCTGCAAGGATGGCATAATATGCCCCACGACGGTAACAGGTTAAATGATGGCAATATCGTCAAGACAGGCACAGTCATAACGTTGCAGCCTCTTAACGTGGCCTGTACACTTTGTCTTTGATACATAGGCAGAGCATTCTTCACCCCAAAGAATGTCACTTAGAATTTGAATATGTCCATTGTCCTTTCTCACATTGAGAAAGACTTCTCTGACAGCTCTTTTTGTGTGTCCACTCAGTGGCCACTTTTGGAATTTGAATGCCTGTCCCCTCTTTGGATTTCCTGTCGTAGAACTTGGCGCTGCCGGTTGTTAAATACCATTTCTTGCCCCAGTTTGTGTATTTGCACTTGGATTTTTGCATTGGCTCAGAGAAACAAGAATGAAACAAAGTACAGCTTTGCCACCTTTAAGTTCGTCAGTTCATTCTGAGTTGCCAAAAATTCGGCAAGTCCTAATATACATAAATATATACAATTCTCAGCTCCTCATGCTATAAATGTTTGCAATATTCTTGATAGTTTAGACGGTTCCATGTGTTATCTGTAAACCTCAATGCATGAGGAGCCCCATTACACTTTGAATATTGACGTGAAGCTCTCTTGCGTATGGACACCGGGCTCTTCTTTTTTTCCATCCTGTGCAAATTATCAGAGTAAAGACGGCATGACTCATAAATGAAACCTGTCATCCGTTTAATTAATTTTGTTGACCGACCCTGGTTGTGCTATATCCTATATTATCCAAAGATATGAGTAAATGCAAGGAAATAATGCCAGATAAGGCTATATAAACCTTGCAAAATAATAATAATCACATGCACTCATTCAAAAACATGACGGGTCTCACAGGACGGTTTGACTGAAGTTTAGCAAAATCCCTCAGTGAAAAATGCAAAATTGAAATATATGACCTGGAAATATGTGTCATATCTATCTCTCCACGGACCTCAGCAAAACTATGCTTGGTACGATGCTCGGCAACATATTACAACGTTTGCTACTGTTATCTATCTTTACTGATCAGCTACAACACTAAAGTCACCTGCCTAATATCATGTAGGACCCACTTATGCTGCCAAAATGACTCAGATGCGTCAAGGCATGGACTCCACAAGACCTCTGAACGTGACCTGTTGTATCTGGCACCAAGACACTAGCAGCAGATGTTTTAAGTCCTGCAAGCTACAAGGTGGAGCCTCCATGGATCGGAGATGTTGATCCAGCACATCCCACAGATGCTCAATCAGATTGAGATCTGTGGAATTTGGAGGCCCACGTAACACCTTGATATCGTTGTTATGTTCCTCAAACCATTCCTGAACAATGTTTGCAGTGTGGCGGGTACATTATCCTGTTGAAAGTGGTCAATTCTATCAGGGAACACCCCACAAGACTTGCCATTTTGGAGATGCTCTGACACAGTCGTCTACCTGTCACTATTTGGTCCTTGTTAAAGTCACTCATTCGCCCATTTTTCCTGCTTCCAACACATGAAACTCAAGAAATGAATGTTCACCTGCTGCTTAAAATATCCCACCCTGTGATAGGGGCCATTGTACCCATATACTCAATGTATTCACTTCACCTGTCATTGGTTTTATTGTGACTGATCGATCGAACAATCTATTTATCTGTCTATCTGTCAATCAATCAATCTGTCTGTCAATCAATCTGTCTGTCAATCTATCAATTTATTTGTCTATCTAATAGGTAGGTATAGCTATATATATATATGCACACATCCCTCAAATATAGGAAAAATATTTCAGAATTTATACACAACAGGTTTCTTTGTGGTGGTCATTCAAGTCATTGATTTATTTTTTTCATGAGCTACTTGTTTGCAAGTTTTGAATTTCAAACCCAGCGGGAGCTTGTGACAGAGAAAAGAAATATTAATTTGATTGAAAGTGTAGCCTTCATGCTATTTGTGACCCGTGACTATTTTTCATATTAGTCAAAGCTGTGATGGTGGAGTGTTTTCTTGTTCCGTACGGCGTAATTTTCAGTAGACTTGTGGCATCAGATACTGGGTCCTGATGCAATCAAAGCGGTATTTGCATACTGTAAAACTGCCAGCAGGGAGATTGATGGGGCCTGCGCCATACAGTAGGGATGGAAGCGATTTGTCAGAGTAACATTTAATTATTATTTAGAGTTCTATTTACTAATACATTGTCTTCAGACATTCACCTTTTAGATCTGTAGGGGCTGCATAAGTGTGTATAACCGAAGACAGAGGAGTCTAGAGCATGAAAAGTCCTTACATGCAATTTATTATTAATTATTTAATCTACTTGATACTAATTCAATTCTTCACACATTTAGGAATGTGATGGCAACAAAGTTCCATTACAAAGTGTGAAGCGTAACTCAATCTGGGGCACAACTCGTTTATTTAACCCCCTTTATGACTGATGATAAGGTTGGTATGAGATTTTTCACCCATTCTCTTAAAGAGGCAGAGCATTGCATGTCACAGATCCATTTTAATATTCAGAATGGGACCTTGTAAAAATAATTCCAAATATAGAAAGCCACGCTCTGCTAGCTCTTTCTGTTGGGAGACAATAAAACTATTTTTCAAAACTGAGATCAAGATAAGATAGACTGATATTTTGAAAACAAAACAAACAAACAAACCATTTGTGATTCTGATTCCTCCTACGTCCTGTGTTAATTACTATCCACACAACTTCATTGGAACCACTTAATGAGGATATAAATATCTCTGATTCTATCTATCCAACATTATTATTATTATTATCTGTTATTTATATAGCGCCACAAATTCCGCAACACTTTACAAGATCAATGTACAAGGTGTCGATTCATTGGACACTTACTGGAGAGGTGCTCTGGCCAGGATTCAAACCTGGGCCTCCATGGTTATTGAGCAGTGATGTTACCTCTACACCATCCAGCCAGTGAACACATGTATCAGTTTATTGATATCTAACCTATCCATATATTGTGTATTTATTTATCCACCGCTATCCGGCTCTCTATCTATCTATCTATCCATCCATCCATCCATCCATCCATCTATCCATCCATATATATTCCTCTGATTATCTATACAAACATTATCTATCTTTTTTTTTTTTTTTTGAGAAAGGATTTTACCAGGAAGGATACATTGAGATTTCTTTCATTTTCATGTATGTCCTGGGTGGCGAGTATGTACCGTTAGGTGTCTTGCCCAAGTACACTTACTGGAGAGGTGCTCTTGCCGGGATCGAACCTGTGTCTCCATAGTCTCTCTCCACGGTTATAGAGAAGTGATGTTACCTCTACTCCATATCTATCTATCTATCTATCTATCTATTTTATCTATCTATCTATCCATATCATGCCCTTATCTGTCTATCTATTTATCTCTATCCATTTATCCATATATTGTGTATCTATTTATCCACCTCTATCCGGCTAGCTATCTATCTGTCTATCCATCTATCCATATCTATCCCTCCGATTAGCTATATACACATTATCTATCTATCTATCTATCTATCCATATATTGTGTATCTATTTATCCACCTCTCTATCTATCTATCTATCTATCTATCTATCCATCCATATATATTCCTCTGATTATCTATATACACATTATCTATCAATCTACCTATCTATCTTTATCCATCCCATTATCTATGTACACATTATCTATTTATCATGTATCTGTCTACCTATCCACCATCTATCTAATCTATCTGTTTATCTTTAGCTACATATTTACATATCTATCTATTAATATCTATCCCTCCTATTATATATCTACACAATATCTATCTAAACTATATATTTATCTTTATCTACATAGTTACCCATATCTATTTATCTATATATCTGCCTCCACATGCATCTAAATATCTATTTATATATTTATCTATTCATCACATATCTATGTCTATCGTATGTCCATTACATATCTAGCTTCTAAATATCTATCGATCTAATTGTCATATATCACTCCATATCAAATATTTATCCATCCACTGCTCACGTCTATTCACTGCATAAACACAGCACACATAGCATATAGTTTGTTTCTAGAAGAAAAAAAAGGAGTAAAGAAATAAAAATAAAATAAAAAAACAAGCTTCTGTGCGTGGTGTGGGGTACAGGAATTCTAACACAAAAGGGATTGATCCTTCCTTGCTTTCTTTTATATGCTATTTAGGGCTGAATTGATCAATGTAGCAGCTGGGAAGCTGCTTCTGCTACTGCTTAATACTGAGCAAGGGCTAAACCTGGCAGGTAACAGAGAAATAGAGGGGGAGAGAGAGAGGGGGAGAGAGTGTGTGAGAGGGAGAGAGTGTGTGAGAGAGAGAGAGTGTGTGAGAGAGAGAGAGGGAGACAGTGTGTGAGAGAGGGAGAGGGAGAGAGTGTGTGAGAGGGAGAGGGAGAGAGTGTGTGAGAGGGAGAGAGTGTGTGTGAGAGAGGAGAGAGGGAGACAGTGTGTGAGAGAGAGAGAGAGTGTGAGAGAGGAGAGAGTGTGTGAGAGAGAGAGAGGGAGACAGTGTGTGAGAGAGAGAGGGAGAGAGAGACAGTGTGTGAGAGAGGAGAGAGGGAGAGAGTGTGTGAGAGGGAGAGAGTGTGTGTGAGAGAGAGAGGGAGACAGTGTGTGAGAGAGGGAGAGGGAGAGAGTGTGTGAGCGGGAGAGAGAGTGTGTGAGCGGGAGAGAGTGTGTGAGAGAGAGAGGGAGACAGTGTGTGAGAGAGGGAGAGAGAGAGGGAGACAGTGTGTGAGAGAGGAGAGAGTGTGAGAGAGGGAGAGAGAGAGGGAGACAGTGTGTGAGAGAGGGAGAGAGAGAAACAGAGGGAGATAGTGAGAGAGGGAGAGAGAGAGGGAGACAGTGTGTGAGAGAGAGAGAGAGACAGTGTGTGAGAGAGAGAGAGAGAGAAACAGAGGGAGACAGTGTGTGAGAGAGAGAGAGAGAGAAACAGAGGGAGATAGTGAGAGAGAGAGAGAGAGAGAGAGAAACAGAGGGAGATAGTGAGAGAGGGAGAGAGAGAGAGAGAGAGAGAGATGTGGGTGGAGAACAGAGCCTGGCACTAACACAAAGAGCCAGCATAGCGACACACATTATATGGAAGCAGGCAGGGATACTGAAAGTTAACACAGCAAATGAGAGTCACCTTTACATGGCAGCAGGGGGATTAAAAATTAAAAAAAAAATGCTGAATTTTCAGTAACGATCACATTCACTACACATCATCAATTCCTTTTTTCCCCTAGCCCAAGGAGTACATTGCCAGCAACACAGAGAACTGCTGCTGAACCTGGACCTGTGTGTGTGTGTGTATGTGTGTGTGTGTGTGTGTGTGTGTGTGTGTGATTCCCATCTGGCATTTTTGAGAAATATATATATATAATTGTTTTAAAGGATCGCTTTACATTCCATCCCTGGAGGTCCATGCAATCGGGGACTGACTGCCTGCAGCAGCATGGGCAGACTTTAGTGATGGGCTGCTGCTAACACATGACATCTGGATGTGCCACCCACTACCACCACCAGCACATGCATGCCAAGGAGGGGGGGGGGGTCAGCTCTGCCCTGCCCTCCTGATACCCATGGTTGACCACTGACAGCTGAGTCTTGATTTGTCACTCGTGTTTTTTGGAGGGGGGAGGAGGAGGAGGAGAAGGGGGGAAGGATTGAGCTTTCTTCAGAGTCAGGGATTCCGGATCTTCGTGCTTTATTATCGCTGTGTTATCCCCTGGTGGAGGAGAGACAGCTGAGAGGAGCATCAGCAGCATCTGATCACAAATTCAAGAGAGGGAGAAGACAAGGGGCATGATTTGGGTCTCTCCTCTCCTCCTGTCTCTCTCCCAGCTCGTCTGGTTTGTCTGATTCCTGGTACTGAAGGCTGGCACTGATCTGAGCTCTGGATTCATGATTGTATCTTCTCCAGCCTGTGAAGCTGTTGGAGCTGCCTAGCCCTGGATAAACACATATGGGAGACTGTGGACCTTATGGCGTGCTACTACCTTGTCATCAGCTCCACTCATCTTAGCAATGGGCACTTCCGTAGCATTAAAGGAGTTTTCAGGGGCCCTCTCCGCAAGACTGGCACCACCTTACCGGTAAAACCCTCATTTACTATATACCCTTGGTGTCTGATCATGAGATTCCTCTGCCAGTTGGGCATTGTGTTGGCTCTTTGGGGGTCTACCTGAGGTGCTTCTGCTGCAGGTGGTGGTAGCATGGATCTGGACTGATGGGTCAATGTTGCCTTCTACAAGGAGAAAAAAAAGTTGTTGGGAGATAAAGATGCAGTTACAGTATCAGCTGTGCATGTTGTTCTTCCATGGAGGGATACTTGCTTGCATTATGTTTATATTATATTGTGTTTGTTGTTTTGGAAGTTGATAGTGAGAAAGTGGTTTGGTATTTTCTTCTCATAATAGTAATTATTAGGGGGGGGGGGTAATCTCTCCTACTATGTATTAATGTATCTACATACCTCATCATGCCCACTACAGCTGGCTGAGCATCATGAAGAATAAAGTCACAGCTGCTGGAGTACCAGAGCTTAGCCCCCACTGCCCAAATAAAATGAAGAATCAAATCCAGGGTTTTGTGATTTTCTAATATTTTAATACCATCTGATTATACACTGTATGGATGGATATATATATATATAAAATTTTATTTATATATATATATAATTCATACATATACATTTATATACAGTATATATAATTCTTTGAATTGCTGTGATGTGCAAGTGGCTTCTGCAATAATAAATATATATATATATATATACTGTAAATCTTCTTGTGTATATACCTGTGTTTGTTGTTTTATATATATTTAAAATTTTATTTATATATATATATATTCATACATATACATTTATATACAGTATATATAATTCTTTGAATTGCTGTGATGTGCAAGTGGCTTCTGCAATAATAAATATAACTATATATATATATACTGTAAATCTTCTTGTGTATATACCTGTGTTTGTTGTTTTATATATATTTAAAATTTTATTTATATATATATATAATTCATACATATACATTTATATACAGTATATATAATTCTTTGAATTGCTGTGATGTGCAAGTGGCTTCTGCAATAATAAATATAACTATATATATATATACTGTAAATCTTCTTGTGTATATACGTGTGTTTGTTGTTTTATATATATTTAAAATTTTATTTTATATATATATATATATAATTCATACATATGCGTTTATATATACAAATTTATATATATATAATTTGTGCGGAGGCAAGCACACAACAGGAGAAGGAGGGTAGGTTTCTTCTTTTAGGATCTAGTAGGATAGCACTCTCATCAATAAAAAGTCCTTCAAGTTCTTTAGTGCTTAAGTGCAGAAAGAGGAACAGGTTGTAACTTCCAGTGTAAACACATAAAGCAGTTCTCACAACTTGCAGCATTTCTAGATGCAGTCTCATGCCCTGTGCTGATTCCTGAATGTTTGTTTCCATCCCCTAAATGATTTTTTACATTTCTGCAAAGCATTTTCTCTTCCACCCAGACAGGCATCAGTTTATTAATGCAGAGGCTTCACACAGTTGGAACTTCTTGTTAACCCAAGATTAACCTAAATTCACAGATGTTCTCTAAATCAGCCTAATCCCCCTGAACCTCTGTCAAGAGATAGTGTTGAGGGGAGTCTAGCAGCTCTTTAATGTGGGAGTAGGCATGTAACACTCCATGGTAACATGTATTCTGATGGAAATGCCTTAGAGTTTGAAATGTTGTATTTCTTCTTCCAAAATCTAGAAATAAGACATGTTAAGCAGCCACACAACCTATTGTATATGTGCTAGGTGTATATAGTTGTTAGTATGTATAACGTTTCAAGTATTTGGTGTTGGACAACATTTTCTGGGCCTGCTCCAGGTGTTGTTGGTCCTCAGTAAGTGTAACGTGTATCACTAAATGTTTATATGTTGGTGTTCAAGATGCGGTAAAGAACTTGTAACTATTGATTATAGAAAGGAGTTTTCTTTTTACGATTTTTCACATCTGAAACTGACCAGAATTTACCATTTTCCTTTTCCTGGTCTGCACTAGGCAACTAAGCAATCAGATGTGATATATAAGAGGTGTCTTCTATATCAGGCCAAAGAGTAGAGTACAAACAAGTGGAAAGATCATTTTCACATCTCATGACACACATACACACACACACATTCTCTATCCCCCTCTCATTTTCTCTTCTTCACCCTTTGTTTCCTATAATTGTTTACTTCTTCATTCATCATTTCTCTCATTCTTGGCTCCTTTGCGCCTCTTCTTTCTCTCTTATTTCTTTTCTCCCACACTCTTGTTTTCTTCTTTCTCTTCCCATGTGTTTCTTTCTTTCTTTCTTTCTTTTTCTTCTCTTTCTCTTCACTCTTTCTTTCTCTTCTTCACTCTCTCCTTTTCCTTCTTGTTCTCGCTCTCCTTCTGTCTTTTACTCTTTCTTTCTCTCATTTTGTATGAATGTTTGTAATAAAACATACCTTGGTATAATGTAAGCAGACTCATAATTTATTCATAAATCATGTCTTTATTTACAGGCACATTCATAACACTACGCCCTCTAATATTTTTTCCATGATGCAAATTCTTGATTATTTTTATTATTTGAAGCGAGATTATGATTCTAATTGAAGATTCAATCTCATAATGAAATCGTATTACATTTTCCTTCCTCCTGTCTGATTAGGTTAGCCGGCTGTTGTGTAATCACATCTTTTAGTTCTAAACTTTTTTTTCTTGTTTTTCATTTAATACATGTTAATAACTAAGTACAGGGTTGATAATACTTCCCATGGAGAAAATGAGTTAGAAGCCTTCTCCCTGTAAATGGATTCTTATGCCAGGCTGAGGATTATACAGTCATTTTAATGCGCTGTGTTCAGTCGAGATTGTGGAAATAAATTCATAGAAACAAATATATAACATGGATTAGTAGATCTATATGCTTTTGGCTGAGGAAAGTTTTCAATTCATTCATTGGCTCCAAAGAAATTTGGATGCTCCTTTCCTGCTGAAAGAGGTTTACTGTACTTGGGAAACTATGGGGTTACACATCTCATAACTAATCCTCCATCACTGACATCTACAATAATTATATTAATGGAAAATGTTTGTAAATTAACTGATGTATCAAGGTAGGCTGCCCTAAACAATGTCACCTTACAATATCAGCATTTCTATAATGAATCCAATCCCTGCATCAGGCAAGACTGGCATTAACTCATAGTGGATTATAATATAATTTTCACCTACTTTATAAAATGATGATATTATAGTGAAGAAATTTTATGAAATCAATGCAGTTTGGCCTTTAAAGATCTGATCTGACTCATCGCTGTAAAAGATGCTCTTCATACTTGGGATACTTACTTGGTGTCACTGTCACACCAGTGATGTTGAGCTATTCATCCTTTGCCACTGATATTCCCAGGGAGCTGTTGATGTGGGAATGTAGCCTTGTATAAGCTTGGATATCCAAATGTATCAATGTCATTTCACTAATATATACTGTGTGTGTGTGTGTATATATATATATATATATATATATATAATATATTAAATAATAATGATTTACTTTAATTTAATTTAATTTTTTTATTATGTATCCAATTAAATTATAAGGGGCTCAAATAAACTAAAATATAATTTGCACATCCACATTGATAAAGGCACCTTGGGGGGGGGGGTCGAAACATCGTTATTTTAATGTATCAGTAATAAAAGTCCCCGTGTGCCTCCCTCCACCAATCTTTGATTATATATAGATATTTTTAGCATGTTTCCATTCAAATTATAAGGGGCTCAAATAAACTAAACTATAATTTGCGCCTCCGCTGTGAAAATCATTTTAGAAGAATGTGGGCTGAATATCTTACAAAGTCAAATAAACTCTCATCCCTCTACTTTTGCTTTTGCAATCATAGTGAATTTGTAGTCATCCTAGGTATGCGTGTGGTACCCCGACACCAGGAATATGATGTGAGTTCCTTGGGGCTTCCCTTCAAAATAGCTTGGTTACTCCTCACATCACTATGTAACAAGATAACAGATATTCAATTTTACAAAAAAAAAAAAGATACAAAAGAAAAAAAAATCGTACAAAATGTCTTTACATTCCAGAGGCTTGTATTTATTTACAGTATGTATCAAGGGAAATTAAAACACTCTTACCTTGCAGAGCATCATAGATTGCCTACCGGGTGAAAAGGTTAATACACTACAACACAAGTGGCAAATAGAGATTAATGTTGTTGTATGGAGATCATAATATGGCATTATTCATTAAACAGTGAATTCTGGTGATTATAAAAAAAATCTAAAGTTCTTTAAAAAAACTGCAGGCCAAAATAGCTTAGTCAGGAAAATTACACTTAATATACAGTTTTACTTATTTTGCATATTTTCCACTATACCTTTTCTTATTTTAATACATCATGATTACACCTTTAGTGAATAGCACCCAATATATAGCGCAACAAAGTAACACTGTAAAAATAAATATGTTAACTCAGCGTTCTTTATTTACATTGCCCACACTGTCAGGCTCCTCTTATCTTCAGACAAGAAAACTCTAAAAACCCATCTTTTAGCATTAGCATATCACACACTGAATAGTTTTTCTCTCTTTTCAACTCCTCCACTTATGTCAATAAAGGTTTTAAAGGATGCTGCACTTTCTTTCCTTTTCATCCTGCATTGTTATAGTTTGTCATTCCTTTACATTGCTTGTTTACAAACACTAGAACTGTTGAGCTTTACCACAAATAAGCTGCTCTTCCTCTTGTTCTCCTCCACCCAAACTCCTCTAGATTGTAAGCTCATCTGACCAGGGCCATTTGCACCCCTTGTTTTTGTTTCCTAAAGAATGTTTGTAATTTTTTTTAAGCTTTATTTTCCATTCTTTATTGTACTGTGCGACGGAAGCTGTTGGCGCCATCATAACGATAACAGTAATAAGAACAACACATTAACTCAATACTTATATTGAAAACCAAAACATGCATTATGTGTGCAAATGATCCTCTTGCTAGAAAGATGTGTGAATGGAATTTGGTCATAGACCATACGGTACCAGTCACATGGACAGTAAGGTAGTGAGTACTCCAAAAATCCAGAAAAGTTGGTCAACGTCTCACGGTGAATCATCTTTCAAGACACTGTTCAATATTTGGTACACAAGGCTTGGGTAATCACTGGTCTTAGGTTTCGAATGACTAAAATGTTTTACCCTTGCAATTTATATATAGAAGATTGGAGCCGCTGCATGAATGTATGACTTATACTCTGATACATGGGATCTGTCCATCAAAAGCTTGGTAGCGTTGGCTTTGCAATCAACTGCTGCGATGTCAGTTGACACGACTTAACATGTTGGTTGTATTGAGATAAAACCTTTGAGTTGGTTTCAAATCGGTTTTAGAAGGCAACTCAGGACGCCTGGTTTGCGGTGTGGTTTATCCAGTGAAAAAATACCATACGCCATTGGATGTTGCACTAAGGTCTTGATGCAAAATCTGAGAAGTTTTTTTGAGGTCAGAGACATTTCTCATGCTCCTGATGTGTCTGATCGCACAATAAACTAGAAGCCGGGCTGCCATCACTTGAGACGTGCAAATAATCCCAGATGGAAAAAGTAAAAAACATAAAAGAAATTACACACACACATCCCTGTATGTTGGAAGACAACTGCATGGTTGCCCAACACCTTCCCACAAAAGGCACAGGGGTGGACTCGAAAAACCATGTTCAACAAATTCCCTAACTGCTGCAAATTTGTAATTTTTATATTGTTTTTTGAAGGTTTTCATCTCTTTAAATATGTAAATTGTTCATGCAGCTAATAATAAGAAACATATAATTAATGACATATGTATTGTAACCGGGAACCCGCACCGTTACTGAAATTTACAGCATAAATTCAAGTCTCGAAGCTTGTTAATGGGATTTCACCAGACGTGTTCTCGCATTGACCCGCTAGGCCTGGGTCTTCAAGGGCAGCATATTGGAGAGAGGCAGCAATTTGTCCTTATTTCCTTTCTTTTATAGGTCCAATTATATTTGGGGTGTGCGAGTGTATAACAGAGCTGGAAGGCAATAAACTCATAAAGTCTATACAGTAGAATAAATGTTGTTATTGTTAGTAAGCACTGGTGTAAATAAGATACTTTACATTTGCGATAAATTACATTTTTATTATCATAAATAACATTGATGAAATTTGCAAATATTCAAAACCTATGTTTATGTTCATATTTATTGGATATCAGCCGTGGTGCCTAGGACAGCACCAAACCTAAATCCCACAATACACTTCTGCATCACATTTGCGATCAGGGAGAGAGGAGACATTCTTTTATTATTCACAAATCTCTATATGAAAAAAATTGGGACCGTGACTCCAGGTATTGTTGACGTCCCAACACTGTACTCCTGCCGCATGTGTTTATCCCACTAGAATATCCCTATAAATTCTCACAAAAATAACTCCGGCTCGATGGACACTTGACATAAACACAAGTGGTCGGAAACGTCTTTTTCGTATCATGACAAACAATCAGAACATCAACTCTTACCCCTTCTCACCTCCAATTCTGGCCATGTGGATTTGTGTTTAAGGTTGTAATACCATGAACATCCTGGTGAGGGCAGCACTGATTTTATTTCCATACTAAGATACTGAGAAGTGATGGTATTTCTAAAATACACAGTTGGAAAACAGCAACTTGGAAACAACATGCAGTGACATGGCACGTACAGCGATTATAATTCTAATTAAGATCATTAGAGGTTATCTGCTTTGAATTGAAAGATAGACTTTCCTTAATTTGTTAAAGTAATATTGTTTTTTGTTGATAGGCACTTTAAGTGACACTCAGGCCTATCATAAGTAATACAAAAGCCTTCCAATATATATATATATATATATATATATATATATAGAATTAGGCAATAGAGGATGCACTCACGGTCTTCCAAACAAATATAAAGAATTTATTTTACAAAACTCACATGGACATCAACGTTTCGGCTCGCAGAGCCTTTTTCAAGGATCTTGAAAAAGGCTCTGCGAGCCGAAACGTTGATGTCCATGTGAGTTTTGTAAAATAAATTCTTTATATTTGTTTGGAAGACCGTGAGTGCATCCTCTATTGCCTAATTCTATATACTTCAACTGGATTGCACCAGGCAATGAACGGTAATATGGAGAGTGCTGTATGCAGTGGATTTTTATATATATATAGATCACAAGTATAGCAGTATGTAGTGATACCTTTTTTATTGGACTAACATTACTTTTAAAAGACAAGCTATTGAGAGGATTCCTCTCTTCCTCAGGTCTGGAGCTATACTGTGCAAAATCATAGAATTGAACATTAACCACTTGACTGCTATGGACGCGCTCAGCACGTCCAGCCAAGTGGTTCTCCTGTGCTATGAGGCGCCTGAAAGGGAGGGGGGCGGTCCTTCGGACCTCTCTCCCTCCCGATCGCCAGGGAGCAGGAGGTTAATCCAGGCACCGTTTGGAAGGGCACAGCCTGCCCTTCCAAACGGTGGCTGTCATTAACCCCTGGGGAGCCGGATCACGAATCGGCGCTTTTCAGCACCGGTTCGTGATCCTTTCCCGGAGCTGGCCGACATCTTGGACGTCGGCCAAGCCTCCGGGAACTCCCCCTGAGGACTGGCGTCATCGTGCATAGCAGGATGACGCCAGTCCTGGAGTTAACCCCTAGCTGCCACCAATGGTGGAGATAGGGGGTTCCAATGAACCCCCTATCTCCCGATCCGTGGCAGCTAGGGGTTAATGTTTGATGTCGTTGGGTCAGCCAGAGCATGGCCTTTCCAACAATATCAAACATGATAATGAAAAAAGTTTAAAAAAATAATTAAAAATAAAAATATATTTAAAAAAAATTAAAAAAAATAAAAATAAACAAGTTTTTTTTTGTTTTTGTTTTGTTAATGCAGCAATATTGTTCCCATTTCAATTATAATGTGAACAATAATGCTGCACTAACGATTTTTGTATGCGGTGCGTTTGTTAAAAATAGCGACATTTTCCCCCAAAAAAATGTAACGAGTCCCCATTTCTAATTTTTTTAACAAGCGCACCCCATACAAAATATAACCGCAAACGATCGCATGTTAAAATGTGAAAAAAAACACTTTACACATAATAAATTATTGAAAATTCTAATTTTATTGCATTTTTTGTTATAATATACAGACATGACATAACGTATACATATAATAATGACATATAATTATGAATCTGTGGAGTCTGCCGGAAAGAACGATATATAATATGTCTGGGTCATATATCAAAATATGGCTACAAAACGCGGTTGAACAAGAGGAGCGAAAGCGGTAAAAATGACCTCAGCACAGAGGTGTGAAAAGCCTCAGCAGCGAAAGGGTTAAGGGGCACATGGGTGGGGGTTAGATCTTGTAAAAAGTGAGAGTCAAATGGAATGGTCAAAAAGGGAAAATAGTTGCTAACTTGACACTTGCAGCAGCTGAGGAACCGAACAGGCCAGGACTTTGGCAAACTTCGCCATTCCATGGATGTTGCTGGCTCAGGTACAATAACAACAGCGTTGGTTAAGGTTACACCAGGCTTGGATTCTCGCCATATGCTGTTGGTACAGCTCCGGGTTTGATGACTTTTAGTTGATAATTTTCCGTTCATCAAATAAATATAATCCTGCCCTCTAAAGTATTTATTTTATTTTCAACAGTGGTCAAAATCTACCCTTAATGTTCATATATCCCTTTAACCTTTAAATAATATATATATACTGTAGATACTACTCGAGTATACTGCTAGAGTTTGGTGACAAAAATTTACCTTAAAATTGGAGGGGTCGCGTTATATTCGAGACATCTGCATCGCGTGTAAAAAAAACAAACAAAACTTCCCTTGCTCTGGATCCCAAGTCTCCTGGAAGTTCCGGTAAACTCACTGAAGGGAATGTGGGCACCCTGTTACCCGCAAACACTTCATGAACTCCCGGATTCGGAAGAGGTGGGATCCATCACAGGGCAAGCTCTGTTTAAGCCAATCACCTCGCTCACCTCCGCCGGCCATCTAATCGCTAGTAAAGAAGAAGGATGGCCGGCAGATTCAAACTTGGCAACGACTGCAATCATTCTAGAGCAGAGCACCCTGGCCTTAGGGATAGCCTAACTGTGGTGAGAGAACCTGGAAGGATTTTAATGGTTTACCAGTACAGTATACTTTTATAATTTGCTCCTTGCGTTATATTCGAGTCTTGAGTATTCTCTTATTTCCATAATAAATCTCTATCCATCACGTTATTCTCGGGTCGCGCTATACTCGAGTATCTACGGTAAATGCTTAGTAATAGAACATAGTCTGTGTTTATGTTCCTAGTTAATTGCAAGCTAACATTTGTAGGTCTCAAGAATTAGTTACAAACAATGAACACATGATTTGGTTGTTTCTATTCTCAGCTATCACAAACGAGGCAGCTGGAAGCTTTATCTTGGTGATTCCGGTTATCCATTTGCACTGCAATCAGCTGAAAACCTTTTACGCGGAATCTAAGCACTAACACTTTGGGGTATATGGACGGCAGTGCAAATATTTATGCTATAGCTGGACCATGACGAGTTCTAGGCTAGAGCCTATAAAAGAAAATATGTTCTAGTTTATCTAACCATCATTATGGTTTCTTGAGTATTGAAAAGGTAAATGTAAACTTGTCAGCATATAGAAACAACTACTACCGGAAACGCACATGAGTATTTATTCACCGAGTACACCATTTGCATCAGATATCCTGTAGGGTAGGGCTGCTCAGCTCTGGCCCTCCAGATGTTTCGGCGGAAGCACATTTCCCACAAGGCTCGTTCAAGCTAATGAGTCACTGAGTATCATGGCGGATGTAGTTCCAAAACATCTGGATCATCAAGGTTGCGACTCCTGTCCTGCGGCATTGGGCTCACTCCTTAGAGCTTCTTGAGCGGGACTGTAACAAGCAAACAGAAGACTGCAAATTTAAAGAGTAGCTTTAGTGGCAGGACCAAAGGAAAATGTAGGTCAGAATTACAACTCACTGTTGGCTGTATTGCTTTGAAAATACCTGTCAGGAGTGTGGCTCCGCAGTGTCACTTACCCTTCTGCCGCGGATGCTCGTTCAGTTCCGACCTCTCCTGTGGCACACGGCTCTGGCTTCCTGTCACCTCCAGTGGCCACCCACAGCGCCAGGAGGTGAACCACAGGCAACAGGGCTGCATGGTGGCGCTCAGAATCCTCCTGTAGGGTCCATGCTTGGCGGTCGCCATCTTCTTTCCCTCTGGGAATCACCATCAGGAAGGTTTGCTGTGCGGAGTGGGTGGGGCAGAGCTCCAGGGTCTGGCAAGGCAGACGGCTGTGTCTGATGTCTGTGTTTGGTAGAGAGGGGAGACTGGGCCGGCTGGAGGGGAGGAACAAACCAGGGCGCATTATTTAAACCCCCAGTCCACAAGTAGGAGCTCAGACTTTCTGTGCACTTCCCTGTGGACAGCGACCTGCACTTTTCATGAACCTGATTCCTGTGGACGGAAACTTGGCTTTTGTTTACACCGGTTTCTGATTCTCACCGCCCACTATGGACCTTTGGACTGTCTCTGACCTTTATTTTGAATGTCCCCTTGGATACCTTGCTCCACCTGGATCGCATTCCAGACTCCCACCTTGCCTTCTCGTAACAATACCCAAGGACTGAGAAAATGAAACCTTGCTTCAGTCGAGAATAGATTGTTCCTGAATTAAGAGAATAGATCATAGAGAAAATTAGGAAACCTTCATCGTTGTCTAATCACAAACCATGTGGCATTTGTGTCCTCACTTGGCAGAGGATCAGATCTGAACCGGGCACAAAGCTGTCCTGTTGGAGAGCGGTCCAGGCATGAACCCATAAGGGCTTTTTAATTCTATATGAGGTTGGGTGTATAACATCAGAGTTTTACAAACTGCTTAAGCCATAAACCACATACTGAAAAGATACAGAGGGGCTCCGGAAACAACGCTCAAAGCGTGGCTTTAACGAACCCAGACTGTCCCTTTAAAAAGCCCTAAAAGCTTTCTTCATCATGCCTACGTTTGCCTTTTTCGGTTATTTACACAGCTCTCAGTTTGCCGCTCGGCTAAGTATTGATAGTTTAGAAGAAGTTAAATGTCTGTTAGGCTGATTTAAAAGCTTGTCCTTGTCAATAGCTATTCACATAATGCACCGGTCACTTATTACTGCTGGGTGCAATTTCAATTCCAGCTACTAACATTGATTAAGTTAGTTCCATTCATATTGACAACTGTCAATATGGGATAATAATCCCTAAATCATACAATGAGTAATTAATACAAAAATACAATGGCCTGTGAACTGAATTCTAGTTTGAACATCCAGGTTAAGGCTATATATATATATATTTACCACGTGAAAATCCAGGCCTCGTTTGTAATAATTGCCCAACTTCTTGCTAAATGATGTTTCTCAAAAGCTTGTTGCCTCTTGAATTGGATGTCTGTTTTCGATAGTTGAAAAGGGCAAAGAATTAAGCACGAGGGGAGCATTTCCAAACTCTCTAGTGAATAGAACCGTATTCACTTGTGTAACATCTTTGATTCAGTTGTATACAACATAGAGATTTTTTTTATAAGAGAAAATTTGTCTTTCCCCCAAACCTTGTTAATGCACTCTGACCACTTCAACTTAATTAACTGGTCATGGTGGCTGGATCGTAACCCACTTTGTTCTTTACTTACCTGCTATGAGAGATCTTTAGAGTGGTGCTATTACCACCTATAGGGCCCTATTCCATTCTTGCCCTTAAATTAATGGCTGGAGCTGATATAGATAAAGCCTCCAAGAGTTATCTTAATGGCTGGAGTTCCTATATTACAACCTTGTTGTGAGCTTGCTTTGAGGCTCGTTCATTGCAGCTCCATACAGTACATTTACAGCTTCTATACTTTGTATAAGACCTCTTAATTGGCATCTAGATGGAGAAGAACTAGCTATTCCAATGTATCTTGTTCTTCTCTTTGTTGGTCTCCCCACCCCACTTTAAAAATCCTAAACTTGCGTCTAGCCCGATGGTGAAGAGGGCCGTGTGATCCATCGCTTCCTTTCACCATATGCAGCATACCAGCGGCCACATGCAGCACTGTGTCTGGTATCTGTTTGTGGTTCCCGATTATTATGATTCAAGCCACTAAAACAGTGGTTGGGTGGAAACCAGTAAGAGAGATTGATCTTTTCTTTTTCCGGTTGCCTGTTACTAACTACGATGGGGCCCTTGATATCTTGACACTACCTGCCATCCATTCAGATGTAAGTGAATAGTAATTGATGAACATACAGTATGTTGAGAAGAAAAGTTGAATAAGAAAGGTTAAATGTCATCAAAAGGTTCAATGGTGTGTGACGAGAGTCACTTTGGACTTGGGGTACATGGAAGTATTGCTTTTGGAGGTGCAGGCCTGATGTTTTATATTGTTTCCCTGCCCTCTTTTATGTTGAGGTCGCTCTATACCTATAATTCTAGGTGCAGGGTGTTTGTGTTATGTATGAATACTGTTGTTGTTAATATCCTTACTGTCTATGCTTATCTGACTGTTACTATGGATAATATGATTACTGTGTGGGTCACTGTAGCCTTTTCCAACTCCTCCTATCTAGAATATGTTTACATCTGTGACGTGTTTGACTGTCTGTCTTGTTTGTCAAACATTGCTCCATTATCAGATACTGTAAATATGAATCCCCTGTTTATTCCCACAATCTACTATTGTTCTGCTTTGTTGGAATGTTGCACATTGCTTTTTGGGTTAATTCATTTATGTGTCCCCAATCAAATTAGGTCCCAGGCACCAAGATTCCGTGAGGGATTTCTGATGTAGTGCAGGAATACTCCAGGGAGGGATTTCTGAGGCAGCACAGAAAAACGCCAGGGTATCATTTTCCTTTGGCTGCTAGGCCACACCTGGCACTGTATTTATTTAGCTCATTAAAAGCTCAGTACTCAGTGGCTGTTCTAACCTCAAGATCTGCTGGAGAAAACTATATGCAGCACTCCAACTCTCCCATCATCCATACAAGATCTTGGCGACGAATTATAGCAACTCTGGACATAAGCTTATACAATGTCACAGCACATCAAAACGATGCCACGGCGTATGCATGTCGTAATAACAGCAAAAGGGACTTTAACCAAATACTAGCGCATGTGACCTTTTTTTGGCCATGCAGTGTGTGTGTGTGTATATATTCTTATGGATCTGAAGTAGTAATGAAATTTAACTGTACAAGTATTTGAGCTTCCCCAGAAGCCTCTGTGGTGCAATTCTTGATTGAACAAAACATTTTATTTGATGCAGCTTATAAAGAACAGTACATTTCAGAGAGATATTCCTCAAAAAGTGTTTTAGTACAAGCGAGCCGTTCTCTTTTACATTTGCCATCTTGACTTTGTTGCTTAGGAATATTTTTTTTTACTATGCTATTTAAAGTTTATAATAAAACGCACACTGCTAGGTGAGCAATTTTGGATATTTTTAAAGTAATGTCAAACTGTAACTTAATTCTTTCCTTATACATAAACTTATACGTCGGTTCATGAAATATCTCTGAGTTAAGATGCTCTGCAATCATTTTTCATCAAACATAAATTTTCATTATGTGGGGCATCCACATTTAGTTTAGTCACGCAGACAAACAAATCAGTGTATCATTTCACACTTTCAGATTTTGAATCATTATAAGGACCACACTAAAGGGCAGGGTCAGCCCAAGCCACTGTGCTGCCTGGAGCCAAGGATGAGTTGCTGCCCCCCCCCAAAATAAACCAAAGGCGTGATAAACATATCACAGAGCTCCACAGCAATATAACACCCAGTGATGTGCGGTGTGTATGAGCGTATGACAGAGCTCCACAGCAATAAATCTCCCAGTAATGTGCGGTGTGTATGAACGTATCGATTGTTGGGGGTTGCTGTATCTTTACTGTGCAATGAGGATGAAATGAAAAGCAGCCATTGAATCTATTTATCTGTATCAATGTAATAAATGTCTTAGATTAACCCCTTCACTACCAAGTGATTTTAAAAAAAAAACATTTGTCGGGAACCAGTGTTTTGTTTTTTTTCTAATAATTTTGTATTAATTATACAGTAAACAAAAATTTGGGAATATTCCCAGTGTATTCCTTACTGTAATAACCTAATGGGAAGGCAGATGGCGCCATTTACTGGCCAAATGGAGTTACATTCATTTGAGCTGCAGCTCGTGGTTCCCTGCTTCAGCTGCTGAAAGCCCAATATGTCAGGGCATTCTACAGGCGATATTAAAAAGTTTTAGCACCTCGGGCATTATGTCTACAGGGCTAAAACTTTGGGGGCACTTCCTGCAGCCCAAAAGCAAATGGAATTAGTTTGGAGCAAACAAATTTCAGATCGAGATAACTCGATATCAGGATCTAACATGCCTTTGAAGTCCCGAGTTATCTCGATCTCGGCAGTGAAGGAGCTATGTATGGACTTTTTTTCCTTCATTAAGTGTATTTTAACCCTTTTGTGAACAGGGTCTGGTCATGCCTTATAAATTACCACAGCGGTCTTGAAATGGTTAAAATTCACCCTTTAACGCCTAATAAGAATCAACACAGTCTTTAATTTCCAGACTAAGGAAAGGGGCATGAGTTACCACATTAGTAATCTGCTACGATGTTCTCACTTTATAAACAAGCCCTGTGGTATATATTTAATTGCACGTGTGAATCAGTAATATGGGGAGGGTTGTTTAAATTAGTTTTGTGGTCCTGCTTTCTGCTTTGCTTCATCCTGTATGGTATTGATATACAGACCATGGAGGGGCAATCAAAAAGACTGATTAATATAATATGACTGCTGTTACTGGATATTTTAGTTTCCAATAAGGCATACTGATTTCATTAAGTAATCAAAAAGCGCTTTATTGACAGCTCAGCGGGAATCCAATGATACCTCGAGCGTCGCGGTGTAAAATGATGCACATTCCATTATACACACAATAAATGCTGTTTTTATTCTCTTTGTGGAAGAGAGAATAAGAAACATTGTTACAGGTACAATTGCATTTTACACAATTGTTTAATTTGGACAACAGTCATATGAAAGTGATATAAAACAACAAGAGAGAACTCATTCCAAGCCATTTGTGGAAAAGGAGGGCACTATTACATTCTTTGCGCAAAAACGCTCGCGCAGCGCTATTTTTTTGCGCGCAGCGTTAAACTTGACGCATGTAAATGAACGCTGGTATTACAATCCGAGCGTATTTTTTCATTCGTCAAAAAATACCGCGCATAAAAAAGAAACGCAAAAACGCGCGCGCATTAACGCTGCGCGCAGAAATCAGAATTAAGAACAACAATTGTCTCCCGTTAAGTTTTTGCGCTTGTCAAAATCAATCTGCGTATATATGCAGCAATAATAAAAACACGCACAACTTCTCCATTTTATTGTTTGGGTATGTGTAGAATGTGTAACTATACATTGCTGTATTTTTTTTTTCGTGCTGGTGTATTTGGTTTCGACAAGGACGTTCAGATTTGCCGTCAGCTTTACAAAGACGTTAAAATTATGCGCACAAATGTTGTCTGTTAAAATTTGCGCATAGATTGTGAAACCATCCGCATACCAGCGCACAAATGCATTTGCGCTCACAATGTTAAGTATAGGACGTGCAAAGTACATTACGCTCTCAAAGGGTTCGCGCAGGTCCACCCGCGTTAGACGTTAACGCACATTTTTTGCGCGGACATTGTAAAACGACGTTCTGTGCGAAGGGTTTTGTCCATCACGATAATGCGTTTTTGCGCACGCGTTAACATTTGCGCGAAGAATGTAATAGTGCCCGGAGTCGGCAGAACCTTTTATATCAAAATACCAGTAAGTCGTGCATCAAGAAATGGTTAAGCTGGGGAGACCTCAGCATTGGCGAGAGGAAGTTAAATTAATTGAAACTCATTAAACAGCTCCATTTTTCCTGCATTAGGCTTTTAAAACAAGCATTGCCATCTGGTGACTTCGCAGTATATTACTATATGCCACTGGAGCTTATTAGCTCTCTTCAAATTTTTCGCTTTGTTGCCAAATCGCTGCAACTCAACACAACCTGTTGGGTTTCCTGTAAGGTTTATAAATATCTGTGCACCTTCCTTGGTTTGTGGTGCTAGGAGCTCCTTACCTTAGTTGTCCATGATGTTACAAATTACGGCTGAAGTGATTTGCAAAAAAGTCAAAGGGGTTAATTAACCCCTTCACTACCCAGATCAACTATACTCGATCTGCAAGGCATCTCTTGGTAGCCCATATCGAGTATAGTCAATATGGTGTTCCACAGGAGCAATGCAAAGAAATGTCATTTGCTGCAAACGCATTTCACTTGCCATTGAGTTCCATAACACGCGTCTAAAGATTTAGCGCCGTGAGAATGATGACTGAGGTGCTGACACTTTTTAAAACCAGCTGTGAATGCGTCTTAATGACATCTCTCCAGCTGATCTTGCACAGAGCTCAGAACTGCAGTAACTCCTTTTGGCCAGCAGATGGTGGCATCAGCCTGCCAAATAGGTAAGGAAAACAGAGGGAATATTCCCAAATATTTCTTACTGTACGATTCAGTAAAAATGATTTTCCCAAAAAAAAAAAAAAAAATGGTTCCTGACAGTGGTTTTCTAGAAAATCCTCTTGTACTGAAGGGGTTACAAACTGCCGTTACTTATCATAGTTGCAAACAGACGAAAACTGCTGGCATTAAAAATCCAACAAATGTTGGCGTCTCACAAAAAATAAATCCAAAGAGCGGCCGGAGGTAATTCACAGTGAAGTTTCTCATGACACTCTGTGGATTCAACTTCTGTGAAATGTCGCATTTGTCGGAGTTGCAACACCAGCAGTTTTCTTTTTTCAATAACCACTGGTGTTTGTTGAATAAATCCTATAATGTAATAAACTTACCCCACGGAGTGATATGTCATATGTTATTACGTACAAACTTTAAATATTCACAGACAGTCCATTATCATGCTCTTTTTCATGACCTAAATAAAGAGCACCCAAAAAGAGGAGTGGGGGGGTCTAGTAGGTGGACAAGCACAACCAATTCAACCACTGATAACCCCTTCTGTGCACACTGCTAGTGTGCTCACAGGGAATACCTTTAAAATGTACTGGACGTGATGTTACATATGTGTTTGTGATTCCTTCATACACTGTAATGGGCTTGTCCTGTTTCCATAGACATACATAAAAAACTTAGAATTTAGGGTATTCCCTAAACAGAAGCTCTAAGAAACGGCACTTCTAAGTGGAGCAGGCTGTCAAATTGGATGTCACATCCTAGATGAAGGTCCTTGGATAGGATCGAAAAGTTGCATTTTCCAATAAAACCCTGCTCTTATTTGCAACATACTCGTCTGATGTATCTGGTTCTTTTCCTGGGTTGTAAGGATATGGTTGGCTGGCTACCTACGAACCTTGATGCGCTCACTCTGGATGTAGAATAGTGGCGTGTGCTTCTCTTTTTTCTGTTCTTGTGAGCACATAACCAGGGCTGGTATGAGAACCCAAACAATTTGATGATGTAATTTCCTGTTTGAGTACATTATTCTTAAAAGGTTATTCAATAAGATCCCAACTTGCTACAGAATTGCACCGAATGGCGAATTTCACTGAATGGTGCTTTTTTTTGGCAGTTCGGCTATTCAGAAAGCTGTCAATTCGCCAAATTTTGGTGAATTGCCAGCGATATATGGTGCAGATCGCCACAATTTGGCAACCTTTGGCAGCAGCGAAATTATCCTACAGACAGGTAATGGTTGATCTATTCAGAGAATACCGAACTGCACCGAAATAGTTTCAGTTGCAGGTGGTTCAGTTCAGCAGGTTTAAACAGGCGAATCCCATCGGTTTCATTGTAAAAAAAATATTACGGTGCTTTATTATTTTTTTTCATTCATCCGTTTATTCTTTTCAGTTTCACCAAAAAGCTTTTTTATTTAATATTTTAAAATAATTTTTAGGTATTTATCTGGTTCTTTTAGGCAAATTTTTTGATTCCCATTTTTTTAATTTTGTAACATTTTATGAATTTTTATGGGACCTTTTTATTATTTCCATACAGTTTCATGCATTTTTATTGTTTTAAAATACATTTTTAAAAATATTTCCGAGTTTCGCTATTGCTTCTTTTTTTTTTTTTACCAGTTTGGCAGTGTTCGGCGGCAGCTGAGTTCGTAGGATCGGTGGCTGTTTTCATCGGCGTTCATCAGATCATTGGCTGTCTTTAGTGGCGTTCGATGGGCTAATCAGCAGCGTTCTGGTCTTTAGTGAATGAAGAAACTCCAGAGTCCACGATAAATTTCAATGGATTTAATCCAACAACAGGAAAAAAGGCAACGTTTCGACCATGACTGGTCTTTGTCAAGCCTAAAACACAATGACAGAACTGGGAATAAATAGCACCACAGACTGGTTAAGCAATCAAACAATCATTGCAACCAGTCCGTGTGTGCCAACCCAATAATTAAAAACAATAGTCTACAATTAGATACATCTATTAACATATTAACTTATGTAATTATATATACACAATGCTTATTAACATACAATAATTGGCGATCAATTGTAGAGCAATGCCTATGAGGGAAAGAAGTGACTTAATGATTATAAATGTAAAGGGAGAGGATTACCCTTCTACTACAAAGGGTCTGGGTTGACCCCATAGTAAAGATTTACTACCCTAGGAGCTAAAAAGCATGATGTATTCAATCTAGGAGTCTGACTCATAATAGAAGACTAATCCATCCGCAAGCCCATAAATTACCTATCCCATCAACCACGGGTTTATAGAACACTATTATCTGACACAGATAGGTTACAGATACGGACTGTCATCTAGGGAGGGGAAAAAAAGAACAAATCTATATGTCATAGAGAGGTACTGCCGTAACACATTTATAAAAAGGGTGAGAGATCTGATTCTCTATTGAGGCCATGTGGAAAGAGAGTATTAAGATGGTGGATCCAATATAATTCTCTCCTTTTAAGTAATTTTTCTCTGTCCCCGCCTCTTGTTAACTTAGGCACCTCATCGATTACCTGGTAACGTAACTGTGAGATATCATGTCCACAACGTATAAAATGTTCGGGGACCGGGAATTCAATCTTTTTAGTTCTAATGTCTGACCTATGTTTAATAAATCGATTTTTTACTTTCTGAGTGGTCTCGCCCACATATATCAACCCACACGGGCATTTCAATAGATACACCACGTATGTAGAATTGCAGGTAAAATAACCTTTAATTTTAGACTTCCTCCCAGAGTGTGGATGGACAAAGGAATCACCACGTATAACTGCATTGCAGCAAGAGCAACTTAAACATGGGAAGGTTCCATTCCTGGGTTTACCAAAAAAGGGTGTTCTGCCTGTGTCTTGTCCAAACTCTGCTTTAACCAGCGTCTGTCGAAAAGATCTCCCCTTCTTGTATGACATTAGTGGGATGGTCTGAAACTCTGAAATATCAGGGTATGCATCCCTTAAGATATACCAGTATTTACATAAAATATTTGTATAAAGTATCTGTAACCTATCTGTGTCAGATAATAGTGTTCTATAAACCCGTGGTTGATGGGATAGGTAATTTATGGGCTTGCGGATGGATTAGTCTTCTATTATGAGTCAGACTCCTAGATTGAATACATCATGCTTTTTAGCTCCTAGGGTAGTAAATCTTTACTATGGGGTCAACCCAGACCCTTTGTAGTAGAAGGGTAATCCTCTCCCTTTACATTTATAATCATTAAGTCACTTCTTTCCCTCATAGGCATTGCTCTACAATTGATCGCCAATTATTGTATGTTAATAAGCATTGTGTATATATAATTACATAAGTTAATATGTTAATAGATGTATCTAATTGTAGACTATTGTTTTTAATTATTGGGTTGGCACACACGGACTGGTTGCAATGATTGTTTGATTGCTTAACCAGTCTGTGGTGCTATTTATTCCCAGTTCTGTCATTGTGTTTTAGGCTTGACAAAGACCAGTCATGGTCGAAACGTTGCCTTTTTTCCTGATGTTGGATTAAATCCATTGAAATTTATCGTGGACTCTGGAGTTTCTTCATTCACTTTTGACTGTTGGGGCTGTGGAGCAGGAGACCCCCACTCCATTTATCCACCTTGGGTTTGCATTCAGGCACAATTTTTCGCGTTCTGGTCTTTGGCAGATCCCGTTCGGCGCACTTCAAGCACCCTGCAGTGACTAGTGAATTAACTGCAGGGTTGGCAAACGTGAATTGCACCGAAGTGTACCGAATGAAAGAACACCGAAATTTCACTGACATTTTGGTGCTCTTTGAATAACCCCTTCAGTGTGGGTGTAAGGATTCTGATCCATGCAGGGCAGCACCCTTCCAAATCCTGCACTTCGTGTCATTCCTGTTTCCAGCGCTGTGTTCCAGCAGCTAAATAGTTAATGCACCAAAACACACACTCACACACTCCAGGTCATCTGACCTCTCTGTTAATAAAAGTGCCACACCCCTTCTGTTCCCTGCTTAAACATTAGTTGTATCTGCTCTCAGCAAGAGAGAACCTATGTTGTGGCTTTCCTGTGGTTTCCTGAAAACCAAACCCTGCCGTGCTACCAACCCTTCCGTGTGTGTTTCCAGACCCTCCGGTATCCTGCGTATGCAAGGCCCTGCTGTCCCAGTCTGTTTCCTGATTTCCCCTACATCAAGTTTATTTGTTTTTGCTGCCTCCAGCAGCAACCTCGCCCCTCACCGCAGACCCCTTGTTTTGGCATCACCGCATCCCGGGCTCAGAATCCTGCATTTTCTGTACCACCCCGGTACAGTACCTGACAGTGGGGCAGCATGATACATTTTAGTGATTGTTGGGTTCTTTCATAGTTTCTGTGGGCCAGTCTACATGGTTGCTGTGCACATGCATGAAGTTAGGTGAATACCCAGTCAGGAGTGCTCCTATAATTAGACAAAATAGGTGGTTGCCTAAGGCCTTACTGATATAGGGCCTCGGGTGATGGAATTTGTGTTTAATGCCATTTTAAATATGGTAGTCATATAAATGCTTCAATTCCCCAAAGACAAACTCTTACATTAACATACTCTTATCTCCCAAGATATCTTGGGAAGACTTCATTGAATAAATGCATCGGATTAATTTATGCATTTCCCCCCCCCCAAAAAACAGAGGACTTGCCACAGGCCTCACAAATTCTGAGGCTACTTCTGTGCCCAGTATTTGTAATAAAAATAATAAAAGGATAAAGATCAGCTGATAATGAACACTGTTGCTATATGACAAAGGAAAAATCCATCATTTGAGAGACTTCACTCATTTTTTATTTATCTACCTATCATTTTTTTACATTTTTATACTTCTCCGCAGTGCATTCAAGTAGAAATGTGACCTTTATTCCGGAGTGTGCCTTTAAGTCTAATATAACACTCCCCAACATATTCCACCCACATGGAACAAAGGAACGAGCGATCTCTTAATAAAATGTTATTGTAGTTAGTAGTCATCCACCATGCTATTTATATATGTGCACTTTACCAGATCTGTGATTTCGCCGTGAAAAATGACAGTAATAAATTCCCATTAGCATTATTTCAAAAAAACATCATCATTATTATTAAACATGTAACAGTCATGGCTGCCTGAATTCACTTGTGAGGTTTTTGGAGTTTTTTTTTTACACCTTTATTAATCCAATTTTAGACATGTCATTGCATTTCATTGCTAGCTATATTTTTATTATCATAAATTACGTTAAATAATCCGTATTCTTTAACAGCGTGAGTAGCAAAAACATGCAATGTTCATCTAATCTCACCTAATCACATTTAACTGAGGGTTCAATGAGCTTTTCAGCAGTTGGGAGAATATAACACATTGTGTTGCAGGCGTCCCTGTTTAAAATCAATAAGGATGTTTAAGGTACAGGTATATCTCGATAAATTGAACAATACAGTCATTTATGCAGTCTCTGTGCATAAATATGAAAAAAGTGAGCACAATAATAGGACAATCACCAGCAATAAATATCTACTGAAGTACAGTGGTTTGCCTACAAACAGAGTCGGCCCAAGACACTGTGCTGCCTGGTTCCAAGGATGAAATGCTGCCCCCCCCCTTAAAAAAATGTGCTGTGTGAGTGTATCAGAGCTCTACAGCAATAAAATGCACAGTAATGTATGTATCTGAGTGTATCACAGAGCTCCACAGCAGTAAACCTCATAGTAATGTGTGGCGTGCTTAGTTGAGGCCCAAAATGCTGCCCCTGGCAAAGTGCTGCCTGGAGCCATGGCTCCATCTGGCACCATGGACGGGCCGACCCTGCCTACAAATCCTAATACATAATGTGTATGTATATATATATATATATATTATACAAAAACCTGTGTTCCTGCAACTCCTTCCAGCGAAAAAAATGAAACAAAGAAGTAGAGATGGTGGTACAATAGCCAATATGATAAATGTATAGCAAAACGAAAATGGCAGCACTCCAAAAAAGTAAAATAACAAATTTTATTTCAAAGCATTAAAAAGTGAGACCGACGTTTCGGCTCTCTCCTTGAAAATTGCTCCTGAGAGAGCCGAAACGTCGGTCTCACTTTTTAATGCTTTGAAATAAAATTTGTTATTTTACTTTTTTGGAGTGCAGCCATTTTTGTTTTGTTATATATATACAGTGGCTAGAAAAAGTATGTGAACCCTTTGGGATTACGTGGAGTTTTGCATGAATTGGTCATAAAATGTGCTCTGATCTTCATCTAAGTCACAACAATTTGAAAAACACAGTCTGCTTAAAATAATACAACACAAACATTATCAGGGTAATTCACAGAGATCCGAATTGCTTGAGAAAGGTAACCGGACGCTGATTTTCAGCGTTCGGTTACCTTTCTTGGCCATTCGGCTATCCAGAGAGTAGGCAATTCGCCAAATACTGGCGAATTGCCTGCACATACGGTACCTGTTCGGTCCCTGTTCGAGGGCAGTGAAATCCCCATGAAAAGCACTGCTTCGGCTATTCAGAGAACACAAACCAGCAGTGAAAGGTTCCCCTAATGCCCTGCCATTCGGTGGTTTAATTCAGCAAGTTTATTCAGGAGAATCCCATAGGCTTCAATGTTAAAAATATTCCCATTTTAATTCAATATCTAATAAACCGTTCATTATAAAATTCTGCAATAAAGAGTCTCTTTATTTATAGATTTTTTAGGATATTTTAAGCAATTTTTAAAAGTCCGATTTTTATTTTTTCTGTAACAGCCCTCTTTATTATCATTCATTGGACCTCATATGTAAATTTCAGACATTTTCGCTCAGTAATTTCTTTGCAAACAGTGTTTCACTTTTCAAACATTCATACAAACGGTTTTCCTAATTTATTCACCTCACTCTGTCTGCGGTCTCGGCTTTCTCGGCTTTTTCCAGCGGCTTCGCTACGTGTGATCGGCTCCTGTTCGGGTTTTTCCGTGGTTTTCGGCAGGTTAATCCAGATGTTTTTGCAGGTTTTCGGCGTGCATTCGCTGGGTTTTACGGTTCGTTTTCGTTGGGTTTGCGGCAGTTTTTCCCTGCAATTCGGGGACCCTGTGGTGCTTGCTGAATACACCGCAGGGTCACCGAAATGGGATCGGCAACAGGAACCGAATTGAAGAGAACGAAAAGTCACCGAACGTGCGTTGACTTTTCAAATCTCTTTGAATAACCCTGATAGTGTGAATGGGGCGTAACGGATTTAACCGCAGTGTAGCATCAACTATGGAAAATCGATGCCAGACGTTAAACTTACTAATCCTAGCACTAACGCTTACATATTGAGACGCCACAATAGCCACAACTATGGAACAGAGCCCATGGTGCGTTACAATCCAGACAAGTAAAGGATTAAACATTATATACAATTACTTTATATAATTATTTATAATTATTATTGTTATAATTACTTTATTATAATTAATTTCCGTATTCTGTGCCTGGAGAATAGATGGCGCTGGATCTCACTGGTCCTAAATGCCACAGCCCACCAGGTACTTTCTTGCAAGCATAGAGGGGCCAGGGGCCAGTCCTTGCCCTGGGAATTGTACTCCTCTCCACATCAGCAGGTGCCAGATTTTAATATCACATAAAGCTAACAATCCCTACGCAAATAAACCATGGTGGAGGTGTCTGGTAATGGAGCTCCACTTGACCCTTGACCTGACAGTGACACTGATTCAATGAATAAAGCAATACAGTATTTATAGGTACTACATGTATAAGTGATAGCAAAACATTATAAATATAATCTAATCATAATAAAATTCATCATGTTCATGCAGGAAGGTAAAAATAGATTCTACTAATTATATCATAGATGCGATAGATTTATAGAATTAATACTGATTTCAACCAATGTCTGAAGATTAAAAGTTAATCATGTCTAAAATGGTGTACGGCTTGAAGGAGAAAAGTTACCAGGAAAGGCTTAATGATCTTAACATGTACAGCTTGGAAAAAAGACGAGACAGAGGAGATATGATAGAAACATTTAAATATGTAAAGGGAATCCACAAGGTAGAGGAAGGGAGTATATTTAAAAGGAAACAAAATAGCAAAACAAGAGGACATAGTCTTAGATTAGAGGGGCAAAGGTTTAAAAGTAACATCAGGAAGCATTATTTTACTGAGAGGGTGGTGGATACATGGAACAGCCTTCCAGTTGAAGTGGTAGAGGCCAAAACAGTAATTGAATTTAGGCTGGGGTCAGACCAGCGCACTTTTAACGTGCGTTCTGGCGCACATAATTACGGCCGCACTAGCAACAGATGACGGGCAATGACGGCCAATATACGATGTACGGCCGCACAAAAGTCCGGCCGTGCAACGCAAGTGGAATTTGAACACATTTTTCTGAGAACGCTGAACCGCTAGTACTGACGTACTGAGTGCGCAGCTGCGGCATAGCGGAGTGTTTGCGTGATTAGGAGATGTCAGACACTGCTAATGTCCAGCCTACATAACGTCCAGACGCAAAAAGAGTTTTATTGACGATCCCTACAAAATCACGCCCGAAAATGTGCGTCGTCTGACCGTTTTTGCGCATTCCGTGAAAAAATACGTCAATGCGTTCGGACGCACTTTTTCACGTTCGCGGGGAAAAATGCTTTCGTCTGACCCTAGCCTTAAGCAGGCATGGGATAGGCATAAGGCTATCCTAAACAAAAGATAAATCCAGGTAAAGTATTCATGTAATTGGGCAGACTAGATGGGCCAAAAGGTTCTTATCTGCCGACATTTTTCTATGTTTCTATGTTAGAAATCAAGGCTATGACCCTAATGTTCTGCAAGTGGAGTCCAATCATTCTATTCCCTACCACCATGTATCACATTTTGGGCTCTATTAACTGCTTGGCGCAAAAGCGTACGCGCAGCGCTATTTATTTTGCGCGCTGCATTAAACGTTAACGCACGTAAATTAACGCTGGTATTACAATCCGAGCGCATTTTTTCATCCGTCAAAAAATAACGCGCATAAAAAAGACATGCAAAAACGCGCATTAACGCTGCATGCAAAAATCGGTGGGTAGACTGTTTTTTCACGTGATTCAACCAATCAGAATTAAGAACCACAATTGTCTCCCGTTAAGTTTTTGCTCCTGTCAAACTCAATCTGAGTATATATGCTGCAGCAATAATAAAAACACGCACAACCTCTCAATTTTATTGTTTGGGTATGTGTAGAATGTGTAACTATACTGTGCTGTATTTTTTTTCGGGCTGGTGTATTTGGTTTCAGCCAGGACGTTGAGATTTGCCTTTAACACCAGCTTTTAAAAGACGTTAAATTTATGCGTGCAAACGTTGTCCGTTAAAATTTGCGCATAGATTGTAATACCAGCCGCGTACCAGCGCACAAACGCATTTGCGCTCACAATGTTAAATATAGGACTCGCAAAGTACATTACGCTCGCGCAGCGTTCGCGCAGGTTCACCCGCGGTAGACGTTAATACATTGTAATACATCGTTCTGCGCAAATGTTTTTTTCCCTCGCGTTAATGCGTTTTGCGCACGCGTTAACGTTTGCGCGAAGAAGTTAATAGAGCCCTTTATGTGTGTATATAGTTTTATATGTATTAGTAAACTTCATTTGAGGTTTAAAATCAATTTTTCTTCTGTATGACTTGATTTACTTGACTTGGAATAAAACTCAAACACAGTGAAGCATTGTCAGTCGGAATCTCTTATCGGCAAATTGTAGGCAAAGGTTAAAGCAGAGAAATGCGATTTTTAACTCTGGTTCGGTGTATTTCCTGTGTTTTATCTCTTCTAGCTCCGTTAGTTAACGATTTGATTATAGATCACTTGCCTCTGACACTCAGTTTAGCAGCTTTAAGTATTATTGTGTTTTTCCATATGAATAAGATTTTTGGATTGTACATTTTTATGGGTTTTTTTGGCCTTAAAAAATGCACCTCCCTCGCTCGAGAAGGTGTTCTACATTAACAGAGCATGAAATGTCAGTAAACTTCAGGCTATGCTGTCTGAGAAATAAAATGACAAATGAAGTCACCTCGCTCAAATGCCAGGCACATGTGTAGATATGCATGTGTATGCGTCTGAATCGAGGCTCATATATCTGTACACACACACATACATGCCCTACATGTGTGTGGAAGACTGGAATGCTTCAAGATTGCTGTTTGTAACATATTAAACTGTCATAACATGTTCATACTTCAAGCAACGGCCTTGAAATGCAATTTTTACAGTTATTACTGAATCTTTTTGGTCTTCCATAATGATTAATTGCCAACTGATTGTCAAATAAATCAATTTGCTAAAGATGCATCTGAAGCTTCACTGTGAAAAGCATAGATCTGGTGAAAATAATTCATAGCGCGTGAGTTTTATACCAGCAGAGGGTGCTTTGCCCTGGTTTAGGTAATCATAATCTAACAACACAGACCATTAAAGCAGATCATTTGTGTCTGGGTCATCTTGGAGGAAAAGAAAGAAAGAAAGACCGAGAGGGAGAAAGAGAGAAGAGAGCGAGGGAGAAAGAAAAAGAAAGAGAGCGAGGGAGAAAGAAAAAGAGAGAGAGGGAGAAAGAAAGAGAAAGAAAGAAAGAAAAGAGGGAGAAGGAAAGAAGGGGAGAGAGAGAGAAGAGAGGGAGAAAGAAAGAAAGAGGAGAAGAGAGGGGAAAGAGAGAAGAGAGGGAGAAAGAGAGAAGAGAGGGAGAAAGAGAGAAGAGAGGGGAAAGAGAGAAGAGAGGGAGAAAGAGAGAAGAGAGGTGGAAGGAGAAAAGAGAGGGAGAAAGAGAGAGGGAGAGAGAAGGAGAAATAGGGAGAAAGAGAGAGAGGAAGAAAACTGAGAGGGAGAAAGAGAGAAGAGAGCGAGGGTGAAAGAAAAAGAAAGAGAGAGAGGGAGAAAGAGAAAGAGGAAAGAGAATGGGAGAAGGAAAGAAGAGAGGGAAAGGAGAGAGGGAAAGGAGAGAGGGAAAGGAGAGAGGGAGAAGGAAAGGAGAGAGGGAGAAGGAAAGGAGAGAGGGAGAGAGAAAGAAAGAGAGAAAGAAAGATAGAGAGGAAGAGGGAGAAAGGAAGACAGAACCGAGAGAAAGAGAAAAATATGGAAAGAAAAAGAAATAGTGAAAGAAAGGGTGAACGAGAAAGAAAAAAAAAAAGGAAGGAAAAGAAACAGAAAGCTGAATCTGCAGAATCCTGAATGTTGTTGAATAAATGGGATTAACTACCGGTAGATAGAAAATGAATACATCGTTTGAATTTCTAAAATGCCTCTTTTACCAGGCTGACTTTACTGAACCCCAATTTAAAAAAAAGAATCCCTTAGCAAAATATTTAAAAATACACCACATTAGCCTATTTGTACTCATGAAAGACAAAGGTTAATATGTTTCAGAAGTGCAGAAATATCCAAAGTAATATATATTAGAATAAACTGATAAAAAGACAGATAAAGATAAACTGGTTCTATCAAAAATAAAAAATAAACTATATTTGCATTAAAAGAAAGCAGCAGAGAAAGGGTTGACAAGATCCAGTAGTATATGGACGCGCTATGTAGTAGAGGAGTAATAGCGCTGAATATTACACATTTAGCCATGCCAGCAATAGCCATGTATATTTTGAAGTCTGATCATGATTTGTAATTAAACCTACAGTAATCTTGCTTTCTTAAATTGCTTGGCAGATGGCAATTTAGTGGCCAGATGGACCTAGGCTGAATTCTCATTCAATGTTCGCGTGTAACTGATATATGATATGTGCATCAAGAAGCTCTCGAATCTGCAAGGCTGTCAATATGATTTTAATTTCAAATTGCAATGATCGAGAGAAAGGATCACGGAATTATTTTATTGATTAGCTTTTAGAAACTGTAGCTACTGTATTTAAAAATAACTTGAATATTCAGCTGGCTAAGAATCTCTAGCAGCTTCAATATTTGCCAATTTTAGTCAATCTCCATAATATCCAATTACCTTTGTAAAACCGTGCTTTTTAAATGGAAATGTGCATTAAGCTTTGCCGGTTGTCAGTGAAGTCATGGGGATACATTGGAGGTAAAACATACTTTGTATTAACATGTTTCTACTCTTTTCTGCAAAGCTGAGTTGATCAGTTTATTGTATTCATTAAGTACAAATGAAACCTACCTGCTTATGTAATGAAACATAATGCAATATGCAACATACAGGATACTCATGAACCAGTTTAAATATACTGATATATGGAATGGAATTGGAAATAAACTGGCCATCGATACATTATAATCACAGACACCATAATGCTGTGTTTGCACAAAGCACCAGATTTAATAGAATTCTACTGTGTATGAACTACGTGATGTGACTATTGCCCTTTTAACGGCTCGAAATGTTAAAATGTCATGTTCCCTGTGACAAGTAATTCATGATGACTGGTTGGTATAGGATCCCTCTTGGATAAAAACAGAGCTTGTCTTAAACTCATGCTGTCTCACCTGTTCTCTTCTGGCTAGATGGCATCTTCTGCAAGAAGTGGCATGGTGCGGCCCTGCAGAGGATCGGCAAGGGAAAAAGTGGTGCTCACACAGCCAATCAGATGCCTCTCAAAGTCAATCATCCCATGCACTATCCCCACCCCCAGAGGGCTGACTAGTGGTGTGTTGTTCCAAAAATGTCAAACATGGCAGTCAAGGATTCTTCTTTGTAAGCAGATTTATTGCACCATAATTCAGCGACGTTTCAGTCCATGAAGGGGCTTACAAAGGAGAATTCATGAGTAGGGATGAGCCGAACACCCCCGAGTTCAGTTCGCATTCGAACTCAAACTTTTCAAAAGTTCGAATTCGAACTCGAACACGAACACGAACTCAATACAAGTCAATGGGACTCAAAGTTCGATTTTTAGAGTGCCCTCCAAGAGGGCATATATGCAAGATATTTGCCATAAAAGGTGTATGGGGGTCCGGGTAGTGCCCTGGGGGGACAGGAAACAAGGACAAAAAGTTTTAAACAAAACGTTTTTAAAGGGACAGTGAGTTTTCCATGAAATAAGGCTTAAAAATAAAAATAAAAAATTCCTTCAAATATGGTGCCTAGGAGGTCCCCATAACCTGCCCGTGAAGTGGCGGATTTCTAGGATGTATAGAAACATTTAAAAACAATGTCCGGGTCCGGGTAGTGCCCTGGGGGACAGGAATCAAGGACAAAAAGTTTAAAAAAATGACGTTTTTAACCCCTTCACTGCTGACGATGTGTGGGACACGTCCTTAGTTACTCCCGCTGTATGCTGAGGAGGACGTGTCCCACACGTCATCAGCTTTGCGGGACCCCCTCACCTCTCTGTCCGGGGTCCCGCGGCGTTCTGACTTCAGCATCCTCAGACGCTGAAGTCAAGCTCCTCCCGATGTAAATACCGTCATCGAGCCATGCGCGATGACGTCATTTCCAGGCGACCCCCGGCAATACCGGGAGATCGCCTGGAAGGGAGGGGGGGGGATCCGTTCGGCCGCACTTTTAGCCGCACTTTTAAAAAAAAATAGACAGGATGTAAGGAGTGCCAGTCCCCCCCCAGCTTCACCGATCTGGTGAAAACACTGGTGAAATGGAGGAGTTTCCTCCACCCCACCCAGCATCACCAGCAGCCGGGAGCTTTTCATTTCCCAGCTACCAGTCGCCATATTGGTCACTAGTGACGTCAGCATGCAGAGAGAAAGCCAAAATTACCCTCTCTGAGACCAATCGCTGTAGCAGCGATCTCAGAGATGTAGGCTAAGGTCAGACGAACGCAGTAGTAACGTTTGTTTAGCCGCACTTAATCACGGCCGTGCTAGCAGCAAATGACATCCAATGCCGGACATCATACGAAGAACGGCTGCACGAAAGTGCGGCCGCGTAACGCAAGTAGCAAACGAACGCATTTTTTCGAGAACGTCACTGCCTGCATAGCGTGATGACGTCAGATAGCCGGGGAACCCCTAGCTGCCCGGAATCCCCTGGTGGAGATAGGGGATTTATTTGAACCCCAATATCTCCAGAACCGTGGCAGCTAGGGGGTCATGGAGGGTGTCAATAAAAAGGCCTGAGCATGGCCTTTCGAATGATACCCAACATGACCAGGTATAAAGTAAATAAATAAAAATAAAAAAACATGTATTTTTTTGTGTGTTATTTTTATTAAAGCAGCAATATTGTTCACATTTCAATTATAATGTGAACAATGATGCTGCACTAATAACTTTTTGCTATGGTGTGCGTTTGCTAAAAATCACATAATTCCCCCCAAAAAATTTAATAAGTCTCCATTTCTAATTTTGTTACAAGCACACCCCATAGAAAATATAACCGCAAATGTTCATGTGATAAAAGGTGAAAAAAAACACTTTACACGCTGCAGATGATTAAAAATTCAAGTTTTATTGCATTTTTTTGTTATAATATACAGGCAGAACATGACGTATACATATAAAAATGATATATTATGAATCTGCCGAGTCTGCCGGAAAGAACGATATATAATATGTCTGGTTCGTATAATAAAATGTGGCTTCAAATCACGTTTAAACATGATGAGCGAAAGCGGTAAAAATTAGCTCAGCACACAGCGGTGAAATGCCTCAGCAGTGAAAGGGTTAAAGGAACAGTGAGTTTTCCATAAAATAAGGATTAAAAATAAAAACGAAAAATTCCTTCAAATATCTTGCCTAGGAGGTCCCCATAACCTGCCCGTGAAGTGGCGGATTTGTAGGATATATGGAAACATCGCCATCACAGACCCACACATGACACCTGGCACCTCCAGTCTGCATACAATGTATCAAATTCATGAGACCGGACTAATTAGAAGCACATGTTATTTCCAAACACTAATTAAACACCTGTTGATTACGCCGTTTGAGAGCACAGGTCATGTAGAGGTGAGAATCTTTGCACCTAGACATTAGTTTTTAATTCAATATCTAATAAACTGTTGCTTATAATATTCTGCAGTAAAGAGTCTCTTTATTTCTAGATTTTTTTGTATTTTTTAAGCATTTTTTATACTTTTTAAAAAAAATAAAAAATTCGAACTCGAACCGAACACGCCAAAAAGTTCGAAGTTCGTGAACTTGCGAACAGCCAAAGTTCAAATCAAACTCCGAACTGATCGAACCGAACAGCTCATCCCTATTCCTGAGTACCACATATATCAATTTTAGAAACACTGTGCTGTGAAGTTGGCCATCTGGGCAGCTGAGAATATGTCGTCCTTCCTTGTGTAGAGATACAGCCTTCAGGACACAGGAATGATCTTTGCTTGAAAGCACCTTTGCCCTCCAGATGTTCGGGACCTACATCATCCATGATTTGCAGCCACTCATTAGGTTGGCAAAGCATCATGGAAGATTCCAAAACATCTGGAGGATCAAGGTTGCTGACTCTTGCTATTAAATGACAGTAAAAGTGCCCACTGACAGTGAAAGTGGGTCACTCAACACACCCTAAAAATGTAAAACCACTTACATAGTCATGCTGGTTACAGTGTTCTTGTAACCCAGATGAATAAGTGTTTCTCAGCTCTGGTCCTCAGGATCCACTAACAGGTCAGATTTTAAGGATCACCTTGGGGAAATGCAGAGTGAATCCTGCAATCACTGAGCAGCAAATCATATCACCTGTGCTGTGAAGTTAAGAAACACTAGTCCTTAGGATCCACTAACAGGCTAAACTATATTGAGTTGCGTGTTTATGGTGAAGCCAATCATTTCACGTATCTGGTCAAAACACTGAAAAATAAATTACATGTATGCAGACTATTTACTTATCTATGCATGGCGACTCCACACTTTTCAAAAGCCAACATATTTATTAGATCAACCATTAATAAGCTGAAGTAAATGTATTTTCATGTTATCGATGCTATTGTAATATGGACCACTCTGGGTTTCTGTCCTCATCTCATCTGCCCTTGTTGCCTTTTGCTATGCAGCCCCTCTGAGTTTTTTTAAAGCATTTCCTTTATTGTTTCAGTAAACTGTGTTTAGGAAATAATAATATACAGTTAGTTTCAGGGTTGCAATTTGTGACGGGTGGTATGAAAGTCATTCCCATATTATAAGTATCGAATGTTTCTCTGGTTAAAATTATATAATGTTATATACTAACTCATAATTAAAGAATGAGTCACTCTCCTAATTGATCAATAAAGGGAACTCCAATACAGGGATCTCCAATAAAGGGAACTCCAATAATGTGACTTCAAAACGCTAATGTTTGAAAACAGAGGATAAGGAGGACTACTAGTGAGGAGATAAGGATCTTAAAGTCCTGTTTGGATCATTGGCTTAACGGCTTATTCCAAGTAGGTATGGGTGCTTAAAATGTATAGGTTTGTGTGTAGTAAAAATGGCCTGACAGTTACATTTACATATTAGATATTATCTGCTCTGATCTTTCAGCTTCATTTGTGATTCTCCAGGGGATTTCCTTTAGTGATGCGGACTAAAGGAAAAATGTCAATACAATTAAATCCTGTTTTAGCAATGCATTGCCATCCAGAAGTGCACATCTCCAGACATTATTAAGCCAATCTATCAATTTTTCAAAGAAGGAAAGTGCAGTAATGGTATCCAATAGCATCCCTTATTCAAATTTTGTCTCACTGAATGAGAGATTTCCATCTAGGAAGCTCTGCCATTGGTTTGAAAGAGGGCAGGCCATGTGTACCAGAATTAGTAAATAAAAGAGCTCAACGGGCTCTTCTCTGACAGGTTTGTGTAGTGTGGCAATGTGTACAAATTGGTCAATTAGAGAAAAGCCCTTCTATCTTTTCTATGATTGCTTACGTCTGGTACACATGCCCACCCTACATCAAAGCAATGAGAGAGCTCCCCAGATGGAGCTCTCTCATAGGCTGAGCCATACTTTCATCAAGAAATGCCATTGGATTAAAGTCTATTGGCCCTGTAGGGCTCATTTTGCATCAAGACATTGGCCTGGAACCTGTTGACTGGAGGAAGGTATGTATATTCCAACTAATGGTATTTCGTTTTTGGGGGCTTAGTTAGTAGATTTAGGGTTAATTTAGGATTTGGGGTTGGGAGACTCTATATATAAGAATGTCTATAGGGGTGTATAGGGGAGAATATAGGCATTGTGGAGTATGGGGAGGTCCCACTATGTAATTAACTCTTCCGCCCTATGGATTGTTGGTTAAGGAGTGGTTGGCCTGTGGTGGGATCTAAGCACCACATAGTAACCGCTCACTCACCAGCTTAGGTTTGGCATGGAAGGGGACCACTGATCTTCTTTATGTCATCAACCTGTAAAGCTGGTATCATAATAGAGGCTCGAGTAACATTGTGACTGTGTAATTTCCAGCAATCCTGTAGGACCTCAGTCTCACAGTTGGACAGGTCCAAGGAATGCTTTTTAACGTGCACAAGGATCACGCTGTGATCCAATGTATCTCGAATCACCCAGGCTCATTTGTGTTGATATAGATACATATAACCCCCCCGCATTAACACTTAGTGATTGAGAATCCTGGCCCTAATGAATTTCACAATTTATGAGCTGACACATCCTAACAACACAATTCGATATTGAGGATGGAGCTTTAGCAGATATAGCCTGATGGCTTATTATAATTATAGGACATGGAATGTTTGGTTAACCTGAGAAATTCTCACTAATTCAACATAGGGTCCCTCCCTCCCTAATTGTCTTTCCACTTTTAAATAACAGCTCACCAGTTGTTAAGTACAAGTGCTCAATTATACATTCTATGAGGTTCCACTTTTAACTATTTCAAAAATTAGTGGTGAAGTAGTTTATAACAACTAAATCATAATTAATTAGATGAAAAATAATCCACATTCTGTTTGCTTTGCCGCAAGTAGCAAAAAAGATAATTAAGGGCCACTTATTTTGCCGGTGTGGTTTTATTTTCGTAACTACATTTTTGCCATTATGATCCCATTAAGAAATAAATTGCCATTCACCGGCATTATCAAAGACATAATTATTATCTGAGAAGTGCTTCACATATATATCTATACAGATCTGAGTTATTTATTTAGGATATTTATTTTTTTAAAAATCAATGTTTAAAAACAAAATTAGATTTAGTAAACAAAATGAATTAGAATCCCATAAAACGTGTGCGATCAGAGTCTCAAGTGGGTCTTGGGCTTTTGCCAGTGATATTTTCATAATTTTCACATAAAGATATATCATTTCACATTATACGACGCTACACCAGAAGTACTTTATGTCTGAATCCTACAGAGTTGGACAGGTTTAAGCAAAGCATTAAATTAAGTATCAATTAAGTAATTGAAGAGGATATTCAATCATTCAGTGCTCCTTAATGTAACACATTACATTGGGATATAATTATGTATCAAGATGAGATGTGCCTTATTGCATAAACAGGGTAGAATATTCTTATAAAGGTGGAGTATGATGTAAATTTAATATGCATGAATGAAGATATGTAGTCATAAACTGATATTAAAGGTATAACCCAATTGTCATTCTTATCTTAAGGTGTATCCATCATCTGTAAATGTTTACTTGAAATAAACCTTGAAAAATATTCTATTGAATGTGCTAGGATAATATTATGATTGTATATTATTTGAAAGGGTCCTCTATACTCTATGAACTGTGACCACTCACATAATGCACTCTTATCTAAGAAATAGTTGAGAAGGGCCAGCCTGTTGATCAGGAAGGGTTAAAATGAATCCCTCTTGCCCGGCCTAGCCTACTTTAGTTTTGTTCACTAATCTGATTATAATCATCAGTAGCAGACACAGCAGCAGGAGATTGTATTTACCCAATCTGGTGCTATGCTGTATCATTGCAAATGAAATACAACTGTGACTTTCAGTTGCATTTGGGCTCCAGAAGGTGTCCCCAAAGATTTAGCACCATGGGCATGATATCTGAGGTGCTAACATTTATAAAACCAGCTGGGGATGTGTCTGTATGACATCTCCCAGCTGGTCCTGCACAGAGACCTGAACTGCAGTAACTCTATTTGGCCAGCAGGTGGCGACATTTACAGTAAGGAATTCATTTCCAAAAGCAACTAATTCCTGACAGTGTTTTTGTGGAATCACTTGGTAGTGAAGGAGCGAATGAAGCTGCATTTCCTCTACAGCAGAAGAATTGTTTCTCCTTAATAAAATAAATACAGTACATAGAGATTTTCATATCCCTTTTCTGAAATGCTTGGAACTAGAAGAAGTGTTTTGGATTTCTGATTATTTTATTTTTGAATATCTATATATAATAATGAGTTATCTTGGACGGGACCCAAGACAAAACAAGAAATGAATATATGTTTCATATACACATACTCAAAAAGGTAAGGTAGTTTTATACAATATTTTTAATAATATTTTTCTTGTCACATGAGTCCAGGTGTGAAATTTGCTACATTTGGTGTCATGTTGACGCTCCAATTTTTTTTCCATATTTTGGTATATTTCAGACTTCTGAATTCTGGCTACGTGATGCTCATCCTGTATTCAGTAGATAGCTTACGAAAAATTGGATGCAATTATACTTTAAACAAACTGAATATTCAGAGAAATATGGATTACTTGATGTAATGTGTGTGGGACCCACTTCATTGGTATTTTGAAGTCAAGACTGATTTTCCTTTTTATAGCTCACTTCTAGCTAATTTTAAATATTCGTTTTTACACCTTCGCCTACTTGCTACAGGTAAACACATATGGTAAATAGATATAAAATGCAAAACTATTACATATGTAATTTAGTATTTCCTTATCAGTGTAATAGGTTTAAAAATGACTAATCCTTATTAAATCGATACTAGATTAATATTTGAAAGGATCGGGGAGATATCTGTAAGGTCGAAATGATACACCTTTTATCAGTGACGACTTGTGACATTTCAAGTTGTTGGGGCGCCAGACCAGAAACAGGAATGTTTTTGGATAAATGGTTTTGGGTGAATGTTTTTTGGCACTAGAGGGTTAAACAAGGACATCACTGGAAAGGTCAGACTGTGACCTTTCCAGCAGTGCCTTTCTTGACTTGTTTCCCGATGGAGAGATAGAGCTGTCCAAAGAGGACAACCCCCTTTCAGACACACCCCCTGCTCTGGCAGGGGGGCCTGAAACTGACGTCATCGTGCCCGTTACAATCATACCAGTGCGCCAGGACAGGTATACCACGCAGATCTGACTTCAAGGAAGTCAGTCTGTGTGGGACCCCGGAGAGAGGTGAGCATCAGAGGGAGGGGGAATCAGACGCATGGGACGGGCTATGCCCACTTAAAGACCACATGTTGCAGGACAGCATAGCACGTCCTGCGTCGTACAGGGGTTAAGGAGCAATGGTCATTTACATGTCAAACTACTAAATACAATTCAACCAATAAATAATGGCACAACAGGGGTGGTGAGGTACATAAAATGTGATATTTATTAATATTGGAACCTAAAAACCAAATAAATAGAACTAAAAAAATGAAGTTAAAGTTATAGTTAAAGTTTCACTGTAACACATTTTAGTGGTTTTTAGGGTACTAATATTAATAAAAGTTATGTTTTATGTACCTTGGCCCCCTGGTTCTTGCCTTCTTAGAGGCCTAAAATATGGTAAAGGTCAATCACTCATCATTGATACTGGATCGCAATTCGACACATTTGATTTTTCCTGTTTTTATAAATTCTTTCTGATATAGTAATTCCAGCACGGAGGTTCAGATCTACAAGTGTGGGTCAAAAACCTTCGGCTTAAAATCTCAGTAAGTTACAGACATTTCTAGGAAATACTATTAAGTGCATTAATAGAATGTTATGAATGGACTTTCCTATCCTTAATAAAACATATTTTGGGCAGACACTTAGAGATTCAGAAGTTGAGAATAGACATGAATCATATGCTGTAGTGACTGCCGACAGATTAATAACTTGGAAAATCAATGCTGTAATCACTTCTATTAAAACTTTTTTCTTCTAACTATATGACTCAGCAGGAATAATTTGAACATATTAATTAAATAAGAGAAATGCTTCATCACTTTCTGATTCAGGAAAAAAAAATTGCAATTTATTAGTAAAAACGCTCTCGGGATTTAATTTAGCATCTGTATAATACGTACTTAATCTGTTTAAGGGAAAAGAATATTATGAGTCTGCACAGCAATTCCTGGAGATTATCTGGGGGTGGTACAAGGGCAGCACCTCCAATACTTATTTTCCATTTTGATTAATGTTTGGATTACCGAATAAATTAACAGCTGAAATTCACTATATACAGTATATCTATACAGAAATGATGGCATTTACACCACGGAAGAGATGAAAGTCGAAAGTGACAATGTATCGCATTGCCATAACGTGAGCAACCCACAAGTGGGTACGAATGGGTGCTAGGAAGAAAGGGGGTCAGGATCATCGAGTTCTCTCATGCTCACAAAACCATTGTTATTTATGTTAATTTAATTTTACATTTATACTCATAATATTATTTTCCCATAAACAGATTAAGTACGTATTATGCAGATGCTAAATTGCATTTTTTTAATTTTTTGTATTTAATTTACTAATAAATTGCATTTTTTTTTTCCTGAGTCAGAAAGTGATGAAGCATTTCTCTTATTTAATCTTTCAACATTTCATTTTTTGGCTCTGACTACTTACTTTCATCATGTACAACTTATTTGGGAAGTATGTGCCAGTTTTTCTTGTACCCAGGCATTTTTCTCACTCTAGGTGCCTCACTATCGACTACGTAACTAAGCAAAATCGCTATCCGCCTTGATCAGCCGATGGGCAGAATGTAAGCAGTCCGTGGGCATTCCTTACTTTCTCGCACGCTGTGAATCATATCAATGCCGATGTTCATTAAAGTCTGCACTTTTTTTTTTTATAAAGTATTTTGCCAGGAAGGATACATTGAGATTTCTCTCGTTTTCAAGTATGTCCTGGGTGGCGAGTATGTACCGTTAGGTGTCTTGCCCAAGGACACTTCCTGGAGAGGCGCTCTTGCTGGGATTCGAACCTGTGTCTTCACTGTTATAGAGCAGTGATATTACCTCTACTCCACCCAGCCGGTACTGGTGATGGGGCAGGCCTCTTAGTCGATGTTTGGCACTATAATGATATGTCTTGTTTTTTGTGTACTTACATGTATCCAGTACTTTTTGAATTTGTGTGTGCTTTTACTAAATTTTTTGGAGACACATTGATGTTTTTTTCATGTCTTTTTTGCCTTTTATTCAGGTGCACTTGGCTAACTGCCCTTGAATTGTTTGTCCATTACTCCGTTTTGGCTGACGCATACGTCAACTCGCACTTGCTTGGAGTCTGATTTTCTTTACTTATAAAGTTAGCTCCGTCCTGTTGCCACAGGTCTGAGATATTTTTGGATATAAAACGACTCCTTAAAGACTTTGTGAGCCCACTATGAGATTTTCCTTTTTTTTTTAGAAAGTATTTTACCAGGAAGGATACATTGAGATTTCTCTCGTTTTCAAGTATGTCCTGGGTGGCGAGTATGTACCGTTAGGTGTCTTGCCCTAGGACACTTACTGGAGAGGTGCTCTTGCTGGGATTGAACCCATGTCTCCACAGGATCTCTCTATGCAGAGCAGTAATGTTACCTCTACTCCACCCAGCCAGTAAATTGCTGGAATTGATCTCATGAGATCTCGCAAGTTCAATGGATCAAAACCGGAGAACTGCTCACAGTGTCCTTCTATTTCTGGCTAGTTGCGGGAGCAGATGGTGCCATCCTCTGCCCTGTGGAACCAGAGGCCAGCGTGGAATTTGTACTATGGTTTTCTTTGTGTATTAAGTGATTTTGCTGAAAACCAGTATCTTGCAGGTGGTAATGGTGAGAATAACGAGTGACCTCAGAATTGCTTGTTATTCTTTGACCTCAGGAATAGCTCTTCCTACACAAAGTAATACAATTGGTTTGAACAATTGATGCAATCGCTAAGTAAATAATCGATTAAAATATTGTGTTTTGATGGGTTAAAAAAAATCAAATTTTCTAGGCAGCATTCTGCATATTTTTAATTCATCTTTAATGTCATATTCTAGAATAAAGTGTTAATTCTTTGTGGTACAAATGAATAGAAACTTTGATTTTGCAATTTTATTACATTTTCAGGAATACAATACTGACCTCAAGGGTAATCCCACTAGACAGAGGTTAACAACAGTGTTGATGGAGGTACATACACACTTGATCAATGACCAAATAGTTTACGGTTTAACCTGAATATAGCACTATTGATTGCAATCTGAGAAACATATAAGATCAAGGGAAAATTCAATCAAACGTACATTAGAATCTAGTGATAATGCTCAATTACAATGTATTGGCTACCAGCCACTTTGAGAAATACTTATCAAGTATTCTTTCTCTGTGCTTCGATACAGAAAAACAGGCTGCGAAATATTAAGTATCACAGCGATATATTGAAATATTAAAATTATAAATTTTTCTAGGTTTTAAAGATTTGGAATATATATGTGGGATCTAAAATGAATCTGCATACTAACAGGGTTATTCAGAGAGAGGTTAAAACCAGGAGAATGACTGGAGAAGTGAAAATTCTAGGTCTCTACTAATGCCGCGCACAGGACTCCTGTAAGTTCTCCTCCCTTGCTCAGCACGTCTACTCTCAGACATCCTCTCCCCATGACCCCTCGTACTCCTCTCCTCATCAGCCCTGTGCCTCCTCTCCCCCTCTACACGTCTACCATCAGCACCCCTCTTCTCTAGGCCTATGCTGCTTCTCCTTCCCATTTCTACACCTCTTCTTGTCACCCGTAGACATATTACTCCCTCTCCTTTCTTCCTCCTCCCCTTCACTACATCTCCTCCCTCTCCTTTCTTCCTCCTCCCCTTCACTCCATCTCCTCCCTCTCCTTTCTTCTTCCTCCCCTTCACTCCATCTCCATCCTCTCCTTTCTTCCTCCTCCCCTTCACTCCATCTCCTCCCTCTTTCTCTCCAAACATTCGCCATGACAGAAACAGACAGTGACAGACAGGAATACACAGTGTTAGGGGTACAGAGGTGGTACGAAGAGGTTAACAAGTGTGTATGCAATATATGTATAGGTGTTATAATATGTGGATGCAATTTATGTATAGGCATTATAAAATGTGGATGCTATATATGTATAGGTGTTATAATATGTGGATGCAATTTATGTATAGGCATTATAATATGTGGATGCTATATATGTATACACATTATAAAATGTGGATGCTATATATGTATAGGTGTTATAATATGTGGATGCAATTTATGTATAGGCATTATAAAATGTGGATGCTATATATGTATAGGTGTTATAATATGTGGATGCAATTTATGTATAGGCATTATAATATGTGGATGCTATATATGTATACACATTATAAAATGTGGATGCTATATATGTATAGGTGTTATAATATGTGGATGCATTATAGTTATAGAGTTATATTAGGTTATGTTATGTAAATGCAATATATGTATAGGGTTATACTATGTGGATGCTATATATGCATGGGTGTTATAATATGCGGATGCAATATATGTATGGGTGTTATAATATGCGCATGCAATATATGTATAGGGTTATAATATGTAAATGCAATATATGTATGGGTGTTATAATATGTGGATGCAATATATGTATGGGGTTATAATATGTGAATGCAATATATGTATGGGTGTTATAATATGCGGATGCAATATACGTATTGGTGTTATAATATGTGGATGCAATATATGTATGGGTGTTATAATATGCGGATGCAATATATGTATAGGGTTATAATATGGAAATGCAATATATGTATGGGTGTTATAATATGCGGATGCAATATATGCATGGGTGTTATAATATGCGGATGCAATATATGTATAGGGTTATAATATGTAAATGCAATATATGTATGGGTGTTATAATATGTGGATGCAATATATGTATAGGGTTATAATATGGAAATGCAATATATGTCACCGGTGATATAATATGCGGATTCAATATATGTATGGATGTTATAATATGCGGATGCAATATATGTGTAGGGTTATAATATGTAAATGCAATATATGTATGGGTGTTATAATATGCGGATGCAATATATGTATGGGTGTTATAATATGCGGATGCAATATATGTATGGTGTTATAATATGTGGATGCTGCATATGTATAGGTGTTATAATGTGTGGTTGCAATTTATGTGAAGGTGTTATGTAAAGATAAGACAATAATGAAGATAAAATCCTCCTTAACTGCTCCCTAACTCCGCTTTCTATACTCACCAATCAGCTGATACCTCCAATCGCCCAGGGACCTGCGTCTAAGTATGGGATACACAAACACAGTCAGAGACATGGCACGTGCTCATTGTATTTATAGGTGTGGCCAGGTACAGTCTGCACTGGGAAATTCCGGATTTTTCCAGGCGCTAGGGCATTAATGACGTTGTAGAGTTGGTTTAGCGTATACCCAGCCCAATTGAAGCGCGCGATAAGGAAGCCTGTGTTCTGACAACTGCGAACAAGACAATCTGTTGGTGGGTAGACAGGCGCTACAAGTTTGTGACTCGCGCTAGATTTTCACGTAGATTTGTCGTTTTGACTCACACCAGGTGATAGAGCTCTATGTAATTTGCAGTAAATGAACAACACTTTTTGTTTAATTATGGGATATTATGATGTCATAACTCTTTGGAATTTTATAATAATCTAGCCCCGAGACCTCTGAAAATATTAACTCATGGAATGCATTTTCAGAATTGATTTTGCATGATGAATGGATACTTAGTTCAGCCCAATAATCATAAATCCTCGGACTCCATTAGCACACAAGTTAAGTGTACCTCTTATTTAATTCCCTTCATAAAGAAATGGAATTCCTCCATGACTCTATCAACATTAGTGCTTCAGTTGCGGTGACTTAAAATCCTACATGCAAAAAACAGGCTAATATAACAGAAATGGGGAAAAAAATTAGCAGAATTTCAAGGGGGCGTTCCTAAAATTGCATTATACTGAGAACCTGTTCATGGGCAATGTACCCCTTGGAATCAGTCATAACCAATGAGAATGTATTAGTGACATAATTGACACTTCTAATATATGTGATTTATTACATATGTGAACGTAAAATGCTTACAGTGTAGAATAGCGGAGGTATATTAACATGCTAAAAGGATTAAAGATGTGACCTGCATTAATCTGTATATATTGCATAAAATAACAATGCACAATTCAAAAAACATGTCTTCCTTAAAGTCTTTAGTTATGGACTTCAAAAAAAGCAATGGAGACAATCCTGCAGATATACAGGTTCACATTATGATAGCAGGAAATACAGATTTAAAAAAAATAATACTAAAAATAATGGGAATAAAATCCAGAATGCTCTTGTAATAAGATAGTGGGGAAATAGTAAATTTTGGAAACGGTATCGGCCTGTGTTTACTGAACTCAGGAACACCTCCTGCAGCCAATGATGTTGATCGGGAAGGGAGGCGGGCTGTAGGAGTTGCTGTAGAGCTGCGGGCGTGCTATGTTTGCCCTCGACATTCAGGCTCACCCCCAGCCGAGACAGCATAGTATGCCCAGAGGTATTAAGGGGTTAAAATACATGGCATTGAGGGGTTAAAATACAAGGATACCAATTATTTTGGTTATAATATATATATATATTATAAAAGTATAATGTTGTGGTCTGCACTCAATGTTCACCACTGATTCCACACACCCGGTGCTCAGCAACGTCCTCAGTTGAATGTAGTCAATCAAAGATTTGCCAGCACTTCGGGATTTCCCTAAAAAAAATAATTTTTATTAATCCATGTTCTTTAAAATGTCAACGTTTCAGTTCCTATCCGGAACCTTCCTCAGGACAAAAAAACAGACCCTTGTTGTGCTAATATATCGTTTGTAAAACATAACAACCGTCAGGTTACTCTTTATATAATATCATTATCTTCGTAAATTGGGTTTTCCTCGGAATTCAGTCACCTGTAACCTGCTGAAAACCCAAGAAAAGCCGAGTACCCAGAGGCGTTTGGATACTTTGCAGATTACCTGGATGAAGTCTGGATGTTTCGGTGCACATCACACTTTATCCAGCAGCACTCGGGTAATGTGCAAATTACCCGGTTAAAACAGTGCAGAAAACCGGGGTATCCGGAGGCCTCTGGATACTTTGCAGATTACCCGGGTAAAGTCCGAAATTTCATTTCACTTCGGACTTTTGCTAATGACGCCTGGGTAATGCTAGGATTAACAGGGTAATACTAGGATTAACCGCACTCCTGGCTTTACCCGTCACATATATATATATATATATATATATAATATATATCTTAATATTATTTTTTTGTAGAGAATTTTATCTAAGTAAAAAAAAGGAAAAAAAATTGCAATTTTGTTGAAATATCTGCAATGAAAGCAAACATTTTCTCTTGCACTAAATTCGCATGTTCCAAACATTAAGAATTCTTATTTTCTTCAACTGAAAAGAGATAATTATTTTGTTAATGCATGTTTTATTTTTCCAGTAATAAGAGGGTAATTTCCCTGTGTTTCTTTATTGCATGATTACAGCCACAGACTCTTAGAAACATTCTGCGTTGGGCAAGCGATCAGGTAATTTTGAAATTAGGGTTCTGTATTGGAAAGTACAGAAAGTTGATAATGGGATTTAATTACCATCATACAAAGCAAATGGGGATAAATATGTTTGAAGAATACATACAGGAGATTAGAAGATTAGCTTGCATGAACAGGCAGCGAGAATAGAAAACGTGTAATTAGAAGAAGCTGAGCCTTCTCTATCAGCATTCTATTAGTACGCAACATCATTTCCTAGTTTGTTAGCAAGTACTTACTATTTTTTTCCCCTGTATTGTTACAGTTCAGTACAGTACAGTTTCTTCATACTTTTATTATTGTAATCCTTAATACTTCTGTAGTTTTAAATAGACATAATTCCACCCTAATTATCCACATTTTGATTCGCTTTGAGGGTTCTTCATTAAGCTATAATTGACAGAGAAGGCATTGGACGAAGACGTATTTGTGATAAAAAACAGGTGTTTGTCTTGACATGTTCTCGTGTTTTCAGTAAATCGGGAGATGGTGAGATAAATTAATCATATGGGTTAATTCCCCCTGCATTGTATTTCCGAACAGTTGAAGCCTTGGGTTTGCTAGTTTAATGCAAGGCATGATCAGTTCTGCTTTTTATCTTCCTGAGGTTGACAAATTGACTTCTAATGAGCTTATTTTTGGTAACACCACCAGCAGTCGTCCGAAAAGTAGCAACATCTAAATGCACATTATTTCCGGTTAATTCCTTTTTACTGTTAAGTTGACCATTGTTAAGGCAGACTTAATTCAATGCAATTCGGTGTCATGATTGTAAACACCTAACCCCTACCCTACCACACCATAGGCAATATTTGAAAGCTTCTGAAGGAGTTCAACATCAAGTAAAGTGGATCTGGTCATATTATGGAGCAATACAAAGGAATTTTGGGTACTGCACACAAAATTAATTTGTAAATGGGTTCCAGAATGTGTTCAAAAATTCTCATCACCTCGGACATGTCAACCAAGGTGCTGAAGCTGTTTGAACAGTTTGGAGATCAGTTTTTCTTTTATAGAGTGATCATCTGTTGTATTATTATGACACGTAGTAGCACATTTTGGCCAGTAGGGAGAGCCCTCTGCCTGTCCAATTTACTTACTGTCTTTAAAATATATCTAAATGTGCTTTTTGTAAAGCATACATTTATTTTCACACCGTCTGCACCAGGTAACAGCTTTCCATAAATCCCTTGGTTTCTGGCAGTGATTTTATGGAAAATAACTTGGTGGCAAAGGGGTTAAACATTAAGGGATTTAGGATACTTGTGAATAACGGATACATATATATATCATAATAGAGCCTACTGCAAAAGCAGTGACATTGCTGACCAGATCCATTTCTATGGTGTATCAGGCCAAGAGAACACCTGTGCTGCATTACTTTCAATTGCCTGTTAATTGCCTGTTAATTGCCTGTTAAGTGCCTGTTAAGTGCCTGTTAATCTTGGGCGCTGACCTGTGTTTTGTGTTTTTTAGCACCGGGTTGAGCAGTAGGTAAAAATTAGCGATTAGCGTTGCTCCAGAAATTAGCGTAGGCACCAAGTGATCTGTTACAAAAGCGCTAGAGATCTCTAGTGCTCCCCATGTTAAGTATAGGAAAGTGCAGTAAGCTTGCACTACGGATCGTTATTAGCAAAGTGATTTTTTTCACCCATTTTTAGCGAGAGGCAAACGATCTGTTGGTCAGGCTCTAGACTGAATTATTAGCAAACACAATTACAATGGCGCATGACAGTGCATCACAAATATTTTTACCAGTTGTGAACCCCCAGATACAGCTGGGGGATCACAGGAGTATCCTCTTTTCACTTTAGTTGTTAATATAAAAAGCACATAACAAAATGTGCATATACTCAAGTGCCACAGTGGCTCAGACCTCCCGATATCTGCTGGATGAAGTCTACAAATAGACTCTTTCACCGTCCAACTCCTGGTCCTCCGCTCACTGTTCACCAATATATCTGCCAGTAGGATAAGCTCGACGCGTTTCGTGAATGTATACTTCTCACTTCCTCAGGAGCTTGATATGTGTTCAGAGAGAATATGTGCACAATGTATTCATGTGGTATTTACCAATTTCTATGTTATTGTTTAGTGCTATGGAATTCGGCAATAAAGAATTCCTATGTTCTGATATTAAGGCAATCGGCATTGTTTTTAATTGATATGTATGTATTAATGATTGTCCATAAACGTGTGGGATTATGGCCATGTAAGAATGAGGATTGTTAATTAACATAAGATGTGTCGGAATGGCGGATCGAAAACGAAACCGAAACGAAACCGAAATGAAAACGAAACGAAAAGAGTACGCTTGCGCGCAAATCACCAATGGGAGAAGTGGCGCACGAAAAACAATGACGGCGAAACGATGCGCCGAACAGCTGTGCGGAATTCCGATAATTATCCTTGACTAGCAGGACAGTATATTAAGAGGTTTTGTGCCAGTTGGAATCAAGCTCCTGAGGAAGTGAGAAGTATACACTCACGAAACGCGTCGAGCTTATCCTACTGGCAGATGTATTGGTGAACAGTGAGCGGAGGACCAGGACGTGGACGGTGAAAGAGTCTATTTGTGGACTTCATCCAGCAGATATCGGGAGGTCTGAGCCACTTGAGTATATGCACATTTTGTTATGTGCTTTTTATATTAACAACTAAAGTGAAAAGAGGATACTCCTGTGATCCCCAACTGTATCTGGGGGTTCACAACTGGTAAAAATCTTTGTGATGCACTGTCATGCGCCATTGTAATTGTGTTTGCTAATTGTTCATTTCAAGGGCTTCAAGGTGCCCTTAACTTTGGGCTGCAGTGGGGTGAGGAAACACAATTTTCACAATTTTTATGTTGTTTTTCTAGACTCAATTAACCTGACGCTAATGCTGAAACATGCCAACGCTAGAGTTAGCTCACACCAGGTGACAGTTCCCTTAAAATGAACGGAATGTAAAATGGGTCTCTAGAGGCTCACTTTAATTATTTTCCAAACAATATTTTGGATCTACACTTTGAGTAGTGAATCCTGATTTATAGTCCTGATAAAGAAGTCTAGAACAAAAAGAATTTATCACCAAGCTAATGTGCACTAAATCACTCCCACTTGCTGCGAGGGCTTTGTATCTTGTGACAAATTTAATAGAAAAGCTTTGTAAGCCAGAGTCTAACTATTGTGTATATATAAGGTTAATTGGTACAATACTATCCTTCCCTTACAGTCACTGCTGTTGATTGTCATGTTTTTACATTTCTTACTTAATGTAATTAATCTTTAGCTCTGTTTGTTAGGGATGAACATGTCTGTACTCCTCTGATATTTGTGTGGCTTACTGCTGTATCATCTCCAAAACTCTCTAAAGAGAATATAGAACATAGTATATGGCATATATACATACCATATATTGCTGGTGGGTCGAGGATCAAACGTTGAGGTCTTAATTCACCACCTGTAAATTCTTTGCACTCTCTCTGGCTGTTGTAACAGTATAGATTGTTGAACCTTTTGTTAAAGATTGGTTGCTCCTTGTAGCTTCTTTACAGTACTGTAAGGTGTCAGGAGTGAGATCTCACAAAGAATATTTTATCTCCCCCCCCCAAGGAAAACACAAATGCTCCATTAAAAAGATATGGTAATTATGCTTTTGTTTTTGAAAGAGTTAAAAGGTAATAAATCTGGATCCGGCAAAATGTTCCAATTATAATCCCTATTTTTATTTTAGTCGATGATACAGGTGAAGGAACACACCTAGGACTGATAAACCATACCAGGCATATAAAATATTTTAATCGTAAAGCACGCATGTTTTTCCAGAACATTTATATTCTTCAAAACATTTACAGATTTTTTTTCTTCAAAAGTATTTTACCAGGAAGGATACAGTGAGATTTCTCTTGTTTTCAAGTATGTCCTGGGTGTTGAGTATGTACCGTTAGGTGTCTTGCTTAAGGACACTTACTGGAGAGGTGCTCTTGTCGGGATTAGTGATGGGCCGAACACCCCCGTGTTCGGTTCGCATTTGAACTCGAGCATCCGAAAAAGTTCGACCGCGAACTCGAACACAATGCAAACACCATGCAAGTCAATGGGGCTCGAACGTTCGAAAATTAAGGTCCCCTCCAAGAGGGCATATATGCAAGATATTGGCCATAAAAAGTGTATGGGGTTCCGGGTACTGCCCTGGAGGACAGGAAACAATAAGAAGAAACAAACAAAACATTTTTAACCCTTTCACTGCTGAGTGCTGAGCTAATTTTAATCGCTTTTGCTCATGTTTAAATGTGATTTGAAACCATGGGAAATGTTTTATTACCAACAAACAATGAGTGGGAAATGTTTGACCAACAATGAGTGGGAAATATTCCCATTTTAATTCAATATCTAATAAACCGCTTATTATATTCTGCAGTAAAGAGTCTTTATTTTTTGGAATATTTTTTTTGAACTTTCCGCCAACATCCTGAAAAGTTTGAAGTTTGCGAATTTTCGAACAGCCGATGTTCGAATCGAACTTCGCACCAATTCGAGCCGGCAGCCCATCCCTAGTCAGGATTAGAACCTGTGTCACCACAGTCTTCATGGCTATAGAGCAGTGATGTTACCTCTACTCCAGCTGCTACAATTGTATGGCATTAGATTAACCCCTTCATTACCAAGATCAAATAAATAATTTTGTTTCTTGCAAATTAAATTTGTTTGCATTTGGGCTCCATGAGGTACCTCTAAAGTTTTAACACCTTGAGCGTGATGGGAAAATCATCTGGTAATGTGCCTAGTTGACATCTCCCCAGCTGATCCTGCACAGAGCCCAGAACTGCAGTAACTCCGTTTGGCCAGCAGATGGTGATATCTACCTATTCAAAAGACTACAGTAAGGAATACGTTAGGAATAGTAAAATAAAAAAAAATGTCTTACTGTATATTTAATTAGAAGCCATTTTCCAAAAAACTCTGGTTCCTGGCAGTGGTTTTCTGGAAATTTCCTTGGTCGAGAAAGCATTAAAAAACACTTGGAAATAGTGGAATTGTTGTTGAAAGGCATGTGTAAACCAAAAAAGACATTGGCTATATTACATTCTTCAGGCTAAAACGGGGACACAAAGGAGGAAAACCAGCACCAGCAGGTTTCTCTTTAGCGTCCCTGTTTTAGCGTGATATTACAGTGCAGGCACTAATCCAGCAGCCTGCCCCATAACGTAGTGCTAAGCCTCAGGATGCTCGAGGCAGCGCTAAGCACTGCCGCGAGCATCCCCAACATGGAAATCATAGGACTCCATTGAGTCTTCCACCTCCAGTCACATGACCTGCAGGATCTTGCCTTGTGAGACCCTGCAGGTCGGCGGAGTGATTCATAGAGGGAGTCTGGGACTTTTTTCCCCAAGTCTCTCTCTGCTCCCGTCGGTAAGAAGAAGCGGACAGAACCGCCTTTCTTGCCGCATTATGAGAGCTGAGTATGTAATTTGGGGGGGGGGGTTAGCTGGTGCTGACTGATTCCGCAGGTACTGGCTGTGGTTAACTTTTCAGTAACCATAGCGGGATGTAATTCGCGTTAGGACTTTGTAATCCTAACGCTAATTAACTCTTTTGCACTCCCCATGTTAAGCATAGGGAGCGCAAAGTACAGTAACCTCGCGCTGAAAAGCCAAGATCCGAATTGGTAACGGGTTTTTTAACCCGTTAGCATTCGGAATGTAATATGGGCGGCCCGCGCTAGGGCTACCAAAGCTAACGTTAACGTTCACACAGCTGAGCACTAACATTAGTGTAAAGAATGTAAATGGCCCATTATGTTTTTTTTTTATAATACTCCCATTCTCCTCTCAAAAATTACAATAGAACAGATGTTTCAAAAAGTATTAAATACCTATTGAGCTTATCCTCTATCGCCACTAATAGTTTAAGACTGGTGTTTACTTTTTTCCTTTTTTTTTTCTATTTGTTCATCTTCCACATCCTTTTAGCTTCAGGCGTTTGTTTCACTTTTTTTCTTCCTAAACAACATCTTATGGCAGCTGATGTCAAGTCTTCTTCTGTCAAACATCTGACAATTATGTAAAGGTGTCTTAGCGTAACTCGATAAAGAGCTTTCAGTAAAGTATCTCTCCACTTTGCTTTCCACTCTCTCGTTACATTGTTTATAAACTGTCACTTTGTATTGCTAAGGTGGACCTTTTCGTTTGTTCTGAAGAACCAGCAGAAATTAATTTACCATCATTCCTGTGAACATAACAAGCAACTTTTGCAAAGTATGAGCACCTCACCATTGACATCAGATGATTGATATGTTAATGATTTTCAAGGGACACTATTCCCACTGAGTCGCCAGTGTTGCCGATTCGGGCTGTTTTACTTAAAGTGCCACTGTCATGGATTATAATGACTTTAGCCCATTTGACAAGGTGCCTCTCCTTTTATATAGATCAACACTTTTTTGCTGAGCTATATAATTTAGAAAACCGTCATTTACTGTGTTTAAGCTTCTCCATCCCCCATGTGACTGCGGCATGCCACAGTGATGAGGATGGCTGTGAACAGACAGCATCCTATAGGACTGCCCTCTGGTTGCTGGGAGGACTATGCTGTCTGCCTATCAATCTGAGTACTTTTTGATGACAGTAATGGCAGCCTGGTTTCAGTATACTGAAATGTTTGAGTACTTCATTGTTCCAAAAAGCATGCAAAAAAAAGCTTGTTGACACATTTGCAAAATGATAAATTTTCATTCATGTTATTGGAATTAAAAGACCCGTATGCTCAAACTGACCACTTTATCTTTTTAAAATAGACAGGATGTGAGGAGTGCCAGTCCCCCCCAGCTCCACCAATCTGGTGAAAACACTGGGTGAAATGGAGGGGTTTCCTCCACCCCACCCAGCATCACCAGCAGCCGGGAGTTTTTCATTTCCCAGCTACCAGTCGCCATATTGGTCACTAGTGACGCAAGCATTGAGAGAGAAGTCCAAGGGTACCCACTCTGAGACCAATCGCTGTAGCATCTCAGAGATGTAGACATTGAATCAGATCTGTAGGTACACGCACCCCCGTTCCATCATTCTGCGCAGGCGCTACGGAACTTGCATATGTAGCGTGCGCACGTCTCCTAAGGCTGCACAATTTTTGGCTTCTACATTACAGAAGTTGCATAGGAGCACAAATTGCACAGAAAAGCCTCAGGGACTATCGGATTTGGGAGTCTCTGAGCCGAAGAGGGAGAAAAAGTGAGAAAAATTGGCCAAAAGCAATAATTGGGCAGAGGCTGTCAGCAGCCTCTCCCCAATTAATTAAGGGCAACAAAATCACGCTTTATTTTCCACTAAAGTATCCCTTTAAATGTATTGTTCCCTTAGTCCTGTTTTAGAGAGGCTCTATAAAGCTCTTATTTTAGTGAGTAATATTGTTTTGCCAGATTTACATTTCATACTCGAAAATCACAATTTAAAATTTTAAAAAAAGAGTTTAGAACCAGGCATATATTTTTTAAATTGCTCATATATGTTGATAAAGGCTTCACTTTCAAAAGTGACTGTGGGATTATTGACATCTTTCCTCTTTCGACGTTACTTGACGTACTGTAATTTGGTACAGTATTATCCCAACACGTCTCAAACTGCATCATTTATCTTTCTCACAAATCAACGCCAAAGTGAGAGCTTCCTTTCCTGCTTATTAAGACGGCCTCTGGTCTGTTCCTGGAAATTTAGTAGTTATGGGAGTGACAGTTTTTGAGTTGACTGTGATAAGTCACCAAGGATAATCGTCTTCTAAGCTGCCTCATACGTTATCTGTTGCTCAAACCAGGCTGAAATGAAATGCACCTCTAGATACAAGCTGAAAAGCAAGGTCAATCATAAATTGTTTAGAGGACCCTGCAGCAGGACCTTGCGGTTTTATTTATTTATTTGTTAACACAGATCACAAACTTCTGTAAACATCTTGTAATCGACTAAGGTTGGTAAAATATGAAAGCTGCAATAGCGTGGAATTTTGTTTTTTACACAAACAGACTGATTTTTTAAATTGCAGACTTTATTGACAAGTTGTCTTTCCTTATTCCTTCAGTTTAACGCTCTGAAAACATATGAAATAAAACAAATGTACACAATTAATCGACAGTGTAAATTTAGTCACTTAAAATACGACAGTAGCAAAATGGCATTTTAGTCAACGGATTATGACTAAAACTAAATTATAATCGGTCCCTTACCAAATATTTCCATCTACTTTTTATTAGTGATGGATCGAACACCCCCGTGTTCGTTTCGCATTCGAACTCGAACACCCGAAAAAGTTCGACCGTGAACTCGAACACAATGCGAACACCGTTAAAGTCAATGGGGCACGAACGTTTGAAAATTAAGGTCTCCTTCAAGAGGGCATATATGGAAGATATTGGCCATGAAAAGGTGTATGGGGATCTGGGTATTGCCCTGGAGGACAGGAAACAATGAAAAAAGTAAAAAAATAAAAATAATAATGTTTTTAACCCTGAGTACTGAACCATTTCACCGCTGTGCGCTGAGCTAATTTTTACCGCTTTTGCTCATGTATAAACGCGATTTGAAGCCATGGGAAATGTTTGACCAACAATGAGTGGGAAATCTTTGACCAACGATGAGTGGGAAATGTTTGACCAACAATCAGTGGGAAATGTTTGACCAACAATCAGTGGGAAATGTTTGACCAACAAGGAGTGGTTAAATGTTTATGAATCCCATAGGCTTCAATGTTAGAAATATTTGCGTTTTAATTCGATATATAATAAACCGTTTATTATTATATTCTGCAGTAAAGAGTCTCTTTATTTTTAGATTTTCTTTTAGGATCTTTTAAGCATTTTTTGGAATTTTTTTGAAAATTAATTTTTTTCTCGAACTTTCCGCAAATGTCCTGAAAAATTTGAAGTTTGCAAATTTTCGAACAGCCAATGTTCGAATCGCACTTCAAACCGATTTGAACCGGCAGCCCATCCCTACTTTTTATTAGTTGTCAAAAATATCAATAGACTTTCATCATAGTTTTAGTCAAATGTCAATAGATTTGTCATAGTTTTAGATGTCTACTAAAATTACTAAAATGCCCATTAGTTTTAATTATTAAAGACAATGGCTAAAACTAAATTAAAATTGATCCCTACTAATATTTTCATCTAGTTTTTGTAAGTTTACAAAAATATCAATAAAGTTTCGTCATAGTTTTAGTCAAATGTCAATAGATTTAGTTTAGTTTTAGTCATAAAAACGCAGTTATCGTCTGGTTTCATGACTGAAAAAAGTCTTTGACGAAAATTATTAGTCGACTAAATTAACACTACACACAATTGATTTGTGTATTCTTCCATTAATTAAGAAAAATGGATGGGAAGTGAATTGTGTTATTTATATGGTGATTTGTTGGGTTGCTATAGAAACACAGACACCTCCTGGTCACTTTGGAAAACAAAACCATAAAAATGACATTGTTTATTAAAAGGTGCTACAATTTAAGCGGCTCGTGTTGTTTTCAGAAGCGTATATCGAAAGCAATTGAAAATTTTTGGGACTTGTCGAAAATTTTCAATTGCTCCTTGATTGGACGGTTTCCGGAAGCTATTGAGATTTTAGGGTTAGGGATAGTTTTAGGGTTAGGGTCTGTAATTATGGTGATGGTACCATTTCGGTAGGATATCTGGTATGTTTTGCCCAAGGTCCAAGGTCTAAAATAATAAGTTTGGGAACTCACCTGGATTTCTGTACACCAATAAATCCTGTCACGAAAAGATTACTAGAAATTGTAGCAGCTGCAGCAGTTTATGAACAAACGTATTGCAGCTTCCATTCTATCAACCAAATGGGAACTCAGTTTCCCCTGCTAATATATTGGAGGAGCCAGTGGCGTAACTAGAAACCTGAGCGCCCCGGTGCAAGAATCCATGAAGGGCCCCCCCCAAAAAAAATATTTTACTTTTTTTTTCCTGCAATATAAAAAAAGATAGTATTGCCCCAGCTGACACGGATATATATATTGCCCCCAGCTCACATGGACATATATTGCCCCAGGCCACACATGGATATATTGCCCCAGCTCACACATGGATATATTTGCCCCCAGCTCATGGATATATTGCCCCAGCTCATGGATATACTGCCCCAGCTCATGGATACTGCCCCAGCACATGAATATACTGCCCCAGCACATGGATATTCTGCCCCAGCTCATGGATACTGCCCCAGCACATGAATATACTGCCGCAGCACATGGATATACTGCCCCAGCTCATGGATATACTGCCCCTGCACATGGATACTGCCCCAGCACATGGATACTGCCCCAGCACATGAATATACTGCCCCAGCACATGGATATTCTGCCCCAGCACATGGATATTCTGCCCCAGCTCATGGATACTGCCCCAGCACATGAATATACTGCCCCAGCACATGGATACTGCCCCAGCACATGGATATACTGCCCCAGCACATGGATACTGCCCCAGCTCATGGATATACTGCCCCAGCACATGGATACTGCCCCAGCTCATGGATATACTGCCCCAGCACATGGTATACTGCCCCAGCTCATGGATATACTGCCTCAGCACATGGATATACTGCCCCAGCTCATGGATATATTGCCCCAGCTTATGGATAGATTTGCCCCCAGCTCTTATGGGTATATAGGGCCCCCCAGCTCACCTCAGGCTTCTCTGCTGCCGCCGTTCCTCTCCGAGGTGAGCGGCCGCTGAAAGCATGCAGCCTGGCCGCTCACCGGAAACCACCTGACCAGCGCAGCCGAGTTCTCGCAAGATCTCGTGCACTGGTCAGCTAGTTCCCATCCCACGCGAGCGGCCAAGCTGCAAGCCAGCGGGCCGCTCGCAGGGAGGGGAACAGCCGGCGTTGCTGCTCCCAGATTCCGGCGCTTTTTGCCGGAATCTGGCGGCGGCGCTGGGCCCCCCTCCAGTGGCGGAATGCCAGGGCCCGGTCGGTCGCAACTGCGACCGCTGCGACCCTGGTACTTCCGCCACTGGGAGGAGCTACGTTCCCAGATGTTCCCATTAAATGTGACCCTCCTGTGTCTTGTCTGTACTGCCTATAACTATTCATGGTACTCTTTTAGAGTCCTGTTAAGAATCTCTGTATTGAACACAACATGCTTTTATACTGCCCTATTCCTCCACCTCCAAACCGGGCTGTTACAATAAAATTATATTTCCCCTGCTCATGTTCGCTTATTCTGAAAAAATAATAATCTCCTGTAACAAACTTGATATCATAGGACGGGATTTTCTAAGAGGCGATTATTGACAAATGTGATCTTTCCGGTATCTCCCTGCTACCGCTTTCCATATTAATGCCTTACCTGCCGGCTTTGGGTTGCCAGCAACCCAACACGCCAGCAGGTCAGGCAGGGTCACATAACATTGCAGCCACAATGTTACGTGAACCTGGCCTCGCAGGTGTGCGGATTAGGGCCTTGAAGGCTGGAATGCCCCCCTCTCTGAGGACTCAGTGTTTAATCTCGGATAGGTGGCAACACAATCCAGACCTTTATAGAATGAAACGGGATGCCTCGTGTAGATACACGCACACACCCCTATCGTTCGCATAGAAAATCATTAAATGTTTACTTCTACTAATATTTAAGGTTTCTTTGGCTCAGAAAAGCTGCCTATAAAAACCAGTGATTACATGGCATTTATGCCATGATCAAAATGAAAAATGGAAATATGTCCCCCTCCATCTAAACATGGGGCAGTTAAAAATATTCATTGTGCTAAATAGGTAGCAGACCATAGAATCTTTAATATTGACGTAAATCAAACAATGCACAAAGACAATATTTCACCCAAACTGGCTCTTCCGAAGCGCTCCTCAAGGATTACACTCCATCAATTTGTTCGGAACCTCATTATTTCCTCCTATCCCTTTTTTGCTTCTCTGTATCTGGAATCCTAAGTGTCTTGATCTCTCTTTCACTCTCTCTTTTCTTTGTCTTACTCTGTGACATCATTTTGATGGTTCATATGTCAGTGAGCCTCAGGGTTAGCATGCCTGAGTTGGCCGAGAACCTATTCCCGTTATCACACATTTCGTTGTAGCAGAGATGTCAAATGTGGTCCTCGGGAAACTTAGTTCTAATGAAGTTTAATTAACAAGTAATAAAACAATTAGCACAGTGCTTCTAAGACCTCTAGGGAATTTGACATTCTTGATATATACGTACTAGCAACAAAGCGGAGATGTAGATTATTTTATTCGTGTTGAAAGGAATACTAGAAACAAGTATCTAAAGAAAGTGTTGCTTTTTTAGTTTACACCTTAATTGTGATGTGTGTGAATGCTTATTTTGTCGAGAGGTTTATATATTTCATTTTATCTGACAATTACAGAAGTGATTTTCTATGTAATATACAACCATGTTGCTGAAGCTCAATTCTTGAAATACTTGCTAAAAACAAGATTAAGGCAGAAATATGTAAATCGAGAAATAGAATAAGAACATCAAAGGTCAACATTTTGGAACCAAAACATATAAGGAGTTATTCAGAGAGGACCGAAATGTCGCCAAAATGTAACCAGACACTGAAAGTCAGCGTACGGTGACATTTCGGGGCCACTCGCCTATTCAGGGAGCAGGCAGTTTGCCAAATTTTGGTGAATTGCCTGCATCAACAGTGCCTGTTCGATGGCAGTGACATCCCCCATAGAGAAGCAATGATTAATCTACTCAGAGAACACCGAACAGCAGTGAAACGTTGCCGAAATGCCTGCTGTTTGGTGTTTTCATTCGGCAGGTTTATACAGGCGAATCCCATAGACCTCAATGTTAAAAATATTCCCGTTTTAACTCAATATCTAATAAACCGTTTATTATTTCATTCTGCAGTAAAATCTTTATTTATAGATTTTTTTTAGGATCTCCTAGGCATTTTTCGGCATTTTGTTCGGCAAATTTTTTTTCCGTTTATTTTTTAAAAGTGTTTTTTATTTTTTCTGTAACAGCCCTTTTTATTATCATCCATTGGATCTTAAACATATGGAAATTCCAGACATTTTCGTTCAGTAGTTTCTTTGCAAACAGCGTTTCAAATTTGAAACTTTCAAGCGCACTGTTTTTTTTTTTTTTACCCCGTTCGTCAGCTTGTCTGTTTTTTGCGGCGGCTGTTCTGCTCTGTGATCGGTGGCTCCATGGCTTTTACCAGTGTGTTTGGTGTGGTTTTTGCCATGGTTTCTGCGGGTTTGCGGTGAGTGTTCTGCGAGTTTTCGTTGGGTTTGCGGCGAGTTTTCCCTGCACTCTGGGAACCCTGCGATTCGACTTGAATACTCCGCAGAGTCGGCGAACTAGAATCGCCAAATCATCCCGAAAGGGCACCGAAATAACTCTGATAGTAAAATATCATAGTCAGCTATAAAAATCTATAATATCATATCCAAAATCTATAATAAAATAGAAGGAAAACCACTAATAAAATCGAAATAATTTACTGGATATGTAAATTTAGCTTCCTTTGGTCTGTCCTTGAAGTTTGATGTTTATCTGGAATTCCTTCCTGGTCAAAATCAAAGGTATCGCCGAATAAGTAACTGAAACTCTGCAGCATTGTAGTCGGTGGTTTGGAAATGAATCTTCTTTAAGAGATAAAGAAATTCTCTAGTTAAGAAATAATTAATTTAGACATTAAAGCATGCTGACCTGTAAAGGGAAACAGATTTGTATTCAATTAAGGGTATTGATCACCTGGCTTTGTTTCATATAGAATGTCCAACAAGGTCACAAAAGAAAGAGGATACAAAAAGGGGTAAAAGGGAAAAAAAACAAGTAGAAAATCTGATTCCTTTATTGCTTTTTGATAGTAACTCTGGTAGACGGCAGGCTCCTTTTCCTGAATTACATCGAATTACTCAGAAGCCATGGCACTAGTTTCACATTTAACTTGTCCCAGGGGAATCCTATGGCCAGCAGAGTATGAGGATAAATGCAATCATTTTTCTGTTGTGTAAGGGAAAACGAACAGCCACATTCCCATTTTCCACTTCTTCAGTATAATTGTGCCCTTGTCTTTTACCTTAGAATGTAAAGGTTGATTTAAACCAAGGAACACAAAAAAAAGTACATTTTAAGGTGTCCTGTGAATTATTGGAATAGCATTATTAATTTTTTGTTATATTTTTCTTATTTATAATTTTTTAGGAGAACTCAGATATTAATAGAATATTAACAATATAAAAAACAGAAAATCAAATGGATATTAAAAAAAAATATATATCTTTTTAAAAAATTCACTATCCTGCTTTATTTAACAGATGAGTTCACCGTTGTTACTTTGGTAGAAACACATTGAAGAGCTTCATTCCATAGAACGCATGTTCTTTTGCGCATCTGGTTGCTTACACAAATACAAAGCCATATTGTACTGATCACTACGACCCCGGGGTTTTAGGCCTTACTCCAAGTAACTCCCTCGGAGACCCTTAGCGGTTTGCTTCCTGCTACATGAATGGTCAGACCGATTACTCCCCCCCCACCTGCCGTTTTTTCCTTTTCCCTTGTCACCCCCCATTTTATTTCATTTACCTATTCTGTTTTCACTGTTCCGTATTACTAAATGAGAACCTGCGTGTTCCGTCTCATATTGCTTATTCCTTAGAACCTGCACTTTTTTTAAAAAAATTCACAGGTTGTAACTATAAAAAAGACATCAGTGCAGGTTGTAACCAAAAAGCCCAATGTTTTATGTGATTATACAAGGCTTGAGAATGGCTGCGGTAGGAGCTGAAACGTTGTATTCTCATGGAATATACAGCGTGCTGGGACTCATCCTTTGCTTGTTGCCATACAAGGAAACTGGTTCCTCCAGGGATCTATTGTGCACCCCTGCTTTTTGGATACAGTTGCTGAGTGCTATATTCTTTATTGTTTTTAATATGTTATAATAACGCTTCGCACGGCAGTCTTAGGGGATTATATAGTAAGTTGCAAACATCGCCCTTATTCCAAATGGAACAAACTTCGATGTTTCACAAAAGGGAAAATCAAACATTGACAGCAGAGGCTTTATTTATGAAGCTTCTCCTACGGTGCTTTGAAATTCTCTTTTGACGATTGCTGTGGTTGTAGCAACATTTTGCCCGTTCTTTGCATCTATGGCAAGCACTGGTGCATCCCCAACAACCTGATTGGCATCAGTTCCATTTCATTGCCATCAAATACATCTTTACTAATAGAGGAGAAACTGTCAGGATCCCTGGCTGTAGCCATCCTGAAACCCCCCTGGTGGTTCACTTCCATCCTGTTCCTGCCCTGCAACCAGCATCCAGCAGTGTAAGAGTTAAACACCAAACACACGTGACTCACGAAATAAAGGGCTTTGCCCCGCACTCACACATTGCTGGTTCATTACAGCTCATGCTCACGAAGAGTGAACATCGTTGCTACCTGATCCTGATTCCCCATTTCTGGTTCCTGCAATTACAACCATCATCCCCTGCAATCAACCTGGTTAGTCTTTATTTCCATTCACCCTCCACCATCCATATCCTCTGTTTATCAGTGCAGACCACTGCATCCTGGGCTCATACCCCTGCCATCCAGGTGCCACCCAGGTACCATCCCCACGTTCCTGACAGAATGAACCAGCCCAATACAAATGAGCCCGCAGTGCTGCACTTTATGGTGGAGTTACTGAAGACGACCTTCCAGGAACTATTTAAAAACCTGTCTGATTCCCTGGTGCAATTGCTGCAGAATATTCTGGGCATCTCAACTAAGGTGTGCGCTCCTCCAAACAAACGTCATGATCCCCTGTCTCCTGAAGAGCGTGTCAGGAGACAAAATAGCAATTTGTGCCTGTACTGCGGGGCAGGATCACATTGGATATCAGATTGCCCAGAAAAAAAAACCCAGATCTGCGGTTGTCAAACCAGCACCTGTTTCTAAGCCTGCTACCAATCCCAAAGACGCTCCAGTGCTTAGAACTCTGAAGCAAACCCAGGCTTCCAGGCCTGCTTCTAGGCCTAAACCTGCTTCAAAGAGACCTACCATCCTTAAGCCGGTACCCCTACCTAAACCGGCCCCCAGGAGATCTCTAGAACCCAAACCTGCATCCCGAACAACTCATGTACCTACACCTGTCCCCAGACGAACTGTACCCGCTGTATCCAGGCATGTGACGTCTCTGGAGGTCAGTTCAGAAGAGGAGTATGCGAACCCTGTAATGCCTATGGAGACTGATTACACTGTGCCCATAGAACCTGTCCTTCCCATGGATCTGGAGACCACCGTACCTGTGGAGACAGATCTACCAACCCCTATGGAGATCATGTCCATGCCAGTTTCTACTGTGACACAGATCCCTTTCAAACAGGTAATGAAGGCCAGGCTGAAGAAAGCCCAGAAGATTAAGAGCTCCCTTATGACGATCACAACTCCCATCACACCCAGCCTGCACAATCCGCCGCTGTCTTCCTGTGTTTCTTCCCTGTCTGAATATGACCCAGAGGACATCGCTGTCTCTGAGGAGAGCCCACCGAGACAGACAGCCCGACGCTCAAAGGGACCCCCAGGTCAACACCAGGGGTCTGACACCCCTATAAAGGCATGGCGAGGCTTCTGTTCTTCATCCAGCGATGGATCTGTATCAGAAAGGGATTGTGGCTGGGAAGAGCAAGAAGAAGAGGACGAGGGCATTAAGTCCTGGCTGTGCGACTATCCTTCCCTTAGTGATGGATCAGGTTTAGAACCGGGAGAAATAGAGAAGATGCCTACCCCGATGCCTTCTTCCTATGTGGGCACCAGGTTCGAAGGTGACTCTGCCTCCTACTTGTCTCCTTCTGTCGCCAAGGCCAGACGCTCCAAGGACACTCCTGTTCATCAAGACCCCTTACCCGAGGATACATGTCCCTATACAGTACAGGGATGTTTTGCTCTACCTACCTTGGTACCACCTGGATACATGGGCACCCTCATTCCTGATGCATCAGTTGACCCATCACCGGAGGACCGAGTCACTGCTTCTAACGGGACTGTGGTTCGTCGCAAAGATCTCAAAATCTTCGAAAAGGGGTTACTCCGGCGTAAGGAGATTGAAGATGCTGAAGGGGGAACGCCATCTGGGTACACGGGTATTCTCATTCCTGTCATGTCTGCTGACCACAAGAAGACCAAGGCACGGCGGCGTCAGAGGAAGGCACGTGCCCAACCCTGTACCACCACTCCTGACCACCGTTCTGCCCTCCAGTGGTGTGACGAGTACTGGTCCCAGCACCCACCAGAGTGACCCGTGCCTGGTAATGGGCAGTCCTGCTGCCATCCTTGGTCACTCGGAGCGTGACCTGAAGGGGGAGGTACTGTCAGGATCCCTGGCTGTAGCCATCCTGAAACCCCCCTGGTGGTTCACTTCCATCCTGTTCCTGCCCTGCAACCAGCATCCAGCAGTGTAAGAGTTAAACACCAAACACACGTGACTCACGAAATAAAGGGCTTTGCCCCGCACTCACACATTGCTGGTTCATTACAGCTCATGCTCACGAAGAGTGAACATCGTTGCTACCTGATCCTGATTCCCCATTTCTGGTTCCTGCAATTACAACCATCATCCCCTGCAATCAACCTGGTTAGTCTTTATTTCCATTCACCCTCCACCATCCATATCCTCTGTTTATCAGTGCAGACCACTGCATCCTGGGCTCATACCCCTGCCATCCAGGTGCCACCCCGGTACCACCCCCACGTTTCCTGACAGAAACAAAGCTCTGTTTATGTTTGTCTCAGGACTCTCTGTAATGAGTCAGTATGATTGGCTTGGCATTGCAGCCAATTACATGCCTTAATCATTGCCTATTATCTAGAATAAGTGAAAGTGTCACTGCCATGTTTAATATTACTTTTGCCCATTTGATAGGGTACCTTGACCTTTATATAGAGCTGTGTGTTTTCACTGACCTATATAATGTGTCATGCCAGCTTGTGGTACAGTGAGGTTTCCTGGATAGAGAAGGCGCCATGGCTCCATGACAATCTAGCATCTGGGACTGCTGCACCAGGTCAGAGACCTAGGAGGCCTTTAGAAAGAAGCATCTGAATGAGCTCTGTGCCCTGCCGTGGTTTCTAGTGACCCCTCAGTGCTTTCCTGATTATCCGTGTTCTTGATCCCCTGGTTTAACCGCTGGCTAAGTACTCTTGGTTCTGATTTCTGCTCTTGTCCCTGATTGGTTCATATTTATTCTGTGTACTTACCTTGGCTAGGGTACCTGGACTTAGGTTTTGCTCTATATTCCTTGTATGGTTATTTATTATACTGATTCTGTGTACCAACCTCTGGCTATGTGTTTGTTCTCGATATCTCTCTTGTCCCTGTGGGTTCCGTTCTCATATGTATTGTTGACCATTCTAAGGACTTGTCTGTCAGATTGGGGGTTTTCTTGCTTAACTGTGTTTTGTCTGCATGCTGGGCGACTCTCCTGACATAATGTAAAAAAATTGAGGAATTCTGTCTTTGTTCACCCCAGTCCCCATTTGACTGTGGCATGCCACAGGGAGGAGCGAGGGTGTGACCAGAGAGTCGTCCTATGCTTGCTTTGAGTGCTGCACTGCCTGCTTGTCAAGATCTGAGTGACAGGCAGTGCTGCACACTGAGCGTGCAGGGGACCATCCTGTAAGCTGGCTCTCTTCACGCTGTGCTCCCTCCCCCTGGCAACATGGCGCCGGATCCGTGGAGAAGGGAAATTTAAATGGTAATATCTGGTGTATGTAATCTGTTCCTATGTAAAGGGAGAGGTGCCCTGTCCAAAAGGCAAACATATTTTTGGCCATGACAGGTGCATGTAAGGCCGGGTGCACACTAGCGATTTCTTCTGCGCATTAGCGTGAGTTAAAAAGGACGCACTTTATAACGGAAGAGATTGGTAGACGCCGTTGTTTTGATGCACGTCGTAAAAATTGAATTTGATTTGAATTTTAAAAAAAAAGCTGGGCTTTTGACATTCAGCACGCGGCCAACGTCGCGTCAATCCTAGAGCAAACACCTTGGTGTTTCCATGACGGACGTCTTCAGCGCGCGTTATGCGTTGCGCGCGTACTACATGTGTTCTTTTCTATCCGCGTAATTAGATGCTACAACGCACGTCATAAAGAGCGTCATAACGTGCGCTGGTGCGCAGAAGAAAACGCTAGTGTGCACCCGGCCGTAATCCTGGCTTTTGAAGATGGAGTGAATGCTGGTTTATGGAATAAACACATTACTTTTGCAGATCTTACTTTTTTCTTTCACATATTTTTTAATTTGCAAAGTCAGTCATTACTTTTCAAGTCCATTCTATATGTCTTGTTAACTAGTTTTCATATCCTCATTACAAGTGCTTAGATTTCTGTGCAGAATCAGAATTCTTTAGTAAAATCCTCTCTGGGAACTATATACATAATGCAAAAAATATATTTTTTTCTTTGCTGGATTTTTTAAATTTTCATCTAAAACTCTATTTTACATAAGCAGTGGTTTAGTCATTTTTAATGGAAACAAGAGAAATTCTCCTCCCTCCTTTCCAACAACTAGTCAAGACCAAATATATATATAAAAAAAATATTATGGATTAAAAGTAAGATATACAGTCATGGCCGAAATTGTTGGCACCCCAGAAATTTTTTCCAGAAAATCAAGTATTTCTCACAGAAAAGTATTGCAGTAAGACATGTTTTGCTATACACATGTTTATTCCCTTTGTGTGTATTGGAACAAAACAAAAAAAGGGAGGAAAAAAAGCAAATTGGACATAATGTTACACAAAACTCCAAAAAGGGGCTGGACAAAATTCTTGGCACCCTTAACTTAATATTTGGTTGCACACCCTTTGGAAAAAATAACTGAAATCAGTCGCTTCCTTTAACCATCAATAACCTTCTTACACCTCTCACCCAGAATTTTGGACCACTCTTCCTTTGCAAACTGCTCCAGGTCTCTCTTATTGGAAGGGCGCCTTTTCCCAACAGCAATTTTAAGATCTCTCCACAGGTGTTCAATGGGATTTAGATCTGGACTCATTGCTGGCCACTTCAGAACTCTCCAGCGCTTTGTTGCCATCCATTTCTGGGTGCTTTTTGACGCATGTTTGGGGTCATTGTCCTCCTAGAAGACCCAAGAACTCGGACGCAAACCCAGCTTTCTGACACTGGGCTCTACAGTGTGACCCAAAATCCTTTGGTAAGCCTCAGATTTCATGATGCCTTGCACACATTCAAGGCACCCAGTGCCAGAGGCAGCAAAAGAACCCCAAAACATCATTGAGTCTCCACCATATTTCACTGTAGGTACGGTGTTCTTTTCTTTGTAGGCCTCATTCCGTTTTCAGTAAACCGTAGAATGATGTGCTTTACCAAAAAGCTCTATCTTGGTCTCATCTGTCCACAAGACGTTTTCCCAGAAGGATTTTGGCTTACTCAAGTACATTTTGGCAAACTGTAGTCTTGCTTTTTTATGTCTCTCTCAGCAGTGGGGTCCTCCTGGGTCTCCTCCATAGTGTTTCATTTCATTTAAATGTCGACGGATAGTTTGCGCTGACACTGATGCTCCCTGAGCCTGCAGGACAGCTTGAATTTCTTTGGAACTTGTTTGGGGCTGCTTATCCACCATTCAAACTATCCTGCGTTGCAACCTTTCATCAATTTTTCTCTTCCATCCATGCCCAGAGAGATTAGCTACAGTGCCATGGGTTGCAAACTTCTTGATAATGTTGCGCACTGTCGACAAAGGCAAATCTAGATCTCTGGAAATGGACTTGTAACCTTGAGATTGTTGATATTTTTCCACAATTTTGGTTCTCAAGTCCTCAGACAGTTCTCTTCTCCTCTTTCTGTTGTCCATGCTTAGTGTGGCACACACAGACACACAATGCAAAGACTAAGTGAACTTCTCTCCTTTTAATCTGCTTTCAGGTGTGATTTTTATATTGCCCACACCTGTTACTTGCCCCAGGTGAGTTTACAGGAGCATCACATGCTTGAAACAATCTTATTTATCCACAATTTTGAAAGGGTGCCAAGAATTTTGTCCAGCCCATTTTTGGAGTTGTTTGTCATTATGTCCAATTTGCTTTTCGTTCCTCCCTTTATTTGTTTTGTTCCAATAAACACAAAGGGAATAAACATGTGTATAGCAAAACATGTGTTAGTGCAATAATTTTCTGTGAGAAATACAGCACAGTATAGTTACACATTCTACACATACCCAAATCAAAAAATTGTGAATTCATGCATATTTTCTTTATTGCTGCAGCACGTATCCTCAGATTTATTTTGACAGGCGCAAAAACGTTAGTGAGTCAATTAAGGTGAATTGATGTCAATTAAGGTTCTTAATTCTGATTGGCTGAATCTCGCGAAAAAAACAGTCCGCACACTGATTTACATGCACAACGTTACTGCGCGTGTATTACACTTCGTTTTGCGCGTCGTTTTTTTACTAACGTTATTTTTTGACGGATGAGAAAATGCGTTCGGATCCGAATATCACGTTTATTTTCGCGCGATAACGTTGGACGATGCGCGCAAAAAAATTGCGCTGCGCGAGCGCATTTGCACAGAGAGTGTAATAGGGCCTCAGGTGTGGACTGAAACATCGAACCACAATAAAGAATTTACTATATTCTTAAGAAGTCTCTGTGTTGCGAGTTGTCGTGAACATTTTTATATATATATATATAATGAAAAAAATAGTCCTTTTCAGTGTTACACTGATTTTTTCATGTATCTTTTTTAATGCGAAGACTCTTCTTTTTTTTTTTTTTTACAGGTAGGTATGCATGGGAACAAAATATATACTTCCCACAGACAGTAGAACCCATATTACATACATTTTATATTTTGAAGTTAAGCAGAAGGATTTCTTCATGTTTTACAACTCCTGAATAGAAAAGTCTCAAACTGAATGGAAAATAGTAATCAGAGTAGCTTGAAGAAGCATCCATTCTCCTTAAATTAATCATTTTTTTTGTGTGTGGGCAGATGACAGGCTGTTACTAGTTGCCAGACATTTTATATTCATGCAGCTGATTAAACAGGGAAATTTTAATGCCTCTGGAACTATAATAATGTGCTCTGAGGCATTGTTTATTCAACACATTTTACATTCATTATTAATTTAATTTCTGTACTCCCAGTGCTGACTTAGCATAAATATAGGCATGGGCGAATATATTAGCTTATAAATGAAAATCTACAAGTTTGAGGCTCGCTAAGAGGCAGCAGGTGGTGGGCTTCATTGTTACAGCACTATAACAACCACGGATAAATTTTTTTTAAATATGCCACAATCAGCATATTGCATATGTTAATTATTGTTGGGTATTTTCTAAAATTAAACGACAATTGCTAATCATCTGGAGGCAGAGAGGGTTTAAATATTCAAGGCCATTTTTAAGCTGCCATGTTGTTGTATCCAGCTGGAATATTTTAACACATCTTTTTATTTTATAACATGACATGAACATGGGCTGTGTGTGTCATGCACAGGCATGGTTTTTACTCTGTGCCAGATTTAAGCGCAGATTTTGTGGGGGGTTTTCCTGTCTTCTTTTCATTGGAGTTAACTCTCATTACGGAGTTGGTGCAGTGGACAAATGAATATGGTAACAGGGTCATGTTTGGACTCAATGGAAACCATTTGTCGTGATGAATAATAATATCACAGTAACTGGGACAGCAAAGCCTAACTGGCAGAGTTATTAAGATATTATCAATATCCCGAAGGCCATGTGCCTGCTGTATTTACAACCCCTTATCCGATAATCTGCTCTCTTGGATTGAGGGCTGGATGGAAACTTGATCAGGGGACCCATCTGTGAACCAGATATTGAGTGGGGTTGGTGGGTGAGGGGCCAATTCTTTATATAGTATGCTCACCCAAATCTCAGTGTATTTTCGCAAGGATTTTTGTTGAAGGAACATCTAAGAACATTCCAGCGGACTAAAAGAGCCTAAATACTCATGGGAGCCTCCTTCCTAGTGCTATCTATGTAAGTTAGGCTTCTGTATTTTGTTTAAGTCCCATTTTATCTCAAGAACTGTATTTGCTCGTGTTATTATAACTTGTATGTCTTGTTTCTATGTAATCTTGACACTGTGTAAAGTTTTATTTTTGTCTTTTGCCATTAAAACTTTGTCGCCCAGTACTGTCTTTGACTCTAAATGATTTGCGTTTCTCCTGGAAGCTTTGGTCAGCGTTACGGTACAATTTACCATTTGGGATATTTTAGCTGTATATGGTTAGGCACCTGGATTGGGGTACTATACAGTTAAGGGGGTTTCGAAAGTGCCCTATTACTTTTGTGGTGGCAGTGTATTTTCGGGAGGGTGTGCACGGTTTTGGGGGATTAGGTTGGCATAACATGGGGCCGTAAGAGGTAAGGGTAAAGGGGGTAGAGTTATATATCCAGAGGCTTGGAGCTATCAACCCCTCGTACACCATCCCTCCGCACGTGACGACTGGGCAGATAAGCGGGTGGTCGTCACAATGTGTACTAGAATGTGTGTAGAAGAACTTATTTTTCAAATCTATATTTCATTACAATGCAGATGTAAAAATGCTCCATTTGAACAAAATTCTAAACTGATATCCCTATAGCCCACCTTCCCAATTAAATAGGAGAAACTGATTAGTCATCCTACCTCTGTGCACAGCTAAAGGTAAATATGACAGTGGGCGGTATGTCTTACGTCACGTTTGTGTCAAGTTGTCAGATTTTATACAATTAAGTCTGCAGGTCTTTTACTTTTCTAAACTAATAGTCCCTCTGTCTTTTATTAGCACCTCAGACCACCAATACATCTGCATTATGCAAACACAATGCCTTCATGGAAACCTTTCCTGATAAACTAACTCTACATACAGAATGCTACTTTTGTACAGATAAACATGATCTCAGGATTTGGATTGAGATTGCTTAAATGTCATTGCTTTTAACCCCTTCACTACCAAGGAATGTTCCAAAAATCAACTGCCAGGACACAGTGTTTTTTTGGAAAATCATTCTTAGTTAAACAGTAAGAAATATTTAGGAATATTCCCAATGTATTCCTTATTGTAATAACCTATTTGGCAGATGTCACCACCTGCTGGACAAATTGCGTTACTGCAGTTCCGGTCTCGGTGCTGGGGAGATGTCAGTTAGAGGCATTCTCCAGCAAGTTTTAAAATGTGTTAGCACTTCGGGCATCATGCCCAGGATGCTAAAACTTTAGGGGCATGATCTGGAGCCAGCTGCAAAGGCATTTAATTTGCAAAAAAGGAATTTAATTAGCAATGATACATCATAGCCCCACTATCTCGGACTACTATGTCTGCTACTGCTGATCTCATAAACACAATGGCCCCTATTACATTCTTCGTGCAAATTCATCCGCGCAGCGCAATTTTTTTTGCGTGCGGCGTTAAGCGTTATCGCGTGAAAATTAACAGCGGTATTACGATCCGAACGCGTTTTCTCATCCGTCAAAAAATAATGTTCGTAAAAACGATGCGCAAGACGAAGAGTAGTACGCGCGCAGTAACGTAGTGCACGTAAATCAGTGTGCGGACTTTTTTATTCGTGGGATTCAGCCAATCAGAATTAAGAACCTTAATTGACATCAATTTACCTTAATTGACTCACTTAAGTTTTTGCACCTGTCAAAGTAAATCTGTGTATATATGCTGCAGCAATAATAAAAACACGCACAAATTCACAATTTTATTGTTTGGGTATGTGTAGAATGTGTAACTATATTGTGCTGTACTTTTTTTTCGTGCTGGTGTTTTTCGTTTCGGCCAGAATGTTCCGATTTGCAGTTACCACCAGCTTTTCAAAGACGTTAAAATTATGCGTGCAAACGTCGTTCATAAAAAGATGCGCATCGATTGTAATACCATCCGCATACCAGCGCACAAACAAATTTGCACTCACAATGTTAAGTACAGGACGCGCACAGTTCATCACGCTCGTGCAGGTCCATCCGCGTTAAACGATAACGCGCATCGTTTGCGCGAATGTTGTAATACGCCGTTCAGCACAAAAGGTTTTGCCCCTCGCGCAAATGCACATGCGCAAAGAATGTAATAGGGGCCAATCATGGCTGTGAAGGTGTTAAAACATTGATTCAAATAATTGCGTTTGCAACCAAGGTTTTCTGTTTGACGTGTGGCAGGCACCCCTACCTGTTCTAAAATAATATTATTGAAATGTACAAATTATTTTCAACATTGCAGTTATTATGTATTGGCCATGCTGTAAACGGCCGTCCTACTCAGCAGACGAACTGTCTGTGCACATTTTCTTTCCTGTCACATTTTACATGCGTCTTTGTTGAAGCTTTCAGGTTTTTAATTCGGAAAAGATGTTCTCTTTCTTGTTTACAGCCCTGTGGCTGTGAATTCATTTCATCTAAACAAAATCTTATAATATTCTAAATTGTGGAATTATTTACAAACGTGTCCATAGGTTATATCTTGTCAGACCCATCTGTCTGCACTGATTTTCTTTCGATTGTCAAATAAATGTGTTTCCTTGTTATTTGTGGCTGGAGCTGTTTTAATCTGTAGAAGTATGCAAGTAAATATTTTCAATTTCTTCTTTTGTAATGGATATTGTAAATATTGGCCTCACTTGGCAGTGGTGTCTAGAGCCTTGGAGGTTTGCTAGAGAATGCAGTGAATAGCAGCATCTTAACCCCTTCACTACCAAGTGGATTTCCACAATTTTTGACAGGTCTCAGTGGTTTTATGGAAAGCCACCTTATATTAACCAGACATTCAAAATGCGCTGTTAGAAAGCGGCCAGTACATGTTCAGTCAGTGGGCCCTATTTGGCTAGTAGAGCTCTCTCTGGTGGCCAAATGATGGTAGTGCTGCACATGTTCATTCCTGGGAACAAGTCCCATTAAGGACCAAGAACGTGCCATGTATGTCATGGTTCTCTACCCCCTGGGCGAGATGACGTCAGTTTCAGTCCACTCCCAGCACTGCCGGAGGAGAAGCACCACTGGAAAGGGCACAGTCTGTCCTTCCCAGTGGTGTCTCCCTTTAACCCCTTAGGTGCCACATTGCAGTCCTTTCCTGGAGAAGGCTGACATCTTGGATGTCAGTTATGCCTCTAGGGCCTCACTCCACCCAGTGAAGTCGTCACCATATGTGCGATGACGTGAGTTGGGCAGTTAACCCCCTAGCCGCTCAAATAAATTTGGAGGAATGATTAAATGTACTTTAGAAGGGGAAGTCCCAGTATGTATTTATTGGTTAGTATTGTAAAGAAAAATGGGTGTTTAAGAGGAAACAAAGTAGCAAAACAAGAGGACATAGTCTTAGATTAGAGAGGCAAAGGTTTAAAAGTAACATCAGGAAACATTATTTTACTGAGAGGGTGGTGGACACAGGGAACAGCCTTCCAGTTGAAGTGGTAGAGGCCAGAACAGTGATTGAATTTAAGCAAGCATGGGATAGGCATAAGGCTATCCTAAACAAAAGATAAATCCAGGTAAAGTATCCATGTAATTGGGCAGACTAGATGGGCCGAAAGGTTCTTATCTGCCGACATTTTTCTATGTTTCTATGTTAAATAGATATAGGGATTTTTGTGATATAAATGTAATTATAAACTTCACATAAAAATTGCATGGTAGAATTGAGTTATAAACCACTTAATAGCACTTTCGATATTAGAGATTTCCGATGGTTAATGTATTTGCTAATATTGCATGGTGTTGGTACAGGCGATTGCACAGTTAATGCGCCGTTTAGTATGGTTGATATGATACCGGGCTGTGTTTTGTTATGTGCAGATTGCAGGCACTGATCATGCTGGATCGAGTGGTGTGGGATTTCCTCGGTGCCCTGAGATCAAACGCGAGCTGTTCACATTAATGCTACACTTCTGTGTTTCAAGGTGAAACGCAAAGCTATTGCGCATGCGCCAAGATGGCAGACGAGGACCATAAACCTTCGCGTTTCAGGGTGGATAACGGAGTCACTACGCACGTGCAAGATGGCGGACGGGCGATTTTTCCACATGTATTAAATATCTTCTAATTTGTTTTTAATGAATCTTTTATGTTCTTAATTGGATCCTATGGACAGTGTTTATAAGGCAACAGCAGAGACAACATAGAGATTGCCAGCTGAGGGAGCCAAACCGGCGAAACGCGTCCTGGTAGCTATGTTTTATTTATTGTTATAATAAATGTTTTTAAAAGATCATTGATTACCTGGATTCCTGTCCAAGAATGTTTCGGGGATTCCTTATAAATCCCCTATGCATATTTGTCGAGCCATTTGGGGCTCAGGGACATGTGAGTTTTAAATTGACTTGCTGTTTTAACACAAACTGTCACGTTTTGCATCTCCTGCCCTGTCTCCCTGTCCTCTGTATAGATGTATTCCTGCTCAGGCCTTTTTTTTTATATGTTGCTGCTATTCCTGGGTTGCTGCCCAGGGGTTAATGTGTTCCGTACTCCTTGCTCACCTGTTGATCCTTGTCCTGCCTATATTAGAGCAATGTGCCTATGGTGCATGGCCTGGTAATTTCTGGTCTGTCAATCTGTTGCCTCTGTTATACTGTTCTTGGTTTATTTCTGTTTCGCCTGTGTATTTAGTTCATAGTGTTTCCCTTGCTGTATTTGGTTTGTCTGTTCATGTTATGTTATATTCTGATTATCTGGTTACGATATCTTCTGGATTGTCTGACATTTTCTTCTGGTTCTGAACCCTGACTTCTGTATATGGTATATTCTCTGGTTCTGACCTCTGGCTTCTCTCTTTGACTATGTTTTTGTATTATCCTTATCTGTACCTTTCCAGTGAACCCTGTAACCTGTGTTTGTCTATAGACTCTGCACGGCTTCTAAGGTAACCTTTTCATTTAGAATAGATCCGGATATCTTTAAAGACCGGCCTGTCAGATCAGGGCTGCTGCAGTATTGCTGTGCAGAGGTCTCTTGTTAACCCTGTGTTGATCTGTTCGGTTACTGCTACCAAGACTGGTATCTTTGCATATAGGGGCTTTCACTTGTACCCGGGCCTCACCACGGTGCTAGCCTGGTACCGCCACCGTGACACAAACTGTCTGGTTACAATATTACACAAGGGGTATCCCTGGTATATATCTATTCCTACTGCATGGAAACCCTATTGGAGTCTACAGGATCCCGAAAGGGGTTAATGGGCGCCTAAAGAAATAAAAGACCCATATAGCAATCTACCGTAGAGCCAGGTGTGGGCTCATATAAATGTGAGTTGGCTACTTGTATGATTATATTTTCAAGTTTATAATTATATACTGCGCAATCCTGGCCTCTTTTTCTTTTTCCTGCAGTTCTGCAAATATCCCCTCAAAGGAGGTGAACCCTTGAGAAAAAGAACATTTTATTTATGGACATGCAATGGGTATAATCTTGCAAACCGATGGACTATGTTCACTGGCACTACGTTGTTCTTTCTTTATGTTTATTGTCTAAAGTTGTTTAGAGGAACCTCCATATGCAACGTTTAGCGAGCGGATTGTGCACAAATTTCTGGTGGGCGCTTCACTCTCCTATACTAAAATTCTCTTATTTTTGTTTTAACCTGAAGAATTTACGTTTTTAATTGCTGCAAATAATGACCTTTATGATTGTAATCAAAATAAGGGTTCCCAGTAAAAATACACTCATCACTTTTTTAGGTTTCAGTAATCTCTGTATGTATTATTATCTCTTAATGGAAACAAGACACTCATTCAAACAAGATAAGGGGTTTGTGTGCTATAGCTAGCTCGCGGTGTTGGAGTTTTTCCAAAATTGTTCAGAAATAATGAGTTTTTGAGACTGTCTAGATATGATTTGAACTATTAGACTAGAATTCGACTCAGTCATTTGAGCTTTTGATAAACAGCAAGAGCGTGCTGATAAATGACCTTATATTCACAATGAAGAATGATTCTTACATACTTCCATTCTCATAAATTATGAAAAGAAAGTGGCAAATCAATATTTTTTCAAAGTCAAAATCCATTTAGAACACTTAAATCCAGACAGCGCACCTACCAACGTGCAGTTATTGTAGCCTAGTTGAAGAGTTCTCTCCATCATCTTGAAGGGAGTCGGACATTATTTGTAGGTGGCTCGTTAAACCCTTTGGTTCCCTAGGGGTGACGTTTATTTGTATTTACATTTCCGTACATAGTAGGGATGTTCCCTCATACAATCGGAGTCAGCAATAGGAGCGGTTATCACACGGATCGAGTCTGTAACAGGAGCGGTTCTCATACAGATCGAGTCAGTAACAGGAGCAGTTCTCATACAGATCGAGTCAGTAACAGGAGCGGTTCTCATACAGATCGAGTCAGTAACAGGAGCAATTCTCATACAGATCGAGTCAGTAACAGGAGCGGTTTTCATACAGATTGAGTCAGTAACAGGAGTGGTTCTCATGCAATCCGAGTCAGCAACAGGAGCGGTTCTCATACAGGCCAGGTCAGCAACAAGAGCGGTTCTCATACAATCTGAGTCAGTAACAAGAGTGGTACTCATAAGCAAAATACACAGTGAGCACTGGGGAACTAACGAGTGAATGTGACAAACTGAGTTTTAAACCTGGCGGGTCCACGCCATCATGACGCGCCCCGCCTCCCAGCCAGTCACGTGAGCGCTCCAGGCCGGCATATCACTCGGCGCCTGGCCAGCAAGGACAACGCTGCCAGGCGCCCCAGGAACCGAGGAAGACACAATCTCAGATGTTTTTTTATTTTTTTTTGGGAAAGGATTTTACCAGGAATGATACATTGAGATTTCTCTCGTTTTCAAGTATGTCCTGGGTGGCGAGTATGTACCGTTAGGTGTCTTGCCCAAGGACACTTATGGGAGAGGTGATCTTGCCGGGATCGAACCGAACCTTTGTCTCCACAGTCTCTCTCCACGGTTATAGAGCAGTGATGTTACCTCTACTCCACCCAGCCGGTTTCATGGTGTCGGACCAGCTTGATCCCTGAAAAATGCTAATGCTAGGGATCGGATCGGGATATCCCTTGTGGATACACTTCTAGCATGTAATTTAGTAGCATTTTTTTTGTCATTTGCTTAGACCTAGATTTGGTTTTTTTACAGCTCAAATCTGCATTATTTTTACCCATGCTTTTGCGGTGAACGAAATGTTGGATTTACCTGCCAGGCAACACTGCTAACCATCACCAGAGTATACACTCACCAAAATGCATATCATACCTTTCATTGTTGGACGGTAAATTCTCCCAAAATATGTTAATTTATTATTATTATTTATTAAGCGCCAACACATTCCACAGCGCTGTACAAGGTGTAATGCGTAAAGACAGGATAATTCTACAATACATACAGGAGACAGGTCAGTATTCCTGCCAGCAGATACATGAGGATATGAGGACCCTATTCCTGTGGGAATTTACAATCTACAATTTGTGTCTTCTATCGCAAAAGCCATTGGAAATGTACTATTATTATTATTATTATTCGTTTATATTTTAATCATCATTGTGTTTTTTGACAAATTGTCAGAAACAGATAAAAGAATCCATTATATTGTGCATTGCACGCAGGTGTTTTCCAAGAGATCATAGCTGTTTATGCTTCCGCTAGCTATATATGAAAAAAGAGATTTTTTTTGACACTGATTAGACAGGATGATTGCTAAGCCTTCATTCAGTGCGCTGTCTTTCATTACTGTTATTTGCGTTCTTCTTCCATTTCAAAACAACTTTTTTTTCAGTGTAATTAAAGGTGAATTATCCGTGCCAGCAGACAGTTTAAAAAAAATAGTCCTTTAATTTTTACCTGACAAGCTTTAAATTGTACCATTTCGGAAAAAGAAGAAAGGAAAATGAATTAACTCTCAAACAGATCTCTTTGGAAAATTTTGTATTGTGAAATGAATGGCAGCTTGATCATGGGATAACGTATATCAACATTCTATTTATAATGCACCGAGCAAAGATGTATTTCTAGCCCACTCAATGGACCTGGAATTTTTACAAGCAAACATACTGGTCTCTTCACTAAACAGTGAAGTCAGGAGAACTGGCAGGAGAAGTGAAAATTCTAGGTCAAAATAGCCAAAACAAAATAGCTAGATTGTTCTCTTCTCGTGCCATTTCTTCTGAGTTTCACCCTTTAGTGTATACACCCTATAATGTTTTATTTACACAACACAAGTCTATTGGTCCAATACATGCCAAAATATCTATGATTTTAAAAGGAAGCCAAACACTTTGAGTGACCATTGTGAAATATCACCCGTGAACGTTCACACAAAGTTACCAACTGCATTGCCAAAAAATGTTACGGCAAAACTGTTATAGCTTTTTTCTCAACTTGAGATACAGTTATTACTTTCAAGTTGTCATATATTTATGGTTACTACCATATGCATGTCTTTTGGTGCGCTATACAGAATGTGCCACTTTATGGCTCCGGATAGAAGCGGCATAATAAAAATCATGCTGACTTATGAACATAGTTTACATTTAGATGAATTGTACAGTAAGTCATATTTGATGTGAAAAAACAACACACTTATGTTGATCTTTCAGTGCAATTTAGCACCATATTTGCATCTGTTTTCTGACGTGAATTCGGTACAAAAAAGATGATCTTTTTAATTTAAGGGTTAGGGTTAGTGTTATGGTTAATGTTAGGGTTAGTAAATGTACTTGTTTTACAGATAGGTAAATAAACAAGATCCCTTCTAGACATGTGTATTGACAAAATATGTGGTCATGTTTGGTACTTTTCCGCATGTTGATATTTCAGATTTGGATCGGCCCATTCGATTCAGTTCTTTTGGATTAATTTGGGAACATTTTATTCAGATGCTTTTTATTTTCTAGCAAGTAGGCTGCTTTTGAATTCTTAATCATTGGTATATATATATATACATACAGACACCATATATCCTTTTATGTAATAGTACACTGGTGGTAAATTCAAAAAAGGCAATACCCCATACCTATCACTTAACCTCTCCCTCTATTATTGTATCAAATATCTACCATATAGAGGCTATCAGACATCGCTTTATCTCAGATGCTCTGTGATGATTCATTTTAACCCTTTCCCAATGCAGGGCCCTATTACACTGTTCGCGCACAATTTTGCGCGTGCGCAAAAACACATTAAAGCGAGGGGAAAAACCCTTTGCGCTGAACGTCGTATTACGACATTCGCGCACAAAATGCGCATTAACGTCTAACGCAAGTTACCCTGTGCGAACCCTGCACGAGCGAAAGTTCGTGCGCACATCCTACACTTAACATTGTGAGCGCAAATGCGTTTGTGCGCTGGTACGCGGATGGTAATACAATCGATGCGCAAATTTTTACGAACGACGTTTGCGCGCATAATTTTAACGTCTTTTAAAAGCTGGTGGTAACTTCAAATCTGAATGGTCTGGCCGAAACCAAATACAAAAAAAAAAAAAATACAGCACAGTATAGTTACACATTCCCAAAGAATAAAATGGAGAAGTTGTGCGTGTTTTTATTATTTCTGCAGCATATATACTCAGATTGATTTTGACAGGCGCAAAAACTGAACGGGAGACAAAAGTGGTTCTTATTTGGCTGAACCGCGTGAAAAAACAGTCTGCCCACCGATTTCTGTGCGCAGCGTTAATTTGCGCGCGTTTTCGCGCGTATTTTTTATGCGCAATATTTTCGGACGGACGAAAAAATGCGCTCGGATTGTAATACCAGCGTTATTTTTACACGCGTTAACATTTAATGCTGCGCGCAAGGAATGTAATAGAGCCCGCAGAGTGTACTATACCATCCCCATGTGGGGTGGGCCTGAACGCCGTGGAGTGGCATAGCACAACACGCTGTCGTCTATGGGCCTCTGCAATCCCGCCAACCAATTGGCTGCCGCGGGACGGCCTAAACTCAGGTGATCTCCCTGCAGCCAATGCCACGTGCCGCGTGTCAGCTGCAGAGGTGGGCTGCAGGAGGGGCTCCCCTGCACAAGCCATACGCCCTGCCGGCGTTAACGCCACGCCACCAGGTGGTAAGGGGTTAATGAATGATTTTTCTTTCTTTTCTTCCATTTGTTCTCTATTCTCTTCTTATTTTAGCACCATTTCGACCCCTTTTTTTTACTTTGCATGTAATAACCATGTCTGTGTTTTTTTTTTTTTTTTATAAAATAGAATAGAAATTGACCTTGGAATTGCCGGCTACTCTTTTTTCTTGTCTTAACATTAGCACTTCCTACACAAGTATAGAAATACAAGGTATAAGAAGCGCAAATGAACAGCAATCCGCAGTAACAGCCGAGTGGCAATAGGTCTTTTCAGCTCAGCTGGACTAGCATCAACAAGTGGGGTCATTAAATTTAACAACATACTCGTTTCTGTAACGACTTGAGTGAAATAACGTCTAATCAGTCTGTTTCTTGCAAATCCTGTTCATATGTCAATGCATGAGCTGTAAATAGATGTTTGTTTTGGGTAACACTTATAGTTATTCTGTTGTAATGTATTTTGATTGTGCCCTAGTCGTGTCCCGGATTTTGCAGGGTACAGGATGCTCTTTTCTGCCACTTACAGAATGATTAGCATCCATGCAGTTTTATCCTAAATCTTATAAAATACTTTAATGTCTCACAAGTGAAAATGTAACAAATGTATCCGCAGCAGAGAAATACCAGCAGATCCTCTGACATACCCATGGCATAAGGTGCCTGTGCTTATTGGATTGTCAGTATTATTCTTGAACCGCCTGAGTTGTACATAGCGTTAATGTCACTTTCTGCAGCTTTAGAAAAAGCAGTTGCGGAGCGACTCAATCAATCATTCTACTGATCCTCTACATCCATCAGCATTCCTTCCTCATGACTACTTTTATTCGTTCGCTATACTATCATAACCATCTCCCAGAAGTTGGCACGCAGACATTCTCGGACAGCTAATAGTTTAGGGATACAACGACTGAAAACAATTATGTGGCAAACAGTGCTATGTTAACATTAATACGATGATTAATAAGATGTCCATAGATATTATAGTGGAACACATGTGTAGAACTCAATGGAGCACACAGTTACGTCTGTAATAAATACAAATAGAATGGTAGCAAAGCCATCATCTTTAATACTGGGGGACAGATCACAGCTGAGCCTGTAAAGCAAACGGAGGCAGCCGATATGTCTGTCAGCTCCTTCCCTTTGCTTATTGTCTCCCTTTGATATTACAATCGAGTCGCAAGTTCTGCTTCTGGCTCTGTCTCGGCAGGTTACTGTACATCGATGCACAAAAAATGGTTTTGCGCTCTGATCCCTCCAGGGCGGCTGCACAAACCAAAATATCCAGCCCACTTCTGGTTTGTGCAGCCACCCAGGTGGGATCAAAGCGCAAAAACATTTGCATATTTGTATATTTTGTTGAGTTCCCAGCCAGGTAATTTTTTGCTGCTGTTCCTTTCCGTGTTTTCTTTTCCAATCTTAAAGTGGATATGTCTTGGTGAGGGTATAAAATAAACCCATCATCTATTTGCCTCTTGGCTGAGAAACAGTAGGAGGACATACAGTTGCTGGTAGGCAACTATTTGGCTACATTAGGTTAGGACCCACCTTGAACGGGGTGCCTTGTCGTAGCGGGTGGGCTTAACACTTCAATGGCCATTCAAGTAAACGAAAACCTCTGTAGTGTTTTGTTTTGCATTGAGCTATGGGAATAAGTGCAAATGACAACCTTTTTTTCTTATGTTTTATACTGTACATTGATGGGCTACTATGTGTTCTATTGGAGCTGTTAATTTGCACCTAGAAGTTGAAGAATGAGCTATTCCAACATAATTAACATAAATAATAACCAGAAATAAAAAATACCTGCTATCTAAAGCTAGTGTTGTGTGATTTTACAAAAATGAAAGGTCCATTGGCACATAAAAATGAAATGTCCTTATTGTGTTTAATGTTACTGATATCTTACATGTGCTTTGTTTTTCTCTTGTATGTTTAGTTAAAAAAATTATCCTCTATATGTGTCAATGGGTGAAACCATTGTGTTATCTTTTGTATTGAACTTGCCCCCCACAGCACCTCTACCTCACATGTTCTTGTTTACTCCTTAGAATCGAGTGAATAGGTCAGTCACCGACATCATTGTATTGTGTGGGATGTATTAAAAAGACATCACCAGGAGTAGATTTGAAGTATTTTAAGCTCCCTGTCTTATATCATTCAGCTGCCATCACTTTTCTCAGTTAGCTTGGATCACAATAGACCTCTGGCCACCTTATCTAAACATTGCCTCCTCCGTCTCATTGACCTTTAAATAATGCGGAAGCTAAACCACAGCAGTAAAGTAAAACTTATGCACAGAATTTAGTAAATGTTGCATCATGGGAAAATTCCATGAAATGGTAACAGGAGATAAAAAAATAATTAAATTTTTCCTTTTTACATGCAATTACTTCAGAAAAAGAAACAGCATGTGTTTTATAAAGTGCTTTTCTTTATGACGCTCAAGTAATCTAGTTACAGTTTATATAAATGTAGTGTCCCTTTAACATTTGAATCTAAAGATTGGTTATAAAATGATCCAATATCTGTTATCCTAGGATACAGCATTACTGTATGCTTCTATTTTGTGTACAATGATATGAATGGCCTACATTCATTTGTAAAACATTACAATTTAATTTGAAGATGCCGCAGAAATACAATAAATTAATTTTAAAAAAATCCTCAATCTAACGTGTGACGTTTTAATAATATCCTAGATATGCCAGCATTGCATCTGTAACATGTTTAAATTGCCACACACAAGAAAGGACCTGAAATGTCTATACCAGTATTTCCCTAACCTGTCCTCGGGACCCTCAACCAGGCCAGATTTTTCAGATCACCTTGGAGAAATACATACTGAATCCTGCAATCACTGAGCAGCAAATCATATCACCTGTGCTGTGCTTCACCTATCATGCAAACCTGGCGAGGCGTAGGGTCCTGAGAACAGGTTTGGGAAACACTGGTCTATACAGAAGTAAAAATAAGACATACTGTATGTCTAACAGCATGACTGATAGGCCAAGTTAGAGCAGACAACTGTTACCTGGTGTTGGGATTTATCCATCAGAACCTGCAGTCGACAGATGAAGCTTAAAAGGACACTCTAAGTACTGTAATGGTCTGTTTTCATTGCATATGTTATCCTGCAAGAAAGGTCCCTGCCTCCTTGCATGCAGTGTCTTGTACATACAGTTATTAACATTGCTGCTCAACGTCCACCATTGCAAGGTTCCACCTCCACCAATCATGTAATTTCTTATACTTTCACCAAAAGGTTGGAAGATTACCTGTAAGTAGATATCTCACCCCCCCCCCCCCGCAGCATTTTGAAGTTGTCCAGGAATATCTCATATGAAGATCATTAATGGAGATAACAGTAAGTCGATAGCAATGACAGCACAGTTGCCATCAACTTTAGTAATCTTTCTGTCTTAATTTCATCTGAGGTATGGATACCTAGTTGAACCTTCCATTAGCTACAGAAGGAACTTTCTTGTATTTAAAGGCTCAAGCCTACCAGAATAACTAGGTCCTATTGTTGCATTGTTTGGGAATTTACAACATCCGCGTAATACATTCTTTCAATGATCAATGGCAATCTTAGACCTGCCAACTCACACGGTCCAGCCATGTGACATCCTGCTTTCCCTGAGACTTACCCTGAGACTTTCCCTGAGGGGTTCTGAGGGAAAACACGCCACAAGCACCTGCTTGTTGGCTCTTGTGGTGGTTAAATCAGAGCTTTTCAAGCCCATAAATGAGCACAGCAAGCTGCAGTCACCTGTGAGCAGCTCTGGTTGGCTGCTCGGAGGGACAGATGGCCACCCAGATGCACAAGAGCCTCTGCAACTTGCCTCTATTGGGGGCAGGGCTGTGATGACGATGATGCAAACTGCTTCACATTCATACCCCTTTGGAGGTTACATACCCTCACACCCGATTCTAGAGATGCCAAAATTGCATTTCTAAACTACTGGAATACTTGGGGCCCTGGTTCAATGTTGATGTAAACTTAATTCTTTTCTTCTTATTCCACAAAAAGCAATGATGATGTGGTACTCCAAGTATCCTCATTTACTAGAGACTGAAACATTGCCTAATCAGTCCACATGTTGCACTAAACAAATTGGAGCATTGAAAATACTCGGATTGCCATTCTATCATTGCTTACTGTATCCCTACCAGCTGTGGCAGAGCTGGATGGTCCATGCACCTGACGTTGAGGCTACTTTATGCTGGATTTCTATTGTTTGGCTGTATCATTCCCCAAAAGTCATAAAACATACAGGGTTATTCAGAGAGCGTGAAAAGCAGGAGAATGATTGGAGAATGAAAAATTCTAGGTCAAAATAGACGATTTGGAAAGTGAGATGAAAGGGAGAATTTTTCTGGTTTGGCTATTTTGATCTAGAATTTTTCATTCTCCAATCATTCTCCAATCATTCTCCAATCATTCTCCAATCATTCTCCTTCTTTTCACGCTCTCTGAATATCCCTGATATTCCAGTACCCATGTTAAAATGTTCATGTGACAGAACTCAGTACCCCAACAGGATCACACACCTGTCAATACCGCTTATTTGCTAGACCCAGGGTGTTCTCCCCAGGCAGACTTCGTGCCTTCCTCCAGTCCTCAGATGAAGCTTAAAGACCAGTACATGTAGAAAGCCTGCTATCATCCCCCAGAAATAAGACGAGGCTGTATATCTGGAGGTTTTCAGGGTCAAAATTGAACTCTTTTAATTGGGGACAGGCACACATATTTAAATGCTCAAAATGGGTCATTTACATACACAAAACCTAACCCAAGAATGTAATAAACATTCGCTCAACATTTCTAGACAGACAGGACAAAGGCAATCGTGATGATAAACAAGATTATAGTCTAAAAACAGCAGATAATGGGGCAGTGTTTGCCTGAGAAAGCAGATTAACAAACTACTCTATTATAAACAGATATTCACACATTCCTGAGAGCAACTCAATCAGCAGATAGCAAGATACACATGACAGATTTTAAACTCCACATCCTAGATTGGATTGTATCAACCACATTGTAATCTCTGTTTTCTTAGCAATGGTTTGTTATAGACTCTATTAAACTGAAATATTTTACATGTACCTAAGGTAGCAGAATATAGCTGGTGTTTTGTTCTGAAATGAAAGAAAGTCAGAGCAATTCAATGCATTATAGTAAAATTGGTGTACACATCGTACTAACGCAGCAGAACACTACATTGATTTATGTGCCATTTTGTTAAGTGAATTACTAATTGGTTAAGTGCTTTACTTAAAGAAGTGGTTTTGTGATTTTCTTCTCTCATAATGAACATATGTGAGCTTCTTTGTAAAACCTGTTAAATAGTTATTTCAATTAACTTTTAATTATTTCTACCTCTGCAGAGTTACTGTTATAGGTATATATTCCTTCTGAGGATACATTTGTGCTGTTATGTATGCAATGTAAATAATTTCTAAGCCTTCAGGGTCCTTCTTCACAATCGAGTAAACAGCCTTCTGTTTTGGCGATCCACGTATTTAGGAATATCTTTAGGGAGGTAATGGTTTGATAAAGTAAGGGCCATGCTTAAACCTGCCAAATTTAGGGGTATGACCATCACACGTTTTCCATTATCACCAATGGCCATGCCCCAGAAAAGTGTGCGATAAATTGGAGCGCATGAGCTAGTTGTCTTGTCAAGGAGCCAATCAGGGCTGCTCATACATGAAGGCTGCACAAGCACTCCTTTGTGGTCTTCAAAAGTCCTATGTTTAACTATTTAAGCTCCACGAGCACTGCTTTTTCCTTCTGTCCTCTTTAAAACCAGGTGAGAGCCTAGCACTGTCAAGTGGTCCGGAAGACTGGGGGGAAACCATGTGTCATACTTTGCGTCATATAGGTCTTCATTATTAGGGAGCAAGGGCCAGGGCCAGACAGGGAAGAATCAATCACCATGCAGAGCATGTCCCCGATCGTCAGGTGGAGACTAAATTGCAATCTCCAGTGACAGGTCTTTGAAGTAGAGAACGTAATTCCCCATTTCAAGCCACCTAACAACCATGGAAAATGTTGGATTTGGGGCTGCATGCCAATGTTTTGCCAGTTTCCCTCTGGCCTAGGTAACCTAAAGCCCTTATTGTATTCTAAGGACTTTTGTAATAGGTCTAATTGAAATAAGTTAAGTAGTCCTGGCTATCTAACTTTGTAATATAATTATAGGGTGTAATAAAGTACTCATGCTGTTTTACCCATTCTGATATTTTGCCATGGAATTTTCCATTCAGCCAGTTGCCAATAATTTTAGTCAATTCCCCAATCTAGCGAATGATTTGTTGTTTTGGATATCACAATGATCAGAATGTAGTGTTTCTCATGGATTTCATTGAGATGTTCTTGATCTTTGTCAGCATCTAAAATCAGCGCAGGCTTTTGTTACACTGGAAAACTGGAAGGTGCAGCAAAGCAAATTTTCTGAATTTAGGGGAAATAGCAAATATGGTATAATTTACCCAAAATAGAAAGTTTGTATTCCTGAATTTTTCTGGATCAACTAAAAGGACTAGAAAAATGATGCTAAGGTTTCATCGCTTTCTTTGTAGGTATGAAAGAGGGACATTCCCTAGAGTGCTGTTTTCTCGTACTATGTATATCCACCTGTCTCGTCTGGTCTTGGGGTTGCAGGGATATGGGCCATTTATGGGGAGCGACATGACGCTATCTGTCTACAGAAGGTCGTCAGTAAACTCTGATATCACAATAAACTAGATAATGTAGACATCAATGTTAATTTTTAATTTTCTGTTATATTAGTATACACACATCCATTTCTTTCTGACTACATCGGCACATTACTCCCCTGTTGTTGTTCCCTGGAGCCGAGGTATGCCCACTGCAAACAGTCACGGTAATTAATTGACTGCCTTCAGGTGCTTCTGAATAATTCAACAGAATCATTTGAGGTTTGAGACACTATGTTCAGCATTGTCTGTGATTTTGTACTCTGCTTCCCACACAATGGCAAGAGATACATCAGGACTGCATTTAACACTTCTCAAGGTTTACTTCTCAATCCGACGCACGTGATTCACTTTATAAATATTTCAACTTGCAATTACCCAAAACCTCTTAGTCTTAATCAATATGGCATTTTCAAACAAGGACACCATTTGCTCTCTCTTATTTTTGTTCCTTTTACTCTTATAATAGATTTGTATATATTTTTAAAACGGTGAAGAAAGTGCAAAACCCACTTTTACTTTCTAGGGATTTACACGAAAAGAATCGTAAGGGGTCTTAGGTTTGTGTTTAGATAATGAGGACTTGCCTTCAGAAGGCCTGATTCCAACTGAGCCATTAAGGCTCATGACAGAAGAGTGCACTGATCACGCCCGTGTTGCCGCACATTTGTACGTCCGTTATAGCATATAATTATGATCAATAGAGACCACACATGAAGTACGTCCGCACAGAAGTGCAGAAGCACAACGTACGCGGCAAACGGACGCAGGTTAGGCAAGAACGTAAATCCACTAGAACGATGCACAGAGTGTGCTGCGTCCGCAACGTCTGCATAGCTTTGTGTGTGAGTGATGGAACGTAGTCAGACAGACTGCATTTTTGGCGTCCAGCATTTTTGACGGACAAAATGGTTTTTCATATTAATTAATTTTCCCTTCTACATCAGTCCAATAAAACGTCAGTCACAAAAACGGACCGTGTGGCCACTACTTTGTCGTCAGTCAGAAAGTACGTCCGTTGTGCACGGACGCAAAGTCCGCACAGAATGCGCGTCTGACCCTAGCCTAAGGTAGAATCTTGAGCACCTCTCCATGTCACCGGTGCCTCATTGCAAGACCTATTTAAATCTTGCTGTGCAGAGAGCTTCAGGAGGATGTATGTCCCTGAGAAAGTGGGCTAATCTCATAAGAGCAGCCATTAGGATAGGAAGGATTGGACTTGCCACGATGGGATACATTGATGTTCTTGCAGGTTTATGCAGTGTATTTTCAGATTTTGTAACTTCTTTGGTCTAGATTTGTTTTTTTTTAAATTAAATATATGTTAAAGAGGATGTTTCTGCATGTGGTATGTTAATCTGGCTGATCTTCACCTCTTTAAAGAATGCACCATCGATCCGCATGGTAAACCATTAACTAATGACTCAATATACAGTATATATTAAATGCAAATAATTTTATAGAATGCAAATAATAAATCCTATAAGGTGTGAAAAAAAGAAAAGAGTTTGCTTGCTTTTTGCTCTATTAGAATTCAGCAGAGTTGATATTCAGAGCATGTAGAAAACCTGCAGTCTGCTAAAATCTATGCTTTCAGGAGCAATTACAGTAGAAGTAGACAAGTTATATAACTTTTAACTTACATATGTGTATTTCAGTTCCAGATATGTGTTTTTATTTCCACAATATCATATATTTTTTGCAATGCTGTGCATTAAACACCCTATTTTGCCAGCCCTGCTTAGCTCAGTATGGTTAGAGTCCGAGATTTGACCTTGTTCAATGAAATCCTGATAGTCCTTAGTAAACTCCTTTTCATTGCTTTTATGGTTAATTCAGAAATAAAACCAGTTCCTTGAATAACTTCTAGGACATTATTAAAGTACAGAATTTACTATTTGCCCCATCAAAGCTATGTTTTTACTCACTGATTTTATTCTAATACCATCGTAGAGTCATTTCAATCGTCCCCTGATTATTGATGCATTTATTGATGGCGTGCTTAGCATTTGTGTCACTTGATAGATTTCTCGGCTTAAAGCTGCATAAAATTGGTATATGGAATAGGTTATGGCTTATCATTGGAGACAGCTGCTTACTTCCAGCATATCTAATTATTTGGTTACTGATCTGTTAATTAAGGGTCTATTTTCGCTGATGTCGGCGAAAACAGTCGAATTGTGCCGATAATCGGCCAATTGCACAGAATTGGCATCGGCGAATTCCACCGAACTGGGAAAAAGTCTCATTCTTGTAATAGGAATATATATCAATAAAAATGTGTGGAAATAATGAAAAAGGTCCTTTTAATAAAAATAATAAAAAAGGTCTGTTACATAATAAAAAAAGTCTTTTAAAAAAATAAAAACAGCAAAAATTTCATCTAAAAAATACAAAAAAGGTCTTTTATAAAATATAAAATAGGTTTTTGCAAAAAATAAAAATAAATGATCTTTATATTGTTTTTTTACATTGAAACCTATGGGATTCGCCTGTTTAAACCTGTCGAAACACTGAAAAATCAAGGCATTCTTCGGAATTTTGTTGCAATTCCATGATCTGTGAATAGAATATCAGGGTTATTCAGAGAAAGGTGAAAACCAGGAGAATGACTGGAGAAGTCAAAATTCTAGGTCAAAATAGCCAAACCAGAAAAAATGTCCTATTTATCTTACTTTCCAAATCGGCTATTTGGTCTGGATTGTTCTCTTCTCCTGCTAATTCTCCTGGTATTCACCTTTTTCTGAATAACACTGATATATAATAGTCTCTTATGTGACAATTTCGGTGCTGCTGAACGCCGCCAAATTGTGGCGAATTGCTCCGTATTTTACTGTCAGTTTAGATAACTTAGTGAATAGGCGAATTGAGCCGAAATTGCACCAAACTGCCCGGGCCACTCAATGGAGGCCTAATCACTACTCGTGCTCAAAATATTTCATGAACTACAAAACAATAAAACTCACACAAAATGCCAAAATAAGGGGTATTTGTTTAAAGTATATGTTAGAGATTGTTAGGTGTAAATAAGATACTCCTGCCTTCTCTAACGTACATTTTGCTATATTAATATTTGTCTGAGGGGTCATGTAAACAACTAAAAGGCTCAGAGTACTCCTATGCCCAGCCACACTACCAGCGACATTATTAACCAACGCATTTGACCATTTGACATGTTGGAAGGTGTAACTCCACGGGGAAGGTTAAAGGTTCTTCTCCTGGATGACACTTTGTCACGTTCATTTGTTGTAATACAGCAATCCAAATTAGCCTTGGGTTTTTCAAATCTCAGATAAATCAAAGGAGATGCTGTACATTGCACATAATTCTTACATACATGCACCACTGTGCAGTGATCGGGATACATCTTCCACTTTAATGAGTCATGCAGGTACAAAGCGATTTTCCTTTCATGATCCAAGAGAAAAAGGAACCTTTCTCTTCCAGGATGTCTCTCCAACGCATCTGACTTTTTCTTAGATGCTTTAATAAAATGCCTCCTTTCTTAGCATTATTTGAGGCTCACTAGCCTCAGACTAATCATTTTTCATCTTCTGATTAAAACATAGTAATAACTCAATAATAAAGTCCACTAAATTATGAATACCAGTTATTAAATGTGATTGATAGCTTAATTTGCCTTGGCCAGATTTCAATGAAAATGTGCCTTAAGATACAGGAAAAGCAGTTAAAGAAAAAGTAGAATTTAAAAATAGACTTGAAATTAAAGGTAGCGCTATGATCTGGATAACATTCGTTTTTTAGCTGACATTTGCCCTTTAGTTGGGAGAAATAAGTCATGCGTTGTATCTATTGCTAGAAGAGAAACGCTGTCAAAACAAGCAACTTAATGATATATTCTATTTTAAAAGTACTGCCCTTCTGGGAATACAGATTATATTATGTATGCATGCACAGACGTGTGCGGTATAAGGTATGATACAATACATTGTCCAAGGTTGTGCACATAGTTGTATTCAGATTTGGTTTATTTCTGGCTGTCAAGCAATTTGGATGGTGCCGATGGCTGGAAACGCGTGGGGAGTCAGCACATGCCTTTAACAAATGTAGCTGAGCAGGAAGCGCAGGTCAATATTCTAGTCTTTTACATTTCCTTCAACAAATCAGATAATTAAAATATACTCTACAACACCATTAAATGGGTCAAACTCCACTGACCTTTATTCCACCATCTCTGTGAAAGGTGTAAGATTCCTAATGAATGTCTTGGCCCAGCCTAAGCCTGGGCCAGATAAAACTGCAGAATAAAATAGTTGTTACATAGTTACATAGTAATGTAGTTTGAAATAGTCCAATATCCATCAAATTCAATAATTCCATATTGGTGGATTCCAAATAGTTACCAAAACAGTGGCAAACCAAAAAATACACCTTAAAACGGGTGCTTCTCATCAGAATGTGTATATGTCTTTCAATGTTTAAGAAAGAATTCTAGCAGGATCTTATCTTTTTTTGCTATGTAACAGAATGGTAAGAGCAAGTATTCAGTGAATGTCTCTGTGTGGTAGAGTAAGATGTGGAAAACATCAACAAGACGTATTGGCTGGCAGTAAGGTCAAGGTAAGGCAATGATCTGTGCATGTTTACCTTGGAGGAAATGTATCCTTGTTTTTCTCTTTCTCCCCTATGAAGCAAAAAATGAAGAACTTTGGGGGAAAGTTTATGTAATGAATCCCAGAGCCCTCAATGCCAACTGAAACCCAATAATTAAAAATGGCTGTGTACTACGAGTCCTAACCTGAAATGGTCCTGTTGAGAGACTGGCCTGATTAACCTAACACAATCTTAAAAAAAACATTTGTGCAATTTGTGTTCCTTCAGATACTGAACTTGGTATAAAAATTTTATTTATTCATATATATAGGAATTTAAGTATTTTACCTGGAAGGAAACATTGAGATTTCTCTTGTTTTCAAGTATGTTCTGGGTTCAAGAACATTGAATTGTTACAGCCATTACAGAAATACAAAGTAATAAAATGCAAGATATTAAAAAAAACAACACAAATAAACTGATTAACAGAAAATATATATGTAGGAAATATAGTCACTATGTTACATGTTTACAGGTGCATTCTGTATTGAGGTATGTTAATAGGGAGCTCTTAAGTGACTTTAGACTGGGGGAAGATTTGATGGTGTTTGGGAGGTTATTCCATATTTGCGGTGCTCTGTAGGAAAATGAGGATCAAGCCACTTTCTTCTTATATTGTGGTATTGCAAATAAGGTGCAGGTCCTGGATCGGAGGTTATAGGATGAGGGAACTGCTGGGGGAAGCAGCCTATTCAGTTACAGTGGTAGTTTCCCAGAAAAGCTCTTAAACACCAGGTTGGAAAGGTGAAGGGTGCATCTAGATTCCAGCGATGGGCAGTTTAGTTCTTTTAGCATGACACAATGGTGGGTCAAGTAGTTACATTGTAGCACAAAGTGGCAGAATGAGTTATACAATGTAGTAAGTTTGTGAAGGTGCGTTTGCGGGGCAGCTGCATTCACTACTATTGATCCATTAAACAGCAAAATACTGTATTATCATAGGGAAATAGAGATGCTTTGAGAAATTTTTCAAATTCGGCTGTTTAATTTGTCCAAAATGGCCAAGATCTCATTTGAGTAGCCTGCAACTCATGGATGATAGTATGAATCGCATCGTTCGTTGAGGTGAAACAGTTTTACAAGATCTTGTCAAAATCTAGTCTAACTTATGTGCTGTAAACCTGTGATTTATTTTTTCCATAATATCTCTAAATTTGCATAGTTGCCAGCAATGAAAAGAGTTTAGGTATCCTGCCCCTGGGTTTTCATGTAAATATGTATTATTAGATCTTATTGTACAGCATATAAATGAAACATTTCCAAACATAAGTATACTTATTTTATAAAATGGACATTGTTTACCACAAGCCTTGAGAAATTGACAATCTGATGCCTGCATTGAAAAAAATAAAAGATAATACTTAAAAACTGCAGGTTTTCAAGAGACAGTCAATGTGCGGGGTGGCTGGCAGACACAGAAAAGCTTCGATGTTCAGTATGTTCCGTTTATGTGGCATATTCCATTATTATCATATTTCCATACCACTGACTGATGCGTGATCTAACTGAAACAATTAAAAATGCATGGAAAATTAACTTCTTTCTCTTAAATCTTAACTTTGATGAATGAAGAGTGTCAGAAAAAATAATCGCCTAGAATCACTATATGAGTGTAAGTGCAAGCTAGATGACCCAACCAATTTTCACATGAAAACAAATCATTCTTATATCTGCCAATCTATCTACCACTTAGTGGATTCTTACAAGTGATAATTGTATCCACTTTCAATCATCCTGCTCACTATCAATAACTTTTTTATGGAAAAAATATTATTTCTGCATTACTTTAGAGAAGCCTATCGGCTCACTCCACGATTCCCCCACTGTACATTTCTTGCACCATCTTCCCACCCAGCCCACATGCACCACGCTACTTCATGTTCTCTACTTACCCTCACCTGGTGTGTCGCCCCTCTCCTCTTAGATTGTAAACTCTCGAGCAGGATCCTCTCTCCTACTGTTCTGTGTGTTTAACTTGTATATTTGTTATTCTGTCTCACCCAATGTACAGTGCTACGGAACTTGTTAGCGCTTTATAAATACTTGTAACTGTAATTTGACTCGCGAGAGTCCTGGTTAAGGATTGTTATTCCAAGATAGCTTAAAGATGCAAATAATGTAACTTTGGTCAATTTTCATTTATCAATTTATCAACTTATCATTTTTCATTTATCAACCTGTACACAATAATTGCTGGCAAGAAAAGTTCCTAATGCTAGATAGCATCCCTGTATTACACAATTTCAGATGGGGTCTGCATTATTTCCATACAGGCAGAATAGACTTTTGTGACAAATCCTGGAAATGTGATAAAATAGATAGCTATAACCAGAAAACCTATATATAGGTATTTGTAGTATTCATAACGAGACTATTAGCAACGCAGATCCTGATAACATTTCTGTAACGATTGTAACATTTCAATGTTCTTGAACCCAGGACATATTTGAAAACGAGAGAAATCTCAACGTATCCTTCCTGGTAAAATACTTTATAAATAAATAAATAAAATAACAATAGAATAAAAAATGATCTGTATGTAGCACAATGTCTGCATACAGAATTAGCAGTAACACCCAAGAGATATAATCACTTATCTCTGTATATTAGTGAGTGATCCCATGACTCTCTGTTCAGTTTATAGCTGCAGTACGTTTTGATCACCTTTTTGTTACAGTGAGGGTGGGGCTGCTCCTTGCAGCTACTTTACAGTAATGCAGGGCGACAGGAGTAAGATCTCATGGACAATGTCATTCCTCCAGAGGGAGAACACTAATCTTGTATTAAAAGGCTATGCAAATGGAGTTTTGTATGATTTTTTTTTTTTTAAATTTGTATTTCAAAGCAAAATTGTGTATAGACAGTTTGATAGTGAAAGGGTTAACAACTAATTTTTTTGAAGGAAACTTTGCAAAACCCTTGATTTTGTACATGGCCATTTTAAATAGACAGCTGGTTGATTAAACGTATTTCTGGATGTAAAAGTTTTCAGATAAAAGATAATTTACAGGGAGATTAAGAATATAATTTACAAACCAAGAGTACTTCATTTATTAGATGGGTGGAACACAAATCAGGCACACAAAAAAATTAGCCAATGAATAAAAGAAATACTATTTTTAAAGTCAATAGTAGAAAGAATGGAGTCAGCTGTGCTTCAGAATTACTGAAATAATTTGAGTGTGAATAGGGTAACTCAGGGTGACTAATTATCTATAATCAGAAGCTTTTGCAGATCCAGTAGAATCGAGAGGATAAAACATGTTAAATGCATTTCAGAAGCAAGACAGAATTTTAACGTCTACAACACGATATACAATTGTTAAGAAAAAGAACTTTGGCAATTTATTAATCCATCATAACTCTTACCAGTAAAACTCCTTGAATGTCAAATGATTTCATGAGAATATTTAGCGCTGGGGATAATATTGAGATAAGTGGAAAAAGAATAGTAAACAAGGTAATTATAAAAATCCTGAAGATTATGAAAAAGCGGAATTAGATCTGAAGGTCTAATTACTTGGCCTACAACAGCCCTTTCCCTCATTCTTGTCAAAGAACAATTGTGCACTGAAGGGTTTCTGAAAATTTCCAGTGTTCTGGCACGACTTGCAAATGTTGGCATTACATAAATTGGCAAAATAGAACATGTTGATTACCGTAACTCGTTCCTTATTGGCCTCCTTAACACACACAGTGCCCCTTGGCAATCTGTAATGAATGCCACTGCCAGGCTTATTTTTCTCATTCAAAGCTCTTCGCATAGTCCCTTCTGCCAGTCCCTCCATCGTCTTCCTGTACATTTCAGATACAGTTTAAAATACTGACACTCACATTAAAATCACTCAATAACTCGACCTCTCCTCACATTTTTTTGTTACTATGCAAGCGCATCCCTTCTAGACGACTCCGGTCAGAGGGTGACCTCAGCCTACCCTACGTCTACACACGCACTGACAGTTCTTCTCTCCAAGACTTCTCAAGGGCAGCTCCGGTCCTGTGGAATGACTTACCTCGCCCTATCAAACTATAACATAATCTTCGGGCGTTCAAGAAATCCCTCCAAACCCATCTCTTCAGATTAGCGTGCCACATTACTGACACTGATTTATCCCTCTCCTCACCTACCCACTCATCATGATAGATGCTAGTTCCATGGCACCACCATTCCTGAACCACTGGTACTAGTGATCCTAAGAAACAATAAAACTCCTCTTGTCTTCCTCCACCCTGATCCCTCTATATCAGTAGTTCCCAACCCCGGTCCTCAAGTACCCCTAACAGGCCAGAATTTATGGATTACGGTGGGGAAATGCAGAGTGAATCCTGCAATCACTGAGCAGCAAATCATATCACCTGTGCTGTGAAGTTAAGAAACACTAGTCCTTAGGATCCACTAACAGGCTAAACTATATTGAGTTGCGTGTTTATGGTGAAGTCAATCATTTCACGTATCTGTTCAAAATACTGAAAAATAAATTACATGTATGCAGACTATTTACTTATCTATGCATGGCGACTCCACACATTTTTCAACAACCAACATATTTATTAGATCAACCATTAATAAACTGAAGTAAATGTATTTTCATGTTATAGATACTATTGTAATATTTATCAATCTGGGTTTCTGTCCTCATCTCATCTGTCCTTGTTGCCTTTTGCTATTCCAGCCCCTGTGAATTTATTGAAAGTATCTAATTTATTGTTTCAATAAACTGTGTTTAGGAAATAATAATATACAGTTAGTTTCTGGGTTGCAATTTGTGACAGGCGATATGAAAGTCATTCCCATATTATAAGTATCTAATGTTTCTCTGGTTTAAATTAAATCATGTTATAAACTAACTCATAATTAAAGAATGAGTCACTCATGAGTCACTAATTGATCAATGAAAGGGAACTCCAATAATGTGACTTCAAAAGAGAAGATGAATAGGGGTGATTGAGGACCTTTAACACAATTAGGGCTTAACCCAGAAGGAGTATAGTAGTGAAAAACAATTTGCACAAAATGCAGAAAAGGATCATGTACTAATCTTTATTAGACTGCATGCAAATAACACAAAAATAATGCGCAAACAAAAAAAAACTTTTTACTAGTTTTTTTGTTTGTTCATTGTCTTTGTGTTATTTGCTTGCAGTCTTGTAAAGATTACATGATCCTTTTCTGCACTTTAAATAGTTTTTCGCTACTGTGTCTTCAAAACGCTAATGTTTGAAATCAGAAGATAAGGAGGACTACTAGTGAGGAGATAAGGATCTTAAAGTCCTGTGTGGATCATATTATAATGGCTTATTCCAAGTAGAGAATAGATGTGCATTCGTTTTGGAAAAATTTGATAATTCGTAGTCTGGAAGTACTTCCGAATAACGAATCTATACGAAACAAATTCAAAATGAAACGAAATGGTATATAACAAATTTATTTTGTTTTACACTGTGTCATCATCATAAAACATAAAAGAAAAATTTTAATAATTGATATCAAATATCGAATTTGAAATGAACTATCAAATTGATATCAACTATCGAATTGATCTTAACTTAAAATACAAGTAATAGTAAGTAAAGGACTTTATGAAACAAATTAATTTTGTTTCACTGTTTACTTTGACTCAAATCTGTGACACAGCTTAAAATTTAACCGTAGCTTTTCTTTTAACAGCAAAATTTGATTAATTGGGGTTTTATTTAGTAATCCAAAATTCTAATTGATATCAACTATCAAATTGATATATGAAATTCGAATTGTTATGAAATCGATACGAAATCGATACGACAAACAAAACTAAACGAAACAAAATACGAAACGAAATTAGTTCCAAAATTCTGAAAACAAAATTATTTAAAAACGTAACGAAACTAAACTAAACTAAACAAATTTTTCAGCCATGCACATCCCTAATTCCAAGTAGGTATTGGTGCTTAAAATGTATTTATTTGTGTGTAGTAAAAACAGCCTGAAAGTTACATTTACATATTAGATCTTATCTGATCTGATCTTTCAGCTTCATTTGTGATTCTCCAGGGGATTCCTTTAGCGATGCGAACTAAGGGAAAAATGTCAATACATATAAATCCTGTTTTAGTAATGTATTGCAATCCAGAAGTGCACATCTCCAGACATTATTAAGCCAATCTATCAATTCTGTAAAAAAGGAAAGTGGTGTAGTAATGTTATCCAATAGCATTTCTTCCTAAAATTATATCTCCGCTGATGAGAGATCTCCATCTTGGAAGCTCTTTCATTGGTTTGACAAATGGTGGGCAATGTGTACAAGAATTAGTCAATAAAAGTGCTGTGCTTCAGATATCTGGCAAACCTGGCCTGTCAAGGGTACTGGAGGGTCAGGAACCACTGCTCTAGATTGTAAGCTCCAATGGGCAGGGCCCTCTACACCTCTTCTCTCCATTCCTATGTTTGTTTATTTGTGTCTTGTTCCCTTTGGTTATTGTAAAGCTCTGCAGAAACTGTTGGCTCTATATAAATGATAATAATAATAATAATGTTTTGACATTTATTGTAGACATGGGTTTTAGCAAAAACAGTGGTTCTTCAGTTTGTTCAAAATTATTCTTGCCCACTGGCTCTGAATTAATCCCTCACATGCTAGCGTATGGGGTAAAACATTTTCCACACCATTTTTAACATTGAAGCCTAAGCAGTAAAACATTTCCCACACCTTTAACATTGAAGCCTATGGGGTAAAACATTGTACACACCATTTTTAACATTGAAGTCTATGGGATTCAACATTTCCCACACCTTTATTAAGGCTCTATTACATTGTTCGCGCAAACGTTAATGCGTGCGCAAAAACGCATTAACACGAGGGGCAAAACCCTTTTGCACTGAACGCCTTGTTACAATTTCCGCGCAAAAAATGCGCATTAACGTCTACCGCGGGTGAACCTGCGCGAGCGCACTGTACTGCGCACGTCCTATACTTAACATTGTGAGTGCAATGAGTTTGTGCACGGGTACACAGATGGTATTACAATCGATGCGCAAAATTTAATGCACAGCGTTTGCGCGCATAATTTTAACATCTTTAAAAAGCTGGTGGTAATGGCAAATCTAAACGTCCTGGCCGAACCCAAACACATCAGCCCAAAAAAAATAAATACAGCAAAGTATAGTTACACATTCTATGCATACCCAAACAATAAAATTGAGAAGTTGTGCGTGTTTTATTTTTTTTATGCAGCATATATGCGCAGATTGACTTTGGCAGGCGCAAAAACTTAACGGGAGACAATTTTGGTTAACTCTGATTGGCTGAATCGCGTGAAAAAACAGTCCGCACACTGATTTCTGCGCGCAATGTTGCTGCGCGCGAGTTTTTGTGCGTCCGTTTTACGCGCATTATTTTTTGACGGATGAAAAAATGCACCAGGATTGTAATACCACGATGTTTGATGCGCGTTAACGTTTAACGCTGCGTGCAAAAATTCACGTGTTCTGCGTTTGTTTTTGCATGAAGAATGTAATAGAGCCCTTAACATTTGAAATGAACTATCGAATGGCTATCGACCTGTATAGTGTCTCGATCCTCATTTTCATACAGAGCACCGCAATTATGGAATAACCTCCCAGATGCCATCAAATCTTCCCCCAGTCTTAAGTCACTCAAGAGCTCTCTATTAAAATACCTCAATACAGAATGCACCTGTAAACATGTAACATAGGGACTATATTACTTACATATTTATTTTCTGTGTTAATCTGTATATTTGTGTTTTCTTTTAAATATCTTGCATTTATTACTTTGTATTTCTGTAACGACTGTAAAATTTCAATGTTCTTGAACCCAGGACTTACTTGAAAACAAGAGAAATCTCAATGTATCCTTCCTGGTAAAATCTTTACAAATAAATCCTGAAATACTAGTGAAGAGCCGAACACCCCCGTGTTTGGTTCGCATTCGAACTCGAATAATTTCAAAAGTTCGAGTTCGAACGCGAACACAAACCGAACTCAATGCAAGTCAATGGGACTCGAAAGTTCGATTTTTAGAGTGCCCTCCAAGAGGGCATATATGCAAGATATTTGCCATAAAAGGTGTATGGGGGTCCGGGTAGTGCCCTGGGGGACAGGAAACAAGGACAAAAAGTAAAAAAAAAGGTTTTAAAGGAACAGTGAGTTTTCCATGAAATAAAGGTTAAGAATAAAAAAAAGAATTCCTTAAAATATCGTGCCTAGGAGGTCCCCATAACCTGCCCGTGAAGTGGCGGATTTGTAGGATGTATAGAAACATTTAAAAACAAAAAAATGACATTTCAAATGACGGTAAATGGTTTTCCTTTAATCTACTCATAAACAACTGCTTGGGGCGGCAGTCTTTATGAACGGAGGAGACATTTTAGGACACGCAGAACAAGTTTAGTGATTTTTTTGGCTAAATTATGGTGAAACTTATACAGGCTTTGGATGAAAGTAACAATAGGTGCTTTAAAATTGGGCCTTTAGTGTCGGCAACAGTGCCGTCACACCGTAACCCCTCTGTGGTATTGTGGAAGAGTGCAGGGTTGGGCCCTGCGGTCAAATATTAAAATGATATGAATCTGGTAATATAGGCGTCAGTGTCAGTGCAGCCAAATATTGTGCCTTTGGTGGCAGCAAGTGCCTTCACACCGTAAGTAACCCCTCTGTGGTATTGTGGAAGAGTGCAGTGGTGGAGGTTTTGGGAATGCAGAAGAAATCCTCGATCTATTCAGTTACATCAGCAGCTATAACAAAACCGGGTCAGCAATGTTTAGACACTTGTACTGCGCTACTGGATATGGTGAGAATCGGAGCACATCAGTAGCAACAGGAAGCAAACAGAACAGGCAGGGAATACACAGAAAGAATAGTCAAATGGCAGGCAAAGTCGGCAACAGATCGGGTCCTCAGAACAAGCAGGGTCAGTAACAAGTATACAAACTGATTCGGTAAGCTAGCGATGCGGGAATAAAGGCTGCCTGAGACACACTGAGCGTGTAGCGACGCACAGCGTAGCGAAGAGAAGCAAACGTTTTGCAGGCTTGACTTCGCTCTGACTCGCAGCGTGTCTACACTACATTACGTTTGCTTCTCACCGCACTGGACAGGAATCCACTAACTAAATTAAAATGTACACACAAAATCGTTTTATTTTCACAAAGCACATGTTACATAGGCAAAAAAAAGTTTCTACTGAATAAAATACATCAAATATTACTGTTAATTTAATAGGAATAGTATAAAAATATAAAAAAAGGTAACCCCTGATCATATATATTATAGGGACACGGAGCACCGTGTATAGAGTAGGGATGCATTGATACCACACACAGACATATACGTATATATCAACATGCAGACCTATATATATGTATATATCAACACGCAGATGTATATATACACCCACCCACAGACCTCAGACCATATATACACATACGCAAATGGGGGGTGGTATGTGGACAATCTCAACTAAATGCACCCCCCCAATTTGGCTGATCCCTCCAGAATAAATGTTGAACCCGACAGAGCAGAGAATATATATATTATTCTCTGCTCTATCGGGTTCAACATTTCTTCTGGAGGGATCAACCAAATGGGGGGGGCAATTAGTTGCCAAAATGTGTGTGTAATACAAGTCTGGATATATATATTTATAAGAATATATATCTTATCTATATATATATATAAATAAAATAGCATGGTCTGCACTCAACGGTTCATCCAGTTTCACACACCCGGTGCTTGGCGGCGGCCTCTTACGAATATATTCAATCAAAGGGATTCACCAGCACTCCAGGATTTTCAAAAGATTCCAAATCTTATTCGATCATGCTTACAAATCGTCTTGACGATTTGTAAGCATGATCGAATAAAATTTGAAATCTTTTGAAAATCCTGGAGTGCTGGTGAATCCCTTTGATTGAATATATATATATATATATATATCATACCTGCCCTTACCTTCCCCTATAGATTTGTTAAAAATATACACACAAAAAAAACAAACCACTGCCTGAGACCCTGTGCAGCCCGCAGCCCACATGCCACCCCCCTCTACCCGGCTGAATGTATCTAATATATATAATTAAATACATTCAGCCAGGTAGAGAAAGAAAATAAATAGTTTTATTTTATGTTCCCGGGGACATTTAAAAATGTCCTCGGATTTTATTTTTTTTAGAAATGTGTCGCCTTACCTTAGCCTGGTGGTCAGTGGGGGCTCCCTGGATCCTGGTTGTGGGGGGTCTGCCGTGGCTGCAGGTGCAGTGGCTCCCTCCCTGCGCTGCCTGTCTCTGCCACATGTACGCGGGCGGCTAGCCCGCACAGTCGCAGCTCTGTCATCGAATGCTCCTCAAGGGGATCCTTCGGAGGCCCCTGCAGGCTGCCCTCTACATGCCTGATTAGAGGGCCGTGTCTCCCTGATGTTTTAGTAAAAAGAATGTTTTATCTCATAGGCTTCAATGTTAAAAATATTCCCGTTTTAATTCAATATCTAGTAAACTGTTGCTTATAATTTTCTGCAGTAAAGAGTCTCTTTATGTCTAGATTTTTTAGTGTTTTTTAAGCATTTCTTTATACTTTTAAAAAAAAAATCGAACTTTTGGCGAACGTCCCAAAAGTTCGAAGTTCGCGAACTGTCGAACGGCCGATGTTCGATGCAAACTCGGAACAGATCGAACCAAACAGCTCATCCCTATGAAATACAAGAAACAGAGCGCACGCATATAGCGTAGTATATCCTGTATAATGGGCCCTCCAGTATCCCAGCCAAGAAAACTGCTCACTTTTTAAGAGCCAATTAGCAGCCGGCTCTAAGCTATAACAGCATGAACACATATGTGTAAAAAGTCTCCGGTCTCACAACTCACACGTTCGGTCTCCCCTTTTTATCTGCAGTGGACACCTTACTCGAAGGAGGAAGTTAGATTCTTGTGGGAGAAGACTCGGTGAACATGTATATAAAAGGCCACAGATCGGCCACGTTTAATAAGTAAAAATGCACAACGCTTTTCGACCGTAGTCTTTTTCAAAGTGCTTTCAGGACCTGTCCATGTGAGAGATATTTGAGAAGCACTCACCAATGTGCTGGGATCTGCATACACGAGGACTCTCTTTTTGTTTTTTTGGCATATGGTATAATTAAGTGATTATACCTGTTTACTGAGACTTGCAGTAACCATCTATGATCCTTTAACATTCACACGTAATTTTTTTATGTTATGTTTGTGAATTAGACCTGCACTACTACTATTGTTTTATGATCTAATATTGGTTTCAAATAGGCTGTTTTTCTCTTTTCTCAATCTCTAGTTTCAAAAAGTTGTATTTTCAACTTTGAATGTATCTGTCAACTTTTTTAGTGAGAAAGAGCCATCGGCATTTTTTTTTTTAACAAGTGCTTTAGCTAATCTGTCTGACACAAATATCTGTTGCTTTTACAATCACATTTCATTTTTTTGCTACTACTCTTGAATGTCACTCAAACACTTTGAAAGAATCCATTATCCCAAAGTAGCAGGTCTAATATTGCTGTCCTGCGAATGGGTTCTCTCAGTACCTTTTACTGAAAATATCCTATGTGTAAGTAATCCAAGGTGTCATTGCTTCACTTTAAATGGATAAGAACTAAAAAGCAACCATGACACCAATAAAATCATAATTGGTGATTAAAATTGTACAGGCACAGAATGATATAGTATCATAAATTATTTCATTAGGGTGATCTGATGTTTTATTTCTTTACTTATTTTTATTATTATTGTTAATTTTTTTTTCTATTGGCACTCTGGTTACTTTTCATTTTTTATTATTTATCTGTATTGGCTAACCAATTATTTTTTCATTTTTCTGTATTTTTTTATTGGGAAACCAATTACTTTTTTTATTTTTTCATTATTATTTATATTTATAACCCAATTATTTTTTATATTTATGCCCCAACATCGAGTATACTTGATTTGGTCTAATTCTGGTGCATTGCAATAATTTTTTATTATATATTTATTAATTGTTGAAGGATGCAAGGGCCAAATCTTTTTCTGAGAGAGTGGATGTGGGTCTATAAAACATAACTTTTATTGAAAAATACTATAAAAATGGTGTATGGACCCATCATTTACCATAAAACCTCAAGAAAAACTCAAGGTGTAGTGACTGGATACCAAGGAACCACAAAGCCAACAAACAATAGGAATAATGTTTGCTTGGTAGTTCCTTGGTATCCATTTGCTACACCTTGAGTTTTTCTTGAGGTTTTATGGTAAATGATGGGTCCATACACCATTTTTATAGTATTTTCCACTAAAGGTTATGTTTTATAGACCCACATCCTTTCTCTCAGGAGATTTGGCCCTTGCAATCTCCAACAATTAATAAATATATATCATTGTTTTGGGTTACCCCAGCTTTGGAGGCTGCACCCTATTTTCCATTTTCTTTCTCTCAATGCATCGCCACTCTCCAAGGTTGCCATACCATTAAATCTTGATAACATTCTGTCTCTTGTAGTCGGGTACATAACGAACGACCACACACTTCACACTTCAGGGAAATTAAAGAAGCCCAGCTGTGTGAGTCTCGGTCGGCAGGTCCGAAGTGGTCGCAAAGGCAAGAGGACATCAATCACACTGAGGGGCACTTGTCGACCTAATGAAGTGGCTTAATGAGAACTACGTTCCTGCTGGAGGAGAAGTGCGGGAACACCGTTCCCACACGTTCCCGCAGCACTTGAGCCCTGGTATTAATACTGCACACAACATGTTTGTTTTATTATAGTCACATAATCATAGAAAACAATAAAACTGCTTTGAGAAAAACTATCATGGTTATTCAAAGAGAATCGATAAGTCACCGCAAGTTCGGTGACTTTTCGTTCTCTTCAATTCGGTGCGATTCGGCGATCCCATTTCGGTAACCCTGCGGTGTATTCAGCAAGCACCGCAGGGCCGTCATAGTGCAGGGAAAAGCCGCCGCAAACCCGCCGAACACTCACAGCAAAACCCGCCGAACACACGACAAAACCCACAAAAACATCTGGATTAACCCCGCCAAACATGCTGGAAAAACCCGATGCAGCCGCCAATCACAGCGCAGAGCAGCTGCTGGAAAAAGCCAACACCGCAGACGAATAGAGTAAAAAAAATAAAAAAACAGTACACTTGAATGTTTGAAAAGTGAAACACTGTTTGCAAAGAAACTACTGAACAAAAATGTCTGAAATCTACATATAAGATCCAATGAATGATAATAAAAAGGGCTGTTACAGAAAAAAATAGCAAAAATGACTAAAAGATCCTAAAAAATCTATACATAAAGAGACTTTTTACTGCAGAATATTATAATCAACGGTTAAATAGATACTGGATTAAAATGGAAATATTTTTAACATTGAAGCCTATGGGATTCACCTGAATAAACCTGTCGAATGGAACCACCAAACAGCAGGGCAATTCGGTAACTTTTCACTGCTGGTTTTTGTTCTCTGAATAGACGAGCATTGCTTCTCTATGGGGATTTCAATGCCCTCGAACAGGCAATGAACTGGCACTGTATGTGCAGGCAATTCGCCAACATTTGGCGAACTGACTGCTCTCTGGATAGCCGAATAGCCAGGAAAGGTAACCGTGCGCTGAATTTCACTGTTCAGTTACCTTTCAGCCACAATTCGGATCTCTTTGAATAACCTTGTAAGTTATGAATTAAAACCAACAATCATTAACATAGTATTTTTCTTTAGATATGGACATTTGCATTAATTTGCTTGAAACTTTTTTAACCCCTTCACTGCTGAGCCATTTCACATCCGTGTGCTGAGCTCAATTTTACCACTTTTGCTCATCATGTTTAAACGTGATTTGATGTTGCACTCTTTTACCAGTAGATGGCGATAGCTGCCTGTGACATAGTGCTTACTGTTTGAAAACGTGCTGTTGAGATTTCCAAGTATAAGTTCACCGTATAGCTAGTGTGTAGTTGTTTTCCATAAATTCACTGGTTCCTGGCAGTGGTTTTATTGAAAACAGCTTGGTAGAGAAGGGGTTACAGTTACAGGTACAACAGCGCCAACAGATTCCGTAGTGCTTTACAATGGGGAAGCACAGACATGTGACATAAATAATAAACCACAAGGAACAGACGGCACTGCCCGTAGCATAATTGTCCTGCAAAAGCAGCTTTTTATACAAGTGCTCAGCCAGACATCCCGTGAGCTTACAATCTAAAGGAATAAGGCAAGTGAAACAAAAGGGAACAGGGGGAGTGTGGAGATAATTACCAGAGAGTATAGCAGACACTGCATAATGATAGACCAAGAGCTTGGGCATGATAGGGTTAAACCGAGCAAGGATTGAAGCAGCTGAGAAAATGAGGCTATATAATTAGGATGGGGCTGGGTGGGAGGATGGATGGAGCGGGCAGGTGGGAGGATGGATGGAGCGGGCGTGTGGGACATCAGAGGGGAAAAATGCTGGTGGTGATTGACTTAAAAAAAGGAATCTAAACAAATGAAGACATCGAAAACACACATAGCAGAGCATAGATGATGTGTTATACACGATGCTATACACACTGTAAAAGGAAGCTCAAATTAAAGAACAGCTTCAGTGTCTCATCACTTTCAAGCATTACATTTATCAAGGTTGAAAGTTCTGTATTTCACGCAAGGCTATCAGGCTGATTTACACTGAAGGAATAAATGCTTTTGGTCTAAATAGAAGAGCATGTATTTTATATCCCTGCCTAAGCAGGAACTGATTCAAGCATGGTTACAGTCGCCTGACACCGTGCCACTAAGAAATGAATGTTCAAAATACTGTAACCTTCTTGATGTATTTTCCATAATTTGTTTTTGATTTATAGACCTTAGGGTCTTTCAATCTGCGCGATACTTTTTACTCAAGAGATGGTAAGAACGACTGAGTCGGTAAAAAAATAAATAAATAAATATCGAAATAAATTGCAGCTTCGCATTTTATGTGGTAGAAAAAGTTCACACTTAATACGCAAAGCTTTTAAATAATGTATTTAAATGAGATACACTCTTGCAATTCTTTTATCTAATCCAATCGAAAATATGTTACTCAGGATTCTAATGTATTAAAATGAAGAAAAAATAAATAAAAAACAAACTATAAACACAGAAAATGTGGCAAACAAGATCTCAGATTAGCAGTGCACACGTTGAAAATGCTCTCGTTTACATGAAAAATATGTAAATATGTAGGTGTGCACAGAGAGTGCGAAACATATGCTCAGGCATGTTCTAAAGTTGGATGAATTGGTCCATCTTGTTCTTTCTAGCTCCAGTTTTTGGATGTTCACAAAATGATTCATGATGGGCACTTATTGTACAGTATCTTCATGTACATTTACTTATAAGCAAAAAGTATTTATTTAGGCCGGGGTCAGACGAGTGTTTTTAAGATCGGAAGGAACGTCCATGAGAAATGCTGAGCGCAATTAGTGCGCTTAGCGCTGCAAGGCTCGATCCTCCTATGGAGGATCGCACTTTGCAGCCCCGTCAACTCATATCTAGCGTTTTGACGGGGAGGCTTTGTGCACACCCGCTGTAGCACACACAATTCGTGCGCGCATTACAGCTTGTGACCGGCCCCGTCGACCCGTCACAACGCTGCGACGAACGCCAGGAGGCACGTCCGTATAGGCGCACCTAGTGTGCTCATCTGACCCCAGCCTTAGTCAGCAGTCAAGCCCAAAATAAAGAAGCGTGGGAGCTCACTAAAGGGGTTATTCACTAAACATCAAACTTGCAACCGAATTGCACCGAACTGTGAATTTCACTGTTCATTGCAATTTAGGCTAGGGTCAGACGTTTGCGTTTTCTACGGACTGTGCGCCCGTACAGTACGGACGCACTTTTTGACGGAAGACACAGTAGTGGTCACACAGTCCGTTTTTGTAACTGACGTTATTTTTGACGGATGTAGGAGGGAAAATAAATTAAAATGAAAAAACATATTGTCCGTCAAAAATGCTGGAAGTGGACCCTATGAAGGATCGCGCTTTGCAGCCCCGTCGAAAGCGCATCATAACGCTTCGTCTGGGAGGCTTTCAGAACGTCCGCAGCACACCTACTGTGGCGCGCACAATTCTTGTGTGCACTGCAGCATGTGGCCGGTCCCGTTGAAGCGTCACAAGGCTGCAATGGACACCGGGAGGCACATCAGTACGGCGCACATAGAGCGCTCATCTGACCCCGGCCTTAACATGCACAAATATAAAAATTTAGAAAGCAAAACCAACCTTCATGCAAAGATGTAACTGCCTTAGGATTAACATATATGTCAAAATAAAGTAGACGGGTTCAAATATTCATCTCTCTCTGTGTCTCTGTATCTTAAGCAGATTCAGTGAGAATAAAAATCAATCAAAAAATCCAGGTAATTGGATACCGGTTCATCGAAACTGTACAAGAGAAATCAATGCGACTAGATTTTTTTAAGAGAGCAATTATCTCTCTATCTTAATGGAATCTATGGAGTACTTCCAGTCCCAGGCCTTCTTCCAAAACTGGAATAGTAATTGCAGTAGAGACCTTGTGTTCTCTTACGGCATCGGTGGAGGTTTCAGTGTCAATGAGCTCTAGCAGCATAATGATAGTAAGTAGGAGGTGCCAGTGTAATCCACAGGTTTTAAATCAGTGTTTCCCAGACCTGTCCTCGGGACCCTCAACCAGGCCAGATTTTGCAGATCACCTTGGGAAATACAGACTGAATCCTGCAATCACTGAGCAGCAAATCATATCACCTGTGCTGTGCTTCAGATATCTGGAAAACCTGGCGAGGCAGAGGGTCCTGAGTATAGGTTTGGGAAACAATGTTCTAAATACTAGAGCACTAACCACTGGGTTATCTCACTGCAATTCACAGGATATTATTATCTATTATTATTATTTATTTATTAAAGCGCCAGCATATTCCGCAGAGCTGTACAAAGGGCACAATATAGACATGGTTACAATACATTGAGACAACATTTTGACAAACCAACACAGGAGGAAACTAAGGTCCTATTCCCGTGAGAATTTACAATCTAGAAGTGTTGGGAGTGGAAACAGGAGGAGAGGACTGCAAGGTGAGAGTGATGGACTGCAAGGTGAGAGTGATGGACTGCAAGGTGAGAGTGATGGACTGCAAGGTGAGAATGATGGACTGCAAGGTGAGAGTGATGGACTGCAAGGTGAAAGTGATGGACTGCAAGGTGAGAGTGATGATTGGTTGAGGCAGTGAGGTGTATCAATGAGTCGGGTGGTAGGCTTCCCTAAATAGGAATGTCTCAAGGGAGCGTTTGAAGGAAGGGAAACCAGGGGAAAGTCTGATAGTATGAAGAAAAGCGTTCCAGAGGATGGGGGCTGAGCGTGAGAAATCCTGCAGTCTATCATGAGAAGAGGTGATGCGGGGAGAAGATAGGCGCAGGTCACTGACCTTAGGGAGCGGGCTGGGGTGTGTTTGGTGATTAGTGAGGTAGTGGGGAGCTGAGTTAGTGAGAGCTTTGTAGGGCAGGGAAAGGATTTTGAATTTAATTCTACAGTGCATGGGGAGCCAGTGAAGGGACTCGCAGTGAGGAGCAGCAGAGACAGAGCAGCGGGTGAAAAGATATATTAAACAGCACACAATGATAGACTAAAATATTCTTCTGTAGGAAGAAACATGTGTAGCGCTGTGTTAAAATTTTGCTGCCGGCAGTACCTATTTTTGGCCACAAGATGGAGACAATCGCGATTAGAGACACTGGACATTGGGACTACATTTCCCGGCGTGCTTTGCAAAAAGGACAGGAAGTGGGTGGGACCCAGCGGACTTACATCCCGAACCTCGTGGAGAACGCGCCAGAGCGCGCCAGGGAACGAGAGAGAGCAGACGCAGTGCCATACATCGCGAGAGGGCTTAGGCCAGAGCGCAAGTTAGACCTGTCAGTTCTTTTACCGGGTCATTCAGCCTAAGGAGAAGGAGCCCTCCAAGTTCCAGAGTTGCTGCAGATTGAACCAACCGAAGACCTCGAGTAAGGAGTCACCGCGAGTTGATCGGGTACAGAGAGCAGGCGGTGAGCTGGGAAAAGTCGTGGACAAGCTACGGGAAGTCAGACAACGGATCCGGCCGCTAGTATCCCCAGTCAAAATCGAGAGGAGAGACGTCCTGGGTCAGCGGAGCCTACAGCAACCGGTGGATGGGTGAGAGGCCTCCAAGGCCGTATGTAATTAAGGAACACACTGCTGTTTTCTCTTTAAAGTCCACAGGGCCCCAACTGACTAGTCGAAGACATTCCTTCAGTAAATTCACTGGCCAGTTGAACAGTACCCGGGTACCACACACACATACACACCTTTTATATTCCGGGACTTAAACCTGTGCAGGACTCATTTTGTTACGAATCGGAACGGGAGTTAAGGTTACGTTCCGAATACATATTTTTCTCTTTTCCGCTGCGTGTTTATCGTAATACGAAGAGATTGTATTTTGGGGGTTCGCTACGTGTCTCTGTTTTTCCGAACTATTGGGCAATTGCATATATTTTTCTGTTCGGTTGCGAATATTTTATTCTTCCGAAATACGAAGCCTCGTGTTTCGTTTCTTTTCCGCTACGCGTTTTACCGCAATACGAAAGTACTGTAAGAATATCTGTGAATACCGTGTCTCAACATCTGCCTATTATTTTAGTAAACTATTTAAATGATAAAAACTCACAGCGGTGTTGGAGTATATTTATTCCCTAGTGCGGGGAGACTGACCCGTGGTTCATTTTCAGCGGCTCCTCCGGGAGTGAGCGCTACACATGTACGTAAATGAAGTCAAATTTAGAGAGCAACAGGATGATGATGAGCACAAGACGAAAAAATATTGAGGGTTACTCAGAGAGCCGAACTTTAGGGGCAGTACGTCTATTCAGAAAGCTGTTAATTTGATAAATGGTCGCCGCGGGATGCAAGGTGAGTATTTGATTTTTTGAGGGGGTTCCAGCTGCTGCTAACTGATTCCGCAGAAGCTCTAAGCTGTAGCTAACTTCGTAATTAGCGTTAGGACTATGTGATCTGACGCTAATTACTCTCTGCTTACACTTTGCGCTCCCCATATTAAACATAGAGAGCGCAAAGTACAGTAAGCTGGCGCTAAGAAGCGCTAATACCAATTCACTAACGGATTATTTAACCTGTTAGCGATCGGGAGGTGATTTGGGGTCACGCTATCTCCTCGATTAACCTAGGGCTAATGCTCATTTATTCGATCACTAGCGTTAAGCAGGTGATAGGGCCCTCTATTTTTAAATGAAGTGTTCCTTTAAATCATCTTCTGATGCAGAGAATAAGAGTGAGACTCCACTACAAACCTTCACTGAATAAAAACACATTCCTTATGGGCAAAGACTTATTTTCATTATTGGAAAAGACCAAACAGTTTGCTTCTAGGCAGCACAGTACTCCATGCATTGCAATGTTTACACATTCCCATTGCGATTCTACATAGACACTCTATGGAAATATTTAAATATGTAATTAAAAGCTCATTCACACAGTAAGAGTTCCGAATATTCAGCAACTGTTATGAAGACCATATATTCTTTTAATCAGCAGAAATTTGGCTTTTTTATTTTTAAATATAGGTTAATCTATAGTAAGGTGTGTTTCAAAAACACATCCACGATGACTAATATCTCAAAGCGAATATATATATCTAAACGTATTAGCGACAGTTTATTTACACCAAGAACACAGTGTAATTATTTTCACTTTTAAGAGCATTTAGTTACTAATGCCCCCAAAAGTATAACACTCCGCAAGGGTTGATGTTACATATTTACCGTTCGTGAATGTTGTGAAGCTAGATAAACAGAGATTGTGTTTATAGACAGTGAACCCTTGTGGTTTAATACAGGATGTTTCACATGAAGGCAAGAGATGTGTTTTCACACTTGTATCAATTCAGATTTTATCACTGCACTGCATCCAGAGGCTGCGTATCTAAGAAAACCGCTTTTATAACTACTGGAGGTGTTTTTTTGTGTGGACGGCTTTTAACAATCACCTGGTTATTTCAGTTCTTTCAAGATTATACGAACTTCCTACACAAGTGACAAGTCCACTTAATGATGACAGATAATACAAGGCTGATATCAGCCTCTTCTGTTTACAGTGAAACTCTTCCAATTCTACTTTGGAATCTATTGCACAATATTTGGACACAGCCTCAATACGTCCAAATGCTCTGTTATGATGCAAGCACAAAATAACTCTTTTTCTATATTAGAATTGTGAAGTTATCTCAAACAACGTGAGACATTTTCAATATCTAATCACTGTGGGTTAACCCCTTAATGCCCACTTATGGAACAATACCTCTATATAAATTTAAAAAAAAATCACATATGAAATTGTTATATCCAGGGGTCAAGTCCTGGGAAAAAAAGTGAGGGAACTCACCCACGAATTCCACAACCCCCATTACCTGAAGAAAATATATATATATATATATATCACGAGTATAGCAGCGCGTGCCGGTGATACCATTTTAATTGGGTTAACTTTACATTTAAAAGACAAGCTTTCAAGAGTGTAAACTGGAAACTATACTGATCATTGAAAGGTATCACTACGTACAGGTATACTCGTTATTGTGGCAACTGGACTAACGCATTTTATATACAATATATATATATATATATATATATATATATCTCCAGGCACAGACCCCCAGAATAATATACACAGTGCTGAACCCCCAGAATAATATACACAGCGCTGAACCCCCAGAATAATATACACAGCGCTGAACCCCCAGAATAATATACACAGCACTGAGCCCCCAGAATAATATACACAACATTGTGCCCCCAGAATAACATACACAGCACTGAGCCCCCAGAATAACATACACAACACTGAACCCCCAGAATAACATACACAGCACTGAGCCCCCAGAATAATATACACAGCACTGAACCCCAAGAATAATATACACAGCACTGAGCCTCCATGATAATATACACAGCACTGAGCCCCCAGAATAACATACACAGCACTGAACCCCAAGAATAATATACACAGCACTGAGCCTCCAGGATAATATACACAGCACTGAGCCTCCAGGATAATATACACAGCACTGAACCCCAAGAATAATATACACAGCACTGGTTATATGGATATATTTTCCCCAGTTCACATGGATATAATTGCCCCAGCTCATATGGATAATGCCCCCAGGTCTCATGGATAATGCCCCCCCAGCTCTCATGGATAATGCCCCCAGGTCTCATGGATAATGCCCCAGCTCTCATGGATAATGCCCCAGGTCTCATGGATAATGCCCCAGGTCTCATGGATATTGCCCCCTGGTCTCATGGATAATGCCCCAGGTCTCATGGATATTGCCCCCTGGTCTCATGGATAATGCCCCAGCTCTCATGGATAATGCCCCAGCTCTCATGGATATTGCCCCCCTGGTCTCATGGATATTGCCCCAGGTCTCATGGATATTGCCCCAGCTCTCATGGATATTGCCCCCTGGTCTCATGGATATGCCCCAGCTCTCATGGATAATGCCCCAGCTCTCATGGATAATGCCCCAGCTCTCATGGATAATGCCCCAGCTCTCATGGATAATGCCCCAGCTCTCATGGATAATGCCCCAGCTCTCATGGATATTGCCCCCTGGTCTCATGGATATTGCCCCAGGTCTCATGGATATTGCCCCAGCTCTCATGGATATTGCCCCCTGGTCTCATGGATATGCCCCAGCTCTCATGGATAATGCCCCAGCTCTCATGGATAATGCCCCAGCTCTCATGGATATTGCCCCAGCTCTCATGGATATTGCCCCAGCTCTCATGGATAATGCCCCAGCTCTCATGGATTATGCCCCAGCTCTCATGGATAATGCCCCAGCTCTCATGGATATTGCCCCCAGCTCTCATGGATAATGCCCCAGCTCTCATGGATATTGCCCCCAGCTCTCATGGATAATGCCCCAGCTCTCATGGATAATGCCCCAGCTCTCATGGATATTGCCCCCAGCTCTCATGGATATTGCCCCCAGCTCTCATGGATAATGCCCCCAGCTCTCATGGATAATGCCCCCAGCTCTCATGGATAATGCCCCAGCTCTCATGGATATTGCCCCAGGTCTCATGGATAATGCCCCCAGGTCTCATGGATAATGCCCCAGCTCTCATGGATAATGCCCCAGCTCTCATGGATAATGCCCCCAGCTCTCATGGATATTGCCCCAGCTCTCATGGATATTGCCCCAGGTCTCATGGATAATGCCCCAGCTCTCATGGATATTGCCCCAGGTCTCATGGATAATGCCCCAGCTCTCATGGATATTGCCCCAGCTCTCATGGATATTGCCCCAGCTCTCATGGATATTGCCCCAGGTCTCATGGATAATGCCCCAGCTCTCATGGATAATGCCCCCAGGGTCTCATGGATAATGCCCCTGGTCTCATGGATATGCCCCAGCTCTCATGGATAATGCCCCAGGTCTCATGGATAATGCCCCCCTGGTCTCATGGATAATGCCCCCCTGGTCTCATGGATAATGCCCCCCTGGTCTCATGGATAATGCCCCAGGTCTCATGGATATTGCCCCAGCTCTCATGGATAATGCCCCCCTGGTCTCATGGATATTGCCCCCCTGGTCTCATGGATATTGCCCCCCTGGTCTCATGGATATTGCCCCCCTGGTCTCATGGATATTGCCCCCCCCAGGTCTCAGGGATACTGCCCCCAGCCCAGCTCACCTTTGCTGCTGCTGCTTCTGCTCCTCTGCCAGCGGCCGCGTGCTTCCTGCTTCAGTGGCCGCTGACAGGAAGTGCAGCCGCTCGCCTGGGAACTATGAAACAGCCAGGCGAGCGGCTCCACCTCCTGTCAGCTGGCCCTTGTAACAGGAAGCACGCCGGCCGCCGGCAATGTGCGGCGGCGCCGTTCGGGCTCGGGCCACAGCGGGAACGCCGTTCCTGCGCGTTCCCGCTCGACTCGAGCCCTGGTTATATCCCCAAAATATTAAACATAGCAGGCTTAAACATACTAAGTTTTCTTTCTTATACGTTCTCATCCCTTCAGTACCAAGTGATCATCCATAAACCCACTGTCAAGTTTTTTGGAAAATAATTTTTTCCTTAACTATACAGTAAAAGAGTAATTGAAAATATTTTCACTGTGTTTTTTACTGTAATAACCCTAAATGACAGACAGACAGCGCTACCTGCTGGTCAAAAAGCACTAGTGCAACTGGGGTTCCATGCTGAATCACATAGAAATCAAACTGCTGAAACTGCACTCACCCGCAATGCCCGAGATGCTAAAACATTTAGAAGACATTCTGGAGCTCATACGCAAATTAATTTTGTTTAAACACAATTCCTTTGCATTGCTCCAGAATTAGACCAGACTACGCATACTCGACATTGGGGCCCCTGCAGGTGCTTTTGAAGATAGAGAATGCTCGATCAGGGTAGTGAAGGGGTTAAACACCCATTCTAGCATAACAGTTTAATAAAGGAAGTAATATAAAACGTATAGACTCTTGTGTGAAGACAATAGTTGTTTACTAAAGAAGAAAACTACATTAATAAGTTTGAAATAAGAAAAAGGAAGAGCCGAGTAATAACATTTATATTGTACGGTGAGTTACTTTCTGCCTTACTAAATATTTAGAAAAAACAGTATCTCAGAAATATCACCCTTTCCTTAGTTTGTATTTTTCATTTTCCAGCTTGGCTTTTTTTTTAACCAATATTACACAACAATATAATGTTTTCTTTGGACCGACGGATGGATGGATGGACGGACAGATGGATGAATGGATGGATGGATAGATGGGTGAATAGATGGATGGATGGGTGGGTGGGTGTATGGGTGGGTGGATGCATGGATGGGTGGATAGATGGATGGATGGATGGATAGATGGATTGATGGGTGGATAGATGGATGGATAGATGGGTGGATAGATGGATGGATAAATGGGTGGATAGACGGATGGATAGATGGGTGGATGGATGGATAGATGGATGGATGGATAGATGGATTGATGGGTGGATAGATGGATGGATAGATGGGTGGATGGATGGATAGATGGATGGATAAATGGGTGGATAGACGGATGGATAGATAGATGGTGGATGGATGGATAGATGGATGGATGGATAGATAGATGGATGGATGGATAGATGGGTGGATAGAGGGATGGAAATATTGATGGATAAATAAGAGTTAGATAGATAAGAGATGGATAGATGGGTGGATAGATTGATGGATAGATAGATGATTTCACTCTGAAGAAGTAGTGTAACATGATGAAACATATCAGAGGACATGGAGAACATTTCCCTTTGAGTCGGACAATTGTCTGGAAATGTCTTCTTGGTGACTATTTAAAGGTTTTCCCTGTTTGCTTTACTCTTTTATTGGGCCTTATTAAATATATTTATTAAGAACATTTTTAACCCCTTAGTGACTGGGCGGTTTTACACAAAACCGTCCTTTAGTGCCCGTTGCTGTTTTTACCTTTCTGCGCTTTTCGTGTTTAGGTCAAATTTTCCTCTTACTCGTTTGTGCAACCCACACATATTATAAACCGTTTTTCCTGCCATTAAATGTACTTTCTAAAATTACCATTATTTCCATCATATCCTATAATTTACTATAAACAAAATGAAATATGATGAAAAAAATGGTAAAAACACACTTTTTCGTAATTTAATCCCCAAAATCTACAACTGCCTAAAACAGAGGGGCAGGCTTCCTCCCTGCCAGAACTCCATTGGAGCCAGCGAGGGAGGTAAGTATTGGTGGGAGGGAGGTTAGGAGCCCGCTGACATACTATGTCTAAGGGAGACCCATGGGCAGGGCGTACATGGTACGTCAGTGGTCGGGAAGGTGTTAAGAAACTGCACCTAGTTTCTGTATCTCTCTTATAGAGGAAGACTTTCTTTGTGGATGGGTTGGGCACCTTTGATCGCATCTCACTGAGCCTGTATACAGGGTAATAGCCCCCATATATTAACTGCGAGAACTCCCTGAGATTTCTGCTCCCTAATTAACCATTGACAGTTCACACTTAACCCCCACACCCCACACTTACATATGATTTCAATATTTAAATATAATGATAAGCTGGCTTTTAGGGAATCTTTATGATAATTGAAATAAATACAATATATTTCTGCTGATCTAATAAGTAAACATATATAATTTGAAAGCTTTTCAGTGTGTCGGCCAAAAGGGAACGCTCTTCCCCCTGAAAAAATAGCGCAGGAACTGCATGTCCAAACATTCCTACTGGACTTGACCCCTGCTTGAAAAAGGCTCAATGAGAGTTTCCAACATCTCTATTTCTTGTGATTGTTCATAGCATATTACACTATAGGGGTTATGCACTAGACCCCAAACTTGCCACCAAATTGCACCAAACTTTGCTTTTCATCGTATGGTGCAATTTCAGGGCAGTTTGTCTATTCACTAATCTGTCAATTCGCCAAATGCAGGCGAATTGATGGCGAAGTATGGGGCAATTCCCCTCAGTTCGGCAGTCTTTGATGGCAGTGAGATTGTCCCAAAGAGAAGTAATAGTTTGTCTATACACAGAACACCGAACTGCACCGAAATGTCAGTGAAATTACCTGATTTTCGGTGCTTCAGTTTGACGGGTTTATACAGGCAAATCCCATAGGATTCCATGTTAACAAGCAATATACAGTATACCAAATGCACGAGGGTAGCACTCAACCTTTACTATGCGTTTAACCCTTTAAAAGCTTACAACAATTCTTAACCCTTCAGGCGATTCTACTAAAAACTATATTGAATTATTTAAAAAAAAAAAAAAAACCTGCCTTTTTTAAAAATTGGGAAACAAAATTTTTATCAAAAATATTCAAAAATTACAAGCAGGTATTCCAATAAATAAAAAAGGTTTTTGGCTGAAAATAAGAATAAACGTGTATATATATATATATATATATATAAAGTATATATATATATACGAATCAAAAATCAGACGCACTCCAGGATTTAAGTGAAAACAATAAAATCGATGATTTATTCAAGGTACATAAAAAAGAGAGATGTGCCCATTGGCACTCGCCGACGTTTCGGCCCTCACAGGAGCCTTTATCAAGGTGGTAGACATGGGCAACAGTAGTGTATTTATACAAAATATTAAAAGCATCACAGTCCTACTCACCGCGCTTGTAGTGTGCCGCCGGGCGAAGCGCCAATTCCCCAGGGGGCGTGGCTTCTGAAGCCGGTAAGGCGAGTCTGTGACGTAGTCTGTTTGCGCCGGGTGCAGACTCCCTGGATGGTAACCAGGGAGACGCATCTCGGCAAGCGAGAAGTTAAAATCATCGATTTTATTGTTTTCACTTAAATCCTGGAGTGCGTCCGATTTTTGATTCGTATACCATACCACTGGATTTTCTGCACCCAGGTAATACCATTACCAACGTGGTATATGCAGGTTGCCACCGGTTTTTGCATTTATTCATACCACTCAAGTGGTTCATAGCAACCTAGCAGCCCGAAGTTTTTTGAACTATTCCTGCTTTTTGATCCTATATATTGTACCTTCACACCACCCTTTTGCTACTATGGAGGACTTTCTACAGAGAGCAGGAGCATATAACAACTTTGCAGAAACCTTACAGATCTCAGAGGAACAAGCATCCAAAGTTTTGTGGCCACTAACAACAGCCCAATTGGAGCATCAACTTACCCCCAAGGATTTATATTTTGACCTTCTTAAGCTTAAACGTCGGGAAATTGATTTGGATCTCCATGGTGTCTTCCTCTCTGATTATTACAGAGCTAAACGGATCCCTAGGGGATTCAGAGTTACCAATGAACCTACCATTGGTAGAAACAAACCAGAATTCTGTAAAAAATGGATAGCTGTTGCCAATAGATGTGCATTGGATTGGATGGTTCTGGTCGTGGAAGAAGTCTCTCAAGAAATTGTTTGGGTACGTGAGTCCATTATAAAATTTGAGGATGAACATAATACTGCTTTGATTTCTAGCTCCTTTGAGTCACAGATGAACAAACTCAAAGATGATGTTAAACGCTACCGTGCAGAATTGATACATTTCAAAAAGCAGAAACTTGATAAGGTTAACATGGACTACACATCCCAACATGTTTATAGATGGCTTTCCTCCGACCAACCTAGACGGTTTGGTAAACGCCCCGGCCCGAGAATCACCAAACCAAAATTTACCACAATTGATGTGACTTCTGGTGAATCAGGCTCTGAGCCTGATACCCAAACGATTGCTTCTCTTACACATGATCAACAGCCTTTTTTAGACGAAGGCCAGAGCCGCTTAAACAAGAGGCCAAACATTCCGGCACTTTTTACTCGCAATGCCCCACACGAGCTCGCAAATTCCGGCTTCCCCGTAGGGGGAAGAAAGGGAAGACCCGTAAGAAACCGGGGTCGACCACCTCTCCCAAGGAACTAACTTCAGTGTTTAATCTATCTGATAAACAATTATCAGCTGACCATTTATCAGTACTTAATAAAGGGCTCACCTTCGTCCCAAAACAAAGTATTTCCCCATTTAAAATGGAAGTTGAAGCATACAAAATACATCGTACTTTGGCGATCCAAGAACACATTGGCGACACACCCTTTGCAGACAAACAACCCAGACCCCGAAGCGTTCACGATGTCAAGACACAAAACCATACTATACATACTTTTTTGCAACAAATTAACAACGCGATTCAAAGCGTGGCTGCTAAGCAACCGGTACATTCGAATTTTAAGAGAGTGGAGTGGGACGCAGTCCGTGATTTGTCTACTGATTCATCTATCGTCATATGCCCAGCCGACAAAGGCGGTGGCATCGTGGTCCTTAACTATTCAGACTACAGACAAGAAATCGTACGTCAATTGTCAGACTCTTCTACATACACGAAACTTACATCAGATCCAACCAAGAAAATACAGGCACGCATCTCAACGACGTTAGACATGGGTCTCCAAGCCGGCTTTATCGACAACAAAACACATCAATTTTGTACGGTGCCATTCCCCATCATGCCCGTATTGTACACTTTACCAAAGGTTCATAAAAGTCTTTCACATCCCCCAGGACGACCGATCGTCTCTGCTAGAGGCAGCCTCTTGGAACCATTGGGCAAAATCATTGACTATCATTCTAAAAATTCCGTGTTATCTCTTCCCACTTGCCTGAAGGACACACAGGATTTTATTCATCGACTCCAACAGGTCATCCTGCCGTCTCAAGACGTTTTGCTGGTTACTTTGGATGTAAAAAGTCTATATACTGTAATACCTCATCAACAGGGCATAGAAGCATTCACTAAAACACTATGTGATTTGGATTGTTACTCTGGCCCACCTATTCAATTTATTGAAGAACTGCTACGGATTACTTTTTGGAGTGTAATTTTTTTTGTTTCGAAAAGGACGTATACTTACAGACCTCTGGTACATCTATGGGCTCCGCGATGGCGCCAGGGTATGCAAACTCCTATATGTACTTTTTTGAAATGGAACATTTATTAAACCCTCATAAGAAACAGATTATTTTTTACGCAAGGTTCATTGATGACATCTTTCTTCTTTGGTCAGACACACTACAGTCACTTGAGGAGGCTATACGCAATCTGAATGCGCTAAACACTCCAATTAAATTTTCTGCAACGATCCATACAGACACAATCAACTTTTTGGACTTACAGATCCAAATTATTAATCAACAGATTGTTTTTTCGCTATTCCGTAAACCCACCGACCGCAATACTATTTTACATGCAGAAAGTTTTCATCCAGTTCATCTAAAACAATCCCTTCCAGTTTCACAATTTTTAAGGGCCATGCGCAACAATTCAGACCCGGCTATCAAACAAACACAGATCCAACAGATGTTTGAACGCTTCATGCAGCGTGGCTAACAATATGAAACTCTCTCTTCGGCATACATGAAAGCTTATTTGAAGTATACATCCAACGTTCATAACCCGACGTCATCAGAATCACAGATTTTTCTTCCCCTTACCTACCATTCCCATAGCTATGCTATGACCCATGCTATACGTCGACACTGGAAACTATTGCAAGATGATAGGACTTTACCCAAAGAGTTCAAAGAAACACCTATGATTTCATACAAAAGAGCTAACAATCTACGTGACCTATTGGTCAAAACAGACCCCATCAGGTCTTATTCTAATAGAGTTCAACCAGCTAGACTAGGGTGCTTCCGCTGTCCCAATTGCGTTACGTGCAGTCACATGACTTCGGCATCAACTTTTCCACATCCAACCTCAGGGAAGCGTATGAAAATAAATCATTACATCACTTGTACGACAGACCATGTGGTATACTTAATTACATGCCCTTGCAGTCTCCCCAATGTCGGTAAAACCGATAGGACGCTTAGAGACTGCATTAGAGGACACCGGTCGAACATCACCACGGCATTCAGAGACAACTATTCGGATAAGCCAGTCGCCAAGCATTTTCTACAACACCACCATCAATTGTCCTCTTTACGCTTCATTGCCATTGATCATGTCCCCCCATTATCTAGGGGTGGCGATCGCTCTAAGATTTTGTTACAGCGTGAAACCTTCTGGATCCGAACTTTGGACACAGTAGCTCCAAAGGGTCTGAACGAATATATATCGTTTTCTTCATTTCTAAACAAGAGAAATCTCAATGTATCTTTCCTGGTAAAATCCTTTGCAAACAAACAAACAAACTAATTTCTATGATATATTTCTTTGTATTATTATAGAGTCTACATTGCCACATTGTTTGGATGCCACATTTGTCTTTTTGACATTCTATAATGTATGCTGGAGGTTGCTAATATTCCTTTTCTATTCTGTGGCATGTGAACTCACTCTATCTTCACAAACACATCACTCATCTTTCGGTATTTGTTTGACATTTTTTGATGTTTTTGGCATTTTTTGATGCTTTTGCTTTTATGTATATACACATTACATTCATTGTTTATCTATTTTTTCGTGGTTTTCATTTGACACGTTTTCTACTCCATTTTTTATATTGTCCGCCCTGTATTCTTCATTCAGCTTTAACAGCATATTACTCTATTGCGGACCATACATAGATCATGTATTTCACTGACCCTTGATCTTTATTGGGTCCCCCACTTTACCCATGGAAGTCTTTCCCACTATCTGTCTTTTACTCAGCTTTAAATAGCACATTTCTCTATTGTGTATCAAACTCAGACCATTTATTCCACATTGAGCTATTAGTACTTCACTGACCCTCGATCTTTATTGGGTCTTCCCTTTATATATGGAACTTATCCTTTCATTTTTCAACACTCAAGAGTGAGTCCATGTGCCAATATTACGCTACTATCATGTCCTCCTTATAACCCTTGTTCCTCTAATAACCAGATCTGTTTTCTGTGGCATTCTTCTATTCTTTGCCTGTCTCTGTGTAAGATACTCTTGTTGTTTTTAAACTTCTCGCTTGCCGAGATGCGTCTCCCTGGTCACCCTCCAGAGAGTCTGCACCCGGCGCAAACAGACTACATCACAGACTCGCGTGCCTTACCGGCTTCGGACACCACGCCCCCTGGGGAATTGGCGTTTCACCCGGTGGCACGCTACAACCGCGGTGAGTAGGACTGTGATGCTTTTAATATTTTGTATAAATACACTACTGTTGCCCATGTCTATCACCTTGATAAAGGCTCCTGTGAGGGCCGAAACATCGGCGAGTGCCAATGGGCACATCTCTCTTTTTTATGTACCTTGAATAAATCATCGATTTTATTGTTTTCACTTAAATCCTGGAGTGCGTCCGATTTTTGATTCGTATACCATACCACTGGATTTTCTGCACCTAGGTAATACCATTACCAACGTGGTATATGCAGGTTGCCACCGGTATGTATGTATATATATATATATATAATATATATATATATATATATATATATATATATAACCTGTCAACATTGCGCTGTTGTCAGGCTTAAGAAATTTATGGCCGTTCATTGTGAACTAAATTTCCACCATTTTCAAAAGAGCTTAGGGTTAAAAACCTTGCAAAAAGTCTCGAATGTATGTTAAGAACTGCTGTGATCCTGAAGGGGGAAAGAATCGGTGTAAGCTTTTGAAGGGCTAGAATCTGGTAAAATCTTTGAATGTTTAAATGTATAAAGCTGCTGGTGTTGTTCTTTCTGAATGTGTATTATTACATCTCTAAGACAAGTCAAGGTTGGAAATGAAAAGTACCATAGAATATCATTTTTATATTTAAAAACACAAAAGATACAACGAAAAGGCCATTCTGTCCAGATTCCATATTCCAATAGGAAAATTTACAGAATGAGGTCTTCTTTTTATATATATATATATATATAAAAAGTAATTTATATATTCAAATAACTTTTCTTTTATCACTTACCAGCTGCACAAGGAACATTTTCCTTGTATAAGAGAGCTCAGAAGTGAATTGTATAAATTAATCCTTAACACAAATGTCTCGGATAAAAATACTGTCTTTCTTAAGTAGACAGGATTCCAGCTGTTAGATTGATAGGGTGATTTCTACATTCTGGAGGGAATCGAGCTCAATTGGGCTTTATTTTGTAAAATAAATAAAAAAAAGTGCAAGCAAAGGATGAGGCTTACGCTTCAGAATAAATGAATGCAATGAAATTATAGCGAGCCGCTATGCACTTTATTAAGTTACAAAACTCGTAGAATCCCTGAATAAAGCTGTAACGCTGCACTTGTCACCAATGAACAAGATTTATGGCAAGTGCACATCCTTTTAATCTTTTTAGCATTTAATGTATTATTATTCCACACATAGATAACTCTATATAAATTAGTTAATATTAGAATTAACAAAAATTTATATACTGGTCGTAATTAAATGAGAGAAGAGATTCAATGGCTGCTCACACAACCTTATGATATGGTTGATGGATTTATGATGGGAGAACTCAAGATTATCCATATGGATTAGCAGAACTAGAACTATGGCATTCATACCAATAATTCAAAGTGGATGTGTTTTTCTCTGGGAACTCACTGATGTCATTGAACATAATGAAGGAGAAATATCATTTGTGTGAGGATCTGGAAGAACAACACACTAGGATCGTAGCTATTTTGAAGCAATGGTTTTGCGTCCCGGAGTTAGAGCGTAAAATGACAACTTTGCAATTGTGGGACCTAGAAAACATTTGCTTACATAATCCAAAGCAGCGTAATATGATTTCCTTTTGTTATCGCTCCTTAAAAAATAATGCAATCAGCCAAGTTACATGTTTCATGTTGGCGTGGGAGAGGGAGTTCAACTTGCAGCTCAGCCGGGAAGAATGGTTTTCCATTACAAGGGCTCTAAAGGGCATCACACAATGTTCGAATCATATAGAAAAGCACCATAAAATAATTTACAGGTGGTACTTCACCCCCGCTAAACTCCTCACTTTCGAACAGGTGTTGGAGGGAATGTGGAGGTGAAGGCACCATGGCACACATTTGGTGGCATTGTTTGAAACCTCAAAGATACTGGAAAGAAAAGAGGTATATAAACTCATCCTTGGTGTTACATCTCATATTGGTCCTTTTTCACCCCAACTTTTACTTTTCAATATATTAGGGCATTATTACAATGTTGGTGCTAACTTAACCAGAGCTGTTGTAAAATTAAAACCTCCATAGACTATAATGGCTCTTGGAATTTTACAACAGCTCTGGTTAGTTAGCACTAGACATGTGCATTCGTTTTAGTACTAAAACGATTTAGTCCGAATTTTGGGATAATTTAGTTTTCGTATGACTCAAGAGAAACGAAACTGCTCAGTACAAAAAACGGAAGAAACTAAAATAAAATGCACTACATTTTAGTTTCAGTCCTTTTTGTGATATTACATTGATGAGTGAAGGAGACCAGCAATGAAGAGCGCAACATCGCAACATCCGAAGTTCTTCCACCCTCCACATGCCAATGCAGTAGGATGTTCTATACAGAGAGGGGCATTAATTAATGCAGGAGGATGTTCTATACATTATACAGAGAGGGGTATTAATGCAGGAGGATGTTATATACATTATACAGAGAAAGGTATAAATTGAGGAGGATGTTCTATACAGAGAGGGACATTAATTCAGGAGGATGTTCTAAACATTATACAGAGAGGAGCCTTTTTTTTACCCTTTAAATCCAGTGGCTGTGAGCGCTGAGATCGGCTGCTTGTTACATTATCTCTCAGTACAATGTATCAGGCTCAGCTGTTACAGTAACTGACTGTAACAGCGCTCAGAGTGTCGGTAAAACAAGGAAATAATATTGTTCTAACCTCTTGTATATAAAAATATTATTTACTAGTTTTATTGAAACTCTGAGCGCTGTGATGAGCAGCAGTCAGTTACTGTAACAGCTTTACCTGACACGGGGCAGTATTACAATGTTGGTGTTAACTTAACCAGAGCTGTTGTAAACTGAAAACCTCCATAGGCTATAATGGCTCTGGGAAGTTTACAACAGCTCTGGTTAAGTTAGCACCAACTATGTAATATGGTCCACATTGTGCTGAGAGTGAGAGATGCTGTAACAAGCAGCGATTTCAGCCCTCTGAGGAGCCACTGCAATAGTAATTGTATCCACTGGTTTTCGAATGAATGAAATAAATTAGTTTTCATACTAAAGAACTGAAAACGAATTTCTTTAGCAACTAAATAAATTGCATTTTAGGACTAATCCATTAGTTCAAAACGAAATTTTGTGCTGTGCACATGTCTAGTTAGCACCAACTATGTAATATGGCCCTTAAAGTGGACAAAATAATAATAGGTCGTATACTGATTGAAGCAGCAGCCATCATTCCAAGACATTGGAAAACTACCCCAACCCCTACATGTGATGAAGTCATCCAAATGATACTTGAAAATAAGGTTTATGAGTTGGCATTAAGACAACCATCTCCGATTACCATGAAGTTGAAATATTTTTGGAACATATGGGAAGATAATGCTGTAGGTGATGATAATGGCCTTGTTTTATGGGTTTGATTTGACCTTTTCAGTTTATGTGTGTACTTATGGAAATAACTACAATGTTTAATGTCACTGTATACTTATTTGTACTCATTGTTTTACTGTATGAATATTATATTTTAAACATGTTTAGTATGAGTTGGATGGAATTATTCCTCCTCCCTCCCTCCCTTTCTTCCCTTTTTTCTGTCTTTCTGTATCCTTAATTAGCTGACAGCTATTGTGAATATTTCTTTTTGCAAACAGAAAGAAAATAAAATGTAAGTTTTTAACCACTTCACTGCGCAGGAAGCACTTAGCACGTCCACTTGAACACACTCAGCATACAGAAGATGCACTGGGCATATCCTGACTTTGCAGCGGCGAACTGCTGATGTTTCAGCAAATCGCTGTGGTCTCCCAGTGTGGGCAGACATCTTTGTCGCTGGGCATGATGACGTCTGTTTCAGGCACCCTCTCCCGCAAGAGCAGGGAGAGTGCCTGAAGGGGAGGGGGCCTGCTTAGGACCCATCTCTCTCCCCATCACTAGCAGCCACGGAAGAAAGGCAGGCACCTCTGGAAAGGGCACAATCTGCCCTTCCCAGCGGTGCCTTTCTTTAACCCCATAGGTGCTGGATCACGATCTGGATGTCAGCCAAGCCTCTGGGATCACCTCCCCTACCCACTGCCGGCATCGCACCGTGATGGCAGCTAGAGGGTTATGTTTGATGTCTTTGGAAAGGCCAGAGCACGTCCTTTCAAATGATACCAAACTTTACCAGGTTTGGTGTAAAAATTTCAAAAAATAAATAAATAGAAAAATATTTTCCTTTTTTAAAAATTTATGAATGCAGCACTATTTTTCACTTTTAAATTATAATGTGACACAATGATGCTGAACTAATGGAAAATTAGTTTTTTCACTTTTAGCTAAAATCACGTATTTTCTTTTAAAAAATACAGTACTGATTTGGTTTCCCATTTGTAATATTTTTAACAAGCGTACCCTATAGAATATATGACCGCAAAGGCTTGCATAATAAAATGTGAAAAAATAACTTTACACACTGTAGATGATTGAAATTTTATTGAAAATTCTCATTTTGTGTTATAGTATCCTGGCAGGACATGATGTATACATATAGAAACATAGAAAAATGTCGGCAGATAAGAACCTTTCGGCCCATCTAGTCTGCCCAATTACATGGATACTTTACCTGGATTTATCTTTTGTTTAGGATTGCCTTATGCCTATCCCATGCCTGCTTAAATTCAATCACTGTTTTGGCCTCTACCACTTCTACTGGAAGGCTGTTCCATGTATCCACCACCCTCTCAGTAGAATAATGCTTCCTGATGTTACTTTTAAACCTTTGCCCCTCTAATCTAAGACTATGTCCTCTTGTTTTGCTACTTTTTTTCCTTTAAATATACTCCCTTCCTCTATCTTGTGGATTCCCTTTACGTATTTAAATGTTTCTATCATATCTCCTCTGTCTCTTATTTTTTCCAAGCTATACATGTTAAGAAAATAAAATGTAAGTTTTTAACCACTTCACTGCACAGGAAGCACTTAGCACGTCCTCTTGAACACACTCAGCATACAGAAGATGCACTGGGCGTATCCTGACTTTGCAGCGGCGAACTGCTGATGTTTCAGCAAATCGCTGTGGTCTCCCAGTGTGGGCAGACATCTTTGTCGCTGGGCATGATGACGTCTGTTTCAGGCACCCTCTCCCGCCAGAGCAGGGAGAGTGCCTGAAGGGGAGGGGGCCTGCTTAGGACCCATCTCTCTCCCCATCACTAGCAGCCACGGAAGAAAGGCAGGCACCTCTGGAAAGGGCACAATCTGCCCTTCCCAGCGGTGCCTTTCTTTAACCCTGTAGGTGCTGGATCACGATCTGGATGTCAGCCAAGCCTCTGGGATCACCCCCCTACCCACTGCCGGCATCGCACTGTGATGGCAGCTAGAGGGTTATGTTTGATGTCTTTGGAAAGGCCAGAGCACGTCCTTTCAAATGATACCAAACTTTACCAGGTTTGGTGTAAAAATTTCAAAAAATAAATAAATAGAAAAATATTTTCCTTTTTTAAAAATTTATGAATGCAGCACTATTTTTCACTTTTAAATTATAAGATCATTAAGCCTTTCCTGGTAACTTTTCTCCTTCAAGCCGTACACCATTTTAGTAGCCCTTCTCTGAACTCTCTCTAAGGTGTCTATATCCTTCTGGAGATACGGTCTCCAGTGCTGCACACAGTACTCCAAGTGAGGTCTCACCAGTGCTCTGTACAGTGGCATGAGCACTTACCTTTTCCTACTGCTAATACCTCTCCCTACACAACCAAGCATTCTGCCAGCATTTCCTGCTGCTCTATTACATTGACTACTTACCCTTAGATCCTCTGAAATAATAACCCCTAAATCCCAACCCTCAGATGTTGAGGTTAGGACTGTATCAAATATTCTATATTCAGCCCTTGGGTTATATAATAATGATATATTATGAATCTGCCGAGTCTGCCGTAAAAAAGGATATATAATTAATTTGTCTGGGTCTTATAATAAAACGTGACTTCTAATCGCGTTTAAACATGATGAGCAAAACCAGTAACAATGAGATAAGCACACAGAGGTGAAATGGCTCAGCAGTTAAGGGGTTAATAAATATTACTTTGAAAAGATGTTCTTGTGTGGCAGTCTTAATGTCACATGACCTTTGTTGGCATTGGAATGCACTTGTTAAATTTATTCTGTAAAATGCCAAAAGTAACTGCAAGCTAAGAATGTTAGAAAGAAGAAAAGCTTCTTCCTCTTACATTTAGAATCTTTCGGCTGTATTGATTTGTTTTGTAAATTTTGTAAGTTGCGAGTAATAGGGAGCGATTGAGGCTCTTGTGCAAGAGCTACAAGTAGTTATGGTGCTTAAAGGGTCAATTTAATATAATGCCTCCACACTCTACTTTTTATTTAATAAATATACAATTCCAACAGATTTCTGTTTGGTTTCTGTCTCCGGGATATATTGTACACCCTTAATCTTTGCCGTAATGTATGGCACTATGGCAGAACTGTCAAACCAGAGATATATTTAAAAGCATTGCCAATGCATGAGTAATTTCTTGTCAGGCAATTATCTTATGAACAAGTCACATTAAAAACAACATAAACCGATTGACTCCGAGGTGGACCTAATCCAAGAAACACTTTAATATATGACAATTCAATTGATGTTTCTCTCTGCAGTCAAACCGCTGATACTCGGGTACAATAAATGGAAGCTCCAGACATTTGCAATCATGTAACTGTCACAAAATCCAAATGAAGCCGCAGCTGTACTGCATTATAACATAAGATGGTATATTGTTTGCTTGAAGGTTAGATGACTTAATAAATATTTTGTTACTTTTTTAACCATAATAAATGATATATAAATCTGCCAGGTCCCAACCTTGCAGTTAGTGTTATTACATAAACTAGTTTTATTCTTTTGTAACTAATTACATAACGGTAAAATATTGTGTTGTGCAGTAAAACCTTATTATGTATATAATATATAACCTTATTATATATACTGTGTATATATATATATATATATATATGTATATACGGTATATATATATAACTATATATATATATATACTATATATATATATATACTGTATATATATATATACTGTATATACATATATATATATACAGTATATATATATATAAGGTTTTACTGCACAACACAATATTTTACCGTTATATAATTAGTTGGTATGTCTTGAAAAAAGTCCGGTTGGACTGAAATGTCGACCTAATAAAGAATATCTTTTTATTCATTAACCCCTTAGTGACCGGGCGGTTTTACACAAATCTGTCCTTTAGTGACCGCTCCTGTTTTTACGTTTCTGCGCTGTTAGTGTTTAGGTCAAATTTTCCTCTTACTCGTTTATTCAACCCACACATATTATACACCCTTTTTCCCGCCATTAAATGGACTTGCTAGAAATACCATTATTTCCATCATATCCAATAATCTATATAATAAAAGAGTAAGGCTTTGGCTGTCCGTCGCCAAAGCCTTACTGCGCATGCGCGCGCAACCAGCGGCGGTTGGTTGCGCGCGCATGCAACCGCCGCGGCACGAGCCGGCTGCCGGCTCGCCGCGGCGGTTACACATGCACACAGCAGCCGGGTAGAGGCTGCGCTCGCAGCCTCTACCCGGCTGCCGCGCGCATCCAACCCAGAGCGGCGAAGGGAAAGTTTCCTCCGCCGCTCGGGGGGGTGGATGCGCGCGGCAGCCGGGTAGAGGCTGCGAGCGCAGCCTCTACCCGGCTGCTGTGTGCATCTAACGGGTCCCCGAGCGGCGAAGGGAAAGTTCCCTCCGCCGCTCAGGGGTAGGATGCGCGCGGCAGCCGGGTAGAGGCGCAGCCTCTACCCGGCTGCCGCGCGCATCCTACCCCCGGAGCGGCGGAGGGAAAGTTCCCTCGCTTCCGCTTTGAAGGACCCAAGCCCCGGTCACGTGACCGCGGCTTGGGTCCTTCAAAGACCGGAAGCGGGGAAATCTTCACTTCCCTGGCGCCGCTCGACAGGTAAGTATGAGCGCTGGTGGGGGTGGGGGGGTCAATATCCACGAGCTGGGGGGGTCAATATCCACGAGCTGGGGGGGTCCATATCCACGAGCTGGGGGACCATATCCACGACCTGGGGGCAAATCCACGAGCTGGGCAAATCCACCTGCTGGGCAAATCCACGAGCTGGGGCAAATCCATGTGCTGGGCAAATCCATGAGCTGGGGCAAATCCATGTGCTGGGCAAATCCATGAGCTGGGGGCAAATCCATGAGCTGGGCAACTCCATGAGCTGGGGGCAAATCCATGAGCTGGGGCAAATCCATGAGCTGGGGCAAATCCATGAGCTGGGGGCAAATCCATGAGCTGGGGCAAATCCATGTGCTGGGCAAATCCATGAGCTGGGGCAAATCCATGTGCTGGGCAACTCCATGAGCTGGGGGCAAATCCATGAGCTGGGGGCAAATCCATGTGCTGGGCAAATCCATGAGCTGGGCAAATCCATGTGCTGGGGGCAAATATCCATGTGCTGGGGGCAAATATCCATGTGCTGGGGCAGTATCCACATGCTGGGGCAATATCCACGTGCTGGGGCAGTATCCACGAGCTGGGGCAGTATACCCACAATAGACTGCCCTCTGGGCAGGCTGGGGCAGTATCCACGTGCGGGGGCAGTATCCACGTGCGGGGGCAGTATCCACGAGCTGGGGCAGTATATCCATGAGCAGGGGCAGTATATCCACAATAGACTGCCCTCTGGGCAGGCTTTACAACTAGTTTACTATAAAAAAATATGAACTATGATGAAAAAATGGTAAAAACACACTTTTTCGTAATTCAATCCCCAAAATCTACAACCACCAAAAAAGACCCCGGCTAAATAGTTTCAAAATTTTGTCCCGAGACTAGAAATACCCAATTTTTACATGTTTTTGCTTTTTAACCCTTTCACTGCTGAGCCAGTTCACCTATGTGCGCTGCGCTCATTCTGACCATTTTGTGCTATTTATTTTGAGATGACAGCCTAGGTCCTATTTAATTAAACCCCCCCAGACAAAAAACTTTTTAAAAAAAATATTTTTTTATTTATTTAATTTTTTTATTATTTTTTTATTTATTTATTTATTTATTATTATTTTTTTTAAACCACACCTGGTCATGTTTGGTATCATTGGAAAGGCCATGATCAGGCCTTTCAAATGATGTCAAATATGACCATCTAGCTGCCATGGATCGAGAGATAGGGGGATCCTTTGGATCCTCTTATCTCTACATGGCAGCTAGATGGTTAACTGGCCCACTGACATCCTCACACATATGGTGAGGTTGTCAGTGGGTGGGGGGGACCTGGAGGCTTGGCTGATATCCAAGATGTCAGCCCCCCTCCAGGTTCGAATTAGCGCCGAAATGCTATACACCGCTGAAAAGGGGAGACTCTCCCCTTTTCAGCGGTGCAAAAAGCATCTCCCTAGCTTCAATGGTTGGGGAGATAGAGGGCTCTGAAGGAGCCACCCTCCCCTCCATTGATTTGCATGGGGACGCATGCTGATGACGTCACCACGCAGCGTGGCAACGTCATCAACCTCGCCTGCCCACGTAAATCACATGGGCAGGCTTCCTCCCTGCCAGATCGCCGAGGGATCCAGTGAGGGAGGTAAGTATCGGGCGGGAAGGGGGTTAGGTGCCGCTGACCTACCCTAAGGGAGACCCGTGGACAGGACGTACAGGGTACATCAGCAGTCCTTAAGGGGTTAACAAGTCTCTGAGTGGCAGAACATCGAGGATATATATATATATATATATATATTTATATTTATATACAGCATTTCAATTGTAGTGGAGGGCAAAAAAGTGAGATTAAAAGCCTCCGCATCGCAAATAATAAAGCTTATAGCTGCAGAGGACATTTACAAATCCAAGCAATTCAGAGAACTACTTACAGAGCTTATGTGCTACATTCCCTATATGCAGCAAAGAACTCTGGGTAGGATATGCAAATGAAGTCCACAGCTTCTCACTTTTTTTGCATCTAGGCTCTGTAATAACACAGAACCCTCTTTGCTCAATGGCATGCCATAACAGATGGCTTTTTTTTTTTTGCGAAGGCCAGGTTATGCAACCAGACACAATCACTCCTGTACAGCTGTTTTGGGCTCATTTACCCTCATCATTTGCATATCCTACCCAGAGTTCTTTACTGCATATGGGGAATGTAGCACAATAACTCTGTAAGCAGTTCACTGAATTGCCGGGATGTGTAAATGTCCTCTGCAGCTTTAAACTTTAATATATAATTATACCGTTTCAACAAACTGAGGGCACTCAGGGGTTTTCACATCAAAGTCCAATCGTTATTGCAAATTAGTCCATATTTCGGGTTGTTAGAGCCTTTATCAAGAAACATGGATTAATTTGCAATAAAGATTGGACTCTGATGTGAAAACCCCTGAGTGCCCTCAGTTTGTTGAAACTGTATTTGCTGAGGAGGTTGCAAGGGACTGAATCGCTTAATGGTGATTTGCGGAGCTGAGTTCCTGGTTCAGGCTATATATATATATATATATATATACTGTATATGTATAATATGGACAAAAGTATTGGGACATGTCTCTTAGTTCTTGGATTCAGGTGTTTCAATGAGACCCACTGCCACAGGTGTATACAATCAAGCACAAAGCTATGTGGTTTGCATTTTCACACATTTGGGAAAGAAATGGTTCGCTCTGGAGAGCTCAGTGAACTCAGGTGTGGTACTGTGATAGGATGCCACCTTTGCAATAAGTCAGGTGTCACTCACATTTCACACACCTCTGCTGCTAATCATTACTGGGAGTCCCGATTACTCCATGGAGACACTTTGTTACTGTATTGCACTCTGCCTGATGAAGGATACTAGAGATTATTATTATCCTTTATTTATACAGCGCCACAAATTCCGCAGCACTTTACAAGATCAGTGTACAAGGGGTCAATACATTAGTATACCCCACATTGGATGTTGTCCTAATTCAGGGGGTCCCTGTTCCCAAGGGAACTTACAATCTATGAGATGCACAAGCATTTTGTGAGGTAGGCGCATCCTTATCATTAGGTGTCTTGCCAAAGGACACTCGCTGGTGGTGTCTTTTGAGTGGGATCAGTTTGTCTTTTCATGATTGTAGAGCAGTGACCTGGTTGTTAAGTTGAACCCACTTCTCGTAGTCAAGACTTGTCCACATGTCTCCACAATCGAAGGGTAGAGACTTTACCACTGGACTCCACAGCCCATTTTGTGTAGTAGGCAAGTATGTACCATTAGATATGTTGCCCAAGGACACTTACTGGAGAGGTACTCTGGCCAGGATTTGAACCTGGGTCTCCACGGTTATAGAGCAGTGATGTCACCTCTACTCCATCCAGCCAGTTTGCTGTGAGTCCTTCAGTTTCCCATTAGAATAGGATCCTTGAGTTTTTTAGCCTGCATTAGTATTGTACCTTTCATTGGGAGGGTTCTCTGGAGCCTGACCTGTGGAAGAAGATAATACCTGATACATGTTAACTATAAAAGTCAAAAGGTATTCTTAAGAGAACATGTCTAGTCCTATACGTTTAACCCCTTCCCACCACAGGGCTTATCATGACGTCCTTAAGGCAGGTCCAATGCAGGTGCGCCAAGCATGTTATTAGCTGTCCCGTTGCTGCATGGAATCCGGGGGTCCCGCGGCAGTCAAAGACACGCTCGGTCCACTGGCATGAGAGATGGGCCAAAGGATGGCTTCAGAGCCTGCAGGGTGTGCTATGCCACCCCCCTAGCTTTAAGGACTGCCTTGCCACTGGGAGGTCCCCGGTGACAAGGGGTTAAAAAAAACACCTAAGACTGTCTGTAATAAGAATTCTGGCCCCAAACAGTCAGTCAAAGCAGATATATATGCAGATTTTAGTGAAAAAAATATGATAAATAATGTATACACTGTGAAGCAACAGGGAATTAATATGATTGAACACCTGAATACAAGCTTTATAGTGTGGGATCCATGGGAGCTCAATGCTCTCTGCAAAAACAGTAGAAGAACTCTGTTCCTGTGCTTTCCCCCCCTGATTTTAATCCATTCACTACCAAGGCATTTTCCAAAAAAACATTGTCAGAAACCAGTGTTTTTTTTTTGTAAAATCATTTTTAATTAATTATACAGTAAGAAATATATATATATTATTTTTTTGAGAAAGTGTTTTACCAGGAAGGATACATTGAGATTACCCTTGTTTTCAGGTATGTCCTGGGTGGTGAGTATGTACCGTTGGGTGTTTTGCCCAAAGACACTTACTGGAGAGGTGCTCTTGCTGGGATTCGAGCCTGCCTCTCCCCAGTCTCCACAGTTATAGAGCAGTGATGTTACCTCTACTCCACCCATCCGGTATGGCCATAAACCCATTATATTTCTTACTGCAAATAACCTATTTTGACCAGTAGATGGTGCCATCTACTCTCAAATTAAGTTACAGCCGTTTGAGCTGCAGCACGATTTTTTTTTCTCCCCTGTATCAGCTGCTGAAAGCCCGATTTCAGGGCATCATCTGCTGATTTTACACAGTTTTAGCTCTTTGGGCATTATGCCCATTAGGGTTCGATTCGAACATCGGCAGTTCGAAAGTTCGCGAACTTCGAACTTTTTGTCGTGTTCGGTTCGAGTTCTAAAATTTTTTTGGAAAACAGTATAAAAAATGTTTAAAAAAATACTAAAAAATATAGAAATAAAGAGACTCTTTACTGCAGAATATTATAAGCAACGGTTTATTAGATATTGAATTAAAAACTAATGTCTAGGTGCAAAGATTCTCACCTCTAAATGACCTGTGCTCTCAAACGGCGTAAACAACAGGTGTTTAATTAGTGTTTGTGCTTCTAATTAGTCCGATCTCATTAATTTGATACATTGTATGCAGACTGGGAGTGCTAGGTGTCGTGTGTGGGTCTGTGATGGCGATGTTTCCATACATCCTACAAATCCGCCACTTCACGGTCAGGTTATGGGGACCTCCTAGGCACAATATTTGAAGGAATTTTTCATTTTTATTTTTAACCCTTATTTCATGGAAAACTCACTGTCCCTTTTAAAAATTTTTTTTTAACTTTTTGTCCTTGTTTCCTGTCTCCCAGGGCACTACCCGGACCCCCATACACCTTTTATGGCAAATATCTAGCATATATGCCCTCTTGGAGGGCATTCTAAAAATCGAACTTTGAGTCCCATTGACTTGTATTGAGTTCGTGTTCGTGTTCGAGTTTTGAAAAGTTCGAGTTCGAATGCGAACCGAACTCGGGGGTGTTCGGCTCATCCCTAATGCCCACAGGGCTAAAACTTTGGGGGCACCTTCTGCAGCCGAAAAGCAAACATATTTCATTCGCTTTTGGGCTGCAGATCAGCAGATCGAGATATCTTGAAGCCCCAGATATCTCAGCACTGAAGGGGTTAAGAGTCGAATATTGAAGAACATATTTTCATTTATTAAACCATTGAATTATACCATAATCCCAAATTATTTCTTATTAAAGTCTAAAAGAAACTTGAAGCGATTTGTTATTGTAACTCGGAGTGAAGGGGTTTAACTAACACCTGCATATAATTATTCTGCGACTTAAATCAATGCTATGGAAATACTCTTATATTTACATTAAGCAGACAATTTTCAGTTCTTCATTGGAGCGCTTTCTCCATTAGTATTAATTTGACGGTAAGAGCAAGATAATTGTAGCACTCAGTGAGGAACAGAAACCATTGCAGAGTTTAAAAGGTCTGTTTCATAACAGCACAGTGTAGAGGGTAGGTGTCACCAGAAGCCATTGTTTAAAAAAATAAATGTTTCACTGTTAGAAAGAGATGTTTTGTTCAAGCAATGATAAACTCTTAACCGGCTCATCCCCAGTCTATACAACCTGCATGCATTCGCACAGAGTATACTGGATCTGCCCAGTACACCTTATTGTAACCGAGGAGCAGTTGGTTGATCGGGTCTGCTTGCTCTGCCAAGTCTACACTACAGGTCAGTGTGCAAATCGGAAATTCTCGTTGAACACTGCAGCACCCCATTAATGCTGTGTGTAGTGAGAAGGTACCCAGTGTCAGTTTATGTAGCAGAGTGTTGCAAGATGGGTAATTTAAGCTAAGGAAATTCACATGGTTATTGTCAGCCAACAGACCTTGGAAGCTATCAGGGTTATCCAAAGAGATTCGAAAAGTCACCGCACCTTCAGTGAGTTTTCGTTCTCCTCAATTCGGTTCCTTTTGCCGATCCCATTTCGGTGATCCTGCGGTGTATTCAGCAAACACCACAGGGTCCCCGAATTGCAGGGAGAAGCTGCCGCAAACCCGACGAAAACGTACCGCAAAACCCAGCGAATGCACGCCGAAAACTCTCAAAAACATCTGGATTAACCTGCCGAAAACCACGGAAAAACCTGAGCAGGAGCCGATCACACGCAGCGAAGCCTCCGTAGAAAGCCGAGAAAGCCGACACCGCAGACAGAGTGAAGTGAATAAATTAGGAAAACCGTTTGCATGAATGATTGAAAAGTGAAACGCTGTTTGCAAAGAAACTACTGAGCGAAAATGTCTGAAATTTACAGATGATCCAATGAATGATAATAAAAAGGGCTGTTACAAAAAAAATAAGTAAACTTAACCCCTTCACTGCGGAGGACGCGCTCAGCGCGTCCACCCGCAGGTAACGTTCCTTGCGGTGGACGCGCTGAGCGCGTCCTCCCTTTGGGGCCAGCGTTCGGCCGGGTTCCGGCCGATCGCTGGGCCCCCCGGTGTGGGCTGACATCCTCGATGTCAGCCCAGCACCCGGAAATGCCGCCAGCCTAATTAGGTGTCATCGCGGCGGCGCGATGACACCTAATTCAGGCGCCCCCACCGCATGTGCGGAGGAGGCGCCTGAAAGGGGGGGGGAGGTCCTTCGGACCTCTCTCCCTCCCGATCGCCGGCGTTGCGGGGGTTAATCCAGGCACCGTTTGGAAGGGCACAGCCTGCCCTTCCTAACGGTACCTGGAATTAACCCCATGGGGGCTGTATCACGAATCGGTGCCGAAAAGCGCTGGTTCGTGATCCTTTCCCGGAGCTGGCCGACATCTTGGATGTTGGCCAAGCTTCCGGGAATGCCCCCTGAAGACTGGCGTCATCGTGCATAGCACGATGACGCCAGTCCTGGAGTTAACCCCTAACTGCCACCAATGGTGGAGATAGGGGGTTCCAATGAACCCCCTATCTCCCGATCCGTGGCAGTTAGGGGTTAATGTTTGATATTGTTGGATCGGCCAGAGCATGGCCGTTCCAACAATACCAAACTTGACTATGAAAAAGTTTTTTAAAAAAAATAAAAATAAAATAAAAATATTTAAAAAAAAAAAAGTTTTTTTTTCTTTTTTGTGGTTCGTTAATGCAGAAATATTGTTCCCATTTCAATTATAATGTGAACAATGATGCTGCACTAACAATTTTTGTATGCGGTGCGTTTGTTAAAAATCGCGTAATTTTCCCCCAAAAAAAATGCAACGAGACGCCATCTCTAATTTTTTTAACAAGCGCACCCCATACAAAATATAACCGCAATTGCTCGCATGTTAAAATGTGAAAAAAAACCCACTTTACACGTTGTAAATTATTGAAAATTCATATTTTATTGCATTTTTTGTTATAATATACAGACAGGTCATGACGTATACATATAATAATGACATATTATGAATCTGCCGAGTCTGACGGAAAGAACGATATATAATATGTCTGGGTCATATACTAAAATAAGCCTTCAAAACACGTTTAAACATGATGAGCAAAATCGGTAAAAATGAGCTCAGCACAGAGGCGGGAAATGCCTCAGCAGCGAAAGAATTAAAAAAAAATTTAAAAAAAAAAAGAAAAATGCTTAAAATATCCTAAAAAATCTATAAATAAAGAGACTCTTTACTGCAGAATTTTAGAATGAACGGTTTATTAGATATTGAATTAAAAGGGGAATATTTTTAACATTGAAGCCTATGGGATTCTCCTGAATAAACTTGCCGAATTAAACCACCGAATGGCAGAGCATTTCAGGAACCTTTCACTGCTGGTTTGTGTTCTCTGAATAGCCGAAGCATTGCTTTTTCATGGAAAACACTGCCCTCGAACAGGCACCGAACAGGCACCGTAGGTTCAGGCAATTCGCCAGGATAGCCGAATGGCCACGCCGAATGGCCAAGAAAGGTAACCGAATGCTGATTTTCAGAGTTCGGTTACCTTTCTCAAGCAATTCGGATCTCTTTGAATATCCCTGTATGTGTGCTTTTAGCAGTGCACACATCCAGTTCCACCCTTTCAGGTGGGATAATCAGGGCATTAACCTTGACCCTGCTCTGCCTCGGAACAGGAATGTACATAGCTGGTCTTGCACCAACCTTGGACCCTAACAGTCATTTACAGCCACTACAGCCCAGAAAAACTCATCAACTGTTTTCTCGCAATACAGGGGCTCGATTTATGCAAGGGCATTTGTGTGAAGAAGGCTGGAGCAGAATCGGCCACAAGCACACACTGCTTACAAAGTGTGCTACTAACAAATCTGTCAAGAAAGGCTCTCGAGTGCCCGAATCCCCCTTTTTTCAAAAAAGTTGGGACAGACTGACAGAAAAAGAGGGCTATCCAATAGATCCAGGGAATGCACACTTTTTTTTATTACACCTTCATTTTGAAAGGTGCCCTTGGGTCACGGAGTAGCCAAAATCTTCACATGTTACTAAACAAAATAAGAGCGGGAGACCAGACTCTACAGTCAATGTATTGGGTAGACCAACAACATTTTGGATGTGTCCAACCTTTTTGAAGCCTATTCTACACTGCAGCCAGTGGGCAGAAAAATCTTGTTGAACGCTGCAGCACCCCATTAATGTTTTTGTAGTGAGAAGGGATCTAGTGTCAGTTCATGTAACAGTGAGATCCTCTTGTGTAATTTGAACACTTCTGTGTTCCATTCTCTGGTGGAAAAGACCAGACGGAGCAACGATAATACTTTGCAATAGATGCAGACCATGCCAGTAGCAACTGATTCCCCTGGACCGTCTCTAAGGTCACCTGTGATCCACCACCAGCACTCCTTGTTCTCCAAGCCCACTTTAGGGTCTATAAGTAACTGCCAATGAGTCAGTTTATGAAATACAACATAAAATGGAAATAAATCAAAATAAATGATAGAAACAATAATAGTCGACTTATAAAGGGTAAAACCTACACCCAGGGCCGGATTTAGAACTAGGCAAAGTAAGCATGTGCCTACAAGAACCTGCCACAAGGGGGTACGTTGCTCTGTAAGAAAAAAAAGTTGTTTTTTTGGGGGGTTTACAATCATTTAGAACACTGCATCTTTGGAGCCCCAAGGGCTGGAAGAACATATGAGGTATCATTGGAAAGGCCAGATTATGTTCTTTCCAATGATGTCAAATATAACTAGTTAGATTTGTGTAAAAATAAATTACAAATAAAATAATACTTTTGTCCTTCTTTCTATTATTCAGTTTACAATTAGAAAGTGAACAGTGATACTACGCTAACTCGCTTTCTCATTTCCCCACACTGCCAGCAAGTGTGGAGCTGATGATGCAATGCAATGTTTCATCAACAAAGTGGCACTGCGGTGAGGAGAGACAAGGGGACTTTGGAACCTGTATCTCTGATTTGTACACTGCACACGGTTAAGTGAGGTGTCATTGGAAAGGTCAAGAGTCTGTCGATACAATGATACCAAACATGACCATGTAATGTGTAAAATTAAAAATTGAAAGAGAGTAAATGCAAAATAATTTTTTTCTCTGTTCTACGGCAGAGGCAATACTACATGCTTTTACATATAAAACAAACAATGCCACTGCAATAACTCAGCTAAGGCAACAGATTCTGCCCCTTCTGTTGATTTGAGCGCAGAGAGAAACTGTTTTTAATTTTTTTTTTTTTTTAAAAATTATTGTTAATATTTTTTAGTTTACCCCAAAACGAAAATCGAAAAAGTCATTTTGGTATGTTTCTTTTTTTTTTTCTTTTCTGTGCCTACAGGCTATTGAGATACAAATCTGACCCTGCCTACACCTATACTTTCAGGTCTAAAAGGCGAAACTCAGGAGAACTTTTGGAGAAGTGAAAAATGTAGACCAAATAGCCAATTTGGAAAGTGAGATAAATGGGAAAATTTGACCTAGAATTTTCACTTCTCTTGCCAGTTCTCCTTAGTGTCAGCTTTACTGAAGAGACTTGATAGTGATGGTAAATGGACATTCCTTGTAGCTGATGTTGACTTTATTTTTTTTTTTTTACCTTATGCATTCATCAGTCTCAAAGATGATATTAAATTATAATGAAAAGTACCTTATCTGATACATCCAACTAACTGTCCATCATGTTGCTTTCATGTTTGAGTAAACCTATGAAATACTAAAACGCATAGAGGAAGAACATACTGTTATAAAATGCTGGCTTGCGGCAATTAAAATAATGTAAAACTGATTCCAACAAAGAAAAAAAAAACAAAATCCTTATTTTATTTGAAGAATATATAGTCCATGCCTGCTGTTGCATTCACTGAGAGCCCAGCAGGCAATCCGAATTAGTTAATTGCAAAACCATCTGCTAATATATTGAAAAGGGTGCTAGATATTATATTTTTTAACTAAAATATCTACATTAAAGATGCATCAGGGTTAATCAGAGAGAATCGAAAAGTCAACGCACGTTCGGTGACTTTTCGTTGTCTTCATTTCGGTGCGATTTGGCGATCCCATTTCGGCGACCCTGCGGTGTATTCAACAAGCACCACGGGGCCGTCGTAGTGCAGCGAAAAGCCACCGCAGCCCTGACGAACACTCACCGCAAAACCCGGCGAACGCACACCGAAACCTGCAAAAACATCTGGATTAACCCCGCTGAACATGCCGGAGAAACCCGAGCAGCCGCTGGAAAAACCCGACACCGCAGACGAATGAAGTGAAAATGAATGAGTGAAAAAAAAAAAGTGAAACACTGTTTGCAAAGAAACTACAGGACGAAAATGTCTGAAACTTAGATATAAGATCCAATGAATGATAATAAAAAAGGCTGTTACAGAAAACAAACGATTTAAAAAAAAAAAAACATTTGACGAACTGCCTGCTCTCTGAATAGACGAATGGCCAGGAAAGGTAATCGTACACTGAATTTCAGAGTTCGGTTACCTTTCACCAGCAATTCGGATCTCTTTGAGGGCACTCTAAAAATTGAACTTTTGAGTCCCATTGACTTGCATTGAGTTCGGTTCGTGTTCGAACTCGAACTTTTGAAATTGTTCGAGTCCGAATGTGAACCGAACACGGGGTGTTCGGCTCATCCCTAACTAATATATATATATATATATATATATATATATGCAAAAATTATTTAACATTTTAGATATAGATATAATAAATAATAAAAATAATTGCAAAAAACATATTTTTTGGAAATATTTATATTCTTTCTCGTAATTTGCGACATGGATCATTTTAATCTCACTCTATGTGATTTGTCTGAAAAAAATAACCAGGAGGTAAAATTAAAGACAATGGAAAAATAAAAGAGAAATAAATATTTATAAATCAAGAATAAATTGATAAAACAAATCCACATTGAATAATGTGTGTCATTCATTGGTCTCTGTCCATTAGAATTCATAGAGATATACTTTATTAGTATAGTGGCATTAAGCCAGAACTTTATAGTACATGCCATTGATCAGTCAATAAAGTCAAAGAGTCAAAACACGTGTAATATTGCTATTACTATAATAATATGTTTTTTAACTATTATATTGTTTATTTAAAAAATAATTTGATGCTACAGTGTTTAATTAATGTTTCTATATTTCTTTTTTAGCTATTTGCTTCAATACTAAACTATTTTTCATAAATTAGTCAGGAATATTCACTATGCAGGAGTTGTACTGATTTACACATTTAATAAAACTGTCCAAAATGGATAGATTCTCACATTCGGAATTTTCCCAACTTGAATTTATTTTTGCTAAATGGATCATGTTTTCTAATTATCTAAATATCCGAGATAACTGAATCACTCCTGTCTGTGCTTGACTGTTTATCTTGACTTGTCTCGTATCCAGGTGACAACAGCTATTGATCAATACATCAAATACTTCAAATCAACCAAACCACTTCTAGTAAAGCTAAGTAGACCAAATCAATACGATAACAAAACAGAGGCAGAGATTCTCTAATGATCGTCTTGGCTAGAGTGGGAGTTGTCCATGCAACAAGGACTCTTTCCAAAATCACAATACATCCTTTACGGTAAACATGTGAGCTGACCGCTAATGGCCGTAACGGACAGGAAAAAAGATGGCCATGCTGGCCCAACATTTAATACAAATATTCGGATGACTGTGAGCATGATGTCATAGTCAGGAAACCATTAGTACTCATGTTATATTTATGTTTAAATTCACTTTTATGCTTTTACTGCTTGTTTTGTGCTTACGGCTTATAGTGACACATGGTTCTATGGTAAAGCTTTATATGAGGTGTGTACAAATTGCTGAGAGTGCTGGCTGTAAGAGCCCCCATCTTCACATTTAGAATTTTTGTTATTTGGTTGTTGGTAAAGAGCATGAACAATTACTTTTTGTAATCAATAATACATACATCAATAATGTAAATAATAAAGGGTTCATTAGTGTGAATTTATGAATAGTACATTCCTATCAGCTGGAACAGTGTAAAAGCTTGGAGACAAACGGTAAAAAATATCAGAAAACTGACCTAGGAGGGGTTGTGGCTGTGGATGGGAAAGGTGGAACCCAACAGAATGCCGTGGTTGGGGTTTGGGCCAGATTTGTGCTGGTATGGGTGATATTGAGTGGGCAGTAGGGTAGGTAGTTGCTGGTAAACCTCACCCAAGATCAATACATCCCTCCGGACATTTGCCAGATCGTCATTGTGGATCTGAGCGAATTGAGAAGGAAAAGGCAAAAGATATATACCAAAAAAGGCCAATGACATCCGCTTCACTTCATTATGGTTCTGTAAAGCTACTGGTGGAGAAAGCAATATTCAGGAACTCCACAGTAAATCAAAGACATTTATTATAATAAAGAGTACAGTGATAAACCATGTGGTATTATGTCCTACGCATTATGTCCTTGCTTTAACTGCAAACCTACCCAGGGGCTGCAACATGGTATAAATAAAAACAAACACAGTAAAAAATAAAACACTGACAGAACAAAAAAGTTTTAGTTTGCATATAACTAAATACTATTTAGTTGAAATGTGTATTCGTTATCGGATTAGTTGAGGTTTGCCTGAATGTTGGGTGGTTGATCAATACCTCAGAAACACACAGTAACATAAGGAGATATCAACTTTTACAGGAAAGTGTTTTGTTTGTGTGATTATTGATGATTTGTATCAGTGTACCTGAGATTCGTGGCTGTGGTTGGTATCATTGGAAAGACCAAACCCTGTCCTGTCCAATGATGAACATGCAGGGTGTAGAGATACAGGGATCCAATGGACTGCCATTCTCTGCAAAGTAGAATTCAGTGCTGCTGCACTTACATTTTAAATGACACAGTGTGTAAATACAGACTGAATCGTCTTCTCCACATTTGTTCTCAGCATGAGAAATGAGAAGGGAAGTCATTGCAGCAAAATAATTGGCTTTATAAGTGAAAAGTAGACAATGCCACTGCTTTATAACAAAAAAAAGGACTTTCCATTTATATTTATCTTTACTTTTCTCGTGGCCTTTCCAATGACTCAACACGACCTTGTGCAGTGTTTGGTAGTGGAGATTCAGGATCCTGAAGGACTCTACCTCCACTGCCTAATTTTCTCCTGCTATGTTGGCGTTAAGCGGCTTTCTGACTTCATGATGTCAGTTGGCTACGTGGGACTATGCAGGCCAAAGCATGGGTAGAGATCTGTTGTTGGAGCGGCGAAAAAGCGAGTGGCTACAAGAACAAATGTCATCTGCATCCCAGCAGGAATTCCGTCAACACGTGGGACATTTCGTCCACAACTAAGTGGTTAATTCTAATTCCTTTTAACTTGTGTGTGATGCCTTGTATAAAGTAGCCTACTCTATGCACTAGAGAAGATTGAATGACTTTAAAAAGTGATAATTTGGAATTGTATTATTTAGCATGTTCCTTTTAATAATTATCACTTGTGCCTTTTTTTCTACAAAGTACAGTGGTAGAACACATGTGTGTTTCACTGTTTCCTTAATGTTTATAAATGAATCTCAGAGATCTATATTCATCCCTCTTATAAAACCCTACACATTTACAATATATTCATGGCCTTGTAATGTTGTGATATATCAACTTGTTTATTATTGTTAAACAATAATCATTGCATGCTGAAAAACAACAAACACATTATAAGTTTGAAAAACCATATTTCGGCCCTACGCAGCTAGTTGCCCGCTCGCTAATACAATGCTTCTGTTTGGTGTTTCATGACATCTGGGTGTCATTCTGCCTAAAAATAGGTCAAAGAAAGAGGCTATCTTGCATGAATGATGGTAGACAGGTGGCAAAAGGAAAAGACTAGATAACCCTTCAGGGCAAGGATGCATCAATCATGCAGACAACAATTCTATTTTCTGTCAGGAAGTTCAGTGGCTGCTGTATACATATAAACATTTCACAGTAAATGATGGAATGGAACATATAACAATCATGAGAATGCAGCAGAAAACCAAGATAGCGCGAGGACAATGTAAAATGCATAAATTGCCATCATTTTAAAATGTCAGTTTATACCACCTGGTAGAATATGGTACACATACAATATTATTCCTGGGAAAAAAAAGATGTTTCTGCTCTGAATATGTTATTTAACCTGAAAAGTTTGATTGCCCGACACTAAATTTCTTATTTAATTTCACAGCTGTCAGTGCTCTAACGGAAGATAACCGAAATCTTCCAACCATGCATGGCGTCAACAAAAGATTGAAGAAATACATAGTACAATTGGGGGTGCACAGCAGGAAAATGTTCTGCAAATCAAAAAAATACTCAGTAAAAATAAAGAAATAAATACCAGCGCTTCTCCAATGATGTCAGAAAGGACTTAATTCTAGTTTATCCAACACATACAGGTCTATTCACTAAAGGTGAAACTCAGGAGAATGACTGGAGAAGTTAAAATTCTAGGTCAAAATAGCCAAACCAGAAAAATTCTCCCATTTATCTCAATTTCCAAATCGGCTATTTGGTCCAGATTGTTCTCTTCTCCAGCCACTTCTCCTGAGTTTCACCCTTTAGGGAATAGACCTGATAGTCTTTTGAATAAAAGGAAAAACAAATACTTACCGTATTTTTCGCTCCATAAGACGCACTTTTCTCTCCCCAAAAAGTGGGGGGAAAAGTGGGTGCGTCTTATGGAGCGAATGCCCCATGATATGCCTCAGCTCACCTGTCGCCGCCGCGTTAGGCTCCCTCTGAGCATGCGTCCGGCGGCAGGAAGCTTGGGCACTCGCCTGGGGGAGCCACGTGACTGCGATCTCGCGAGATCACGGTCACATGGCTCCCCCAGGCGAGTGCCCAAGCTTCCTGCCGCCGGATGCACGCTCAGTGGGAGCCTAACGCGGCGGCAACAGGTGAGCGGAGGCATATCCATGAGCTGCTGGGGCACATCCATGAGCGAGCTGGGGCACATCCATGAGCGAGCTGGGGCACATCCATGAGCGAGCTGGGGCACATCCATGAGCGAGCTAGGGGCAATATCCATGTGCTGGGGCAATATCCATGAGCTGGGGCATTATCCATGAGCTGGGTGACAGTATCCATGAGCTGGGGCATATCCATGTGCTGGGGCATATCCATAAGCTGGGGGGCATATCCATAAACTGGGGGGCATATCCATGAGCTGGGGGACAGTATCCATATGCTGGGGCATATCCATGAGCTGGGGGACAGTATCCATGTGCTGGAGCATATCCATGAGCTGGGGGGCATATCCATGAGCTGGGGGACAGTATCCATATGCTGGGGCATATCCATGAGCTGGGGGACAGTATCCATGAGCTGGGGGACAGTATCCATGAGCTGGGGGACAGTATCCATGAGCTGGGGGCAGTATCCATGAGCTGGGGCAGTATATCCATTATTACACTATTTGATTTCAGAATATTTATTTTCCTGTTTTCCTCCTCTAAAAATTAGGTGCGTCTTATGGTCAGGTGCGTCTTATGGAGCGAAAAATACGGTAAATGATGTAGGAGTGCTGAATTTACATTCTTGTTTTTACTACGTTTTTGTATTTCGGTCCAAGCCTTTCAATTGGTCATCTTGGAAAGTAGTGTGGCTCACAAAGCCAACATTGTTGGCTCATGGACCCCTGCAAGCGGCGCAGAAGGTAGGTGTCTTATGGTGACGACGTGCAGGTCCCACCAGAGGCAGATAAAAGTAAAAAAGAGGCAGAAGAAAGGCACAAAAGAGAGAATGAAAGAAAGAAAAAAAGAGGCACAGAAGAAAAAAAAGGCAGATAAAAGAAAGGGCGAAAGAAAGAGGCACACAGGGCAGAAGAAAGAAAGAGGCACAGAGGGCAGAGGAAAGAAAGAGGCACAGAGGGGAGAGGAAAGAAAGAGGCACAGTGGGAAAAGGAAAGAGGCAGAGAGGGCAGTGGAAAGAAAAAGGCACAGATGACAAAGGAAAGAGGCACAGAGGGCAGAGGTAAGAAAGAGGCACAGACCAATCCCAGGCCTGTCCAGAGGAGGGGAAAGATGGGCAACAAAAGACTGTGTGCGGCCCCTGTGCACAGTGTGTGCCCCCATGTACACAGTGTGTGTGTGCTCCCCCCACATTTCAACAGTTAACAATTTTTTTCGGGGGGGGCGCAAGTAGCTGGCTGGTCTTGCCTAGGGCGCAACATAGTCTAGCACCGGCCTTGGTCGAGCCACAACCTCCAATGGCTGCTCAGCGAAGGTGGGCTTTTGTATATTTCTGTAATGAGCATTCCAACATTACTTGTTGTTGTCACATGCAGCCGGTAATGATGACATCACTTGGCTGCTAAAACCAGCTATAGCCAACACAAAACAAATAATTACACTAAACAGTCCAATGCTCACTTCTTGTCCCATGTTGCGGAGGATTGCCGATAGCAGATCAGAACTGAGATCATATGGATCCATTGGATTCCACCAAGCCTACGAGATTGTGTACAAGCAATCTCACTGAGGGCTCTCTTTGGCCTCCATGGAGTCTTGTGGACTTCAGGAAACAATACCAGCAGTGGCACCCAGCAGTACTGTCAATTTCTTTTTATGGCTCACAATTATTACTGGCCAAGACTCTATACTTACTCATAGTAGAGCTACCAATAGCGTGTCACTAATGGTTGACTGATCAGGCTGTTTTTTCCATTACTGGCTCCCTATTCCTGGCTTGAGTGGAAACCAGCCTCATATGTTTAATGAGTCTAAAGCTTATATTTGTGCTTTGATTGCTTACCTATCTGGGTGCTATATTTAGTATTTAAGGTCACTGGTTAACATGGCCATGGAAATACTAAAGAAATCAGAAGCTGTTTTTCTACAGAACCAAATGTGGCCATGAGCCAGTGCTGGACTATTGCCAGTCTAATTGTTCTTTTATCAAACATATTTCAATTACATCCTTTTATTTGTATGTAAAATAAAATTCCACATGCTTCTTAAGAAGACATTGGAAGCTAAGGCAGATGTTATTTGCACCTGGTTGATCGGATATTACATGTTTAGTTGAGAGATTCTTAGATGTTCTGTAAGAAATTACTGATAAAGAACAATTTGAAGCAAAGGCTGTTCATTTGAAGAAGCAATTGACATCTAGACAATCACAGAATTTGCTTGTGAATGTAGTTTTAGATTTGATTACAGCATGTATGTGCTTCATTCACTGATCATCTTGAAAAGAACAGATGATATGAACAACAGTAGCAATATTAACAAAAGTACATCAGCATCAAAATACATATATTAAGATGCCTGAATGAGTAGGTATTGCTTCAACTCCAGGTCAATATGCTCCATTACTTGTAATTACAGAGATTATTTGCCCTGTGGTCTGCTCAAGAGAGGTAGAGTTATGAAATGCTAATTGAGCCTCCAGAAAGGGAAGATAAATCCCCATGCCATGTTCCCATGCCATGAATATAAATTAAATATGTATGATGGCAGGTATGATATGGCAAGTATGATGGTCAAGGGGCAACTGCCAATTGTTGACATCAAATGACATGTACTTAACTTATAGGTATAACACTCCAGTGTTACAGCCAAAAGGAAGCAATTTCCATCTAAAAGGACCAGTGAGGAGATAACGCTAGAAGTGAATATATTAGAGAATTGCTAAAGGTTATAGTGGTAATGGCCTTCACCTGCTTAATAAGCAGTCTACTTGCCACCAGGCCTACCTCTACTTAGACTTGTAGCAGTCTGGACCCACGTGCTGTGCCAAAAGATCCACCACCTGCCCTTTCCAATTCCAGGGCACCGCTGTGCATCTGGCTGCCATATTTCTGCTAGTTCTACTTCTATATATATTTTAACCATGGCCATATTTTCCATTGAAGAACCAAGTCATCCAAAGAATTACCGAGATGTTGACTTCATACATTTGCATGAAAGCTTTGTACCTCCAGTTTTCCTAGGGATTTGTCATATTTCCAGTAACTGCAGCTCTTAAGAACATAATATCAGTACATTAGTTTATTTAAAGTCAGAACATCGAGACTAAGGGTTTCTCTGTGGCTGCTATATCTTAATTAATGAATGCTAATGAAACCAGATAGTCATTCATGTTCATGTCGCTTCTGCACCAACAAAACGTCTTCTCCATTATCACCCATGATATATATGATTGCTAGAAGAAGATATAGCAAATTACAGTTATAATCTTTGGAAGATAATAGAATTCACATATCCTCATGCTTGGTTTCATGTTCTCTGAGTTTGAAGATTTGTGTCTATGAGGGGAATAGTTGATGAATAAATGATGCACATCTACATTACCATTGGAATATCACGTCATCAATGTTATTCTGGTGTCCATAAAGTGTCCCAGATTGCTCTGTTTATTCCCAAGGCAGATGATTATGGTCATGGCAGTTTGAGTTAGTTTGTCATCCTTGAGACAATCCCCTTGACTCTTGCGATAAGAATCACTCAAGGACAAGGAATATTACTTAAAGAATCTTTAAACTCTTGAAATCAGGATTTAGATGAATGGCTATATCCAATCGACTGGTATTGTATAACCTTATTTATGTCTAGAGTTCCATACAGAAACTTGTAGTATATAAAAAATGCATATACAGTAAACATAATAAAAATAAATTTCAGAAGGAGAAAACGTAAAACCTAAAAAATGTTTTTGAAATGGTAATGGAATATACAGTATCTCACAGAAGTGGGTACACCCCTCACATTTTTGTAAATATTTTATTATATCTTTTCATGTGACGGCATTGAAGAAATGACACTTTGCTACAATGTAAAGTAGTGAGTGTACAGCTTGTATAACAGTGTAAATTTACTGTCCCCTCAAAATGACTCAACACACAGCCATTAATGTCTAAACCGCTGCCAACAAAAGTGACTACACTCCTAAGTGAAAATGTCCAAATTGGGCCCAAAGTGTCAATATTTTGTGTGGCCACCATTATGTACTATCACTGCCTTAACCCTCTTGGGCATGGAGTTCACTAGAGCTTCATGGGTTACCACTTAAGTCCTCTTCCACTCCTCCATGAAGACATCACGGAGCTGGTGGATGAACAGGTGACTTAATACACTTGTGACAGAGCATTATGCCACAGATATTATTTTTACTTTCTATTGTTTTTTTATGGATGCTGCAAACAGGAGATCTGACCATTTTTATTCTCAACCTTTATCACATTTACTGTATCTGATTCAAAGTCCATTTCTGACTGCATACTGATAATGCAGACCCCGTGTGAAGTTGTGTAAGATAAGGGACACCATCTAGAGGTTAGAACCTTTCATCCCTCAGTATTTCTATAAAATATATTAATGAACACATGAAGTATTTAAAATGAGCAAATTTACATTATTTTTATATTTTAATAATCTCAGAATAACAATCTTTATGCAAAATTGCTATTCTACCCTATCAGGGTTATTCAAAGAGAATCGAAAAGTCACCGCACGTTCGGTGACTTTTCGTTCTCTTCAATTCGGCGTGATTTGGCGATCCCATTTCGGCGACACTGCAGTGTATTCAGCAAGCACCACAGGGCCGTCGTAGTGCAGGGAAAAGCCGCCGCAAACCCGACGAACACCCACCGCAAAACCCGGCGATTGCACACCGAAACCCGCAAAAACATCTGGATTAACCCCGCTGAACACGCCGGAGAAACCCGAGCAGCCACCGATCACAGCACAGAGCAGCCGCCGGAAAAAGCCGACACCGCAGACGAATGGAGTGAACCAAAAATAACAGTACGCTTGAATGTTTGAAAAGTGAAACGCTGTTTGCAAAGAAACTACAGAACGAAAATGTCTGAAATTTACATATAAGACCCAATGATTGATAATTAAAAGGTCTGTTACAGAAAAAAAAAAAACGATTTAAAAAAATCGTGGCCAAATGCCTGCTGAGTGAAACAGTTTAAACTATAAACAGACAGAATAATACCTGAAACTAACAAGGTTAATACGAGAGAGAGGTCCAAGAATCCAAGCCAGAAGGTCATACACAGAATATCAGAAATAACTTCAGGGAACAGACGAAAGAGAGATCCAAACACAAGAGCCAGAGGGTCATACACGGAATATCAGAATAACTTCAGGGACCAGACAAGAGGGTAATCCAAAGACTAGAGCCAGGGGGTCATACACAGAGATATCAGAACAAGAATTTCAACAGCGCCGGAACTAGGTAGAAATAGGTCTATCCTGATCCAAGGATCAAGGGAAATCCTGGCCCTACATATAGGGCTGAACAAGGTCATGTGACCACAGACCAATTAGCCCAACAGATGGTCTGCAAAGCCTGAAAAATAAACAGGAATCCCTGCTACCACCAGCAGGGGGCAGGGCCGAGATGTGACAGTCTGTCCGTATGTGTTCTGTTCGGCAATGAATTTTGATACAATAAATTTGTCAGTATCAGTACCATGGATAGTAACAAGCCTGCCGTTATCCATGGCGCTGATATGAAGAAATAGATCGATAATATGTGTTTCACCATCGGCGACTGTCCATGGTTCTGATCTGAGTCAGAACCATGGACAGTCGCCGATGGAGAAACACATACAGGATTATTCAGAGAGTAGCGAAAAGCAGGAGAATGACTGGAGAATGGAAAATTCTAGGTCAAAATAAACGATTTGGAAAGTGAGATGAATGGGAGAATTTTTCTGGTTTGGCTATTTTGACCCTAGAATTTTCCATTCTCCAGTCATTCTCCTGCATTCTCTCTGAATAACCCTGATATTATCGATCTATTTCTTCATATCAGCACCATGGATAACGACAGGCTTGTTACTATCCATGGTACTAATACTGACAAAATGTATTGTATCAAAATTCATTGCCGAACAGAACACATACGGGCGGACTGTGAGAAGATAATCCAGCTGTATGTGTTCTGCAAAGAAAAAAAAAAGACCTCGTTATACATTTAAAATACGTTAGGAAGAACCCTAAATATTAACCCAAAAATTCCCTGAAAAATGCAAAAATAATCCTAACAAATAAATAAATGCAGACACTTCTTGCTGTAAGAGAAAAAAATAAATGCTATAAGATATATTTAATAAAAACGGAAATTTTGCACCGGAACAATTGAAAAAGTGACTGATGATACAAAATTCCGAAATCAGCAACGGAACCGAAACGGACTCAAAACGCTACAAAAATACGTTGTCCGAAATGAACCGAAACAGAACTGAAATCGCGAATAGAACGAAAATGACTTGCGATTTTACAAATTTCATGTCCATACGAAATAACAAAATTTTTTCATTTCGTATCGGGAAATATTTCGGATGGTGTGTATTTCGTTGCCGATCCGGTACGGAACATCGGACGAATCCGAAGCACCGAATCGGCCCTTTTCGTGAGAAAAACGAATCGTGCGAAACGAAACGCACATCCCTAATTCACACGCTTGTAATTACACCTACACACCTAAACACCCACATATACATAAATCTGAACACGCATTCTAAATGCACAGTAATATCCTTACAGTTCATTTAATGACTGTATGTACTATTTGATGCAGACACCTCCCTCTGCTGGTAAGTCCTTATACTGCTGCAAGCCTCTGATAAATTTCAGTGTGTGTTCTGTATATTACATTACATTGGCTGCTATTTCAGCTGTACTGTGGCATTAGGGGCATATTTTGGAATTTATCTGCATAATTATCCCATTTGCAATAAAATCAAATCATTTGCGTTCTAGCTTATATCCAGGTCGAGTTAACTTGAGAGATTATTCAAAGAGCACCTCAAGAGCAAAGTGAGGGAACTGCGTTCCTGCAGGACTTGACCCCTGCCTGTATCCAATAATTAATATCATTGTTGAAATTTTGAAAAAAGAAAAAAAAATAGATATATTGCACATATATATATATTTTTAAAATTCAAAAACAGAAGAGGAGAGATTACTTCAGTAATATTACCAAGGTCAGTGATCATGTAACCCAGATTTTATGTTACTGCAATAAATCTTTTTAGAAATAAGCCAGTCCAGTAACACTGTAGACATCTTGTAGATATTTGGAAATTTAGCTCGGTCAGTCTTAGATTGGTCGATGATAGAGGGAGACGTGGTACATCTCCAGTTTGACAGCCTCTAACCACTCTCAATTGTTTGCAATTTCAGTCATTTATTTTTTGTTGGAGTATTAAAAATCCATAGAGCAGTTATTTTTCTAAGGCAATACAGTTCTTTTCATCGACATTTTTCTGTGATATTATTTTTTATGTGTCATATCTCTTCTTGAAAGCAGGAGCGGAGCGGTGTATTGCTATTCCTTGGCTGTTTAGAAGGTAACCTAAGGATAGACTTAGTCCGCCTTTCCAAAAGACGTTTTTCTATTGATTGCCAAGAGCACTTCCACACACATTTCTGAAAATGCTCGGTCTCTGTTCCTGTCCTTTATTACCACCTCTAGCATGGGTTTGGGTTGAAATGAATGACATATTGTAAGCCTGTGCCTTGTCCTAAAACTATTTCACGCATATAACTGCAATTTCATTGATTCCTGACTGGCCCAGACTTTCTGCCAAGCAGACTAATTTATAGTTTTCACTGAGTGTGTTTTATTATTGAGCTTCTGTGATTTATGAAGGATGACGTTTTGTTTCAAAACATAATATTTTGTTATTTTATACAATAGTATATCACACCTCGCAGCCTAAACAGAGATTGCACTGGGAAAAAAAAGCTATTTTGATCTTACGAAAGGACTGGATTCATGCTTTGTGGACAATTCTGCGTTATCACAAATAAAAAATATTTTCCATAACGGACTTTTATTGACTTTTATATTTTGACAGTGATTGTATCCTGCTATCAATCAGGGTGCAATAACGCTGTCTATACCAGGGACCTCAAACTCTGCCCCCCCCCAGATGTTTCCAAACTGCAACTCCCTTGATTCTCTGGCCATCTATTGCATTCAAAGAATTCTGGGAATTGTAGGCAATCAACATCTGTAGGGTCAGAGTTTGAGATACCTGGTGGAGTCAAGAATGCTCTGTTTAATAAACAGTTCACTGTAATGATGTGAGAATATTTATTTATTTATTTTTCATTTTTAAATGCTTAAATGTGGCCCCATATGACAGCTGTGTCCTGCCGACATTATAGACATTTTGTAGCATGGTTATCGCAATGCTAATAATACGCTGCCTGGCAAAAAAGCTACACACGCTAATATTTTTGTTGGTCCTTCTCTTGCTGTGATTCCGGCACGCATTCGCCGTGGCATCGCTTCGATAAGTTCATGCAATGTTACAGCATTTATTTCCATCCAGAGTTGCATTAATTTCTCGCCAAGATCTTGTATTGATGATAGGAGAGTCGGACGCTGCGTAAAGTCTTCTCCAGCACATCCCAAAGATTCTCATTGGGGTTAAGGTCTGGACTGTGTGGTGGCCAATCCATGTGTAAAAAGGATGTCTCCTGCTCCCTGAACCACTCAATTTGAGCCCAATGAATCCTGGCATTTCCATCTTGGAATATGCGCGCTGTGCCAACAGGGGAGAAAAAACCCATTGATGGAAAAACCTGCTCATTCAGTATATTCAGAGGATCACATGACCTAATTTTTTGGGCAGATAATGTTGTTGACCAACGTAAGTAAACCCAGATCATAACAGGATTTGTATGGTAAATGGTAACTTTTTTTGGCCTAATAGGGTATCTAGTGACATTAATATGAGGGGTACATTATTATTACTGCTGATGCTGTAATAACTGACAACCCGGCATGTTTGGTTTAAGGTTCGAGTAGAGGGTGCTTAAGGTTATGGGGTGTTTGAGGATGAGAGCTAGCTTCCTTTAAAAGGTTTTTGGATTATAACTTTGTGCTCAGCCAGACTTTGCAAGTGACAGTTGATTATAACACAAAATAGGATAAAGTGCATTTCAGCATGATTGGACTTAGGCCAGATGAATGGATCAAATATGTGTGATGGTTCGTGCTGATCTGAGATGAAGGAGATGTGCCTGGGCATAATGACTGAGTAAGAGGTAATATAATTACATGCATAGCAGTAGGGTTTGCTGTACTAAGGTCATTAATTAATTGGAAAATGATTCGCGATTAAGAAGTTTTAATAAAAACATTTAAGAGTTTGATTTTTTTTTTTAGCAGTTTTCATTAAATTTTTTCAAATTTGATTACGTTTTTATTTCTTTTAGACGAGGAACAATCCTACCTAATACAATATAAATTCTATTTTTTTATTTAGGAATTGACCTACAAACTGATAGCCAAGAAAGCCAAGAGAGTAAAACACGAAGCTCATGCATTTTATATTAGTAAGTTACTCTCCCTATTAAGCTGACCCCATTTTTGTACCATCAGCTCTTTTTTTTGTCTCTCTTCAGTATCTTCACCTCCTGCTATATAAAATGTTTGCCTGGGTAGAATCTCCAGGTCAGCAAATTGACATCCGAAGGTAATCCCAGTTCAACCGTAGGTTTATGAGCAACATATTGGCCTCTGAATGTTTACCTAGTTGTGCGATCCTGACAGTACGCTGCATGGCTCCAGATTTCTCTTAGAATTAGTTTCCCTTCAAGTGATTAAAAAATAAGAGTGCCGAATTAAACCAGCCATCTTCAGGGCCCAGGAGCCCATTAGTTAGTTTATGTACTGTCCCATGCCTCCATTCAACTTTTATTAACAAAGCATCTTTAAATTCCTCCACTCTAAATGGAACATTAATCAGCGCTAGGGATCCTTCGCGAGGTGATTAGTATGTAAGTAAACAAAATATTTTACGTTTACTGCGTTGTACTGTGTCTTCAGAAATGTTTCATTAATGTAAATAATTAAAGTGGTTAAATGCGCTTGCCACGTTTGTCTGCTCGTGTTTTTATTATAATGCTTCAACTTTATTGCTGTTATCCTTTGCTGTTTTGAAAATTTATTAAATGACAGTTTGCGAACAAAATCATTTTCTTACAATGCAAAGTGCTTTTTTTTAAATATAGGTCTTATAAGTAGAAGGCTACGGCACTTTACATTTTCACAAATTGGGCAAATTGTGATTTTATGCCTCATTTTTCACAAGATGAACCAGGGAGCTCAAATTCAGGCCCCCCAGAAGTTGATGGCCTACAATTCCCAGAATTCTTTGAATGCGATAGATGGCCAAAGAATCAACCGAGTTGAAGTTCAGAACCATCTGGGGAGCCAGAGATCGAGATCCCTGAGATAAACATTATTTCATTGAATTATTTGTCATAATTCACATGAATGAAGCCATGCCTGCCAATTTCCCTATTCCATTTTACACGCGTGTGTCAATTAGTTTAATAAAGGTAATTATTTTTTTATCTATTTATATATAATTTATTTTTTGTTCTGGCCATAAGTATATACATTCAGAAAAATCCAAGATCGTTCTAAAAAAAATTAATAATAAAATTAACAATTTTAAAAACAAATAATAAAAAGTCCAGGACGCGTTTCGCCGCTAGAGCTGCGGCTTCATCAGCTGGTATCATTCATACCATTGATACCAGCTGATGAAGCCGCAGCTCTAGCGGCGAAACGCGTCCTGGACTTTTTATTATTTGTTTTTAAAATTGTTAATTTTATTATTAAATTTTTTTAGAACGAGTTCCAGCATCCAATCTGGTTTTTTTCTTGGATTTTTCACCATACCAAAAAATCCATGGGCGTCTGTCTTGAGCTTGAATAGGCTCCAACGAATGTGAGTTGTCATTTCAATTCCTTAATGTGATTTAATACACACCAGATACACACAGAGATTTCTTCTGTTTTTTGGCTTTATATCTGTCCATTGAAAACCTTGTGAAGAACCTCTGATACTAAGGAGTGGATTTCCTGTGAAAATCTTGAAGAAAAAATAATCCACAGGCTTCTATCCGCCTAGAGCCGGTGTCGAGGTTCCCCCTTTGTGAGTGTACATCACATTAGTACATACTCTATACACTTTGTGTAAAACAATCTGCACCAATAGAGTATTTCTGTTCTCTGTTTTTGTTCCCTTCACAAACCTCTCCATTGAGGACGTCATCATTAAGACTGCCCAACATCCCGCTGCGTTCATTTTTCGCGCCGACCAGATACGTATTTCATTCTAGTGTCTTATCTTGGTTTGGGGAAACCACTGATCATCTGGTTGTGCTGGGTATTGGGCGGTGTCACGAATCTGGGCGCTTACCACTGTTTTTTGTTCTCAATATAATATAATAATTTAATAATAATACTTGTTCTCCCAATACGTATTGTGATTTGTGATCCAGAAAACAATATATGATTGAGCTTTATCTAGACCTGGATAAATATTGAGCGATCATATGTTGTACTTCGTGCTATAATCCTGTGAATTATTTTCAATCCAAAATTGCCAAAAGACTTTATTAATATTAACATTTTAATCTGAAATCCTGTGATGGACTAATTTCAGGGAATGACATCTGACTGATCCACGATATCGTCTTATGGAAGTGAAATAATGTTACTTTTTCTTTTGTGTTAAACTGCTCAACTGCTTGTACTCATAAAGCTGAACATCAAAAGGGACGCCGAATGGGCAGAATTTCCAATAAGCAGAATATTTACAAAAGGATTAAAAAGGTTTTAGTAATATCATGACAGAAGGAAAATTGAAAACTGTGATTACAATAAAGTATCTGCCCCCGCTTAAAATAAGTATATCAGATTAATTTAGATAATCTGAAACACAATTTTTTCATCATTTCTAATCCTCTTTCATGTTAGTTGGTGGCCTATTTTCTTACCAGTGCGGAGTTTATTGATTCTCAGAATGAAACACGAGATTTAGGATGATTTAAGTCTGTTTTACTTTCTGACGAAGAATCTGCAGAAGAAATTTAATACAAAGTTTTAAGGGTTATTCAAAGAGATTCGAAAAGTCACTGCACGTTCGGTGACTTTTCGTCCTCTTCAATTCGGTTCCTTTTGCCAATCCCATTTCGGTGACCCTGCGGTGTATTCAGCAAGCACCACAGGGTCCCCGAATTGCAGGGAAAAGCTGCCGCAAACCTGACGAAAACTAAACGCAAAACCCACCGAATGCACGCAGAAAAGCCACAAAAACATCTGGATTAACCTGCGAAAACCATGGAAAAAGCCCGAGCAGGAGCTGATCACAGCCGAAGCAGCCAAGACCGCAGACGAGGGAGGTGAATAAATTTGCAAAATAGTTTGTATGAATCTGTGAAATGAAACGCTGTTTGCAAAGAAACTACTGAGGGAAAATGTCTGAAATTTACACAGGAGGTCCAGGGAATGATAATAAAAAGGGCTGTTACAGAAAAAAGAAGTAAACTTGAAGAAAAAAAAAATCGGACTTTAAAAAAAAAAAAATCAGAAAAATGCTTGAAGTATCCTAAAAAATCTATAAATAAAGAGACTCTTTACTGCAGAATTTTATAATAAATGGTTTATTAGATATTGAATTAAAACGGGAATATTTTTAACATTGAATCCTATGGGATTCTCCTGAATTAACTTGCCGAATAAAACCACCGAATGACATGGCATTAGGGGAACCTTTCACTGTTGGTTTGTGTTCTCTGAATAGCCGAAGCAGTACATTTTCATGGGGATTTCACTGCCCTCGAACAGGCACCGAACAGGCACTGTATGTGCAGGCAATTTGCCAGGATTTGGCGAATTGCCTGCTCTCTGGATAGCCGAATGGCCAGGAAAGGTAACCGTACGCTGATTTTCAGCGTTCGGTTGCCTTTCTCAAGCAATTCAGATCTCTTTGGATAACCCTGAATGTTTTTAACCCCTTCGCTAAGATTATCAAGTATACTCGATCTTCAAAAGTACCTAATGGTGCCCCAATATTAAGGATGCTTGATGTGGTCTGGCTCTGGAGCAATGCAAAAGAATTTTCTTTATTGCAAATGAAATTCAGAACATGTCACTGAAAATCCAACACATAGGGCATGACAGCTGATGTGTTGACATTATTTCGAATGCTTCCAGGTCCATTTTGTTTGGAGGGCAAGCTGTAATGTAAATGTAATAGCACTTGGTTCCCAGTACAAAGAGCCCTCTGCCTGTCAAATAGACCAACAGTGAACATATCCAGTGGGACGCCTCTGTACATACTGTAGTTACTGTGTGGATAATGGATAGTGATTTTCCATAGATCCACAGGGACCTGCTAGTGGTTTTATGGAAAACCATTTCATATTGAAGTGATTACACTGGTCAACAAAATAAAACTTTTTTCTTTCACAAGAACTAAATTAACTGAATCGAACAGGGCTATTAAAAGAGAATCGAAAAGTCACCACCAATTCGGTGACTTTTGGTTCTCTTCATTTCGGTGCGATTTGACGATCCCACTCCGACGACCCTGAGGTGTATTCAGCAAGCACCACAGGGCCGTCGTAGTGCAGGGAAAACCCGCCGCAAACCCGACGAACACTCACCGCAAAACCTGGCGAACGCACACCAAAACCAGCAAAAACATCTGGAATAACCCGCCGAACACACGCTGGAGAACCCCGAGCAGCCGCTGATCACAGCGCAGAGCAGCCGACGGAAAAAGTCAACACCGCAGACGAATGGAGTGAAGAAAAAAAAAGTACGCTTGAATGTTTGGAAAGTGCAAATAAAAACAAGACAAAAATGTCTGAAATTTACATATAATATCCAATGAATGATAATAAAAAGGGCTGTTACAGAAAAAAGAAAAAACGATTAAAAAAAAAAACAACAAAAATTTTCGGAAAAAAATCCCGAAAAATGCCTGAAAGATCCAAAAAAAATCTATACATAAAGAGACTTTTTACTGCAGAATATTATAATCAACGGTTTATTAGATATTGAATTAAAACAGGAATATTTTTAACATTGAAGCCTATGGGATTCGCCTGAATAAATCTGCCGCATGAAACCACCGAACAGAAGGGAAATTCGGCAACTTTTCATTGCTGGTTTTCGTTCTCTGAATAGTCGAAGAATTGCTTCTCTATGGGGATTCACTGCCCTCGAACAGACAACAAACAGGCACCGTATGTGCAGGCAATTCGCCAACATTTGGAAAACTGCCTGCTCTCTGGATAGCCGAATGGCCAGGAAAGATAACCGTACGCTGAATTTCACTGTTCAGTCACCTTTCGGCCACAATTCGGATCTTTTTGAATAACCCTGTAAGTGTCTTTGTCATGCTGAGTTCAAATATGCTTTCAGATTTTCTCCAACGAGCATGGGTTTGTTGTGGCACACGTTTAGATTGTTAAAGAATTAGTACATATGTAACACTGAAAAGATAAATATACACCTCATTTTGGCTTAGCTAAAAACTATTATATGATGATTTTTGAAGTTATCACTTAAGGTCAAAAATTCTGGACACTTTGGTACAGAATATTTTCAGTATGTAATACAAGCCTCATTGCAGATGGCACATTGGGATAGTTAACTGTATATTTTGTTTTAGATGTGATTCCTCTAATATTGGTTAAACGGAAATAATCAGTTGAATGGTCCTTCATAAGAATTGCAAATGGTGTTCCGTTTTTCCATCCAGTGAGAAGCCTAACACATGATACACAACATATATTTGGGTCCCAGTCTTTATCAAAGTCGCCAGCTTTACACCCAAAATAATGTTAATAACACTTTTTTACAATTGGTGTGAAATTTCGCCCCTGAGACTTGAAGGTTACGTCACCACATATGTAGCAGAAATTGTCTGGATGATTTAAACACTTTTTTGGCATATTGAAACTTTTCTTAAAAGTGATAAAACATAAAAATGAGAACAACATACAGCATAAAACACTATGCCTGAAGAGAAACAAAATACAAGTGTTGATGGGCTCACTACAAGTTCAATATTGGCTGTCTGCTTATCCTTAACAATGCAATATCTAAACGCGATACAACATGTCTGAACATGAATAAGCCTGCATAGTGTTGCCAACCCATTCTGCATAAAATTTCCCACATTTCCCCAAAAATTTCCACTTTTTATAACTTACAAAATTCATAACCAAGAAAGCCTGATGTATAGAAGTATATTATACAAAAATGACTGTCACAAAAAAACTATGCCTGATTGATAAATTCTGATTACATATTTGATTTTAGGATAAAAAACTGCACTAGAGTCAGTATTCTGTTTTCTTATGGAAAAAAATGTGTTGACCAGTGTTATTAGATACTGCTTGAGGTTTGCGGATAGGTGTATCGGTCCAAGGTGTAGCGTAACCTACACTGTCCTCTTTCACACCCTAACTTATGATTATCCTAGTCTCTCTCTTGGGTCGTCAATGCACACATCTCTTTTATTTTTTTTATCTGAGTAACTGAACAATCATCAATTCTTTGACTGTAAAGTTTATAGACAATGTCTGATAAAAGAATAATGTTTGCTTTAGGTATGTGTGCTTTGTGAAGTGAAATCTGAGATCGGAAGATTTAATTGAAATGTGAATTATGACGGGCTTAGAAGAACTACTTTGCAAACTTATTTTGGTTCTACATTTCACGGCTGAAAAAAACCTTCTTCTTTTGCCGAGTAAAAGATTTCTCAGTCTTCTTTTTCAGCCTAAGTGTATCAAGTCAGGACCTTACACCTCTCAAAATCATGTTTCATAAAATGGGCTTCCTACTTTTCTTTTATATGTCTGGTACACTATAACCTTCCTAAAAGTATTACCCGTGTAGAAAATCTTATTATTATATCATTCATTAAATTTTTTTTTATTAAACTTTGTTGCCGTCAATGGGCCCTATTACATTCTTCACGCAAAAACACTCGCGCAACGTGTGAATTTTTGCGCGAAGCGTTAAAAGTTAATGCGAGTAAATCAATGCTGGTATTGCAATCCTCGCACATTTTTTTATCCGTCGAGCAATAACACGCGTTAAACGGACGCGCACAAACACGCGCGCAGCAACACTGCTCGCAGAAATCTGTGTGCGGACTGTTTTTTTCACACGATTCAGCCAATCAGAATTAAGAACCACAATTGTCTCACGTTAAGTTTTTGCGCCTGTCAAAGTCAATCTGCGCATATATGCTGCATCAATAATAAGTGCACACACAACTTCTCCATTTTATTTTTTTGGTATGAGTAGAATGTGTAACTATACTTTGCTGCGTTTTTTTTTGGGCTGGTGTATTTGGTTTCGGCCAGGTTGATAGAATTTGCCATTAACACCAGCTTTTAGGAGTTGCTAAAATTATGCGCACAAAGGCTGTGCGTTACAAACTGCGCATTGATTGTAATACCATCTGCGTACCAGCGCACATTTGCGTTTGCGCTCACAATGTTAAGTATAGGACGCGCGACATACAGTAAGTTCGCGCAGGTTTACCCACGGTAGACGTATACGCGCGTTTGTTGTGCTGACATTGTAATACAACGTTCAGCGCGACAGGGTTTTGCCCCTCGCGTTAATGTGTCGGCGCAAACGTTTGTACGAAGAATCTACTAGGGCCCAATGTTTTTTTAATAGTATATGCACAAAACAGGCATTGAAAATAATAGCCTGATAATGCAAACAGCAAGACAATGCACACAAAGAAATACGTAGGGAAGAATATAGGAACAGTTTAATATATCCAAAAATACATGGGGAAATAAACTGCGCTTAACTGAACTGTCAATCCTACCCACCTTGCTTTGCTATAGATCTCTCAGGTGCTCATCCTTGGAGTCTCATTCTAGACTCTAGACGTGTTAAGTCCACCCATAGAGGCCATGGTGTCCAAATTGGATTAAATGAATAAGTAGTGACAAGGATAAATGTGGTCATAGATTCCATTATATGGATAAACTCAACTTTGCAGGTAATTTGTAATCTTTGCCCAACCTATATGACCACGTTGGATGAATTAAATCAATGCCTGCTTGTTTCACATAGACTACAGGATCGCGGAGACATAACTCTCATGTGTCTAACCTGTTTAAAGTTGCATTGCAGGCAATTTTGTAATTTCCTTTCCCTATCTCACTGTGCGTCTGAATAAATAGACTCTTTTTAAATAAATGATATCATGCTGAGTCAGCCTCCAGCATTGCGACCCTTGTGGCAGTAATGCATTATGGACAAGTAGCTGAGCTCACACGGGTACGAGAAGACGTGTAGAGAAAATGTAGAAGCACAAAATCTGATGACACATAAAGCACCAGGGATCATTGTGGCTCTTCATGTGACTCTGACTGACTGAGATATACTTATACTGCTTTATAATTCTTAAACATAATATTACTGTGGCGTCCCAGCTGCCTTCCGAAAAGTGGTATACCCAGGGCATTTGATACCTATTATAACATGTTTAATTAGTGTGCTCGTATCTTAATTGTATGACCCAGTAGTGCCCAACACTGGTTCTCAAGTACCCCTAACAGGCAAGATTTTAAGGATTGCCTTGGGGAAATGCAGACTGAATCCTGCAATCACTGAGCAGCAAATCAGATCACCTGTGCTGTGCTTTAGATCTGGCAAACCTGGCCTGTTAGGCTGTGGTCACACGGGCGTTCTGAGGGCGGGAGGAACGTCCGTGAGAGTGGATGTTCCTTCCTCTCTGACGCCCGTGTTGCCACCTCGCTGTGTGCAGTTAGTGTGCTCAGCAATACAGAGCTTGTTCCTCCTATGGAGGATTGCACTCTGTAGCCCCGTCTACATCTGTCATAGCTTTTTGACAGAGAAGCTGAAATCACGCCAGTTGAGCGCAACTATTGAGCGCGCTACCCCGTGTGGACCTTCCTGTTGAGGCGTCACAAAGCTACGACGGATGATGAGAGGAGCAGTCACATGGACACATTCAGGGAAATCGTGTGACCACAGCCTAAGAGGGACTTGAGAACAACGTTTGGGAAACACTGGTATAAGCAATCAGTAAACTATTGTACTCTGACTTTCCAACTGTTTGAAGGTAGTCAGTTGGAAACCAGTGGTTTGATGGTGATCGGTGCGATTCGGCAGTTTTCACCAACGTCCGATAACTGTTTTGGCAAGTCCAATTTCGGCAAAATATGGTGTCCATTTGCTAAATAGGGAATTCACTGTATTTTCGTGAAATGCATTCTCCGAAGTGCGCCGAAATGGGCCAAAACACAAAGCCCCGAAATTCTAGGCAATTTTGGTGCTTTGTGAATAGACCCTATACTAACACTTGGCAAGACACCTAACGGTACATACTCGCCACCCAGGACATACTTGAAAACGAGAGAAATCTCAATGTATCCTTCCTGGTAAAATCCTTTCACAAAAAAAAAAAAACACTCGGATGTCATTGCTTACGTGAAGGTGAGGGTTCTCAGAGTCAGGCAGTCCTGGAGGCAGTTAGAGGTCAATGCTGGTCATTGGCTCTGAGCACTTACATGGCAGGTGTCGATAGTGGTGCGTGGCCCCCGAGAAGTGCGGGACCCATGTTGTGCACCCTACTTGCCCACCAAAAGGGCAGGCCTGATCGGATCTGGCAACTCTTTAAATATGCATACAGCACACCATTTGATCAGCTTTATTATTTCATAGATTTACTTTATAGATATGCCAGGCTCAAAACAAGAAAGTCATTTTCTCATTTCAAGAGACCAATCAGAGATTTTTCAAATTCGGTTTATTTATGTATCTTTGCAAATCCTCAGCTCCGTCACTTGATAAGATTGTTTGCCGTACATAAAGAAAGCATTGTGTCTCTTATGCAAAATCTGTTTTCAAGGAAAGTTCGTTTTTTTCCCTAGTTATATCTGTTAAGCTGGAACTGAAATTCAATTAGAGGACGGAGGAGAGACACAGAAATGCTTTTAGTCATCATTGTTTTATTTCCATCTTTTCTTGTAAGAACCTAGCAAAATGGATCAGTGCAAATGCAATGCTGCAAACCTTAAACTGGAAACCCTTCTACTGCGCCGAATTCCCAGCACTAAGCTACCAATGCAATATAATGAGGTTATTTTTTACTGTAACATGAAAGGGTGCTGGGAATATATAATACAATTTTACTGCCTTTTAAATAATTGTAAGCTTTTAGCCTTTCATTCATTTTTGTGTGAAGGCTAACTTTTTAGTGCCACTTTCATTCTCCTATCATCCAAACCTTTTTTTTCCTCAAGATACGATACAATAAATGAAAAATGGATACAAAAGTACTAAGGATCTGCATTGTGATTGCTTACTCTGGCATCACAGCCTTTGTGAACTTTCCTTCCCATTTTGCTGAGCCAATTATATCTATACCTGATCTTTGCTAAACAAAGTCCTCTAGTATGGCGTGACATTGATTGGAGGGCTCTGTGTTAAAACAGACCCAGGATGCAAAAAAGGGAGAATTTGCAAACGTCATTTGCATTTCTTGCCCAGAGTTCCTTGCTGCATATGGGGAATGTAGCACATGAACTCTGTGAAGCAGTTCTCTGAATTGCTGGGATGTGTAAATGACTTCTGCAATAATAAACTTTATTATTTATAAACATATAAATACACTAACATTAAGCAAGAATCCGACACACCAAGTAAGATGAAAGCTTTACCCCTCGGCTTCTTCTCGCCATCGATACACGGCCGAAAGACTGGACGACAGAGCACATTTCCTACAGTCACCTTGGTCCCGGTCAAGGTTTCAGTCTGTAATTATACTTGGATTACCCCCTGCACAGCCAAAATTCAGTTATTCAATTTCTCATGGTTATACATTCAAAAGCAATCATTAGCATAAAAAAACCTAATTTGCATACCCGTTTAAAGCAAGATTAGTGTGCCCCCCTGTGGAGAGACAAAATCCACTGTTGTATCTCTCTCTCCTTACTGTAAAGAAGCTACAAGGAGCAGCTCTCACACTCATTGCAACAAAACGTTCAGAAATGTTCCTGCTGCTTTACAACAGCCAGGGAGAGGGCAGAATACAGGGAGAGGGCAGAACACAGGGAGAGGGCAGAACACAGGGAGAGGGCAGAATACAGGGAGAGGGCAGAACACAGGGAGAGGGCAGAATACAGGGAGAGGGCAGAATACAGGGAGAGGGCAGAATACAGGGAGAGGTCTGGGGTCACTCACTGCAGTGCAGGGATAAAATTCAGGGGATTATAATTGTTTAACATTCCTGAACAGATACAAGGTGATATTATAATTTCCATATACATTATACAACATACAGGTATTTCTATAGGTATTTTTTTGGAAGCTGCGTTTCAAGTAATCTCATTATGATGACTACTCATCTACATAAGCAGGACATCTGACCATTTTTATTATCGTTGATACAATTACTGTATTTGACACAAAGGTCATTTCTGCCCGATTGCTAATAATGCAAACCCTCGGTGAAGTTGTGTAAGATAAGGGACACTGTCTAGAGTTTAGAACCACTCATTTCAACAATATTTCTCCAACAAATAAATGAATACAGAAAAAAAATTAAACATGAGCAATTTTACATTATTTTAATTGTTTTCAACTAGCTCAGAACAACAAACTCTGTGCAAAATTTCTATTTTACCTACATTTAGGCTAGGGTCAGACGAAAGCATTTTTCCTTGCGAACATGAAAAAGTGCGTCTGAACGCATTGACGTATTTTTTCACGGAATGCGCAAAAACGGTCAGACGACGCGCATTTTCGGGCGTGATTTTGTACGGATCGTCAATAAAACTCTTTTTGCGTCTGGACGTTATGTAGGCTGGACATTAGCAGCGTCTGACATCTCCTAATCACGCACACACGCCGCTATGCCGCAGCTGCGCACTCAGTACGTCAGTACTAGCGGTTCAGCGTTCTCAAAAAAATGCGTTCAAATTCCACTTGCGTTGCACGTCCGGACTTTTGTGTGGCTGTACATCGTATATTGGCCGTCATTGCCCGTCATCTGCTGCTAGTGCGGCCGTAATTATGTGCGCCAGAACGCACGTTAAAAGTGCGCTGGTCTGACCCCAGCCTAAGTCGTTACCGTTGCATCCCATATTTTAAATAAATGTTATGATAAAAACTTTTCAGCAAAACATGTTTGATAGTTAAGACGTTAATGATAAATGAATAATTTAAAAATGGCCAACTGTACCTTATTTTCATCAATTAACGATCTCAGAATAACATTCTTTATGCAAAATCCCTTTTTTACTCTGCATTTAAGTGTTAACTGTGCATCCCCTGTTTCCAATAAACGTCTTGATAATATTTTTTCAACCAAAGTGCTCTTGGTTGTGAAAGGGTTGAGTTCCGTGCTGAGCGACACACCATAGGAGAGGATTATCTGACTATTAGTTTATCATTTTTATGTTGTCTTATATAACTATAACAAATTGTTTCACTGATGCTATGCCGGCTTGACATAACGCAGAGGTGCACATTCGATTTTACTCTTTTTATCTTTGTTATCTGCAGTTCAGCCAAACCTATGTCCTAATTTCCGTTTTGCATCATCCTTCCTTCCAAGTGTCCTTCTAGCTAACAGCGCTTCTCACCGTCGATGTATCAGCAGGAGGTTGTATGTTTCGTTCATCCACTTTCCCAGTCTGGCCTTATTACATCATTAAAATGTTAACTACCTGTTCTTGTCTACCAACACACAAATTTAACTTTCGGTGCCGACCTAATCGATGCGTTTGATTGTCTTGCTGTAAAATAATTGTACACTGCCCTGAGCGCAATAAAAAGGAAAACTTGAAAGTCAGAGTTTGCTATCGTTTCCACAAAAGATTTTTATTCCTCGGCTCGGGAATCTCTAACACCTATTAAAAGAGATGCACACTGTCGAGGTGTCAAATTTTACTCATCCCTTACGATCTTGCTTTCTTTGTAAAAAAAAATCTGATCCTTATTCTTGTGTAAGATTGTGTTAATGTATGCCCTTTTGTCACTCTCACCACACTGCTATAAATTCCCTCATTTTCTCCCTTTGTGACTATCATAACATTCTCTCCACGTTGCCCTCCAAAACCTCATGCAAACTGTCCTAAGCACTCCTAATAGACTCCGTGCTGGGATTTTCTTCCTTTGCCGTTCTCATCTAATATAACAAAAACTGATTTCTCATAAGGGCTCCAGTAGGATTGGCTCTTAAATAAAATTGTAGAATAGGCAATTTATGTTTCAAGGCTGAATATAGCTATTGCCAATAAGTCATTACATCGTTTAAGTGGTAAACTCCGATACTCGTCGACGGACACAGAAATTTAACTTCTGGTGCCGAACTGATCGATGCGTCTGGTTATAAATTACGCCAGAATGTTCCATCTATTTGTTACGACAAACAGGTGAGGATAAGAAGCTAAAACATAACGGCCCCTATTACATTCTTCGCGCAATTTCATTCGCGCAGCGCCAAATTTTTTTGCGTGCATCGTCCAGCGTTATCGCGCGAAAATTAACGTGGTATTCCGATCCAAACGCATTTTCTCATCCGTCAAAAAATAACGTTCGTAAAAACAATGCGCAAAACGAAGTGTAATACACGCGCAGTAACGTAGCGCACGCAAATCAGTGTGCGGACTGGTTTTGTCGCGGGATTCAGCCAATCAGAACTAAGGTAAATTGATGTCAATTAAGGTTCTTAATTGACTCACTTAAGTTTTTGCGCCTGTCAAAGTAAATCTGAGTATAAATGCTGCAGCAATAAAAAAAATATGCACAAATTCACAATTTTTTGGTTTGGGTATGTGTAGAATGTGTAACTATACTGTGCTGTATTTTTTTTTTGTGCTGGTGTTTTTCGTTTCGGCCAGAACGTTTAGTTTTGCCATTAACACCAGCTTTTCAAAGAAGTTAAAAATAGGTGCGCAAACGTCGTTCGTAAAAAGATGCGCATCGATTGAAAAACCATCCGCGTACCAGCGCACGAACGAATTTGCGCTCACAATGTTAAGTATAGGACGCGCACCGTTCATCACGCTCACGCAGGTCCATCCGCGTTTAACGATAACACGCATCGTTTCCGCGAACGTTGTAATACGACGTTCAGCGCAAAGGGTTTTGCCCCTCGCGCAAATGCGCATTTGCGCATGCAAAACGCACTGCGCAAAGAATGTAATAGGGGCCATCGTTTATTAAATGCTTTAAAAAATCAACTGAACATACAAAGACACATCACAGTGTCTCACATAACTTCTGAATGGAATAATCAGGATCTCCACAAAGGGAGTATACCAAACGGTACAAGTGTATGAGACACAGATACTCAATGAACCGGATGAATCTATTACTTGGGAGGAATATTGCTTGTAAAGGCTAATAAGCCATTAGGAACCAAGGGCCAACACAATAGTATATTAGCCCAATAACAAACAACAAGGAATCAACATGGAATAGCCAATATAGAGATCCTTAGAGTGATCTCGTACAGCAAAAAAAGTAAAGACAAAACAGGAAAGAATCCTGCCGATAGGATCAAGAATTACAAAAAGGAACAGACAAACATCACATATTAAAATGATTGACGCGTTTCGCCACTAGGGCGTCCTCAGGAGAAAAAAATAGATGCTTCTAAGAGCATGTCTTGTACTGAATGACGCTCATTTGTTTTCTTATATAGTGGAGGGTAATTATTGATCGGGATCTGGTGTTATAGATAATGAGTACCACCCCCTGAGGGAGTGTTTAGATACAGCTTCTAAATAGAAGTAAGGGCGTGATCATGATAAAATGAACAGACAAACATCACATATTAAAATGCTTGACGTGTTTCGCCACTAGGGCGTCCTCAGGAGAAAAAAATAGATGCTTCTAAGAGCATGTCTTGTACTGAATGACGCTCATTTGTTTTCTTATATAGTGGAGGGTAATTATTGATCGGGATCTGGTGTTATAGATAATGAGTACCACCCCCTGAGGGAGTGTTTAGATACAGCTTCTAAATAGAAGTAAGGGCGTGATCATGATAAAATGAACAGACAAACATCACATATTAAAATGCTTGACGCGTTTCGCCACTAGGGCGTCCTCAGGAGAAAAAAATAGATGCTTCTAAGAGCATGTCTTGTACTGAATGACGCTCATTTGTTTTCTTATATAGTGGAGGGTAATTATTGATCGGGATCTGGTGTTATAGATAATGAGTACCACCCCCCGAGGGAGTGTTTAGATACAGCTTCTAAATAGAAGTAAGGGCGTGATCATGATAAAATGAGTCAGAGGATCTTCGCTCATTTGTTTTCTATGTTGTCCATCATAGCACACAATTAGAGGGAAGGAGAGGGAAACAACTGCGAGATAAACTTCAAAGTCTGCAGCACAGATGAACAGGATTAGAGTCTGAGATCCATCTATTTGTTAAAATCTTCGCATCATTCAAATATGGAAACCTTAAAGAAAATGCTTCCATCTTAGCATCGTAAAATAGATATGTATACCTTTAATAGGTGAAAAAGACCACGGGCTCTATTCCAATGTAACCAGTGACAAGGAAGCCTCTACGGAGAAATATCGGCATGAGCGTGCAACAATTTGTGGCTCCTGCTTACCTTTTGTATTGTGACCGCGCTGTTGTGTTAGTGCCTCGAGTCGTAATAGTTGGGAGCAACTACATCAGGAGTTGCAATCAGTAAAAATTTTGTAAAAATGTGTCCACATAATGCAAAAAAAGTAATAAATAGTTCTTCTACAAAGTATAAAAGTCTTTTAAAAAATTAAAAAACACAAAAATGTCGCCTAAAACAACCAAAAGATACAAAAAGGTGTTTCAAAAAATAAGGGTTTTTTTGCAAAACTTAAAAAAGAATAAACAGTCTTGAAAAAATTAATTAAAAATATATATAATTTTTTTATGTTAGAACCTATGGAATTCTCCTTTTAAGGCTAGGGTCAGACGAGCGCAGTGCGAACGCGCGTGCAGGCGCACTTAATCACGGCCGTAGTAGCAGCAAGTGCCAGGCAATGACGGCCAATATACGAAGAACGGTCGCACAAAAGTCCGGCTGCGCAACGCAAGTGGAAAACGAACGCATTTTTTCGAGAACGTTAAACTGCTAGTACTGACGTACAGAGTGCGCTGCGTCCGCTAGCGGCGTGTGTGCGTGAATTGGAGATGTCAGACACTGCTAATGTCCGGCCAACATAACGTCCAGATGCACAAAGTGTTTTATTGATGATCCGTACAAAATCACGGATGCAAATGCGCATTGTATGACCGCTATCGCGTACTCCGTGAAAAAATGCGTCCATTCGTTCGAACGCACTTTTTCACAGACAACGCGAAAATGCGTTCGTCTGACCCTAGCCTTAAACCTGTCGAAACACCGAAAATCTGTGCATTTCGCTGGTGTTTTGGTGCAATTCGGCACAGTCTATGGGATAATTTCTGTGCTGGCGAAGCCTGCTGAATTGCTGCAAATTGGGGAGAATTGCACCGAATTTCGCTGTCAGTTCGCCTGTATTTGGCAACTTGACAGCTTAGTGAATAGATGAATTGCCCACAAATTGACGGTGAAAATCACCGTTCGGTGCCATTCAGGGCCAATTTAGAGTTAGTGAATAGCCCCTTGAATATTAATTTTATATTAAATTAATTTAACAATTTTTTTTTGCAAATTCTTTTACCAGAAATTAACACAGCAGAGTTGACCTAATAATGGTCTTCTTCATCCATCTGTAGTAAATCAATAGGGTTATTCAAAGAGCTCCGAATTGCTGGCGAAAGGTAACCGAACGCTGAAATTCAGCGTTCGGTTACCTTTCCTGGCCATTTGACTAACCAGAGAGCAGGCAGTTCGCCAAATGTTGGCGAATTGCCTGCACATACGGTGCCTGTTCAGTGCCTGTTCAAGGGCAGTGAAATCCCCATAGAGAAGCAATGCTTCATCTATTCAGAGAACACAAACCAGCAGTGAAAAGTTGCCGAAATGCACTGCCATTCGGTTGCTTCATTCGACAGGTTTATTCAGGCGAATCGCATAGGCTTCAATGTAAAAAATATTCCTGTTTTAATCCAATATCTAATAAACTGTTTATTATAATATTCTGCAGTAAAAAGTCTCTTTATTTTTCGATTTCTTAGGATCTTTTAAGCATTTTCGGGGATTTTTTTGCAAATATTTTTTTCCGTTTTTTTTAAATTGTTTTTTCTTTTTTCTGTAACAGCCCTTTTTATTATCATTCTTTGGATATTATATGTAAATTCCAGACATTTTCGTTCTGTAGTTTCTTTGCAAACAGCGTTTTACTTTTCAAACATTCAAGCGTACTGTTTTTTTTTTCTTCACCTCCTTCGTCTGCGGTGTCAGGTTTTTCCGGCGGCTGCTCTGCGCTGTGATCGACTCCTGCTCGGGTTTCTCCGGTGGGATTAATCCAGATGTTTTTGCGGGTTTCGGTGTGTGTTTGCCTGGGTTTTGCGGTGAGTGTTCGGCAGGTTTTCGGCGGCTTTTCCCTGCACTACGACGGACCTGTGGTGCTTGCTGAATACACCGCAGGGTTGCCAAAATGGGATCACCAAATCGCACCGAATTGAAGAGAACGAAAAGTCACCGAATGTGCTGTGACTTTTCAATTCTCTTTGAATAACCCTGCAAGTCTCTCACAAAGGAGACGTGGGGAAAATCTGATGTATTTGATACTGATACGTGACATCTACACCACTGGGATCCAGTAAATAAGATTTGAATGAAATTCCCCAGGAGTCACTAAAACTTGGCTTCTTTTGGAAAATAAATCTATAAAAAAGTAATATCAGCTGCATCACGAGTCTCTTTAAATCTTTGAAAATATTTTCTAAACTAGATTATGTTCTTGGCATCAGAACCAAATGTATTGTTTTACATGTTCTTCAGCCTCTCGATCTTTAACGTGCATGTTTGTGCTGTGCAGCAATGTCTCAAAAATATGTATTTTTCCTCTCTCTGTGACATGAAATATACATGAACCCAGGCGAAAGCAAGTGTCAGAAACATGGCGCAATAGTTAGTAGCAAACAATGTAAATTTATGCATTATGAAAATGACTTGTTTCCAAAGGCCATGTTGCTAACGTCGTTACATATTGTCTAAATGAACGAATCTTGTTTAACAATAGCAATCTGGTGTTTACAAAGATTTTTTTTTTTTTTTTAAATTGTGAACGCCGGAATATGCAGATTTCTTCAGATGTAAATTATTATAACTTATTGACAGCAACACAAGCCACAAGCACATGGAGGAAACCAAATGATGCTGCGACTGGTGAAATCGGCGAGGAGACGTAAAGTGACCTTATCATGCATGAGTCCCACTAAATTCCTATTTTTATTTTCCTGTATACACTGTAGTCTCTATCACCTCCTCCAAGCGTAAGCTAGCGCTAGCTTAAAGGAGGTGATAGCGCTCCGCACAGATCACCTCCGATTCGCTAACTGGTTAATAAAACATTCTTTTTATTATTAGCGGTTTATACCGCAAGCTTACTGAACTTTGCACTCCCTATACTTAACATGGGGAGCACAAAGTGGAAGAGATTAACTAGCGTTAGGATCACAAGGTCTTAAAGCTAGTTACAAAGAGCAGTCACTAACCAAAAAGTTAACACCAGCTCCGAGCTACTGCGGAATCAGCAGCAGCTTAAAAGCCCCTTAAAAAAACAAATACTCACCTCTCATTCCGTGGCGTGAACGTCAGTCCGCTGGGAGCAGAGGGAGACTGGGAGGAAAAAGTCCACAGTCTCCCTCCGCAATCACTCCACCGACCTGCAGGATCTCTCGAGAGGCGAGATCCTCTTGGTCATGTGACGCGGCTGGAGAAGCCTCCATAGAGTCCATAGGACTCCATGGAGGGGATGCTTGGGATGGCGCCTTAGCATTGTCCCAGGCATCCTCGAACCTATCAGCCACTATGCGGCAGGCTGCTGGACCCAACGCCTGCCCTGTAATCCGCTGGTGAAACCGGAAAAAAAGGGGGTAATTAGCGGTCGCTTATTTTTTCCCTTAGTGTCCTAGTTTTAGCTACAGGCACATGATAGTGCCCTGTGAAGTTAAGTCAGGCTACTGTATCTTAAGGCCCCGTTCACGCCTCAGCGTTTTACAGTGCTTTCCTGCACATGATTTCCCATGATTTCCTATGGAGCTGGTTCACACCTGGATGTTTTACAGGTGCAGGAAAGCGCTGTAAAACGTCCGACACCCAAAGAAGTACGGGAGCTTCTTTGGGACGTACAGCAGCGCGTTTGCAGCCATAGACATAGCCGCGAACGCGCTGCAATGCACGTTCTCGCGTTTTTCGGATGCACGATACGCGCGTTAAAAAACGAGCGTATTGCGCACGTTTGAAAAACACTGAGGTGTGAACCCAGCCTAATGCATGTGTATATGTCTGGCTCTTCATGATTTCCAATCGGTTCCAGAGTACTCTGGAAAAGAATGCACAGGATTCCAGGCCAGGTGTGCGTGTGTAGAGGACATCTGTGCAATATTATTGTAGCCAGAACTGGAGGAGGCAAAAAAACTACCCTTACTTTATATTTGCAATATATCTGGAATAATAATATTTTTTTGGGAGAAAAAATAGATGTCAATTATGATCATATTATGAAGATGGTCCCTTCAACATCAGGTTCATCTACACTTCACTGGTTTTGTATTTCTTTTTTGAGAAAGTATTTTATCAGGAAGGATACCTTGAGATTTCTCTCATTTTCAAGTATGTCCTGGGTGGCGAGTATGTACCAATAGGTGTCTTGCCCAAGGACACTTACTGGAGAGGTCTCCACAGTCTGCACGGTTATAGAGCCGTGATGTTAACTCTATCCCACCCAGCAGGTTTTTTATTTGTACTAAACATGGCAACTTTAGATAAGGAGACCAAAATGGCAAGTTCTAATGAGTCTCAGAGTCATGTATGACTGTTCCCTCTATTGTGAAACAAGCGATAAGCAGTAATTGTGGACGTTGGAGGTCCAGATAACTAAAGATACTGGGATCCTTGTTATTTTGTAGTATATAACCCCCTCCCTGCACATTCTGCAAAGGGGCAAGGGCAAGAATAGACCAACCAACACAAAACTTCATTTCATTCTTTTCGAATACACATTGAAAATAGACAGTAGAGAACATGCTGTTCGAAGTATAACAGTGTCTTATTCTAATTCATTTTAGAGAGGAACATACTGTGTTTCACATGGAAACCCAAATAAAAGAGAGATACAGTATAGGTTTACTCTCCAGCTTTCCGAATCGGAAAGTGGGGTCTTTTTATCTACCAGGCAGGCTTCACTAATCTGGGCATTTCGGTGTAACTTGAGGAAAGCAGCAATATATGTTATGGAGGTTTGCATATGATTAGGTACATTTTCCGCATGTGAATTGGCAGGCAGCCAATCAGAGTCAAGTTAACTGTGGATATCAAATCAAGGACAGGACACCTGGCCAGTTAGTGATAAAGAACAAGATGTGGAGGCTGCACGCAAAAATTAACAGTATGATACCATATAGCTGTGTTTTCCATGGACCAGTGAGATTACTCACATCATATGAACCGAAAAAAGGAAGTTTCGGCGTGCCATAATATTCCAGTGAGTTTTAAACAGAAGACATGATGCAACGTATCGGTCAGTACAATCAAATGACATTATTTAGATACCTTCCTTTTATCAGGACATCTGGCCAGGGCACACACGTGTTTTTAATTTTTGTGTTAAAACAGAAATTTGTTCGGAATTGTTGATTCATTAATTCAGTTGATTCAGAGTTCGTCACTCACTCACCTGCCTTGGGGGCAAACAGAAGTTCAATGATGGCTAGCCAATGGTATTTGGAGCAGTTAGAATGGTGAGATCCATGAGTGCCCGGATTCTCCGTCCCTAGTGGAGGCTTCAACAGAAATTGTCGATTGCCAGACGAGGGACCCCGACCTTGGATTAAAGATGAGTAGCACTATAGGGTTAAAATAGAAAAGGATTGTGTTGGAAAGTTCAGAAGGATTAAATCCACCTTTTCCAACCCCTACCATTATAATATCCTTTTCTCAATAGTTAAATTATTGTGTATTCGGACAAAATTTTAATCTAACAGCAACTACAACTTTGGTTTTTCCAAGATCTGGCTGAGATTTGAATCTATTTACAAAAACATTTTGTGTAGTCATGGTGTGTTTTCATTTGTGGTGCACAGTTAGGACATTCCGAAGTATTTTTTCGCCCTCGTTCAGTCGTTTCACCGTAATCCAAAAAGTTTTTGTTTTTTTTCGAGCGTGTTGTGTATTACCTCTGAAGATGTATTTATCACAACACGCGGAGAAGCTCTACATTCCTTTAGATAGTCAAGGAGATATATAGTTGAGAAAAAAAAAAGGAAAATCAATTTCAAAGCTACAAGATTAGCGGCAGAATTGCTTTAGGGTTAGTGCCGGAGGTTTCTCTGTGATCAGGTTTGTGGATCTGATACACGACTTTGATGAGAACACTAATACAGCTTAAATTCATTTAATTTAAAATACAGGCAGGATTAAGAGACAAATCACGTAAAAAAAAACTTGCGACGGTTGTGTTACTTTCAGCCAAGGTCAACAGCTTGCATTATTGATAGAAACTGTATCTGTGCCTTTCGATAAAATAATTATTAGTTGTTAACGCTTGATAATTACTACAGTATTCATGCATTATTTATTCATACAAAGCAAGTTATGTTATTGACCAGGGTCTGATATCAATACTGTAATACAGCTGGTATATTTTACATTAAAATAATCATCTAGAAATAGACTTCGGTGCCATCTGTTAAAAATTGACGAAAAGAGGTTTAAAGCCCTGCTTGACACAGATATAAATGTTAATACTTGAAAGACGCTTCTTCCATTTTTTAAAACTAGATAAGGACACGAAGTTCAAAATGTTAGAATTAATAAGACATACTGCAGTGCCCTTGAAACGAGTCCTTCTGTTTAAGAGTCAGAGGTGATCTACATGCGCCATTTGCTAACATGATATAAAGTGCTGTAGTGGTAACACGGCGCATCAGCACAAATCCATACTGACATACCCTAGAATAATCTCAATTAAACATAATGATATTATCGCAGGAAGCTATCAGTGTGTACATGGTACTTTATAAAGTGTTAAAATCAAGCTGTACGGTTCACTGGCTCTAAAACCCGTACATTCTGAGAATGTTATAAATTATCCCGCGAATCTTACCCGTTCGGGATGATTTAATATGTGATTCTATCTCCCCTTAACTGCATTGTTCGTAAATGGCATACCTAGTTAGAATAAAGAGAATACTTTAATGTATCGGAGCGCTCGTAACAATGTAAAAACTGCAAAATGGCAAAGTTAACCTATAAAGCTGCTCGATGCAAGGTTGAGGTCAGTTTTGCGATTCGTCGTTGAGCGTTGAGCTGAAACCGGCAGACCCGACTCGCGGGCTTTATAAAGGGAAATTATACTGTATAATAGGGGAAAAAAATAATTACCTCTATAAATCAATGTCTGATGCTGCAACATAATGTAAGCATTTGCTATCTTCCGATATTTAGAGCGCCTCTGTCATTTTGTCAAAGGTGCGGATGACAAGGTAACCTTCAGGTATTTATTAAAATGTCATCTATATACTGTCCTAGTGTATTCGCCAGCTAATATGCGGAGCAAAAGAATTGCTGGAGTCGATATAGAAATGGGAGGAACGTCGGGGCTCAACAAAACTATCAATGCGAAGAATTAATGCAGGCCTCACCAATCTGTAAATGTTTTCAGGTGTTAAAGACGTGCTACCAATGTGCTTATCCGATATTGTGCACAGTGCTATGGGCGTAATTTGCAACGATTAACCCATTCACTACCAAGGGATTTCCTAAAAATGCAGGAACCAGTGGTTTCTTGGAAAATCATTTTTAATTATACAGTAGGAAATATTTGGAAATATTCCCAATGTCGTTTTTACTGCAATAACCTATTTGAAAGGCAGATGTCGCCATCTACTGGCCAAATGAAGCTACCAACATTCTGAGCTCCGTGCAGGATCATCAGGGAATATGTCCATTAGAGACTTTCCCCAACTGTTTTTAAAAAAGTCCTTGCACCTCATGCATCATGCGCAGGGTTATTAAACTTTGGAAGAATGTTCTTGAGCCCAAGTGCTAATGAAATACTTTCTTCAACAAACAGATTTAATTTGCATTGAAAACAGCATAGATCCAGATTGTGTTAACGCGATATCTGGCTGCTGTGTGTGCTACTGCTGGTAGTGTATTGAAGGGGTTAAGTCAACACTGCATAAAAGATTTAATATTGATAACTTAAAGTGAACTGTAAAACACATTACTATTGTAGGCCTAATAAAATGCACAATTTCCAATATGGTTTCACTATGTGCAACTTAATAATAGAATTATGTTCACAATACAGAATCCAAAAAGTCAACAACTTAATCAATGAGATTCTTCTTGCAAATCATAAGTGGACTTCGATAGGCAAAACTTGGAGACATGATAGTTTTCCCACAATCTACATTGACTACCTTGCATAAGCGTGCACGGGAGGTGTGCCCAGGAACACCCTAATGTTGGGTAAAGAGGTCCTCTTTCACCTCCTACATTGACATTTTAGTTGTCCCTTATCTGGATCCTGATAGATAGCATAAAAACTGTCTGTATCATTGACTACAAGTTTGTTATTTCTGATAAAAATGTGAATTTTATGCAAAATTTACTAAACATAAGTTTTAAATGAATAAATGCACACTCTAAGGCAGTGGTTCCCAACCGCGGTCCTCAAGTCCCCCTAACTGGTCAGGTTTTAAGGATCATCTTGGGGAAATGCAGACTGATTCCTACAATCACTGAGCAGCAAATCATGTGACCTGTGCTGTGCTTCAGATATCCTGCAAACCTGACCTGTTGGGGGTACTTGAGGACCGCGGTTGGGAACCACTGGTCTAAGGTAAAGGGCTTTGCACGCCAGTGCTAACTTGTGTCTTGACTCAGCAGCCCTGAGTTTGTAAAGACTCGCATTCTGGTTATTTCTTGTAATTTGATATGTAGTATTGCAGTGTAACAATGTAATTATATTCTAACAATTCTTTTCCGTGTGAAAATTGCTTTGTGTTCGGCTGAACCTTTTACATTTTTCATACAAGGTAAACTCTCAATCTGCCATGAGTTGGAGCTCCTGTATGCACAGTGAGGTGAGGATCATTGCTTTCACTTTAAACTCAAGATCACTTTGAATATTGAATTTTTTTGATTTGTTATTTCCTTGTGAAAACTATCAGCCTGATTCTAGACCTAATATCAACGAACGGAGAATCCAAGCCATTGTTACGAGAAATATAAGAAATTGCATCAGTTTGTAGAATAATACGTCAGTTTAAGAAGATTTCAATGAAAGCAATCACAAAAATGGATTTGCTTAAAACCCAAGCTGGTGAAAGGTGTGAAATATTATTGAATGCTAAAAATAGTCATTCATAAAAAGACCTTCTCTGCGAATGAATTGGCTTTAACCCATAAACTACCAAGTGGTTTTCCATGTTGGGTACCTGCTGGTGCTTTTCAAAATCCAATTATTTCAATCATGCTGGTAAAAATGGTTAACCCCTTAATGCCTGAGGATGCACCAGGTAGGTCCTTTAGTAACAGGCACTGAGCGAAATAATGATAAAAAAAAGTAAAAATAAAGTTAAAAAAAAAGGCCCCCCCCATTCCCTAATATATTTTGAAAAAAAATTGCTTTGGAAATAGCAAAGTGTTAATTGCACCTATTGTCATATAAGTTGGAAAAAACATGTAAACAGTGGGGGCCATGTTACACAGTTAACACTAACGTCAGTGCACAGCTGTGTGAACGTTAGCTTTGGTGGCCCTAGCACGGGCCGACCATAATACATTCCAAACACTAATTGGTTAAAACAATCGTTAGTGAATTGGAGCTAGTGCTTTCAGCACAAGCTTACTGTACTTTGTGCTCCCCTATGCGTAACATGTGGAGTGCAAAGAGTTAATTAGTGTTAGGATTACAAAGTCCTAACGCTAATTACGTCCCACTGCGGTTAACCGAAAAGTTAACCACAGCTTGGAGCTTCTGTGACATCAGTTATCATCAGCTGAAAAAAAATCAAATACTCACCTCTCATCCTGCGGCAAGAACGGCGGCTCGATCTGCTTCTTCTGGCTCTTGGGGGCAGAGGGAGACTGGGGGGGAAAAGTCCCTCAGTCCCCCTCCGCGATCACCTAGATGACCTGCTGGATCTCACGAGAGGAGAGATCCTGCAGGTCATGTGACCGGAAGTAGAAGCCTCAATGGAGTCCTATGGACTCCATGGAAGGGATGCTTGCGGCGGTGCTTTCATGCTGCCTCGTGAAACGTGCAGGTACAGGTTTTACTCCTTAGCATCCCCATTTTAGCGTGAAGATTGTAATATGACCCTGGGTATTTCTAAACTCAGGACAAAATTTAGAAACTATGTAGACAGGGTTTTTAAGATGGTTGTAGATACGGAAGAGATCTTGGAGGTCAAAGTGCGAAAAAGATTCCCCCCCCATTATTTTCACATTTCATGAATTTGTTTACAGTAAATTTTTCGATTTGATGAAAATAATGGTATCTTCAGAAAGTCCATTTAATGGTGAGAAAACCAGTGTATAATGTGTGTGGATATAGTAAATGAGTAAGATGAAAATTAGAGCTAAACACAAACCGTGCAGAAATGTAAAAACAGCAACGGGTACTTTCAGACAGACAATGATAAAACAGTCTGGTCACTAAGGGGTTAAGTACTTATTCGTGTGGATGATGGGATATATATCTACCTTTTCATAGTCCAGATTTAAAAACTGCTGTCTCAAAAAACAAATAAGCGGTGGTGGTTAGCCATTAACATTATGCTACAGAAAGTGGCGGTTTGGAAGGTAGTTTTCTTCAATATTTCTTGCAAGCCCAGACTCCAGTCATACAATGAACTTGAAAAGTTCTAAGGAGACATTTGACTGTAAATAAATATATTGATTAGGTTGGTACAGTAGATGAAGGTGATACAGGCCAAAAGAAACTCCAAGGTGCCTTTAACAAACACTGTATACAAGATTTAAGCACAGGGGTGTTTGCTTTCAGCACATTTGTACATGTGTCATTCTATACATAGCAATGTATCCATCAGCCATCAAGTCATCGAGACTATTACCATTTTTGCCATGCATGAAGATAATATAGGCCACAATTAAAGTTCAATAAGTATTTCATGCTAAAATTTAATATCAACAAAGGACTCGACAAATCCAGGGGTAAGATAGCCACAGGTACCTAGATGTGTAGGTTTTGGTGTATATTTCTGGATTATTATACATGAATCTATACGGTGGAGCCAACTAAAATGATTTTTTCATACCTTGATGTCCTGTAGTCATTCTAGCCAGCACCTACTGTAGGAGAAAGATAAGACAAAGACTTCACCTTATCGATATCCTATGGTAGTGGTTTCCAACCACGGTCCTCATAGTAATCACTGCAGTAATTATCCAATGGAAGGCTCACACCTAATTGCTTACTTAAATCTAGGTGGTGACTTTTTTTTGGCCAGACAGTGTATTTGACAGAAATGTTTATAATCTCAGGGAATATGTAAGTAAATCATATATAGATGTTAGGATGAGTTAAAAAATAAGAAAACAAAATAAGCCTGTATAGTTGCAGTGATTGGAACATTGTAAATATGAACTGGATGACAATCATCCTCTAACGTCTTGGGAACCATGAGTACTCTGTCCATCACGTGTTGCTGAAAGACACAGGGTAATTCAAAGAGATTCGAAAAGTCACCGCACGTTCGGTGACTTTTCGTTCTCTTCAATTCGGTTCCTTTTGCCGATCCCATTTCAGTGACCCTGCGGTGTATTCAGCAAGCACCACAATGTCCACGAATTGCAGGGAAAAGCTGCCGCAAACCTGACGAAAACTAACCGCAAACCCGGCGAATGCACACCGAAAACCCTAAAAAACATCTGGATTAACCCATCGAAGACGCCGGAAAAACCCGAGCAGGAGCCGATCACACGCAGCGAAGCCTCCGGAGAAAGCCAACACTGCAGAAGAGGCAGTGAATAAATTAGCAAAACAGTTTGCATGAATGATTGAAAAGTGAAACACTGTTTGCAAAGAAACTACTGAGCGAAAATGTGTGAAATTTACATCTGAGGTCCAGGGAATGATAATAAAAAGGACTGCTACAGAAAAAATATGGAAACTTAGAAAAAGATCAAAAAAAAATTCGGACGTTTTTTTTAAAAAAAATCCAGAAAAATGCTTAAAATATCCTAAAAAAATCTATAAATAAAGAGACTCTTTACTGCAGAATTTTATAATGAACGGTTTATTATATATTGAATTAAAACGGGAATATTTTTAACATTGAAGCCTATGGGATTCTCCTGAATAAACTTGCCGAATTAAACCACCGAATGACAGGGCATTTCGGGAACCTTTCACTGCTGGTTTGTGTTCTCTGAATAGCCGAAGCAGTGCTTTTTTATGAGGATTTCACTGCCCTCGAACAGGCACCGAACAGGCACCGAATGTGCAGGCAATTCGCCAGGATTTGGCGTATTGCCTGCTCTCTGAATAGTCGAATGGCCAGGAAAGGTAACCGAACGCTGATTTTCAGCGTTCGGTTACCTTTCTCCAGCCATTCGGATCTCTTTTAATAACCCTGTTATTGTTATCCTTAACAAGCTACAGAATGTAGCAGTGATGTTCTAATTTTGATAAAAACCCTACAAAACCAACAGCACTATTCCCTGGTAGGGATTACATGAGGATGCTAACAGGGAAAACCTGCGTCTGCAGGTTTCCATGTAGCATCTCCATTTTAACACCATATTCCGAGATAGGTGCTAATTCACCAGCCTGCCCCGGAACGCAGCGCTATCCTCCATGATATTTGCGGTAGTGCTTCCACATCACCGCGAGTATCACCTCCTGGAGTCCATAGGACTCCATGGAGGGTTGCACTGCCGGGACGTAAGCTCTCGCGAGATCACACAGCATTGTGGAGTGATAGCGGAGGGAGACTGGGGACTTTTTGTCCCCAGTCTCACTCTGCTCCCGGCAGGCAGAAGCAGCGGGTTGGCCCACCATTGTCGCTGAGGGATGAGAGGTGAATATCTGATTTTATTGGTTTTTTTTAGCAGGTGTTAATTGATTCTGCAAAAGTACAAATCATTTATCACCAGCTTTTTAGGTGTCGCTAAAAATTCAGTTACCGTATCGGTGGGGTAATTAGCGTTGGGACTATGTAATACATTACTTATTGAAACACTAATTACTGATTGCCCTTGCCCTCTCCATGTGAAACATAGGGAGCGCTAAGTACAGTAAGCTTGCGGAAGCTATTTTTACACAGATTATTACAAGGTTTAGCGTAAGGAAGGTAATATGGATCATGCAATACAGTCACTTATTGTGACGTTAACACTTACTCACCCGAACGCTGCAGTTAGTGTTCACTAGGGTATGGGGCACCAACTTTTTAATGAATGGGACAGGGTGTAGTAGTCTTAAATAAACCCCCGAATCTGTATATTTTTTCTGCACTTTATCTGAGGTCTTTTTGTACTTCTAAATGCTCTCAGGCGCTGTTCATCCAGTTAATCCACTTTTAAGCAACCCATCCAGTTAACTATTTTTCATCAAACTGCTCTGATAATGCTCTTCCTCAAGAGAGAACACCTGTTTGATATTTTCCAGCAATGTTAGGTATTAGGTGATATCGTATATGAAGGCGCAAGCCAGAATATGGGCTTTATTTTCTAAATTAAACCTTGCGATAATTAAGCTTAATTAAATTTTTCTGCATAGCAGCTATTTTTCAGGTTTTGGCTCTCATTTTCTATTTGTCACAATCCCTGATTTAATGAACCTACTGCACAATTAATTCTTAGCACTAGAATATCCTCTGGTGCAGTAGAAATATATCCTGGAGGATTATTGATCCTTGAGTAAAACCAGGAAGATGACTTAAAAATATGCATAGATTTCCTTTCTATACATTGGCATGTTGTGTGATACAACCTGGTAGAAAGCATTGACTCGTTTAAACTCTCTAATGCACCACATTCAACTCTCACAGAGATCTAAGTAACAGGCAAGTAGCACAGTTAGTATCAGGATCATTTTAACACCTTCACTACTGTGTTTGGTGTTTTTTACACAATTAGCAGCAACAGACACAGGAGCCCAAGATCGTGTTATGGAATGTTGTTTGCTTATGGGCTCCAGAACATGAATCTAAAGTTGTAGCACCACTGGCATAGTGCTAGAGGTGCTAACACTTTTTAAAACCAGCTGGGAATGTGTCTGAAATGACATTTACCCAGTCAATCCTGTACGAATTCCAGAACTGCAGTACCAGGCTTTGACCAGCAGGTGGAGACATGTACCTGCCAAATAGTCCATTACAATAACGTTTACAATGTATTCCTAAATATTTATTACTGTATAATTAATTAAAAAATATTTTACAAGAAAACCCTGTGGTTTTCTGGAAAATCTTTTGATAGTGAAAGAAAAGATAAATGGGTTAAGTAGCCAAAAAGAATAAACGCAATAGGAAAACATTTCAAAATGAAAGAGTAGGAAATACTAAGATGTAGGAAGGAAGATAACAAATCTAAAAAAGGCTGGAAATGTGAAAAATACACAGCTATTTTCCAAAGTTGGTGCTAACTTAACCAGAGCTGTTGTAAACTTAACAACTGCATAGAACAGTGGTTCCCAACTGCGGTCCTCAAGTACCCCTAATAGGCCAGATACCGCATCAGTGTTTGCACTAGCTTGCGAGAACTTACTGTGCTTTGTGCACCTGATACTTAACATGGGGAGCGCAATAAATAATTAGTTAGGACTTTTTAATACCTTACTTATCCTAGCACTAATTACCGGACCGATGGGCTAAATTTATTTTTACCTAAACGCTTTTGCAGAATCTTTTAGCACCAAATAACCCCCCCAAAAAAAATCAGATACTCACCTGTCATACTGCAGCAACAACAGACGCCCGATCTGCTGCATCTTGCTGCTGGGAGCAGAGTGAGACTGGGGACAAATAGTCCCCAGTCTCCCTCCACCATCACTCCACTGCACATGGGTTTAGTTATGCCTTTAATAAAGACTGCTGTTAGGAAATGGTTTATACAGAGCTTTTCTAATGAAAAACAGAAATATTTTGATATTTTTAGAATCCATGGTTTATATATTATTTATTATTATTATTTTATAGGTTTATTCACTTAAAAAAAACTAGAGGGTAAAATATATGAAAGACAAGGATACTGATGGGATTTACGATGATAGATTTTTATTGCTTAAATAACTTTATTATTTTTTCATATGTCATATATGAGGCTGTCACACTGACGCACAACTCAAATTGTCATGAGCAAAATTCCATTTATTACAACAACAGTTAGAAAAATCCACAAAATGAAACTTTTTGACCTAACTAAGCACAGTTACAGTTTGCATTAGTGGAAGAACTCGCAAGGGAAATTATGTGCTTCCTGAATCGTGCATCCCTATCAACTGCCATGTACATCGCAAGGGCTCACTAGAGAGCCTTATTCAAATGACAATGGCTCCTCGGTGTAAAGTACAGATTCTGCTACAGCTCTGACATCTGTTTTAAAATGCTCTATTCTGTATGTTTTAATTACAAAAAATTGGCTTATGATGCTGCAATAATGGTCTCTACATTAAGTATATGGAAAAATGTTAAAAGCATAAATAAACATTATTTCACGGATGATTGGTTAACATGCGCTGTGAGTGTGCGAATCTGACATCTGGAAAAATCCCAACACGATGCTATCAACGTACAATGTTTTCTATAGACAAGCTGCAGCATTTTCATTAAACATGGCCCTTTGCCTGGCAGTTAATAAAACAGCACATATTACATAAAAAGATACAGTGAAGCTTGAAAAAAAGTGAAATGATGAAGCCATAGATAGCTACACAGACAGAAATAGATGTATGATAAGATACATAGATAAGATTGATTGATAATATAGATAGATACAATCAATTGACAGATAATATAGATAGATACAATCGATTGATAGATAGGTAAGACAAATAGATAAGATAGATAATATAGCTAGATGAGATTGATAGACACAGAGAGTGATATAGAGAGAGATATATAAAAAAGACATACAGGGTTATTCAGAGAAAGGTGAAAACCAGGAGAATTGTCAGGAGAAGAGAACAATCTAGACCAAATAGCCGATTTGTAAAGTGAGATAAATGGGAGAATTTTTCTGTTTTGGCTATTTTAACCTAGAATTTTCTCTTTTCCAGTCATTCTCCTGGTTTTCAACTCTCTCTGAATAACCCTGATAGATAGATAAATAGATAGATCAATAGATATAGAGAGTGAAATAGAAAGAACTAGGTCAATAGATAAGGCATTTTGAGAAATAGATGAGATCAATAGACATAGGGAGTGATATAGAAAGAGAGATAGATAGCTAGATAGTTGAGATTGACAGATATAGAGAACAATATACAGTTGTGTTCAAAATTATTCAACCCCCACTGAAATTGAGTGTTTTGGCCAGTTTGACTTTGATTTTGATCATTCAGTCATCTTGCTTACAATTAAATCAAAGAGGCACGTGTAGGTCAGACAAATATAACATAACATTTATAATGAAATAACCACAAATGTCTTTTCTGTGCTCACATCATTATCAGTTTTATTCAACCCCCAAGTGACATTCAATCTTAGTACTTAGTACAACATCCTTTTACAGTTATAACAGCTTTTAAACGTGAAGCATAGCTTGACACAAGTGTCTTGCAGCGATCTACGGGTATCTTCGCCCATTCGTCATGGGCAAAAGCCTCCAGTTCAGTCACATTCTTAGGCTTGCACACTGCAACTGCTTTCTTTAAGTCCCACCAGAGGTACTCAATCGGATTTAAGTCAGGTGACTGCGATGGCCACTCCAAAATGTTCCAGCCTTTAATCTGCAACCATGCTCTAGTGGACTTGGAGGTATGCTTGGGATCATTGTCCTGTTGAAAGGTCCAACGTCTCCCAAGCCTCAGGTTTGTGGCGGACTGCATCACATTGTCATCCAATATCTCCTGGTACTGAAGAGAATTCATGGTACCTTGCACACGCTAAAGCTTCCCTGTACCTGCAGAAGCAAAACAGCCCCAAAGCATGATTGACCCCCCGCCATGCTTCACAGTAGGCAAGGTGTTCTTTTCTTCATAGGCCTTGTTCTTCCGCCTCCAAACATAGCGTTGATCCATGGGCCCAAACAGTTCTAATTTTGTTTCATCAGTCCACAGAACACTATCCCAAAACTTCTGTGGTTTGTCCACATGACTTTTGGCATACTGCAGTCGACTCTTCTTATTCTTTGGAGACAGCAAGGCGGTGCGCCTGGGAGTTCTGGCATGGAGGCCTTCATTACGCAGTGTGCGCCGTATTGTCTGAGCTGAAACTTCAGTACCCACATCTGACAAATCTTTTTCTCAGTTCCTCAGCAGTCACACGGGGACTTTTCTCCACTCTACGCTTCAGGTAGCGCACAGCAGTCGAAGTCAGCATCTTCTTTCTGCCACGACCAGGTAGCGTTTCAACAGTGCCCTTTGCCTTGAATTTGCGAATGATGCTTCCTATGGTCTCTCTTGGTATGTTTAACATCTTTGCAATCTTCTTATAGCCATTGCCCTTCCTGTGAAGAGTAATCACCTCTTCTCTTGTCTTCCTGGACCATTCTCTTGACTTCACCATGTTTGCAACCATACCAGTAAATGTCTAGAAGGAGCTGAGTATCACAGTCATTTTAAAGCTGCCTAATTGGTGCTTATTATGCTTTATTGCTGCTCCGTGACATCCACAAGTGTTTTCAATACCTGATTGAAAACACTTGAATGAACCTCTGTTCTTCAGAGTGGTAGTCTTTAAGGGGTTGAATAATTGTGTCAATGAAGAATTCACAAAAGAAACATTTACTACTGTATTACAAAACCAATTAATGTCATTTTAGTTGCATATGGTTCTTTAAAAAGTCCTTGTAGGATTTCATTCTGAATACAATTACAAATGTACACTAAATTCCCTAAAACCCTTTACAGCATTGGGGGTTGAATAATTTTGAACACAATAGATGAGATAGATAGATTAGATCAATAGATACAGAGGGCAATATAGATAGATGATACATATAGATATAGATAGATAGATAGATGAGAAATATTATGAGATAGACTGATAGAGATGAGAAAGATAGATATAGAGCTTGATATAGATAGATAGATAGATATAGATAGATGAGACAGATAGATACAGATACTGTAGATAAATGAGACAGATAGATAGATAGATAGATAGATTTTTTTACCATTCTACTACATATTTTAGGAACATATCCAACTCCCTCAGTCACTGTCGATATCATACTTTACACATGTTATCATTACTAACAACAACAAGCCGGTTCCAGAAGAACAATACAACAATGAAGCAGAGTCAGTTTAAGAGCCTTGCTGTCAATGGAAAGGGCTTTCATTCAGGGATAGAGAGGTGTGCAGCACATATGAGAACTATTATAACACATTTTACAGCCTGGGCGCTGTTCCCATCAATGCCATCAATCTGCGACCTTTGTATGAACTCGCTTATCCACTACATCCTATGTCATTTGGCTCGTTCTGTCAGCATAATTCTGCTCTTACACTTGGGTCCATGCTACCTGCCTCAGATGTATATATCAAATGGCATAATGTATCAAATAAATCCTCACAGCCTATGTGATATTGTCCCTATCCTGCTTGCTTGTCTCCAGTTTATGTCTATTTTTTGTACTTTACAATATGTCAGATTTTTTTTGTTAAACACTGTTATTTGGATTTTTACTTGTCAATATTTAGTTATTCATTTCACCCTGTTATACTGTCAATTCAATTCATAGCACTCTGGAGTTAATAAGGGTTTCTGATCAGCAGTATCCACTTATTTATTTTCACAATTATTAGTATTTGATATTTTAGTCAATATTTAAACAGGATTTTGAATGTAAATATCAATAGTTGCAAGAGCAGATCCATTTGTGGTTACAGTCATGGCTGAAATTGTTGGCACCCCAGACATTTTTCCAGAAAATCAAGTATTTCTCACAGAAAAGTATTGCAGTAACACATGTTTTGCTATACACATGTTTATTCCCTTTCTGTGTATTGGAACAAAACAAAAAAAGGGAGGAAAAAAGCAAATTGGACATAATGTCACACAAAACTTCAAAAATGGGCTGGACAAAATTCTTGGCACCCTTAACTTAATATTTGGTTGCACACCCTTTGGGAAAAAACACTGAATTCAGTCGCTTCCTATAACCATCAATAAGCTTCTTACACCTCTCACCTGGAATTTTGGACCACTCTTCCTTTGCAAACTGCTCCAGGTCTCTCTTATTGGAGGGGCACCTTTTCCCAACAGCAATTTTAAGATCTCTACACAGGTGTTCAATGGGATTTAGATCTGGACTCATTGCTGACCACTTCAGAACTCTCCAGCGCTTTGTTGCCATCCATTTCTGGGTGTTTTTTGACGTATGTTTGGGGTCATTGTCCTGCTGGAAGACCCAAGATCTCGGACGCAAACCCAGCTTTCTGACACTGGGCTCTACAGTGCGACCCAAAATCCTTTGGTAATCCTCAGATTTCATGATGCCTTGCACACATTCAAGGCACGCAGTGCCAGAGGCAGCAAAACAACCCCAAAACATCATTGAACCTCCACCATATTTCACTGTAGGTACTGTGTTCTTTTCTTTGTAGGCCTCATTCCGTTTTCGGTAAACAGTAGAATGATGCGCTTTACCAAAAAGCTCTATCTTGGTCTCATCTGTCCACAAGACGTTTTCCCAGAAGGATTTTAGCTTACTCAAGTACATTTTGGCAAACTGTAGTCTTGCTTTTTTACATCTCTGTGTCAGCAGTGGGGTCCTCCTTGGTCTCCTGCCATAGAGTTTCATTTCATTTAAATGTCGATGGATAGTTCGCGCTGACACTGACGCTCCCTGAGCCTGCAGGACAGCTTGAATTTCTTTGGAACTTGTTTGGGGCTGCTTATCCACCATCCGGACTCTCCTGCATTGCAACCTTTCATCAATTTTTCTCTTCCGTCCACCCACAGAGAGATTAGCTACAGTGCCATAGGTTGCTAACGTCTTGATAATGTTGCGCACTGTGGACAAAGGCAAATCTAGATCTCTGGAGATGGACTTGTAACCTTGAGATTGTTGATATTTTTCCACAATTTTGGTTCTCAAGTCCTCAGACAGTTCTCTTCTCCTCTTTCTGTTGTCCATGCTTAGTGTGGCACACACAGACACACAATGCAAAGACTAAGTGAACGTCTCTCCTTTTTATCTGCTTTCAGGTGTGATTTTTATATTGCCCACACCCGTTACTTGCCCCAGGTGAGTTTACAGGAGCATCACATGCTTGAAACAATCTTATTTATCCACAATTTTGAAAGGGTGCCAAGAATTTTGTCCAGCCCATTTTTGGAGTTTTGTGTGACATTATGTCCAATTTGCTTTTTTTCCTCCCTTTTTTTTGTTCCAATACACACAAAGGGAATAAACATGTGTATAGCAAAACATGTGTTACTGCAATACTTTTCTGTGAGAAATACTTGATTTTCTGGAAAAATGTCTGGGATGCCAACAATTTCGGCCATGACTATATATACGTTCCTACACCATGCAGTTGAAAATGTCTCTTTCTGTGTTGAGTGAGGAATATATTTAAAATAAATGTTTTCTTACCACTGTTTTGTTGCAGGACTTTTTATCCTCCACATTGTTTAAGATCTATAAATCAACATTAACCCATATTACCTTGGTCCACACAGTAGGAGATAGCAGTTGCATCTAAGACCACTTCTTATATACAGTTTATTTTTCAGGTAAAAACTGCTAAGCGGGGAAACATTACCCAGTCAGGAAATTAATTCAATTTCATATTATAAAATATAAAATCTGGGCCTGTATTCATTTTAGCATATACAGTACTTTGCTTGTAGAATTGGCCAGTGAGATAGATTGAAAATGAATGATTTATTTTGCATAGCACATTGTATAAAAATGGATAAAAAAAATGTTAAATGAAAGTATGTGACCAGGGTTCTTTACTCTCTTTTTGTATTTTTTTGTATCTGTGGATGTGCAAAAGTAATGAAAGAGTCAGCAGATAAACTTTGTGATGATCTGGTTACTCACTAACCATCTGTCATATTTAATAACCACCTACTTCCTGTCTTCACCTCCTACTTCCTGTCTTCACCCTTCTGCTTCCTGTCTTCACCCTTCTGCTTCCTGTCTCCACCTCCTACTTCCTTTCTTCACCCTTCTGCTTCCTGTCTTCACTCTCCTACTAACTGTCTCTGCCCTCCATGTCTGTTTCCAAATATCCAGCCCCCATACATCTATGTATATGCGCAACATACATTTTCTACCGTATCCAAAGGTCGTATTAAACAAACCCCATTCTTTGCATTAGTATTTACTAAATTTGTGCTGGTTAAACTTTGAATAGTGGCCCTGCAGGAGAGCTTTGAAAAAATGTTTAACAGCTAAATAAATATAGCTAACGGGATGTATATAAACAAATGCACTTAAAAAGCAGATTAGAAACCACTGATTTAAAGGCTTAATAATGTAGTATAAAAAGGCTCCTATAATCCACTTAAGCTAAAATCCGTAAATTTTCCATTCTCCTCCCAAAACAAGCTATTTTACAGTAAAACATGGCAAATCGAGACAAGGAAAAATAATAACAAAAGACTAAATAAAAAATAACAAATGTGCAGTCGAAGCCTTTTTTTTATTTTCCACTTGGTTCCTTCCACAAATGCAGAACACAGCTGGAGCTCAAAACGTATGGCAGGTGATAAGCACATTTACATTCCTCTTGTAAACGATAAGAAAACTTGGTCATATCTTAAAATCAACCGATTTTGAATAACAAAAGCTCTTGGTATCTTTTCTTCTTTCTACAAATTTTTCGCTGCCACTTGTCACCTTGAGAATATCATTTGGCCACTGTTTTTTTCTTTCTTTCTTTGAATACTTCTGGTCATATTGACCTGAAGCCATTTCAAGTGATAGAAAACAGATTGAACTTTTTTTTAATCTTTAGTTTACAAAAAAAAAAGAAAAATCAGAACAGCCAGAAACTAAATGTATTAGAAAAGAAAGATAAACTGCAGAAGTGCCTTAGGTAAAGTCTAAGCACACTCTTAGCCAAAACATCAGTGCTAGTTTGATGTCTTTCAAAAAAAAATCCTCTCTGTTTGAAAAGTAATTTGCAGTCAACAAAGATAAGATTTACAATCTCTTCTAATATATTTGTCATAAAACAAGGGCACAACACACTGTGTTCAAAAAGTCGCTTTCTCAGTAAATACAATTCGCGCTGTTGGATTGCCGTATAGTTTATTTTTCACCACAATCTGAAGTGAATGATATTTATATGTCTTCTAAATATAATAATTAATAAATTAATGTATTTAACTCCTGCATTACCACGATCGTGTATGAACAATCAGAACGTGTTTACACGATCTGTGGCTATGCTGTATTATTACAAATGAAATGAGTTTGCTGCAAACTCATTTTATTGACATTTAAGCTCCAGAAGGTGCCCCCAAAATTTTAGCAGAAACTCAGGTAAGATGCCAAAGTGCTAACACCTTTTCTAACTGGGGGGAATGTCTCTATTGGACGATTCCCCAGCTGATCCTGCACGGAGCTCAGAACTGCGATAACTGAACTAGGCCAGCAGATGGCGACATCCTCCTGCCAAATAGGTTATAACAGTAAGGAAAAAACTGAGAATATTCTCAAATATTTCTTACTGTAAAATTAAATAAAAATGCCGCTCCCCAAAAAAAAACACTGGTTCCTGGCAGTAGTTTTTAAGAAAATCATTTGGTATTGAAAGGGTTAAGTATAATTTAAAACATATAGGCAAATGTATGTACATGATTTATTCAAGTTATTATAATTACTGAATGGAGACATTTATTGACATAAACAACCCTGATCGGTTGTGACTATTTGTCTTAATTTCATGTACAGAGGGAAGCAGACATAGTGCCTAGAGCAGCACCAATCCTAAACACATCCCTGGTGCTGAGTGTTAAGCTGAATTGTGTTTTACCTTAATTGTTACAGTTTGATATAAAAAACATTGGACTACAACCATAAGCCATCACTTAGGAAGTGAAGTGCTTTATTAACCCCTTCACCTCCAAATGGTTTTAAAAATAAAACATTGTCAGGAATCAGTGTTTTTTTGAAAAATAATTTTTAATAAATTTTTCAATACGAAATATCCCCAGTGTATTTCTTACTGTAATAATCTATTTGGCAGGCAGATGGCGCCATCTACTGGCCAAATGGAGTTACACTAGTTTGAGCTGCAGTTCAAGGTTCCCTGCATCGAGTGCTGAGAGCCCGATATGTCAGGGCATTCATCAGCCGATTTTAAACAGTTTTAGCAGCTATGGTATTTTGTCCACAGGGCTAAAATGTCTGCAGCCCAAAACAGTAAACAAATTTAATTTGTTTTTGTCCTTCAGAGCTGCAGATCGAGGTAACTCGATATCGGTACCTGATGGTGCCTTTGAAAATTCCCAAGTTATCTCGCTGTCTTCAATGAAGGGGTTAAGCTGAGTCACGAAGATTCACAAAACTTCATCTCACTTTGCAAAATGAGGGCATCACATGTGTGCACCAACTGAAAATCATGGCAGGAGCTGGCGACAATGACAGGTTGCTACGTTGAAATTGCACACTTTTTGAAAAGCAGTGCTTTTTATGCGTCTGGCGCTTTTATGACAAATATGCGGCTATAAGGGGGTTTTTAACACTGGTAGTTGATAAGATATTTCCACTTGGCGTTTCACATCTTTCGTCAGCTTCTGTAAAGTTCAGAATAGTTTATTAATAGATAAATAAACATCCCGACATTTAAAACAATATTTAGAACAGCAAATTGTGCTATGATTCACCATATTTTTTTAATGAAATGAATATTACAAGTATGAATTAGACCTGCAAGTGGGGGAATTGGGGCGTACCAGCAGTGGTTCGTGTGCATCTCAACCAGGATGTCATGACACGAGTGGGACTCACTTCTTGCTTACAAAAGCGATGTAATTTCCAACCGATCTAACCGCAGTGCAACAGCAGATCTAACTTTGCACAATCACAAGGATTTATGTTTCTGATGAATCTCCTTCCATTTTATCTGTGTATTTATTGTAACCATTATTTTACATTGTGTGTTTGTATTTTTTCAAAGTCCCAACTGCGTTTTCAAAACCATGAGCAGTTTATGTTAATATTTCAATTTGAAACTTGGATACGCTATGAATAAGTGTTTTATTAAAAATAATTTGTCCAATTTAATTGAAGACAGGTCTGAAGAATAAATCTGTCCTCCAGATATGCACCGGTAAAAAAAAAACCTTAGTCTATAGGATGCATTTACATCTTTCCTATTTTTGTAACACATATTTTTTCTACTGACACAACATTTGTGATGGGAACTGTCCTCATTAAATTTTGAGGAGTGTGCAAATAGCTGTAAACAATGAGACAAGATGCTTACGGGAAAAAAAAAATATACAAGCCTGAACTGCTAAGTTAAGATGTCTCTTTCAGAAACAGCCGATTCAAGGAAATCAGGGGAGATACCAGGGATGGTATTTTCTTACGTAATAATTATCTTTTCAAGAAAGGACATGATGGTCAGTGGCAAGGTGCCTTTAAAAACTATACGATCCACTCATTATTATAAAGTCACACTGACAATCTGCCGTATATACAAATATGGAAACACAGAATATAACGGTTTGCTACATTTTCATGTTATATACTGATATACTTGTATCATTATGAAATGATGATTCTTCTTGACTAATAATGAGCGGACCAGATGAAACATCTTGATCTATATTTTGGTTGAGACAGTGATAAGTAGTCGCTAAGGCAAAAAATTGGTGCAAGTTGTTAAGTATGATTGGCTCCCCATTACCAGCTCATTGACGAGCCAGTCGTTGTATGAGTAGCTTGGATATTGATATTTGGGAGCTACTAATGAATACCAGTATTGACTCTGCCATTTGCCTCCTAGTCTTGAGTCTATTGGGCTCCATGGAGAGTCTAAAGAGCCAGACTTTGATTGTGCTGTTGCATCAGAAGGACAGCGGAGAAGTGCTTGTTCTCTGTGTCCTTCATGCTATGGATTGAGGAAGCATCAAATTGGATTCTCCTTTCTGTGGAGGGTTAAGACGTTAAATTTACAATACATCGGTCAGCCTGCAGATAGAAATAACGATTGACCATGGAGTCAACCTCTATTCTTCGGCCACCTCAACATTTGTGCTTTGTTAGCAAATGCACACTAGCGTCCGTACCAGCAATGTCGCTGAAGGGGATTGTGGATCGTTGACTGGAATAGAGCTCTAGCTACTAGCACTAATAAGTGGGATTGTTACACTTAATGGCTCACGCATTAATGTTACGGGCATGAAGGGAATCGAGTCTTCTAATTTAAGGATGAGAACATATTTACTTTAGAGCGTCAACAAATTATGTTTGTAAATTTTTGTCATTTCATAATATCTAGCTTTAAAAAATCAGAACGAGGAAAAGTATTTTCATACTATGCATTTTAATTGTGTCTACTGCAGTGAAGTTGCCTGCTGTTCAGTGAACAAAACAATGCAGCTGAGAATGGGCAATAGCATAAGTGGCCTGCTCAACGGTGGGTCCCCACTAGGGATGAGCCGAACACTCCTCGAGTTCGGTTCGAAGCCGAACCCGAACTTTCCAAATGTTCTGGTCCGAACCCAAACTCGGTCCCCATACAAGTCAATGGGGCTGAAAATTCGGTTTTTAGAGTGCCCTCCAAGAGGGCATATATGCTAGATATTTGCCATAAAAAGTGTATGGGGGTCCGGGTAGTGCCCTAGGGGACAGGAAACAAGGATAAAAAGTAAAAAAAAAACGTTTTTAACCCTTTCGCTGCTGAGGCGTTTCACGCCCCTGTGCTGAGGTCATTTTTACCGGTTTTGCTCATCATGTTTAAACGTGTTTTGAAGGCTTATTTTAGTATATTACCTAGACATATTATATATCGTTCTTTCCGGCAGACTTGGCAGATTCATAATATGTCATTATTATATGTATACGTTATGTCATGTCTGTATATTATAACAAAAATGCAATAAAATTTGAATTTTCAATAATTTATTATGTGTAAAGTGTTTTTTTTCACATTTTAACATGCGAGCAATTGCGGTTATATTTTGTATGGGGTGCGCTTGTTAAAAAAATTAGAGATGGGGTCTCGTTACATTTTTTTTGGGGAAAATTACGCGATTTTTAACAAACGCACCGCATACAAAAATCGTTAGTGCAGCATCATTGTTCACATTATAATTGAAATGGGAACAATATTGCTGCATTAACAAACCAAAAAAAAGAAAAAAAAATTTTTTTTTTTTTTTTATAATTTTTTTTAATATATTTTTATTTTTAATTTTAATTTTAATTTTTTTAAAAAAACTTTTTTCACTTTCATGTTTGGTATCGTTGGAACGGCCATGCTCTGGCCGATCCAACCATACCAAACATTAACCCCTAACTGCCACGGATCGGGAGATAGGGAGTTCATTGGCAGGGGGTTAATCCAGGCACCGTTTGGAAGGGCACAGCCTGCCCTTCCAAACGGTGGCTGTCATTAACCCCTGGGGAGCCGGATCACGAATCGGCGCTGAAAAGCGCCGGATCGTGATACTCTCCTGGATTTGGCCGAAATCTTGGATGTTGGCCAAGCCTCCAGGAACTCCCCCTGAGGACTGGCGTCATCGTGCATAGCACGATGACGCCAGTCCTGGAGTTAACCCCTAGCTGCCACCAATGGTGGAGATAGGGGTTCCAATGAAACCCTATCTCCCGATCCGTGGCAGCTAGGGGTTAATGCTTGATATCGTTGGATCGGCCAGAGCATGGCCTTTCCAAGGATACCAAACATGAGCATGAAAAATGTTTTTTTTTTAAAAAAAAAAATTAAAAAAAATAAACAAGTTTTTTTTTGTTTTTGTTTTGTTAATGCAGCAATATTGTTCCCATTTCAATTATAATGTGAACAATAATGCTGCACTAACAATTTTTGTATGCGGTGTGTTTGTTAAAAAAAACAAAATTTTCCCCAAAAAAAATGTAACGAGACCCCATTTCTAATTTTTTTAACAAGCGCACCCCATACAAAATATAACCGCAAACGATCGCATGTTAAAATGTGAAAAAAAACACTTTACACATAATAAATTATTGAAAATTCAAATTTTATTGCATTTTTGTTATAATATACAGACATGACATAACGTATACATATAATAATGACATATTATGAATCTGCCAAGTCTGCCGGAAAGAACGATATATAATATGTCTGGGTCATATATCAAAATATGGCTACAAAACGCGGTTAATCATGATGAGCGAAAGCGGTAAAAATGACCTCCGCACAGAGGTGTGAAAAGCCTCAGCAGTGAAAGGGTTAAATGCAGCATATTAGGATGTTTTATGGAAATTAATTCTCAAATCTCAATCAGAAGCAGACACCACCCCACCCTCAGTATGTTGTACAATGTATCAAATTGATTACCAGACTAAAAACACCTGGTGTTATGTCCATTTGTGAACAGAGGTCATTTAGAGTTGATAATCTTTCCACGTACACATTAGTTTTTAATTCAATATCTAATAAACCGTTGCTTATAATATTCTGCAGTAAAGAGTCTCTTTATTTCTAGATTTTTTAGTATTTTTTTAAGCATTTTCTATACTTTTTTCAAAATTTCTTTTTTTTTCGAACTCGAACCGAACAGACCCAAAAAGTTCGAAATTCGCGAACCTTCGAACTGCCAAAGCTCGGGTCGAACTCCGAACCGTCCGAACCCGAACAGCTCATCCCTAGTCCCCACTCAGCTCTCATACAATTTTAACTCAATGGTGTTATCACATAAGACCAGAGGCTATACAATATGCAAACCAGTCTATTATCACTTAGAAAGAATGGCCAGGTTACATACAATCACTTTTTATAATCTTTTTCTTTTCATCTTAAGTGAAATTGATGGTGGGGACCCTAACTGGCAATAAGTGTACCGAAGCCTGTCAAGCACTGTTTTGCTGTCCAATGTAGCCTCTGTCATGAATGGCGCATCAATTACTTTTACATTTTTAACAATAGCAGCTTTGGTGTGATGGATCCTACGTTAAGAACTATTTGAAAAACAAAAACAGATAAAACATATGCAGCATTGAAACTTCTAATTGGTTAAAATCCATATTTAGTATAAAACAAAAATGGGTGTATGGCAGTTTAATCGAGAGTAGATATATTAGCAGGTGACTGGAAAAAACCCCTCTGTCTATAGAGTTACTTTTAGTAGCACCTTCACCTGTAGTTATTTGGATATTATCCAGCCCATATGGTCTACTGACATTTCTCATTAGCAACCAAGACACCAACAGGTCTATTCAAAGAAAGGTGAAACTCAGGAGAATGACTGGAGAAGTGAAAATCCTAGGTCAAAATAGCCAAACCAGAACAATTCTCCCATTTATCTCACTTTCCAAATCGGCTATTTTGTCTAGATTGTTCTCTTCTCCTGACAGTTCTCCTGGTGTTTACCTTTCTCTGAATAACCCTGCAAGTGATGCAAGTGAGGGTGACAGCCATGTGGTGAGAAAACCAAACAACCTTTTCATTTCTTTATGTTGTTTTGGGACAGATAAGTAGCTTAACTAGCCAGTCCTGTTAGTTAAAAACAGTTAGTTTCCACAAAAGTGAGTAGGTTTTCAGTTGCTTTCGGTTTGCTTAAACCCTTCAGTACCAAGATCGACTATACTCGATCTGCAAGGCATCTCCTGGAGTCCCAGTATGGAGTTAGTCGATAGAGTGTTCCACAGGAGCAATTCAAAGTAATTTAATTTATTTAAATGAAATTCGTTTGCATTTGGACCCCAGAACATGACGGTTTAGCACTGCGGGAATGATGCCCGTGGTGCTAACACTTTTTAAAAACAGCTGGGAATGTGTCTTTATGACATCTTTCCAGCTGTTCCTGCAAGAAGACCTGAACAGTAGTAACTCCCTTCTGACATCTGACCATCAAATAGGTTATTACAGTAAGGAATACACTGTGGATATTCTCAAATATTTCTTATTATCAGGGCTATTCAAAGAGCACCCAAATGGCATCGGAATTTCAGCGCTCTTTCATTTCTCGCACTTCAGGGAATCAAATTCCCTGGCCCTGCGGTGAATTCAGTATTCACCGCAGGTCCTCCGAAGTGCAGGGAAAATCCACCCATAAAAAAATAGAAAACATAATCGAAAATAAAAACTGCCGCAAAACCACCGACATTACCGGATCCGGAACACATCGGATCTGATCTGTTAAGCCACTGATAACCCGCCAAATGCGTAAGAAGAAACCCAACGGTCAGACGAACGCAGTGCCAACCAGCAGCCGGAAAAAGCTGAAAAGCCGACGTACAGGGTACAAAGAAAAAAGAAATACTGCAACTTTTACAAATTTAAACACTGTTTGCAAAAAACTACTGGACGAAAATGTCTGGAATCAACAATTAAGGTACAATGAATAATAATAAAGAGGTCTGTTACAGAAAAAAAAAATGTAATTTAAAAAAAACTTTGCCAAAATTTACCAAAAAAGCCATAAAAAAAATCCTAAAAAATAAATAAAGAGACTTTTTGCTGCAAATTAAAAGAATAAATGGTTTAATAGATATTGAATAAAAACGAGAATATTTTTTACATTGAAACTATGGGATTCGCCAGGTTAAACCTGCTGAATGAAAGCACCGAACAGCAGGGAATTTCACTGACATTTCACTGGTGTTGGGCATCCTCTGAAAAGATTAACCATTGTTTCTCTATGGGGATTTCACTGCTGCTGAAGGTCGCTGGCAATTTGCCAATATTTGGCGAATTGCAAGGTTTTGGATAGTCAAATGGCCCCGAAATTGCACTGTATGGGGAAATTCACTGATTAGTGCAATTTCGGGGCCAGTTCGGCTCTCTCTGAATAACCCCTTATAGAATTAATTTCAAAGAGATTCCAAACAAACACTGGTTACTATCAGTGGTTTCCTGGAAAATCCATTGGTAGTGAAAGAGTTATGATGCGATGGAACGAGTACCCTAGCTGTACTCCTTCTTTGATGTGACTATACAGACCCTTCAAATATATCAAGTGGCTGTCTGAGCAGTGGACGTATCACAGGGTGGTTTTTGGTATTGTATATTATAATTTAAGCATGCATCATAAAAGCGAGTTATAATTTTGAGTAAAACTCTACAGCGACAAAAGTTCAATCAGATGCCGTCAGACACAATGAATTCTTCCTTGTTGCAAAAACTGTCAAATAAAATTGTATTTTACTGAAGCATGGATAAAGGATAACAGACATGAAATAGTTTCGGAATAGTTTGTGTAGAGAATCTTTAGATTTATTCCCAGGTATAAAATTGTTAAGACTAACATATGCTGTTTTTATTACTTTCAATTTCATAGTATCAGAGTTTAAGAAGCAGGAAGAAGAAAGGCAATTTAAGGGGCGAAAAGTACCATAATTTGAGAAAGAGCAGAATTGCGTTGAATTATTTTGCTGGACTCCCACTCTTTTAACCAGTTGCTGTAGGTTGTTTATGCTTCTTAAAGATGACGCAATGTATGAAGTGCTTAGCAGCAATACAAGCCACACGGGAAAACGGCATAAGATATAGGAATAGAAAATTTAATTAAAAAACATACAGAAATAACTTGCACAATCAGATATTGATCTACAATAATGAGTCTAAGATCAATCAACAATATATTGTGGAATCACAAGGTAAACTAATAGAAATCTGAAACTATGGCTGATATAGAGTTCACCACACCGCGATGGACTCATGTCAGAAGCGTAGCAAGGACATTTTGCAATTGTTTTTTTTATTGTTATCCATTATATGGTCATGTTTGGCATCATCGGAAAGACCAGACTCTATGCTTTTCAGTGACGGAAAACAGACCTTCTACTTTACATGGTTCGTGAGATACAGGGATCCAGAGGACCCCAGCATCTCTTGTATCTTGTCTTTATGATGTCATTGTGCTCATGCGTGCAATGAAGCCGGTGGCTGAGAGGGGTAGTCCAACAGCTCTGGGTCAAGCACCAGATCGGCACCAAACTGGGGCAACACGTCAGTCCGCCCCAACTTGCGGCATCCAACCGACAAATGCCCGGGGGCAAGTGCCCCTTCCCACCCCCTCGCTGCTGCGCCACTGACTCATGCAGAATTCAATCTTCACCTATCTCTTCAGCTCCCACTCTGGAGGCTGTGATGGATCCAGAATGAAAGTCTCCCAATTAAGGTTGTATAACTGTGTGCTAATAAATTCTCAGGTGCCGAATGATGATAGTAACATTTTCACTTTGTTCGACAATTGAGATAAATGTGGTTGGAAACAACACATTTCAGACTGTTGTGAAACAAGTAGGACTATCGTATGCTGATGAACGAACCATACACTCCTGAACTGGCAAATAGGCATGCAAAGCATTACCCACTTTAAACTGATGTAATATCAATTAAACATACAGAATGTAGCTTTAAAAAGGCTGCTAAAAATCTCTAAAATTAATAAATTATAATAAATTAGCCAAAGTGCAGCTGAAAATAAGAAAAAAAGGCACAATAACCCCCCTCCCCAAAAAACAATATACAGGGTATACATAAAGTCTCTTTACAATTTCAAAAATTTATTACAAGGGCAAATGAAAAGACAGATAAGTGAAAATTATTACAAAATGAGATGTATATATTTAAGGTTTTTTTGCCTCATTTAATACACCTCTATATGGGCACCATTAGTTGCACGAAGCACATCAAGACGGTACTCGATTTATTGCCATGTTCGCTGTAGCAAACCCTCATCAATGGTGGCAATGGCATCAGTGATCCTCTGCTTTAGATTAGTGATGTCCCGTACCTTTATTCGATACAGGATATCTTTAACATAACCCCATAGAAAGAGGTCGAGGGGAGTGATATCTGGTGAATGAGGTGGCCAGGGAATTTGGCGTCCCCTTCCAATCCACTGGTCTGAAAAGGTTTCATTTAGGAACCCACAAACATGCCGTCCCCAATTTGGTGGTGCACCATCTTGCTAGAATATGATGGTTGGTTGAAGGTCATGGACTTGTGGGGCCATGTATTCAGTCAAAAGGTCAAGGTAAACATTTTCAGTAATTGATGTCTCGCCGAAGAAAAACGGACCAATGATTCGATTGCACATGATCCCACAGCACACATTCATCTAAAACAGAGGATCACTGATGCAATTGCCACCATTGATGAACCACGACCTTGCCGTATTGCCTCTTGCCCGGACCATTGCTCGTTATATCGACTACATCTCTGGTTTGCCCCTTTGGTACTCCACTTTGGCTCTCACTATTACCACCTATAGCAATATCCGCTTGAGCTCCCCCACAGCTCCCCTGACAACAGAGTTTTCTAAAAGAAATTAGTTAAAAAAAAGGAAAAATAACATGTATTCTGCAGCATCAACTATTTGCTTTAAGTAGTAGTAGAAACAGCCTGGGTCTCTGTTATAGGGAAAATTAATCATTGCAGAGGGAGCCATGAAGTAAAGGTAACAGAGTTCAAGAGCATGGGGGAGGATTTTGATTGTTTTAGGTGTGAGAATAAAAGAACGTCTTTGACACGTTGACACAAACGGTTATTTTTTTTCCAACACAGCCATTGAAACCGCAAAATGTACAGCATTATAATAAATTACCTGCAAAATGTGTAAAGTAGGACAAATGTGCTTGTCGGAAATGATTTTTTTCAAAGTGCCATTCAGCTAAAATGAATATTGTAAGCTGAACGTAAAATGGTCTAAGTGCTCTAGGAGTACAGTCGGTCCACTAATTTACTCTTATTTTTTATACGTTTAATATCAAATACTAACCTTCCTTCTTCTTTGGAATTTCTTACCGGCACTGCATAGTGAAAAATGATTTATAGCCAGAACAAATTGAAGCTACCTTCCTTTGTGCTGATTTACTGAACCTCAAATGTATGTGGTATAATGGATGCTTTTAGTTTTATTTCACTTCGCACACACGTTTACAGTAAATTATTGTCTTGGTATTATCACTTTTAGTGTGAAAGTGCTTGAATATATAATATATATAAAATAAGAACATTTTTGACTATCCATACCTACCTGAATATATAAATTACAGGATATTTTACTATATCATATTGTGGTACATGTTTAGGTATGGAGGTAGCGGGTAACCCACCACCATTGTTTGTGTAAGTGAAGCAGGGCATCCCTTATGAGAAGGTGGGCATCAAGAAATGCACTCCTCACCTCCTGCAGGCACCACCTGATTTGACCACTAAGGCTGCTGTCACAAGAGTGCATCAATTGCGTCCACGTGACCCCTCCTCCCTACGTCTGTCGCAGCTTGCTGATGGCTCAACAGGGAGGGCCACACGGTGTAGGGTGCGCACTAGTTGTGCACAGTACACCGGATGTGTTGAATCCTCCCCGTCAAAAAGCTATGATGGGCGTAGGACGGGGCTACAAACGCAATCCTCCATAGCAAGGTCGACCTTTGTAGGGCTGAGCGCACTAACTGCGCTCAGCGAGGTTGCCACACGGGCATCTGAGAGGAAGGAATGTCCGTTCTCACAGATGTTTCGTCAGCTCTCAAGTGTGCTTGTGTGACACCGGCCTAAAGCAAAGCAATCAATATACTTAAAGAGATGAGTGGCTGTAAGGTATCAGTATCCTACGGACATGATGCCATAAAAATGTTGCATCAAAATAAGATGTCAAAATGGAAAAAGTAGGGGACCCAGTGCAACCGGGACCCACAAATGGACAATCACCTGTCTCTCACCATCAAGTGAGAGCAGCACGCCCTCTAATGCAGGATTGAACCTGACCTAAGTATAAACGCACGTTAAGAAACCACTTGGCAGCTCTGAAGGAACTGACAATTGGTACTAGAGGAGTGGCTACAAAAAATATATATATCTTTATTGTTGCAAAAATAGACACTCTCAGATGCAGGGAAAAAAATAATTAAAAAACATAAACATAGACAACAAGCATCGCAGGGTGAAATGGAAACGGAGCCAGTGTATGATGGCTGTGCAAAAACATGTGTGGAAAAGAAGGATGACAATCAGCGTTACGAGCACTATAATGAAGTCCCACAATTGTTCAGAGGTAATTTAAAATCAAAATTGCAAACCATAGATAGTCTTCACAATCAGCACGCCAACACTGACCCTAAACTAATAGACCTCAAGCTCAAGGATTCTGTCCTCACCCTACGAATGCAAGACACACGACTTACAACTTAAAATCAAAGTTGGTACATGAGCTCAACATATGTTTCGCCGACTGAGCGTCGGCTTCATCTGGAGCAAGAAAATAGTTTGTACTGTTGTATGTACCTCCCTCTTTTTATTCCATATCTTATCAGGATTGAACCACTCAGCTAACATCAACTAGTCACGTGTTCCTCCTAGCAATGAAGCCGATTAATTGGATCCATATGTTATGCACAGGCCTATTGCATAAATGAAGGTCACGTGACTCTCAAGGTCCTATCGAAAAAGCGGAAGATCACATGGTATTCCAAATGAGGCAAACAACGGGGCTGGAAAATAGACATTAACGTAAATGTGGAGTAAACCAACAGACCCATCCCGCCGGATAGGAGTATTGGCTTCTGTTGAGCTTGAGTAATTGTGATGTCGCATATACTCTGTATTGGAACAAAAGATACATAATACATCCAAAAAAGCCGATCCCAGATGGTATATCCTAGCCTTCTCCTGAGAATATCAGGGGAGGCCACCATTCTGGGGATCTATACACCTATAATAAATATGTTGATTGCTAGAGAAACTAATACAGAGCGAATCGTCATTTAGAGCGAGCCCTAGATCAATAGCATGCATATCCTAACAACGGTATATGTCTCCGCCATACAAATGATTGTGGATAGGTGGATATTGGCCATTAAATGGTTGCATAATGAGGACAACCACCTATCGCATGAATGAAAGGTCACATGACTCAGCAAGTCCTATCAGATGAATAAAGGATCACGTAGTGGTCCAAACAGCCAAACGACGAGGCTGAAAGATAAATACTTGCGTAAATGCAGAGTAAGGCGGCAGACCCATCGCTCCAGATTGGAATATTGTCTACTCTTGGACACAGATGGTTTTGATGTCATACAGTATATATTCCATATTGGAAAGGGAAAGAACAGAAGACATAATCATAATGGGAGAGACCAATCCCGAATGGTATCCCATAGGTTTCTCCTACAGTTATCAGAAAAAAACACCATACCAGGAACCTATAGCCGTATAATAAGTATGTCTGATGGTCACCTAAAGTCCCAATACAGAGTCAATAAACTTATTCAGCAATCTCTGAATAAATAAAGTAAGGTGCGTGTCCTAGCCGCGATATATATCTGCGCCCTGCAAATAACATTTAATTGCTGAATATTAGGCATATGAATGATTATAAATCAAAGTCTGCTGTATCATGATGGTCAGCTGCACAAAACCAATAAGCTGGAAAGACCACATTAATAAATAGTGATATCGCCTAGCACAATCCCATTGGATCTAGTCTAGAATAAACTTATGATACTCTCAAGTCAATGCTATGAATCATGATGATTAGTGGTTGTATTTTGACAAATATATCTACATGATGAGGGTCAAAAAAGATCCAATGAGAACAATTATTAGAAAAAGAATACCTCAGATTAATAGGAAACATGAGGCTAGTAAACATAATGTAAACTGCTACTGCCAAAAACATACTGACTGAATAGTATAAAACTGTCCTCAAAATATGTCCTTATAATTAAGTTGATTCTTGATAGTTAGACAGATTTCAGGTTCCTAAATATCTTCCTAAATATCTTGTACTAAGAGAATTGTGGGACTTCATTATAGTGCTCGTAACACTGATTGTCATTCTTCTTTTCCACACATGTTTTTGCACAGCCATCATACACTGGCTCCGTTTCCATTTCACCCTGCGATGCTTGTTGTCTATGTTTATGTTTTTTAATTATTTTTTTCCCTGCATCTGAGAGTGTCTATTTTTGCAACAATAAAGATATATATTTTTTGTAGCCACTCCTCTAGTACTCAAGTGGTTTTTTGACGTGCGTCAAAATAAGATGTGTTGAAAAAAAAGACACTTCTTCAAAAAAGGAGCGTCCTGAATAAAGACGCCTAATGTATCTGTGATAAAATCTCTTGGTTTCCCAGATAATAAGTATGTATACCAGGTAGTTTGTGGGCAGGACACTGTAGGGGTTATTCACAATGCACTAGTGTTTGCGGGTATTGCAGAGCTGACAAATATCATCATTACACAAAGCTAAAATCCGGACAGGGCAGGAGAAGCTTCACAGTGCAGCCTCTCCTGTTCCTCTTTGGACTTGTGAATTGACAGTGTTTGTCAGCGCTGTAACACCGGCATCTTGTGAATAACTTGAGTATAAAGGACAATGGCTGCAACCAAGATTCAAACCAAACAGTCAGCGTGGATCCACTTCCCAGATCCTCCATATAGCAAAATCAATATGCTGACTCTTCCATAATAATTCAATAAAATGGGTTTTTGTTCCTCAGTGATAGACAACGTTACGACCATTTCAGGTCTTTGTCAAGTCGACTTGGGCACCTGTTTTAAAAAAGATATTATGGCGCTAGAAAAAGTGCAGAGGTGGGCAACTAAATTAATCAGAGGAATGGAAGTGTTAAGTTATGATGAAAACATCGCCTTAGAGGGGATCTGATAACTTTATATAGATAACAAAGGGGCCATTATAAACCATTGTCTGGGAACCTATTCATTAACAGGACTATACACAGGACACGAGGTCACCCATTTAGACTGGACAAAAGGAAATTCAGCCTAAAGCATAGGAAGGGTTATTTTACAGTGAGAATAATAAAGCTGTGGAATTCTCTGCCTGTTGAGGTGGTTGGGTCAGAGACTGTACAGACTTTTAAAAATGACTGGATGACTTCCTGCAACAACATAATATTAAGAGTTATAATAGTTACTATGTGGGTAAAAGCTGTTTGATCCAGCGCGAAATCTGACGCCATTCTGGGGTCAAGAAGGATTTTTTCCCAGTGTGTTGCATATTCGGCGAGAGCTTCAGACTGGGTTTTTTTTGCCTTTTTTTGGATCAACAGCAGTAGGTGATGTGAGAAAGACTGAACTCGATAGATGCACGTCTTTTTTTTCAGTCTAACTATGTAATTTATTAGATGTGAATGTGGTGTATGCGGTGAAGCCTTTTCCTTTTACTCACCACCCTCTGCCACCAAATCTCACCTTATATTACGTGCAGGTCCCAGCGAGGAAAAGTGTGAACACTGGGTGCCAGACACTGGATTCTCCTTCCAACGGTCTGGAGCCCATAGCTGTGCAATGTACCCTCCATAACAGCTAGCTCTGTATATGGAGTTGCACAGGGGAGAGTTAGTGTGTGTGTCAGTGTCTGTGTGTATCTGCACATGTATGTGTCTTTCAGTCTCTGAGCCTTTGCATCTGTGTCAGTGTCTTTGCAATTGTCAGTGGGCTCTATTAAATTCATCATGCAAAAGCGCACGCACAGTGCTATTTTTTTTGAGCGAAGCATTAAACGTTAACACGAAAATCACCGCTGGAATTACATTCCTCGCACATTTTTTCATCCGTTGGGAAATTGCGCTCGTAAAAAGTACCGTTGCGTGCAGAAATCAGTGAGCGCAATGTAATTTTTAATGCGAGTCCATCAGACGAACGCATTTTTGTGCGGACTGCGCACAACAGACGTACGTTCTGACTGAAGACAAGGTAGTGGTCGTCATTTTTGACGGATCTAGTAAAAATAACGTGCGCATCGACGTTCTCCGGTGTGAATCCGCAGTTTGGTACGGTCAGGTTGTTCAGATTTGCCGTTACCACCAGCTTTTCAAAGACGTTAAAATTATGCGCGCAAACGTCCGTAAAATTTTGCGCTAAGATTGTAATACCATGCGCGGACCAGCGCACAAACGCATTTGTGCTCACAATATTAAGTATAGGATACGCGCACTAAATTGCGCTCACACAGGGTTCGCGCAGGGTCACTCGCGTTAGACGTTAACGCGCATTTGTGTGCGAACTTCGTAATACGTCTTCAGCGCAAAGGGTTTTTCCCCTTGCGTTAGTGTGTTTTTGCGCACGCGTTAACGTTTGCGCAAAGAATTTAATAGAGCCCAGTGTCTTTGTAATTGTCAGTGTCTTTGTCAGTGTCTTTGTCAGTGTCTTTTTTTCAGTGCTTCTGCATCTCATTCAACGTTTGTATTAATGACCTGGAAAAAAAATGATGGTATAACCATTTCATTTTATTACGTTAAGACCTTCCTATTCAGGTAAGCCTACCTCCCGGCTCATTGACCAACCAGCCCACCACGCCCACCAGTCCATCACTCTCACCTTGCATTCCTCTACTCCTGTTTCCACCCCAACCCTTCTAGATTGCAAGTTCCCTCAGGAATAGGGCTTTCGTTTCCTCCTGCATTGGTTTCTCAAAATGTTGTTCAATGTATTGTAACCCTGTCTATATTGTGCCCATTCTACAGCGCTGAGGAATATGCTTGGCGCTTTATAAATAAAGAATAATAATAAATAATAATAATTACGTTATCATTTTATTAAGGCAGTATTCATATTCATTATGCACTCATACATTAGCCACCCCCCCCCAGTATATTTCTTCTTTTGAAGATAAACATAAACATCGGATACACTATCAGAATAATAGATTAAGGAAGAATACAATGGATATGTCACTCCATCCTTGGATCACGTTGAATTATTGCATCCTTTATGTGTCAAACAGAAACAGCATTGATGACATTCAATTTAATACGTGATTTTAAAAATAAAAAATATATAAGAAACTGTAAACTTCAAAGGAATAACTTATGGGAGGGGAGGAGGAGCAAACACATTATGATGAGAGGCAACCAACCATGAAATTTGTATACTGCATAGCTTTTCCCTAGATTTCCCTGCTGACAGCGTCCTGTGACTCACTGGGAAAAAAAAAGGAAATATTCTCAATGCTCAAACACCGATACTAATACAAGAATGTTCAAAATATATATCTAACCTCTCCTCACTGAAGTGTAACAGCAATTATTATTCATTAACTGTCATTCAACTGAATAGCCATTAATTACTGATAATGATAAGGCCAATTTACTGAACGTGTCCGCTAATCAACAATTTCATGACATACTTGTCCTTTGTCGTAGACGTCATGGTGTGAACACTCTAGAATGCTAGCGTTGATGTTTTTTTTCTTCATATGAGGAAAAGAATAGAATTATACGACAAAATAATGATTTCAGCAAAGTCTATAATTGAATCTCCAGTCCTAGTGAGAAATGTTCTCTAGCTTTTTCTTTCGAGTGTAAAGATTATAATGTGTCCATTTTCATACGCTTTCTTCTTCATGTATTTTTATTTTTTTTAAAGAACACACCGGTCCTTTAATACCTGCCAATTTTAAGTCTTATGTGGCATTTTTTGTGTCAAGTTTATTATTGATGTTTTATTAAAAGTACAAAGGATAAGGTATGACCCGGAACATTCAGAAATACTGCTTAATCCTGGAGAATATATTATTTGTGAAGCTGTATGCAATCTACATCTTTATTATTCAGTTCATGCCAAAAATGAGAAGAAAAATGGCATGTACTGTGGGACATGGGAGAGGTGATGGACATGTCTTTCTAGTACTGTAGAGCAGACAACTGATCATTAATTTCCCTTGCAGCAATGGATATGTTGTGTGTGTACAGTATATATATATATATATATATATATATTTATTAACTAGAACCACTCTTGTGCCAATAAATCTCTTGCCAGTGCTTTGCTCACTCAGCAGCATAGTAACATACAAATGAAAGCAGCACTCTCATCCTGACAAGAGTCCATGAAGAATGGACTGAAACGTTGAGCATGATTTATGGCAAACTGAAACACTGAAGCATTTCTAAGAAGATCGAAAGTGCTGATTTCATTTCCATGTTTATATATATGTATATATACTATTTTCAATATGGAATTTGCGGGTGACTTTCAGTTAGCTTAAAGATTACTTGAAAAACATATGAATAACATGGCTATAATGTTCCCCAAACAGTGACTTTTTCATCTAAAGTCACTTTACAGCTCACTGTTTAGCGACCACAACTTTTACTTACATGGTTATTCAAAGAGATCTGAATGGCTGCCGAAAGGGAACCGAACTTTGAAATTCAGCGTACGGTTACCTTTCTTGGCCATTCGGCTATCCAGAGAGCAGGCAATTCGCCAAATCCTTTTTTTCCCCGATTTTTATTTTTTTTAAACGCTTGTTCTTTTTTATGTAACAGACCTTTTTATTATCATTCATTGGATCTTATATGTAAATTTCAGACATTTTCGCTCAGTAGTTTCTTTGCACTAGCGTTTCACTTTTCAAACATTCAAGCGAACATTTTTTTTCCACGCCATTCGTCTGCGGTGTCAGGTTTTACCGGCGACTGCTCTGCGCTCTGATCGGCGGCTGCTTGGGCTTCTCCGTCGTGTTCGGCGGGGTTAATCCAGATGTTTTTGCGGGATACTGTGTGCATTCACCTGGGTTTTGCGGTGAGTGTTCGGCAGGTTTTCGGCGGCTTTTCCCTGCATTACGACGGCCTGTGGTGCTTGCTGAATTCACAGCAGGGTCGCCGAAATGGGATCGCCAAATCGTAGCGAATTGAAGAGAATGAAAAGTCACCGAACGTGCGGTGACTTTTCGATTCTCTTTGAATAACCCTGTTAGTATCACGTTCTACCCTTATCTATCTATCTGAAAGGGAGGTCCTTGTAGGTGACAGTAGTTGTGGGGGTAGTGAGGTCTTATGCAGCTGTTTCTGACTCCCCTACGATGGCCATGGGACTCGTTCTGGCAGCTGTCACAAGACAGTCTTGCATCACGTCTGGAACTCCAAGCCATGATATTTCTGTTTTTTTATCTAGACAAACTAGATAAAAAAATTGTATATCAGTGCTACATCAATATGAACAGTCACTCTTTCAACTATGTCTTCTGCCAGGGGTTGTTAGGATCCCCACTAATATCACAAAAGTCCTAGAGTGTCCTGACCAGAATACTCAAACTCTAGCCTTCCCCCGCCAATGGCTAGGGAATTATGGGAATTGTAGTTCAACATCTGGGGGTCGCAGATTGACATGCCTGGTCCAGACTCTTAACAGTTTACAAGCTCATATCAAAAATAAAATGCCCATAGAACATATCACAGTGCAGCACAGCAATAAAACTTATTCTTCTAAGCTCATTTTGACTGTTATGTACTTGTCATGTATAAAAACGATTTCAAGTCATGTTTTAGTATAGGACCCAGTCCCAGCCAATTCAAATTATATATCTTTATTTTCAACAGATTTGGCAGATTCATAATCTACCATTATTATATGTATAAGAAAAAAATTAAAGATTATTTAATGTGAATTTCCTATCAGATGTCAATCATTTACAGCGTGTAAAATTATTATTTTTTCACATTTTACCATACAAACCATTGTAGCAGGTACTGAACTGAATGGGTCTTTCTACGCCAGTCCGCTCTCTCCCTCCTGTGCTTGTGGGGTAAGGGGTTCAATACTCTACTGGTGGAAGGGAATCAGGGAGTGCTAACATGTCCTAAGGTTGAGGGGGGCACGCAATTCTTGCCTTGCCTCGGGTGCGGACAACCCTCGCTACGCCACTGTTCATGGATCAACTGCAAAAAGATTCTACACATTTTAAGTTGCTTAGGTTTGGAAAATGGATTAAGAATTGATTTCATACAAAAATAGATGGGAAAAAATATCCTACCAATGACTTCACCATCGATCCATATAAAGGAACCTAAAGGAACATGAGACCCATATGCCTTTACTTTTACATCCAGTTTATTTGGTGTCTACAAAATATCTAGCATAGTAAGTAGAAAGTAGTAGGAAAACAAGCGCATATATTCAAGGTTGTGGTTGCTAATTCTACAGTGGCAAGAAAAAGTATGTGAACCCTTTGGGATTACGTGGAGTTTTGCATGAATTGGTGATAAAATGTGCTCTGATCTTCATCTAAGTCACAACAATTTGAAAAACACAGTCTGCTTAAAATAATACAACACAAACATTATATGTTTTCATGTTTTTATTGAACATAACGTGTAAACATTCACAGTGCAGGGTGGAAAAAGTATGTGAACCCCTAGCCTAATGACTTCTCCAAGAGTTAATTGGAGCCAGGAGTGAGCCAACCTTGAGTACAATCAGTGTGATATTATTGGATGTGTTGCTGAAAGCTGTCCTGCCCTTTAAAAACACACACCAGTTTTGGGTTTACTGGTTTCAAGAAGCACTGCCTGATGTGAACCATGCCTCGCAGAAAAGAGCTCTCAGAAGACCTACAATCAAGAATTGTTGACTTGCATGAAGCTGGAAAGGGTTACAAAAGTATCTCCAAAAGCCTTGATGTTCATGTGTCCATGGTAAGACAGACTGTCTACAAATGGAGAAAGTTCAGCACTGTTGCTACTCTCCCTAGGTGTCTTCATCCTGTAAAGATGACTGCAAGAGCACAGAGCAGAATGCTTAATGAGGTAAAGAAGAATCCTAGAGTGTCAGCTAAAGACTTACAGAAATCTCTGGCACATGCTAACATTTTTGTTGACACATCTGCAACAAGGAAAACATTAAACAAGAATGGAGAACATGGGAGGACACCACGGAGGAAGCCATTGCTGTCCAAAAAGAATATTGCAGCATGTTTGAAGTTTGCAAAAGAGCACCTGGATGTTCCACAGCACTACTGGCAAAATATTCTGTGGACAGATGAAACCAAAATTGAGCTGTTTGGAAAAAACACACAACTCTATGTGTGGAGAAAAAAAGGCACAGCACACCAACATCAAAACCTCATCCCCACTGTAAAACTGTCAGGGCTCAGCGGGCGCCGCCGACCCGGCGTCCCGCCGGGCCGCCGACCCGGCGTCCTCCTTCCCGGCTCCGGGGTCGGCGTCCTCTTCGGTCCTGTGTGCGCGCAGTAGGCGCGCGTGCCGCCGGCAGTTCCGGATTTAGCCCTCCCGGCGGCGCGACGTCACCAATCTCCATGTGACCGCGAGGACCAATCAGCAGGCAAGGCACCAGATTTAAACTTGCTTTTCCCATTCCTCAGTGCCCTTTCGTGGTTTTGCCTGTCTGACCCTTAAGTGCTCGTTTATTTCACTCAATTTGACTTACTGTGTATGACCTGGCTATCCCTCTCGACTTGTGTACCTCTATACCCCTTGACCCGGCTTGTTACTCGACTCTGTTTTCGCCTATACCCTATTGCTTTCTGATATACGTTCCTGGCTTACCAGCGTTTACACCAGCCACTCTAAGGACTGGTTCCTGTCCTCCTTGTGTCCCTGCCTTATAGGTTCACCTCCTTGTGCGAAACCCAGCCACTATAAGGACTGGTACCGCATTGTGACTCTATCTTGCTTTACCGGCACTGCCGTTACGTACCCTTGGTTGGTGTTGGCCTGAAGACAGGGCAGCCCTCATTATTTGTGTTAACCCAGCCACTACAAGGACTGGTTTCTCTCTCTATGTACTCGAGGCTCCTGTTTTCACTTAGGGCTAACCGTTCGTCCACCCTCAGGTACGTGAGCGTGCCTGACATCACGAAAGGGCCATGGACCTTGCAGGGACCGCTCAGCAATTCTCTGGTCTAGAAAGCCGTTTGGAGGAGCAAGATCACCGTCTTGATCAGTTCGCCCAGGCCCTCCAAACGCTGCTCACCCGTACCGCCCCTACCCAGGTAGAGGTTTCCCCTCCCGTGAATCCTCTCCCTTCCGAACCGTTCTCTGTGCCCACCTCGTACCCTAACTTGCTTCCTCCAGTACGTTATGGGGGCGATCCTACCGCCTGTCGAGGTTTTCTGAACCAGATTTCCATTCATTTCGAATTAACCCCGTGGTCTTACCCTACAGATCGTGCCAAAATCGCCTTTGTCATCAACCATCTTACCGACAAAGCGTTGAGTTGGGCTAACCCTCTTTGGGATACCGATAAACCGATTGTCTATAATTATCGTGACTTTATGTCGGCCTTTCGTAGGGTGTTTGACCCTCCCGGGCGTAAAACCAATGCCGCAAAATCCTTGTTACGCTTGCGCCAGGGTGCGAAATCACTGGGTGAATATGCTCTGGAGTTTAGATCATTGGCTTCTGAATTGAACTGGAACAATGAGGCTTTGATAGCCGTGTTTTCTGAGGGCCTGAACGATGAGTTGCAAGATGAGATAGCGGCCAGAGATCTCCCAGGGGACCTGGAGGACTTGATTACTTACCTGTCCTTTATCGATGAACGCCTTCGCCATCGTCGACTTACTAAGGAGAGGTCTAAAAGACCACCGGTTAGGCAGCCTCCCCGGTTTTCTGTACCGTTGCTTCCCGAGTCTCATTCTCCCCCGAACCCATGCAATTAGATAGCACCAAGATCCCTGATAGTGAAAAACAACGCAGACGACGTGAGGGTTTATGCCTGTACTGTGGTTTGGGGGGTCATTTCCTTAAGGGCTGTTCCAAACGCCCCCAGGGTCCATCGGGAAACTCTCATGCCTAAGTGCCTCTAGGGGACAGCTCTTAGGCGCTTTTCCTTCGTCCCCCAAACTGGAAAATAGACTCCGGGTTCCGGTTACTCTATCCTGGGAGAGTTCCCGTAACCCGGTACAACTCTATGCCTTAGTAGACTCTGGTGCTGCCGATAACTTTATTGACATAAATTTTGCTCGCAAACATGCCATACCCCTGGTTGAAAAAGAAACCCCATTACTTGTACAGGCCATCGATGGCAGACCTCTCGAAACCCCTTTTGTTTTGTTTGAATCTCGCAATATTACTGTTGGGATAGGACTGTGTCATAAAGAAAGTATGTTCTTCCATGCTATTTCGTCCCCTTCCTATCCTATCGTACTGGGTTACCCCTGGTTAACCCGCCATAACCCTGTTATTGACTGGCGAGCTCGTCAGATCGCGAAGTGGGATAATGATTGTATGGCTTCTTGTATTGAGATTCCACTATCCATTAATGTCTTGAATTTGCCTACGGCCCCTCCTCTGACGACTTCCATTCCTGTCCCCTACTCGGACTTGGCACCTGTGTTTGACAAAAGAGAGGCCGATAGATTACCCCCCCATCGTTCTTACGATTGTGCCATCGACCTTCTTCCTGGTACCATGCCTCCCAAAGGGGCTGTCTATCCTTTGTCCGTGAAAGAACATAAGGTTTTGGAGGAGTACATTAAAGATTCCCTTAAAAAAGGGTTTATTCGTCCTTCCTCCTCTCCCGCTGGGGCAGGGTTTTTCTTTGTGCAGAAAAAGGAGGGTGATCTTAGACCCTGTATCGATTTTCGAGGGTTGAACAAGATCACCGTGAAAAATGCCTACCCCATTCCACTCATCCCCGAGCTGTTTGACCGCCTGAAACATTCCAAAATCTTTTCGAAACTGGATCTCAGAGGAGCGTACAATTTAATAAGAATCAAACACGGGGATGAGTGGAAGACTGCGTTTAACACCAGGTTAGGGCATTACGAGTACTTGGTTATGCCCTTCGGTTTATGTAACGCTCCAGCAGTGTTTCAGGCATTTATTAATGATGTGTTACGAGAGTACACCCCTTGTTTTGTCGTGGTTTACCTTGATGATGTGTTAATACATTCCCCTGATCTGAACACCCACCACGTACATGTACGACTCGTCTTATCTAAGCTCTTGGCCAACGGCCTCTACTGCAAGCTAGAAAAATGCCTATTCGATGTCCAACAGGTACAGTTTTTGGGTTATGTTATATCCTCCTCTGGTTTCATGATGGATCCCAAAAAACTGGAGGCCATCAGTCACTGGCCTCTTCCCAAGGGCCTCAAGGCCATTCAAAGGTTTATTGGCTTCTCTAATTACTATAGACGGTTTATCAAGGGCTTTTCGTCCATTATTGCACCCATTACAGCATTGACGAGAAAGGGAGGTGACACTCAGAATTGGTCCTCCAGTGCCCTGGAGGCTTTCGAACGGTTAAAGGAGGCCTTTTCCACTGCTCCCATTCTACACCACCCTGATCCCAATAGACCCTTCGTTTTAGAGGTTGACGCATCAGAAACCGGGGTAGGAGCCGTCTTGTCACAACGTCCAGCCGATGACAAGCCTATGCAACCCTGTGGTTTTTATTCTAGGAAATTGTCCCCTACCGAGGCCCGTTATGACATTGGGGACAGGGAATTGTTAGCCATTATTTTGGCCTTAAAAGAATGGCGCCATCTCTTGGAGGGCTCCACCTGTCCGTTTTCCATTCTCACTGACCACAAAAATTTGATTTACCTGTCCGAGGCTAAAAGGTTGAACCCTAGACAAGCTCGATGGGCCCTTTTTCTCACCAGATTTGACTTCCTCATTACGTACAGACCCGGGTCTAAAAATGTTAAGGCCGACGCACTCTCCAGACAATATGAACCCCTAGCAACTCCAGTGTCTGTACCTGTGTCCATAGTTCCCGAAAGGAAAATTTTAGCCTCTCTGAGTACACGAGTCGAGTCTCCTTTCTGGAACCTCTTACTCTCTAAACAGGCTCTGGCTCCCCCGTCTAAACCACAGAATAAGCTATTCGTTCCTGCTGTAGAGGTACCCACTGCTTTACAGCTCTTTCACGAATCCAAATTCGCTGGACATTTTGGGGTAAATAAAACTCTTGACTTGATTAAACGACACCTTTGGTGGCCGACACTTACTAAGGATGTAAAAGATTACGTAACCACCTGTTTTGTTTGTACCCGTTCCAAATCCTCCCGCCTTTGTCCTGCTGGCCTCCTCCAACCCCTACCGATCCCTGAGCGCCCTTGGTCTCATTTAGCTATGGACTTCCTAGTGGAACTAACCTCCTTCACTTGGTCATACTGTGATTTTTGTGGTTGTCGATCGCTTCTCTAAAATGGCACATTTTATTCCGTTAAAGAAGCTCCCCTCCTCCAGCGAGCTAGTACAGATTTTCACCAAAGAAATATTCAGACTACATGGTGTTCCTAATGTTCTCGTCTCGGATCGGGGTTCTCAGTTTATCTCTAAGTTCTGGAGAGGCTTCTGTCACCAGTTGGGCGTTAAACTGTCCTTTTCGTCCGCGTATCACCCGCAAACGAACGGTTTAGCCGAAAGAACCAACCAAACGCTTGAAACTTATTTAAGGTGTTTTATTTCTGACGCACAGGATGATTGGGTTACTCTGTTACCATGGGCAGAATTTGCGTATAACAACGCCACATCACAGTCGACCAAATTTTCTCCTTTCGAAATAGTCACGGGTATGCATCCCACTATTTTTCCATCCTCGTTCTCCCCCAGAACATTCCTGCCCTGGAGGAACACCTAGATAAGCTCCGGGTTATTTGGGAAAAGACCAGGTTGAATCTAGAATCCGCTTCATTGAGCCAGAAGCGGGCGGCTGATCGGAGGCGCAGACCTCCACCAGTGTACCATGTGGGTGACAGGGTTTGGCTCAGCACACGCCACATTCGTCTGAAGGTTCCGTCTATGAAATTCGCGCCTCGTTTTATCGGTCCGTATAGAATACTCCGATGTATCAATCCCGTAGTGTACGCACTGCAATTGCCCGTCTCTTTGCGTATTCCGAACTCCTTTCATGTCTCTTTATTGAAGCCGCTCTCCTGCAACCGTTTTACTCGCCCTGACTCTCCTCCTCCCCCTGTGGTGGTTGATGGGACTCCCGAGTATGAAATTGAGTCCATTTTGGATTCCCGTTATGTCCGCAATCGGTTGCAGTATTTGGTTCATTGGACTGGCTATGGCCCCGCGGATCGCACATGGGTTTCGTCACGTGACGTTCATGCTCCTCGATTGGTCTCCGCCTTTCATCATCGTTTTCCCGATCGCCCGGCTCCTAGCCGCCCGGTGGGCGTTCCTCGAGGCGGGGGTGCTGTCAGGGCTCAGCGGGCGCCGGCGTCCCGCCGGGCCGCCGACCCGGCGTCCTCCTTCCCGGCTCCGGGGTCGGCGTCCTCTTCGGGTCCTGTGTGCGCGCAGTAGGCGCGCGTGCCGCCGGCAGTTCCGGATTTAGCCCTCCCGGCGGCGCGACGTCACCAATCTCCATGTGACCGCGAAGGACCAATCAGCAGGCAAGGCACCAGATTTAAACTTGCTTTTCCCATTCCTCAGTGCCCTTTCGTGGTTTTGCCTGTCTGACCCTTAAGTGCTCGTTTATTTCACTCAATTTGACTTACTGTGTATGACCTGGCTATCCCTCTCGACTTGTGTACCTCTATACCCCTTGACCCGGCTTGTTACTCGACTCTGTTTTCGCCTATACCCTATTGCTTTCTGATATACGTTCCTGGCTTACCAGCGTTTACACCAGCCACTCTAAGGACTGGTTCCTGTCCTCCTTGTGTCCCTGCCTTATAGGTTCACCTCCTGGTTGTGCGAAACCCAGCCACTTTAAGGACTGGTACCGCATTGTGACTCTATCTTGCTTTACCGGCACTGACGTTACGTACCCTTGGTTGGTGTTGGCCTGAAGACAGGGTAGCCCTCATTATTTGTGTTAACCCAGCCACTACAAGGACTGGTTTCTCTTCTATGTACTCGAGGCTCCTGTTTTCACTTAGGGCTAACCGTTCGTCCACCCTCAGGTACGTGAGCGTGCCTGACAAAAACATGGTGGAGGGAGCATCATGGTTTGGGGCTGCTCTGCTGCCTCAGGGCCTGGACGGATTGTTGTCATTGATGGAAAAATGAATTCCTGAGTTTATCAAGACCTTTTGCAGGAAAACGTAAGACCATCTGTACGCCAACTGAAGCTCCGCAGAGGATGGGTGATGCAACAGGACAATGACCCAAAGCATACAAGTAATTCTACAAAAGAATGGCTTCAACAAAACAAAATACGCCTTCTGGAGTGGCCCAGTCAGAGTCCTGACCTCAACCCGATTGAAATGCTGTGGCATGACCTTAAGAGAGCGATTCACACCAGACATCCCAAGAATATTGCTACACTGAAACAGTTTTGTGAAGAGGAGTGGTCCAAAATTACTCCAGATCGTTGTGCAGGTCTGATCTGCAACTACAGGAAACGTTTGGTTGAGGTTATTGCTGCCAAAGGAGGGTCAACCAGTTATTAAGTCCAAAGGTTCACATACTTTTTCCACCCTGCACTGTGAATGTTTACATGTTCTGTTCAATAAATACATGAAAACATATAATGTTTGTGTTGTATTATTTTAAGCAGACTGTGTTTTTCAAATTGTTTTGACTTAGATGAAGATCAGAGCACATTTTATGACCAATTCATGCAAAACTCCACGTAATCCCAAAGGGTTCACATACTTTTTCTTGCCACTGTATTTGCAAATAAACACAGTATTTTATTTTTAAAATTATGAACACGTATATAAAAGCAGAAGAGAATAAAAAAACATATGTAATATTATGTTAATAGAGAGGGAATTTAACATAGCCACACATGAAAAACAAATATCCATCAGAAAAAAAGGTATTTACTAATGGATTTTCTTTTTATCAAATGGATTCATGGTCATTACTGAATGAACTCATAACAACTTACTACAAGGTAATGTTTTGTAATGTTAGAAATGTCCAAGGTTTATCCCACGATACCTCAAAATTCTCTGCAATGCATATTGTCTTGAATCAAGGATAACATTTATTAGGTTTTATTTTATTTTAATCCATAATACATACTAATGTGTAAAAAAAAGAAAGTCAATGAATTCCTCACTAAAGAATTCCTATGGTTCCGTAATAAGCAGCTGGCATTTTATATAATATATTGGCACAGAAGATCATACAATCGTACAATGGAATATAGTGATAATATGTTGTTTTGTTTTTTTACTAATCTATTTAATATTTGAAACTTTACAGTTATATTTAATAGAGATGTGCATTCATTTCAGAAATATTCGGAATTTGGAACAAAATGTGATAATTCATAGTTCGGAAGTACTTACGAACAACGAATCGATACGATACGAATTCGAAACGAAACGGCATATAATGAATTTATTTCATTTTACACTGTGTCATTATCATAAAAGAAAAATTTGAATAATTGATATCAACTATCGAATTGATCTTAACTTAAAATACAAGTAATAGTCAGCAACTTTTTGAAACAATAATTTAATTTTGTTTCACTGTTTAATTTGACTCAAATACTAAATCTGTGGCACAGCTTAAAATGTAACCTTAGCTTTTCTTTTAACAGCAAAATATTTGATTAACTGGGGTTTTATTTAGTGATTCAAAATTTGAATTGATATCAACTATCGAATTGATATACGAAATTCGAATCGATTGGAAATTTCAAATCGATCCAAAACGAAATACAAAACGAAATTAGTTGCGAAATTCCAAAAATGAAATTATTAAAAAACGTAACTAAACAAAACAAATTTTTCAGCCATGCACATCCCTAATACTTGATCTTTGTTTTATTTACCTTAACTGGTTTTAGAGCTAGTGAAATGTGGTCTGTTCTTATAAATCCTGCCCCCTTATCACCCAGTGGCAAGGCGGATACGAGCCCAGGATGCAGTGACCCAGTGGCTGACTCAGATCTAGGGACACTGTGGACTGGGGGCCACTGTTGCAGGGGTACACTGGAGACAAGTTAGGGGTACACTAAGGGAAGCACAATGGAGCACGGTGGGCAGCAGGGTACACAAGGAGAGGTAAACAAGAGGGTAGTCCATGTAACAAAGTCCAGAGGGTCACGGGCAGGAAGAGGGTAGCGAGTCCAGTAAACAAAGCCAATAGTTCGGTACACAAATCAGACAGGTAGATAGGCGGATACACTGAGTAGTTGAACAACAATGCAGAAGCCAGGAAGGAAGGGCGTGACTTCCCTTTAATGGAGAGATAATTACAGGTAAGGGCTGACACCTGTATACAAATTCAGCAGGCAGTAACTGGAATCGAGGCAGCACCTTTCATGGCGTGGCAACAGCAGATATTCCCTTCTTGCGCTGGCGGCAGCAAGGTCCATAACACCCCTTCTTAAAGCAGAATATATAATATGTGACCAAGAGGTGAATACTGTTTAATAAAGGTAATGCCCTTATAAATGAATTTAAGTCTATGTTTGCATTACAATATATTATACACAGCGTGGCCAAAAAAGTCCCATACTGTAATATTTTGTTGGATCGCCTTTTGCTTTGATTACAGCACACATTCGCCGTGGCATCATTTCGACAAGCTCATGCAATGTCACAACATTTATTTCCATCCAGAGCTGCATTAATTTGTGGCCAAGATCTTGTGTTGATGATGGGAGAATCGAATGCTGCGTAAAGTCTTCTCCAGCACATTATCCCAAAAGATTCTCAATGGGGTTAAGGTCTGGACTGTGTGGTGGCCAATCCATGTGTGAAAATGATGATGTCTCATGCTCCCTGAACCACTCTTGCATAATGAAAGCCCAATGAATCCTGGCATTGCCATCTTGGAATATGCCCGCTGTGCCAACAGGGGAGAAAAAACCCATTGATGGGAAAACCTGCTCATTCAGTATATTCAGGGAGTCACATGACCTCATTTTTCGGGCGCATAACATTGTTGATCCTAGAAATTATCAACTAAAGCAACCCCAGATCATAACAGGCTTGTACGGTAGGTGGTGACTTGGCCAGGCAGTGTACATGGATGATACATTTTACAAAGAAAAAAGTCCAGTCAAAACTACTTTGTCATTCAATATTTTGTAAAACATTTTTCTAAGGTTATTCTGCAGGAAACCAGGAAAACAATGGTTCCTCTGGAGCTGACTTTCTAAACATTTTTTTTAGTTCCCAATTGCTGTATGTCCAATTGTGTCTAGGCCTGTTTCACCTGGGGCAGGAAAAGACTGCCAGTGCGATAAAGTAATGCAGATCTGCTAGATTTGATGTGTGTGTGCGTAATCATTGCACATCTGACAATAGCACTTGATCGGAATATGAACAAGAGGATGGACGTCTGATGCCTTTAAAGAGATGAATTATGATCCTCTATTTTAAACTGTGCTAAATAATACAAAAGCAAAAAGAGCCCAGGGGTCCTCAACAGGAGATCGCATGCAGATGACAATGCTCATCCTTGATAAATCACCCTAACAAGTAGACGAGTAGCACTTTGTAAAAAGTACTGACTAATCATCTATTGTGTGTAATCCTTCCCTAGCATCCATCCATGTGTGGTGGGTGGGGGAGCTATTAATTTAAGTGCTATTGTCCTCCCGAGTCTCCCACTCATGGGCATTGGGTGGAGATGCCAATTGAAAACTTGGGAATGGACATGCCATTGTCCACCACCACAAATATGTACTTCCCTTGTGATTAGGAGTCATTAAGCTCCTAGGGGCTCACGCTAATATAAAAAAACTACTCCCTCACAAAAATTATTTATTGGCAGGTAAAAAATGTTGCTTACTACCCAATGTCTTAAGTGGGTAAAAATACAAAATAATATGCATGATGGTATGATCCCACCCATACCATGTCAGATAGGGGCATCAGGTGTTGTGGGGGCATTATGATGCCATATAAAAATAAATAAAATATGGATGGCTGTGCTTTTAGTGCCCAGGCTTATTTTTGGTCCCTGTCTGGCCCTGGGGTGATCCAGATAGATAATAATCATTAAACAATGTGAGTAAGTATAGAGAGACATAAAGGATAACACTGACAAGTAATCAAGTGCATTCAAGTCACTTATAGGAGCCAGGATGAGGTCATTTTAAACAACTGTGGCCAGAAATCAAGGTGCATGTCCATGATTCAGAAATACAGTAGCAAGTCACGTCTAACAGGTTATATGAACGAAAAAATATGCAGAGGATAACTTCGGAGAGTGTGGCTTGCAACTTTATAACTCAGAAAGGACAATATTAAAAGCAAGATTGCTACAGCTGGATGTTCTCTCAGTGGTGTGATCTCATTGGACGAACAGGATGTTCTCTTAGTTGTACACTCTCATTGATATAACTGGTTTGTTCTCTCAGTGGTGTGGTTGGTTTCATTGATACAGTTGGATGTTCTCTTAGTGGTGTGCTCTCATTGGACCAGATGACTTTTTTCTCAGTGGTTTGCTCTCATTGATACAGCTGGATGTTGTGTGGTCTCATTGGACCAGCTGGAAGTTATTCAAAGTGGTGTGGGCTCATTGATACAGCTGGATGTTCTCTCAATGGTGTGGTCTGATTGGTACAGTTGGATGTTCCCTTGGTGGTGTGGTCTCATTGATACAGCTAGATGTTCTCTCAGTGGTGTGGTCTCAATGATACAGCTGGGTGATCACTCAGTGGCTTGATACATTTGATACAGCTTGACGTTGTCCCAGTGGTAGCGAGTCATTGGCCTGACACGTATCCATATCCCAAGCCTATTTAAAACTATTTAAAAAATAATCAAATTTGAAAACTATTTGGAAACATTCTTTCTTTTGAAATGTGACTTTTTTTTCTGATTAAACAACCTGTCTTCTTTCTGAGACATGATAATCAATATTTTATAATACAAACATTCTTCTGCATAACAAGCTACGTCCAAGCTACTGTCTCTGATCCTGTCTCTAATTTAATCACCTGGGTTACAGAGGGTGAGATTTTTCTATTAGCTTCCCATATAAAAAAAAAATCCATATTTCCTGTGAATACCATATGAGTGGCATTGAAACGGTTTCACATCTTCTCATTGCTATTCTTTGTGTTATTTTATACCAAGCAAATACGATGTGGCAATCATTGAAGATTATTATGTGCGCATTAAATCATAAAACACATTGATTGTTTGCATAGGGACTCAACGGTCGGTTTAAATGTATTCTACTGATCAGTATGTTCCGTTCATTCAGATTTAAAAAGAAAGATTAAACAAATGCAAAAAGGAATTCCCATAATAATGTCTTTTGATAACCACATTGGGTTTTATTGAACTTTTTCCCTCCATTCCGATCGATGATCATTAATATTACAGTATCTGACAGAAGGAGCTCAAAGGGATTAATGTTCTACAGCATTTACATTTTTTTAACATCCACTTATCTTTACAAATGAACTGAAAACAAATATTTAAAGGGTTACTCATTGATATAAGTAAATTCACTGAGATATTTAACGAGTTATTCACAAACTGTCACATTTTCATTTAATTAATGGTGGGTTTATTTTATTTTATTATTAAAAAAATTTGTTTTGAAGAAGTGTCAGCAATAGGACAAACAGTATAAGATAATGGCCGCGCAGGGCCAAAAATAATTCACCAGTAAAGCATCATATAAGAAGTCAGCAGAATAACATAATAGAAATCACAAATATAGCCAGCCAAAAGGAAAACAAAAAAAGGGGGGGGAAGTAAACAGACAATCCAGGCAGTCAATAAAGGAGAATCGGCTGAGTCTGCAGAAAAATGACCTTAGGAGCCCAGGGATAGGTGCAGACGAAAAAAAAGAAGACAAAAAATATGGGGAGAGGGGTAAGAGGGGGTGGAGAACTGCCAAAAGATACGTGGCATTCCATGCTTGCACCCGGGGTCTAAACAGGAAACCAGAGGCCGTGGAAGAAGCCACAAGGCCGGGAAACCTAAGGCCAAAAGAGGCAAACAAAGCCATAGTGCTCACTCTAGGGGTTCGCCTAGGCCATTCCATTGTCCTGCCACCCAAAAAAAAAATGGGGTGGTGGGAGAAAAGCCCCAGGTTCCCGCAGCCATCGAAGAAGCCAATACCTGCAGACTGGTAGGAAAGCCCAAAATTAAAATGTCTCAAGGAGAATTCGAACCCAAAACATGGGGTGGGGGGTCATCAGGTGGGGGCGTCAATGGAAATAGGGGGGGTTAGACACAAATACAGGAAGGGCAGGGAGACCTACTCAATGGCATGGGGGGACAAGACCTCAAAGCATACACTGAAGTGGAAAATGCAGGCCGTAAATGGTGAGCAGGGCAGTCCCTAACAGCTAGTGTCCAAGAAGAACACAGCCCATAGCTGCCTCAGACATGAAGCCAGAAAGAGAGTATCACACGGCCAGAGGGCATCTCGCTGCGTAGCCAGCTCGGCGTCGGGGTAAAAAGGCACACAGCTCCCTAGCAAGAGTCAGCATTGGTAGAGCACAGTTCGCCAAGCTTCGTATGCAGCACAGGGAGATTCACAGCTTCAGGCACATCGCTTCCAAGTAGTTTTGCCGGTCCCACAACAGGTAAGATACCCGACTGCTTCTCCTCGTCTCAGTTCGCACTCCCTGGGTGACACTCCTAATCCCCCTCCACAGCCGAAAGACCAGGCGTACCACCCGCGATCACAGCTCCTCCAGACAGGCCACCATAGGGAGCCCCCACTTTCCGGTAGTGCTGCAGTGCAGCCATCAATCAGCGCAGGTCGCCCTTCTTGAGCGGTCGGTCATCTTCCCGCTCACCGTCATCGTCAGTAGCGTTGACAAGAAGGCATCGAGGACCGACATCGCGACCCAGGAGCAATCCGTGTGAAGAGCAGGTAGATGTAGCCGCAGCCGGTCCTCAGTCTGCCCATGCACTTCCACCACCCGAGCAACCGCATCTCCATCTCCATAGGTCGTCGCTCCTCAGGGGGGGTCTCGACTGGGTGTCAAGGAGGCTCTGTAACTCAGAGCAAGGCCCCAAGATGGCCACCAGCCCGTAGGGGAGTTCGGAACTGTCGATTGTTAAAGGCCAGAGGTCGAGCTGCACCACCAGCGCTTCTTCCAGGGTCCCAGGAGTGGTAGCATTGCGGCGATCAGGCCCAACACTCTCGCTGCTCGTCAGCCCAAACGTCACAGACACCATAAAGTATTTTAAATTCCAGTGGCTAATTTTTTAATTATATTTGCTCTGTGCTGTTCAAATGAATGGTGGGTTTAGAACTTTAAACTCTGGGGAACTATGTAGGATCAACCATGGTGGAGCTATGGTAAATGCACTCGTCTGGCAACTACCACCATTGCTCACCGTACTTTATACTGCTCTTTCTTTATATTTTCTGTTGATTTGCGTAGCTTTCAGTGTAGAAATAACGTTGTAGTTTTTACTTTGCATTACTGCTGTATTTAGATGACTAATATAACCTGACAAAAGGAACACAGCTTTTCCATTGACCACTGGAGTAAAGACTGCATAGATTTCATCAATACAGCAGACATTCTTGTCTTGGATATTTTTCCTCTCTTGGAAACAGACTAAAATATTACATTAAATTGTGATTAACCCCTTCACTACTAATATCGAGATATCTCGGGCTTCAAAGGCACTATCTGGTGCCCCGATATCGAGATATCTCGGTATGCAGATCTGAAGCCAAAAAGCAAATTCATTTTGTTTGCCTTTGGGCTGCAGAAGGTGCCCCCAAAGTTTTAGCCCTGTGGGCATAATGCCTGGAATGCCTAGCAACAAATATATGAATATTCTGCAGGAGCCTATTAAAAGACCTGATCTCAGTTATATTTCAGATCTTTGGCATTAATTGAAATTGCAATGCACTGGAGCCATCCATTTAACCTGAACTACATGGAACAAACCTACATAGAGAACTGGGAATTTATTAGCAGTTTGCAAGACACAAACGTGAAAATATTTCAAGTTGTTTTACCAGAAAAAGCTTGTTAAACTGAATAGTAACCCCTTCAACACCAGGACCAAGTATACTCGATCTTCAAAAGTACACGCTAGTAGCCCAAGGTCAAGTATACTCGATGTAGTGTAATTCTGGAGCAATGCTAAGGAATGTTGTTTATTGCAAACAAAATTAATTTGCAACTGGACTCCAGAACATGCCTTAAAGTTTCAACACACTGACGTGACAGCCATTGCGTTAAAATTGTTGGAAAAGTTCAGAGGTCTGTATTTTCCTTTAAGGAAACGCTGATCCCAAGCAGTAATGTACAATATACAGGGTTATTCAGAGAAAGGTGAAACTCTGGAGAACTTTTTGAGATGAAAATACTAGGTCAAAATAGCTGATTTGGAAAGTGAGCTAAATGGGAGAATTTTTCTGGTTTGGCTTTTTTGACCTAGAATTTTCACTTCTCCAAAGGTTCTCCAGCGTTTCACCTGTCTCTGAATAACCCTGATAGTAGCACTTTTTTTTTGCCCAGCAGAGAGAATCCTCTGCATGTCAAATAAAGCATACATTCAGTGAAAATGTATAATAAGGATATTTCTATATATGCTTACTGTGTGGTAACGGAAAGTGATTTTCCATAAGACCACTGGGTCCTGCCATTAATTTTTATGGCAAATCACTTGGCAGTGAACAGGTTCATTTGATGCTTTGAAATTCTTGTGCAAGAGTCATATTTCTTTTTTTCTGTTAAATAGTTGTTAACCCCCCCCCCCCCGGCGGTGTTCCCGAGTGTGTCTCGGGGTTAAATTTCACCGCTGAGAGCGGTAACCCCGAGACACACTCGGGCTGTATACATTACCTCTCCCTGCGCTCCCAAGCCTGATCTCTGCAGTCTCCTCCGGCGATCGCAACCTCATACTTCCTGGATTCCTTCTCGCGAGGAGGGAACCAGGAAGTAATGAGGTCGCGATCCCCGGAGGAGACTGCGGGGATATCGAGGGAGCGCAGGGAGAGGTGATGTATCCAGCGGCATCCCGAGTGTTGCTCTGGGTTACTGCTTCCAACATAGGAATTTAACCCTGTCAGGGATCAGTACCTGTATGTGCGCAGGAACCTGCCCTGCATGTGTGCATACAGGAAAAATGCTGCCACAGTCCTGTCCAGCACCTGTAGGGGTTAATCCGAAGTACACAGTTAAGCATGAACACACACCACACCCCCCTGTCTAATAATAGAGACTCCTTCCCCTGTGCAACCTGACTTCTCATTACAAGTCAAACCTTGTGCTATACTGACCTGCTCTATTGATACCGTGTACCAGAACCTGATTTACCCACCAACCTTGATTACTTGCTGCCAGCCTATTTGACCCTCGGACCGTCCAGACCTCTCTATCTCGTGATCCCATTTTGTACTGCGCTACGGACTACTACCAGCCAGCCTATTCTAAGGTACTACCTGCCAAAAGGGCTCAAACCCCCAGCTATTGGGTCCCACCACGGCGTATGCCAGGTGCCACCCTGACAAACCCAGAGCCACATTCAGGAGGCAGCTAGGGGGGGCAAAAAAAAAAAAGCTGACCGCTTTCAGACACTAAATTTCAAAATAAATAGACCGCCAGGGAGGTTAAAAATAATTGATTTTATGCTCACAGCAAAGGAGTTTGATATAAAAACAGTGTTTTGGCAAAGATGAATAATTTCGAATCCCCCCCCCCAAAAAAATAAATTTCAAAGATTCTGATGAATTTTTCTAAAATAATTAAATAATCGAAGATGCAGGATTATTATTAAATATCAGGCTCTTTGTTGGTGACATCTTTAACGGTGATTTCTTTGACTTCTCCAAAATAAATATATAAACAAAAAACATAAAGTCGAGTAAATTGTTCTTGCTTTCATTGCGTCTGTAAAATAATAAATTCTTTTAGCAGGTTTGGCGTTCACAGATTAAACAGATGTCTGCTCAATTGATTCTAAGGCCTGCACAAACATATTAACACTTTCCAATGATTTGGTGAGCTATAAAATTCTATCCGCGAGTTCAAAACCATCAAGTGTCTAAAACGGCTTCTAAAGAATCTAATTCGATATACAGATTTCAGGAAGTCTCCGTCCCCATGGGATTTCTGGGCATAAAATAATATTCATGTCCTGAGCAAGCAGAAAACAATTAGTCATGAAATATATGCAGAGTTAGTTCCCAACTCTTTTTCCTCCTAGGATTCAGCTAAAATCATTGACTTGTAAATAATATCCCAAATGTATCTTTCTCCAAGCTACAATAGATGAAATGACCATCTGCTCGATGAACTTGAGTGACACTTACAACACCAACATTTTTTGTAAACATGAGAACGTTCTTCGGATATATCTTATAAAAGGTGACAGAGGGCAAGAAAGAGAGGGAGGAAAATACATAAACAGGGTTATCCAAAGAGATCCGAATTGCTTGAGAAAGGTAACCGAACGCTGAAAATCAGCATTCGGTTACATTTTTTGGCCATTCGGCTATCCAGAGAGCAGGCAATTCGCCAAATCCTGGCAAATTGCCTGCACATATACGGTGCCTGTTCGGTGCCTGTTCAAGGGCAGTGAAATCCCCATGAAAAGCAATGCTTCGGCTATTCAGAGAACACAAACCAGCAGTGAAAGGTTCCCGGAATGCCCTGCCATTCGGTGGTTTAATTCGGCAAGTTTATTCAGGAGAATCCCATAGGCTTTAATGTTAAAAAAATTCCCGTTTTAATTCAATAACTAATAAACCGTTCATTATAAAATTCTGCAGTAAAGAGTCTCTTTATTTATAGATTTTTTAGGATACTTTAAGCATTTTTCTGAATTTTTTTTTTAAAGTTTACTTATTTTTTCTGTAACAGCCCTTTTTATTATCATTCCCTGGACCTCCTGTGTAAACTTCAGACATTTTTGCTCAATAGTTTCTTTGCAAACAGAGTTTCATTTCACAGATTCACACAAACTATTTTGCTAATTTATTCACCTCCTCGTCTGCGGTCTCAGCTGCTTCGGCTGTGTGCGATCGGCTCCTGCTCGGGCTTTTTCCGTGGTTTTCGGCAGGTTAATCCAGATGTTTTTGGGGGTTTTCGGCGTGCATTCGCTGGGTTTTGTGGTTAGTTTTCGTCAGGTTTGCGGCAGCTTTTCCCTCCAATTCGGGGACCCTGTGGTGCTTGCTGAAATACACCGCAGGGTCACCGAAATGCAATCGGCAAAAGGAACCGAATTGAAGAGAACGAAAAGTCACCGAACGTGCGGTGACTTTTCGAATCTCTTTGAATAACCCTGAAAGTTATAAAATACCTAAAGGGGGGCATGTGGTTTGGCGCCCACTCAAGGTGGTCTTTGTCGGGGTCTATTAAATTCTTCGCACAAACGTTAACGCGTGCGTAAAAACGCATTAACGTGAGGGGCAAAAACCTTTGCGCAGAACGTCGTATTACAACATCTGTGCAAAAAATGCACATTAATGTCTAACGCGGGTTGTCCTGCGCAAACCCTTTGCGAGCGTATTGTACTTTGCGCGTTCTGTACTTAACATTGTGAGCGCAAATGCGTTTGTGCGCTGGTTTCTGGATGGTATTACAATCTATGCGCAAATTTTAACGGACTACGTTTGCGCGCATAATTTTAACGTCTTTGAAAAGCTGGTGTTAACGGCAAATCTGAACGTCCTGGCCGAACTCAAATACATCAGCCCAAAAAAAAAATACAGCGAAGTATAGTTACACATTCTACACATACCCAAACAATAAAATTGAGAGGTTGTGTGTGTTTTTATTATTGCTGCAGCATATATACTCAGATTGATTTTGACAGGTGCAAAAACTTAACGGGAGACAATTGTGGCTCTTAATTCTGATTGGCTGAATCGCGTGAAAAAACAGTCCGCACACTGATTTCTGCACGCACAGTTAAAGCGCGCGTGTTTTTCACGTCATTTTTACGCACGTTATTTTTTTGACGGATGAAAAAATGTGCGCGGATTGTCATACCAGCGTTAATTTACACGCGTTAACGTTTAACACTTCGCGCACAAATTAACGCGCTGCGCGAGCGTTTTTGCGCAAAGAATTTAATAGAGCCCGTTATGTTCACATAGCTTTGTCCTTCTCACTTTGCAGGAAACAGGACGTAGGTTCTTTGAACTCTGCAATGACGTTATGCCTCCAAAGTGATATGTGTCAAAAAAATAAGTGGAGCGCCACACCAGAAAAAAACAATCTCCCCCCACCAATCGGCTATTACGCCACTATGTACCTTGTCGGTGGTTTCCCCAAAAAAACAATACAAGACAAAAAAGTCACAAATGTTCTGGAATAGGTACAGAGCACTCAATGTATCAGATTGCATCAGATCGTGTGCGCTGTACCTATTCCAGAACACATGCCTCCGAAGTGACTTTGAAGTGTAATAATTATATATTATATTTTTTTAAACTCAACACTTTAAAAAAAAAAATGACACCGGTTTTAGACTAGATTTTTTACCATTCTTCTTTATGGGAACAGAGACTTTAACCCCTTCACTACCAAGTGATTTTTCAAAGCAGAAACCATTGTTTTTTTTAATTTTGGAAAATCATTTTTAACCCTTTCGCTGCTGAGGCATTTCCTGCCCGTGTGCTGAGCTCATTTTTACCGTTTTGTGCTCATCATGTTTAGATGCGATTTGAAGTCAAGTTTTCTTATATGACCAAGACAAATTATATATCCTTTTTTTCAGCAGACTCCACAGATTCAAAATTTATCATTATTATGTGTATAAGTAAAGAGTTAAAAAAAAAAGAAAAAAAAAGGGGGAAAAAAAGTAAAATTTTGTTAAAATTCAGAAGAACAACATTGCATATTTTTTTCTATCTACACTTTATGACCAGAACTATTGTGGTTATATATTGATACATTAGGTGCCTTTTTAAAAATGGTGTAATGGAGAATATTTCATGGTTTTTTTGTACAAAAATATGCAGTTTTCTAAAAATCAAAAAAATCTGCTTTTTTCTTATGTCATGACTCATTGTATGTAATACATAAAATTAGTATATCTAAACCAATTGAAATGGAAAAGCTATATATTTTCTGAAACTAGACAAAATTCCGCAAAAAAAGAGACCTTTATGACACATTTTTAAATTTATTTTGTTATTCATAACTTTATTCAAAAAACATCATATTTAATGTAAAAAAAAAAATCATAATAGGTCAAGATTTATATTGCATAATTTCATATTAATTTTTGGGGTAAAATATTTTTGTTTTGCTTAACTATATAAATATATCCCTCCTATAAAATAATAGATCCAATTTGATTGCACAGATCAAGTTTAGGCAGCGTTGGAGGTGCTAATTTGCGCCATGCGCAAAATAAATTTAGAGAAGCTTTTTATGCCGGTTTTTGAAAGGAGGCATACCTGCAATTAAATGGCTCTAGCTCAACAGGGATCTAAAATATGCCAAATAAAGTATATATCCGGACAAAGTAGACTTCCAGATGAATCAAACGTGGGGTTACTTATTATTCTATCATAAATATTGAGCCCGCAACAACTTGTGGAATTTGGATTTGTGCGCAAAAAAAAAAAAAAAAAATTATTTCAATCACTTCAGACATGATAAAATCTTTGAAAACTAGGCCTTTCTCTAGCTCAACGCAAAGCCCCAACCCTTGTGATAAAAATGAGACCCAGGTTTAGTGGTCCGGGTCCCCCTAGATGGAGCACGAGGCGCTAATTGCGCCATGCGCAAAATAAATTTAGAGAAGCTTTTTATGCCGGTTTTTGAAAGGAGGCATACCTGCAATTAAATGGCTCTAGCTCAACAGGGATCTAAAATATGCCAAATAAAGTATATATCCGGACAAAGTAGACTTCCAGATGAATCAAACGTGGGGTTACTTATTATTCTATCATAAATATTGAGCCCGCAACAACTTGTGGAATTTGGATTTGTGCGCAAAAAAAAAAAAAAAAAAATTATTTCAATCACTTCAGACATGATAAAATCTTTGAAAACTAGGCCTTTCTCTAGCTCAACGCAAAGCCCCAACCCTTGTGATAAAAATGAGACCCAGGTTTAGTGGTCCGGGTCCCCCTAGATGGAGCACGAGGCGCTAATTTGCGCCATGCGCAAAATAAATTTAGAGAAGCTTTTTATGCCGGTTTTTGAAAGGAGGCATACCTGCAATTAAATGGCTCTAGCTCAACAGGGATCTAAAATATGCCAAATAAAGTATATATCCGGACAAAGTAGACTTCCAGATGAATCAAACGTGGGGTTACTTATTATTCTATCATAAATATTGAGCCCGCAACAACTTGTGGAATTTGGATTTGTGCGCAAAAAAAAAAAAAAAAATTATTTCAATCACTTCAGACATGATAAAATCTTTGAAAACTAGGCCTTTCTCTAGCTCAACGCAAAGCCCCAACCCTTGTGATAAAAATGAGACCCAGGTTTAGTGGTCCGGGTCCCCCTAGATGGAGCACGAGGCGCTAATTTGCGCCATGCGCAAAATAAATTTAGAGAAGCTTTTTATGCCGGTTTTTGAAAGGAGGCATACCTGCAATTAAATGGCTCTAGCTCAACAGGGATCTAAAATATGCCAAATAAAGTATATATCCGGACAAAGTAGACTTCCAGATGAATCAAACGTGGGGTTACTTATTATTCTATCATAAATATTGAGCCCGCAACAACTTGTGGAATTTGGATTTGTGCGCAAAAAAAAAAAAAAAAATTATTTCAATCACTTCAGACATGATAAAATCTTTGAAAACTAGGCCTTTCTCTAGCTCAACGCAAAGCCCCAACCCTTGTGATAAAAATGAGACCCAGGTTTAGTGGTCCGGGTCCCCCTAGATGGAGCACGAGGCGCTAATTTGCGCCATGCGCAAAATAAATTTAGAGAAGCTTTTTATGCCGGTTTTTGAAAGGAGGCATACCTGCAATTAAATGGCTCTAGCTCAACAGGGATCTAAAATATGCCAAATAAAGTATATATCCGGACAAAGTAGACTTCCAGATGAATCAAACGTGGGGTTACTTATTATTCTATCATAAATATTGAGCCCGCAACAACTTGTGGAATTTGGATTTGTGCGCAAAAAAATAAATAAATGGAAATTCCACATGCTGTTGCGCCCTCTATTTTTATGATAGAATTTTATTTAACCCCTCATTTGATTCATCTGGGTGTCTAGTTTCTCCTAATATATACTTTATGTGGTCTGTTTTAATTTTCTGTTGGGCTAGAGACATTTAAATGCAGGTATGCCTTCTTAAAAAAAAAAAAAAAAAAAATTCACAAAATTTTCCCCATGAATTTTGATCAACAATTATGTAGTCTATCAACAATTGTATAGTGACTCAAAATGCTACACAAACACACAACAAGCCCGCCACACATTTTACATTCACTCAATCAGTTGGATTGGCACATGGGGCATCCATGTGAGCAGTAACGCCACGTCAAGGCCCCAACCAGGTTACTGACCATTCACACATCTTTCACATCTGTTTCACTCACCGAATCACACACCTTTCATGCAAGAAGCTAGTAAAAGTGGAGCGAGTGACGTTAAGGGGGCAAAGAAGGGAAAAGTGCAGAAACACGGAAGGGGAAAAGAGAAAGATAATGAGGATTAGAGGGGGTGGAATAGAAACACCCCCCCCATTCACATCTGTTTCACTCACTGAATCACACACCATTCATGAAAGAAGATAGGTAAGGGAAGTGGGTGAAGGGAAGGGGCAAAGAAAAGGGCAGAGACAAAGAAGTTGAAGACACACCATTAACACCGCAGTTCAATCTGTCTTCAGAGGCTTCTTTCTACATCTGACGTACGGAGGACATCAGATTGTTGGGGATGGGGCAACCTATTTTATTGTATGTGGGGTGAATTACATTATAACTGGGGGTGGGTAGTGAACTGTAGGTGGGTAGTGAAACGTGGTGGGTATTGAACCGGAGTGGGTAGTGAAACGTGGTGGGTAGTTTTTTTATTAACACTGCTATAAAATAATGGGGATGGTTTTGGTTTGTTTTTTTATTTGGGAAAATTTAGAGGAATAGCACTATCCAGGAATAAATGCCAGCATGATCCGGGCAAGCTCTGTCCAGATTACACTGCACTGTGTCCATCAGAATGTCATCAAGATCTGCAAAGATCTTAACGGTGCTATAGCCAGATTTATCAAGAAGCACAAAATCAGTGGCATACCTCAACCTGAAATCTGTTTGTTCTCAGCCGAGAAACAATTCGGTCCCGGTATGCCACTAGTAATGTGTCACTGTATGATAAATCTTGAAACAATCGGGCACACAAAGACCTGGTTTGGAGGGGCAGTCAGGGCAGTGAAGGCGGCTTTCCTTACGCCGCCCTTGGCGCGCGCAAACCCGACACCTTTTACATGGGGTCACTCTTTTTTCAGTTGGAGGAATGTAGCCAGGAAAGTGGCGGTCACGCAACCTAATTACATCCTCCACCTCTTCAACAATGGGAGCATTCTCTTCTGGACAGAGAAGGGACTCGATAACAGATTCCTGAAATTTTAGGAATGTTATCCGTCGGGCATGAGTGGCCTGATACAAGATGAATGCGTTAAGCATTGACATCTGTATCAGATGGACTGCCAGCTTTTTGTACCATACATATGCCTTGCGAGAAGCGAGATATGGTACAAGCATCTGGTCAGACTTGTCCACTCCTCCCATGTACCGATTATAATCCTGTACACATAGGGGTTTCATGATAGGGGAATCTCTCCATCTGACGTGAACTGCAGATGTGCATTCGTTATGTATCGTTGTAAGTAAATGCACATCCTTTTTGTCTGTGTATTTCACAGCCAGCAGTTCACCGCAGCGCAAGGCAGATGTTTCTCCTCTCTTTTGCTTCCCAAACTGTTTTGTTGGAAAGCCTTTCCTATTCGAACGGATGGTGCCACAGGCTCCAGTACCATTGCTGTACAAAAATTTGTACAACGGCACACCCGTGTAAAAGTTATCTGTATAAATACAGTAACCTTTACCGAATAGTGGATAAGCGAGGTCCCACACTATTTTTTCAGTGGTGGAGAGGGCGGGGGGGCAGTCAGGGGGGGCCAGCTGCGAGTCCTTTCCAGTGTACACACGAAAGCGATACATGTATCCACTGGAGCTTTCGCACAGCTTATAAAGTTTTATCCCATACCGAGCTCGCTTCGAAGGGAGGTACTGCTTGAAAACAAGACGTCCCTTATAAAGCAGCAAGGACTCGTCGACTGACAAGTTTTGGCCTGGAGTGTATAACTCTTCAAATCTTGCCATCAGATGGTCAAGAAGTGGCCGCAACTTGTACAGTCGGTCGTGATCTGGGTGGTCACGGGGCAAAGCATTTGCATTATCATTATAATGCAAATACCGCAGGAGCAATAAATATCTGTCCCTGCTCATAGTAGCAGGGAAGATAGGGGTGGTTTGGGTACTCTTTTTTGACCAGTATGAGGCTATGCTGGGTTTTTGCACAATCCCCATCTGCAGAGTGAGGCCCCAGAACTTCCTCATCTCTGGCAAACTGGTTGGGGTCCATTTACGCGCCCTCGCACTTGGCAACAATTCTGCCCCTAGACCTTGAAAATATTGTTCGGCATACAGATTGCTCTGCTGAACAATAAATTCCAAGAACCCATCATCTATAAATAGCTGAAAAAAGTTGATCGGTTCAAAATTAGTGGTGTCCACTAGTATACCAGGATTGCCAGAAAATTGTGGCAATACTGGCTGGACCATATTAGGGGAGGTCCAGTCAGATCCTGGTTCAGGCATCGCCACAGCCTGTGTTGCAGATACCCCTGCAATAGGCCTTTGGGCCGGTGCAGGATCAGGTAGTGCAACTACAGACCGTGCGGTCCCTGCATTACCACGGGAGCACCCTGGTAACTCCATGC